>OY735230.1:15861071-16273571 GCA_963457665.1 Thysanoteuthis rhombus | reverse complement strand
ATACATGCATACATAGCCAGCCAGCCAGCCAGCCAGTCAGTCAGCTGGATCGATTTGAAAACTGAAGAAACCTATGTTGACAGTTTTGGTTGACAGTGTCTTAAAGAGCAAAAAAAAAACAAGAAGCTGTGAGTGGCACATAGCATGTAATCAGTGAAGTGAGTTCAAACTCCAGCTGAGACAGATGGTGTTCACTTTGCATTAATGCCTTTGGGAAGGGCATATATCTATCATCCCCCCCCCACCTCAACAGCAACAACAACAACACGTTACAGATCAGCCTGGCAGGGTAAGACCCATCACCCTTTTGTCTCTCTTGGCGGGGTGGGTAGGTGGTGGAGCTTATGTCCAACAATGGACCTTAAAAGGCTGACTCAGAAAAAAATGTCCGCTGACTGAAATCCCCGAAGAAGATTGACAGCATTGCTTAGAAACAAAAACAGGTCAAGATGTGAGCGAGATTAGGAAGGGGGTGGGAGGGGGGCTGAGAAAAATCCGTCTGTCTGTGTGTCTGTAAGTCTATACTCGAATAGACAGCAATGTGTGCGCAAGTTGATATATGTTCAATATTGTATGTACGTGTATAGGTGTACGTGAGTATCAGGAAATGTGTATGCATGTGTGTGTGTGTGTGTGTGTGTATGTGTGTTTGGGTAGAAGCATGAAGTTTACCCAACATATACGCAGGAGAGAACACACATAGCAACAGCCTCACTGATGATAATAACAACAACGCCGCCGCCAAGTCAGGATGAAGCAGTCAATATTAAATAGTAAATCTACAGCTGAATCATAGGAAAAGAAATTCCTCGTAAGATTTATGCCTGGAATGCTGGTCCTGCACCGAGGAATTGGCAAATATTTAATTTTTCCTAAATTCTCCAAGGGTTGTGGACCGAACAATAATTAAGAAAAACCGTTTAAAAATTTGCTCATTGGTATCATTCTTAAGAAGTTTTCAGCCGTGGTCTAATGTGACATTTTAATTTGTAAAGAAACTGAAAAAAAAAAAAAGGTTTATTTATTTATTTATTTATTTTCAAATTGTTTCTTTTTTTTTTTTACCATGCCTCATAATTTAGAGACATTATTTGTAAAAAGGGAATGAATGTGAAGTTCTGATACATTGGCTACTTATCTATGGTCAGGTTGAAATATTAAGAAAAAATTGATTAATTTTTATCAGACCTCATATTTCAGATACATTTTCAAAGGAATTTACAATATTAATCTGTTTGTTTATGCATGAATAAATTTGGAATAATGACCCGTTGACTAATATCTTATGGTCATGGAGGGAAGAGATGCATGAAAAATAATGATTTGATTTTTACCACATATTTTAGATATGATTTTACAGAAATGAGTGTAGCATTATGGAACATTGACTATTACTTAATGGTCATGTTGGAAAATGACATGAAAAAAATCATTATTTTTTTAACCAGCCGGCATATTTTTTTAAAATGAATCTTTAAAGAAATGATCGAATGAATGAATATGAAATTATGACATAATGATGAGTATTTAATGGTCATGTAGTGAAAAATGCATGAAAAAAATATACCTGCCCAACATTGTTGGCAGAGGTAATAATGCTCATTTTTTTTTTACCGAACTTCATATTTTGGATAGATTTTTATAGAAATCTTCGAATAATAGAATACATTGAAAGATCATCATTTTTTTTACCTTATCTCATAATTTGGGCACATTTTTGAAGAAATGAATGGAAAATAATGAATGAATATAGAATTATGACACATTGACTATTAAATGGTCATGTAGGGAAAGGCATGTTTTTTTTTTTTTCCTTACCCCATATTTTGGATACATTTTTAGAGAAATAACTCAATAAAAGAAGGAATGAATGTACATTCTAAAATGTGAGATGAGAATTTTTTTACTAGAAAATGGATACAAATCATCAGATAAACTAATGCTTCGGTCAGTCAAAAATGGCCAATATTTTTGCCTATATGAATTCATTGTAAATAAACACAACACATTATGAGTGATAATGCCTGTTGATTCAATTAAATTCATTGCCATGGTTTTGTATAAAATACTATGTTGGTGCGTATTATGCAATATTCCTATAAAATCATTTTTTTCTAGTAGATTCTTCACCGCTGATGATGAACTGAAAACAACGCACTGAAAGAAATTCATATTTTGGTGACAGCTGACTTAGTGCCATGAAGAGTGAATTTATAAAAAGGGGAAATATCTGATGACGACGTTATGGCAAAATTATGGACTCAGCTTATGTTTGAATCTGTTGATTTTCTGAAATTTTAAGCTCAATTCTGAATGCGTCGTATACTCATGGTTGACATATATTCAAAAACACGCAATAACTGTTATTTAACAATCATGTAGGTAAACGATATCTAAAAATAATGATGATATTTCTTATTGAACTTGATAATTTTGGATAAATATTTCTCCTAATAAAACGTATTATTATCTAAATGAATGTATGAGGGTGTGTCAATAAGTCCATAGCCTGATACTGTTATTAGTTGAATTTAGATCTGAAATTTCACATTATAATGTTCAAACTAAGTGTTTTATAGATAAGTGTTGTGTTAAGTACATTGACAGGGAAGGAAATTATGTTGAAAAATCAATATTTGTAGAGTAAAAGAAATGCTTGTTTTTATCCTTACACTCCAGACTTATTGATCTACTGAAAGGTGTGCATAGGAATAGAGCACTCTGGTGGATGGGGAATATATGCTAAATAAATATATCGCTTATATTCAACCTTACTGGCACAGAGGTAGGATACTGGCCTCTGGGTCTGAAGCGAAGGTTTCAATCCTACCTTGTGGTACTGGATGGAATAATGGATAGTCTATAGCCACACTGAAGAGTTGTAATACAACGAAACAGCTGTCTGTGGATGACACAATAATCAACACTCCCCTATTCAGGGTTGAGCACTCTTTAAGTGAGGTAGTTCGTTCATTGTAAGTTTATGCAATGCTCTTCCATAGATGAATGGGGAATATAAATGATATATATGTATATATATATCTAAATAAATATATCGCTTATATTCAACTTTACTGACCGTCCAGTTCCATGGCGCAGAGGTAGGATGCCGGCCTCTAGGTCTGAAGCGAAGGTTCCAATCCTACCTCGTGGTCCTGGTGGGATAATGGATAGCCACACTAAAGAGTTGTAATACAACAAAACAGCTGTCTGTGGATGACACACAAAAAAAAAATACATATATATATATGTAATGGGCAACAGGGATACATTGGAAAAAGTAAAGGTAGGTAGAGGCTAATCTTATATATATATATTTCGATAAAAAGTAAACAAATCAACTCTGTTGGCTTTGAAATAGGTTATATCGAGATAAGAAACTAATATCTCTCTAAGTCAGCTGCTGGCGGGCATTTGTTGCTTTTTTTTCCTCAAGTATCATCAACCACTGTGCCCCAGCCGTAGTACACAGTGACTTATCCCCTGGGGAACATTGAATCAACATAAGATTGAATGATTCAAAGAAGTCTTGGAATGAAACCAACTATGCAGTTTATCAAAGTATAATTGAATTACAAAAAGTGATCATGAAAATCTCTCAAACATTCATCGGCAAAAATTAAGCACAGTAAAGAAAACATTTAACACAAAATCACATTCACACTGTCTAAAAAGCAATTTGAGAAAAAAAAAGAATGATATAAAACTAAAAATAAAATGCTTTTCCAGTTCCTTAATAAACTATAAGATCAATTCAATTGAAAAAATTGAAGTTGATCAGTCCCAGAAGTGACCTGTTGTGCATTCATTCACTGTACTCTACACATACCATTGAGAAAGATAATCTTACATCTCTCAAAAGAGCAAGCAAGATAATTGGAGTTTGAACAAGAAATAATTCTAACACACTTAATTTCACTTCATATAATTAATGTATTAAATATTAAAACATTCTGAAGAGCAACTGAATGTTTGAATGAAGGTAAAAAGCTAGTTAAAATCAATAAAAATGTTGCAATACTTCATCTAAGAATATATTAAAAAGAATATATTCTTATACTGAAAAATCTACTAGGTCTCAATTGCAAACATCAACAAGGGTGGAATATCAGTTTTAAGGAGTTAAGTTTAAGGGTATAAAATCAGCTTCTGTTTAACTATGAAGTCTCCATGGCTGAATGGTTAAAAGCAGCCAGGCGTATACCAAACCCTCCCCAGAGAGTATGTTCTTCATTTTCCAATCGCATTGTTTAATAATGCCGTAGGATTATGGTCTGCTTCAAGGTCGTGATGAAAAGTAACTGAATGTTTGGATGAAGGTGTAGTGTCCACCTTTTCCAGCAAAAGGAAATTATATATATATATATATAGAGTTATCTGCCCTTGGCAGGGATCTACTTGATATCCCCTACATCTCTGTAGAAATGGTAAATTCCTTGTCGCTTCTCCTTTGACATCAAATCGAGCTACCAATAAGATAACTGATCGTTATCTTTATGGTATTTAAGCTGTGGTGGTAAAAAAGGTAAAAGCTAGTAAAAATTGATAATCTTGGATATTACTTTTGACTCAAGATTAGGTCCTTTAGCTTGTACACTGCTCAAGTGTGGAAAATCTTCCACAAAATAAGACAGTGGATGTGTTGGCTTGAGAAAAAAAAATAATAGTCATCCTGTTATATAAAATCATAATAATTCAGTGTCCTTTAATCCACTCACCACTTGAATAGATTCTAAGAGGTGGGTTCAGTTGAAAATGTAAATTTATGCTGAATTGACCAGCAACATTCATAATCGTTTTTTTTTTTAAATTCAATCTTTTTTCTAGTGATGACTGCCCAACAAAAGGTGAGAGAAGTAACTTATTCATTGATCACCTTTTTTACCAATTTTTTGATTGATCACACCCAACATGAAAAAGAAGTTGGTCGCGTGACAGTTTCTATTGAATGACTAACCAGACCTGTTTTGCTTTTCTGGGGGGGGGATTAACAGTTTCTTTTTCATCTGCATGTATAAAATGCAATGTGCATCCATATACATATGTATATTTCTTGTGCTTGTAATACTTATACCCATATATAAATAATACCTTGTGCGTGTAATACTTATACCCATGTATAAATAATATCTTGTGTGTGTAATTCTTACACCTATATATATGATACCTTGTGTGGGTAATACTTACACCCATATATATATATAATACCGTGAGCGTGTAATACTTATACCCATATATAAATAATACCTTGTGCGTGTAATACTTATACCCATGTATAAATAATATCTTGTGCGTGTAATTCTTACACCTATATATATGATACCTTGTATGGGTAATACTTATACTCGTATATATATAATACCTTGTGGGTGTAATACTTACACCCATATATATATAATACCGTGAGCGTGTAATACTTATACCCATATATAAATAATACCTTGTGCGTGTAATACTTATACCCATGTATAAATAATATCTTGTGCGTGTAATTCTTACACCTATATATATGATACCTTGTGTGGGTAATACTTATACCCGTATATATATAATACCTTGTGCGTGTAATGCTTATACCCATATATATATAATACCTTGTGCATGTAATACTTTTCGATGATCAGACAGAAGTGCTGAGGAGTGACACTTTGAGCCTTAGCACAGCACACAGATACTCTGATCCGAGGCAGAAATGCTGATCCATATATAAATAATACCCCTATTTTTAATGGGTGCTATGCAATGTTTCCGCTAATTTTTTGTAGTCAGTGAGCACAAATAATTTATGTTCCGTAAATTTGCACACATTTGAATATGACATAAAATCGATATTTTTCCAATAAAAACTCTGTAAGCTATCTACAGAATTTGAAATATTTTGTGTACACATTAATTTCCTTTGTGCGCTGGTTGCAAATTGTGTTTGCCCATACACACCTGCACAGCTTCGAGGGAACTATGGTACCATGCTAGTTTCTTTATAAAATAACTTGATTTTAAAAAAACGATACTCGGGGTTTTTTTTAGAATTTTCATTTAAAAAGAGAAAGGTTATGTTCAATAATTAGCATTTGGAACCCTTACTGGTTTTATTTTCTGAATTACTCCCTATTGTCATGTTTTCTTTCTCTCTTTTTTTCCATTTTGAAATTTCATAAATTCAGCCAAATCAGATAAGGAAGTCTAAAAGCTATTTTTTCTGTAAATCGGTCAACCAGAATTGAATAAATCATCCGAAAAATCCAGAAATGCTGAAATTAAAGAAAGGCTCTTAACTGTTCTTTTTTTAAATTTTTTTTTTACTCCTTATCTAACATTTAGCTTTTTTGGTTTCCTTCTCTTCTCTCTTTTATTTCTTTTCATTTTCCCTTGTTTCTTCCTTTCTTTTTCTTTTTACCCTCCTTTTATCTTCTGTTTTTTCCTTTCTTATTTTTTTTTTTTATCTCTTTTATCTTTTGTTCTTTTTTTCTTCCTTTTTCTTTAACTTTTCTTATTATGTTTTGAAATGGCTTTATCTTTTAACGTTTAATGGCTGTTTCAGTTAGGAAACTCGTCTTTTTTGGTTAGATTTCATAAAATTTACCTAGATTTACCTTGGAAATATCTAAGGTAGTCATTTTTTTTTTTAGTTTAGGAATGTTTATCTCACCTTCCAGATAAACAAGTAAAGGACAAATTGAAAAGCATAGAAGAACCTTTATCCACAGTTACAATTATTTTAGCAGTTTCTTTCTAGTGGCTTTGTAGATCAAATGGTAACCCATTATAGAATAGTTCTCAATTTCTTGGGAAATTTTCAAAAGGTTTTGTGATTTTCTCTTTCTCTTTTCTTCTTTCTTTCTTCCATCTTTCATTCCTGTTTTTCTTTGGTTCTTTCATTCTCACTTTCTTAACCCTCTCTTTCTTCATCATGTATTTCTTTCTTTTATTATACTTTTCTTCTCAACTTTTTATTCCTTCTTTCATTCACAATACTTTTTTGTTCTCGCTATCATTGTCATTTTTCTTTTCTTTCTACTTAGAAACCGCCAATCAAAACTGTCAACAGGTTTCTTCAGTTTTTAAGTCGGGCTGGATGGCTGGTTGGCTATGTATGTATCACGTGTGCAGGCTGTATCTACAGAGCTAGAGGGCTGCAAATTTGAACATTTATCACTTATTATGTCTTTTTTTTTCCATTTTCCTATCCAGTGGGAGGGTTCAATCTGCAATTCAAGTTAATGCTATTTTTGTCTCTTACTTTGTGTCCAGCAGCGTTCATGCTTTCATTTTGAAATTCAAACCTTTATAATGATCACAACCGAGCAAAAGTAGGAAAAAGTAATCTATTTATTGATCACCTGTTTTTCCAATTTTTTCAATTGATCTCCCTTAACATGCTGCTTAAAGATATTGGTCACATGATGGTTTCTTTTGGGTGACTAACCAGATCTGCTCTTTTCTTTCTCTTTTCATGGCCATGTTCTTTCTTCTTCTTCTCTCTTCACTTTCTCTTTGTTTTCATCTCTACATCTTTCACCATCTCTTTCTCACTTTTCCCTTTTATAATCAGCTATTTGAACCCATGGAAATTCTTCACCTTCAGCCTGTATACCCTCATTCTCTACATTATCCCTTCTAATGCAAAAATCTCCCACTCCTTCTGTAAACTACCTAGCTTTCTTTTCTCCACCCTCTCTTCCTACTCTCTTATTTGAGAACTTAACTTTTTTTCTACTGCCATATCTCTTCCTACCCACTTATCAAACTACCTAACCTTTCCCTTGTGTTATTATTGAAAGCGTGAAATTCAAATGCAAGTAAGAAGAAGCAGAATAATACTATAGATCTATATATTTTTTTTTCTTTTACTTTTTTCCTTTCTTGTATTCTTCCTACTTTTCTCTCTCTCCATTTCTATTTCCTTCTTTCTTTCTTTCTTTCTTTTTGAGACCCTCTCAAGACAGAAACATTCTTAGGTAAAGAAAGTTGCATGATCCTTGCCCGGAACACCACACAAATTTCTGGCTTGTGATACACTGATTTTTTAGAAAAACGGAATTGCTTTCAATCTAAGCAAAAGTGTTTCATTCAAATTTCTTCTCAGCTTCAAGATCTCAAATAGCTTGGAGTCATTTGCAATAAAATCGTGAAAATGAAGACGGGCAAAGAAAGAGAACTAATGAAAAGAAGGAGAGAAAAAAAAATGAAAGAAAATGTAAAAGAAGAAAAAGAAGAATTGATGGAACGAAAAGAGAGGAAAAAGCAAAGAAGAAAAAGAAGAAAGGAGGAAAAACAGAAGGAAAACTGATGGGAAGGGAAAAAGTCAGAGAAAAGAGGAGAAAAAAACCCATGCAGGTGAGAACAAAGACAATTATGGAATAGATCAAATATGAAAATTACAAAGATTGAAATAAAAAAAGAAGACCTTACACAAAGAGAGTTGCCTGCAATACCCCCCCCCCACTCTTCATGATGCACCAGAACCAAACCACTTCAAAAACGAATAAATAAATAAGTAAATGAAGATTAGTCTGGAACCAATATTTGGAAGCACAAAATATTTGTTATTAAACGCCACAAGACTTTCTGGTGCCAGATTGCAAAAGAGATTTCTTTCTATTTGTAATACTCATCCTACAAGTTTTTTTCTTTCTTTCTGTACAGATGAGAGCAAAGACACATCCAAATTTCTCTCCACCATATTCTATGATAAAGAGGTGAGAGATTTGGTATTTTATAAGAAGAATATTGGAACTGTACTTCTAGTATTATTCTCTTAGCAGTAAAAAAAAAAAGGTTTCATGTGTAATGACTTTATAATTCTCTAATCCGGAATCTAATTGAGAACTGACTTCAAAATGTACGTCTGGTTCTAAACCAACATACTCTCCTTTCTTTCTCTTCTCCTTATACGTGGGTTAATCAATACGTTCACAAGCTGACATATAGTTATTAGCCAAATTTTGATCTGAAATTTTCACTGTATAATATTCAATCTATGTGAATATTATCCACTACCGATTTATGTGCAGGTCCTAGGAAAGAGATCATGTTGAGAAAATAAATATTTATGTTTGAAATGAATATTTTCTTCATCAAACCTCTCTCTCTCTCTCTCTCTCTCTCTCTCTCTCTCTCTCTCTCTCTCTCTGTAGTAATGGTTATCAATACTGAAAACAGACTTGTCAAACAAAGTCTGAATTCCAGTTCTGGCTGATTTAGGTTAACTTTGCAATAATGCCTTGGGAAAGGCATGAATTTACTTCTCATTGCATACTGTTTTATTGTCTGAAACCATGACAGAAAAATGTTCCCTCACTTGAAAAAATGATGTTTGATGAAGAGAATGGGTGAGTGAGCCATTGGGCAAATCACTCTCCCGTAAATACCTTACCAGCATTGAATTTCTTTTTATGGGGATGTATAAAGACCATTGTTTATTCAACAAAACCTTGCTCTTTAGATATCCTGTGAACCAGGATGATATATGTGATTCAGAGTATTAGTAAAAATCAACTGCAAAATGTATTTGTAGAACTTCAGATACATTACATGGTTTATACACCAACTACCCAATTAACATTGTGGTTAGATGGCAGAAAATCATGACTTGAACTGAAACAACATTAAGTGAAACCTATTTCAACATACGTACAAGCATATAAATAAGTTTTATGTGATTCATTGTATTTATATCTTTTTTTAGATGTGTCCACACATCTTCATTAGACACTTTTTGGTTGGTTGGTCGGTCAATCTGCCTGCTTGTTGGTCGGTCCCATTTACATGAAACAACAGAAATAGGATGGAAGAAAGAGATGTGATGTCATTAATCCAATGATATAATAATGGAATTTTCAAGTTTAGCATTTTTGTATCTGAAGAAATTTCCATCTTATGATTTTTATTGAAAATGATACTCTTGGAATATCTTTATATTGCAATTTTTCACAAGCATGAGAATTGATTGATTCAAAGAAAGCCCATTTGCTCTCCTTCCTACTCCTCCTACTATACCACCATGGATGGTGGACACATCGTTGAACTTATGGTTCTTGTTTCTCAACAATTTTTTTGATGAAATGATGTTGAATGAAACAATATAAATGGAGGAGTTGGTGTATATGTAATGATCATCGACATGTTGAAGATCAACAGTCTCAAGAATAAATCTTTGTAAAAATATAATGTATTCTTCCAATTATCCTGTTTACAGATTGATTTTATTATGTACCGAACTGAAATTGTACAGATTTAAAGGACTTACAAAGGACATACAAGGATTTTATAATGACACTGTATTCGTACATATATATGTATAAATATATGTAAAAGGCCAGAGGAATCTTATACTGACACAAAATATTCCACTTGAGAATTCAGAAGTGCTTGAAACCAAGACATTGACAAAGAATCTACTTATATACATGCATGTAACCTAATTTTACATTTGTACATATATCGTGCCAATTGATTATGTCGACATGTGAAGATGTATGCATATGTATATATATACACACATGAATACATGCATAAACATATAATCGCATATGAAAGAAACAAATAAAGCAGATATAGACTGTGAATAAATAAAATGAGAATTTGAAGTTAAAACACATATTAGGACCTTTGCATTACTGGTGGCTGTTTACCTCAATGGCAAGAGCAATGTTACAGTGAAGTGTCAACCCTATAGGTCACAGGTAGCCCCATTTTCTTTAATTGTTTATTCTATTTACGTGGTCTCGGCCAAATGATACATTTACCATATAAAAACGGGAGATCATTTCAAATAGAGTTTCAATAAAAAATAATGCAATTCATAAACATTGTATCAGATTAAATATCCATTTCTTAAAAACACATTCTAACACATAGTTATTGGATGAATTTTAATCTAGAATCTCCATTGTATAATGTTCCATTTATATGACTCATGAAGACGTGTTGGGTTAGGTACTTTCAAAAGGAAGATGATTATTCATTCTTCAATAAATATATATTGAGTAAAATAAACATCTTTTCAACCATTAGGCTACATAGTTATTGATATACTTATGTACAGATTATTAAATCCTGTCAACTAATTTTCTAATTATCTCTTGAACAGTCCTCACTCTATGCAAAGCACAGTTGCTCTCATCTTTAGTGAAGTGTATTGGAATCTATACATTTGCTATGGAGAAAGTATCCTCTAAAAGAATTATGCACTCTTTAGGCTGATAGGTTGGTATGAACAAGTATATTTGTAGGTATTTTGACTTGAATGTAGTTTTATGCACTAATGAAGGTGTTGGGTGGGGGTGGCAAACCTATGGCATGCCTGCTCAATATGGCATGCAAAAACATTTTATTAGCACGAGGGAGTTTTTTGTTGGTGATTTTATATAAAAATTTTGGCAACTTTTAATTTTTCAGCTGCCACCTTAGGAGTGAATGCATGGGCTCAGTAATACAGTGCTTCAAGAAAGGAAAAATAGGAAACATAAATATCCATTAGTATCAAGTGAACATCTGGTCAGGGCAACAATATGAGTATTACTTTGATCTCTTAGCTTGCTGCCCAAAAATGCCCATGGGCACGGGAGGTAATTTTCTCAGAAGATAATTGCCGATTTTGGTACTTGCTTACGACAAGATGTCTGCTATAAAATAATGGGTAGTAAAATAGTCACACAGGCTATTGCTTGGTACCATACGATGGGGATCTTGTGACATCTAAAGCTAAGCTTCGAAAAATATCTATATCAATAAAAACGTTACTAAAGGGGATAGAAATCAGTAAAATGTTGTGGTTTGGTCAGGAATATTTTACTTCTACCAACGGAGATGGAAGAGGTATATCTATGCACTCATATCTGTCTGTCTATCCACACAATATCTCTGAAATTTCTCAATGAATTCCAGTGACGCTTTTTTGGGGTGAATCGTACTGGGAATCGAACACGGATCCTTCTTCATGTGAGCTAAGGAAGAATTGATTGAATTTAGTGGCCGGATCCAGGGATATTTTTTAGTTACTTCCACTGCATTGTTCATGCAATATCACCAAGAGTTCTCAAAGGAGTTCAATTGAATTATCTGTAAGGGTAGGCTGTGGAGTAAAGAAGATTTAGTTGTATTTTGGGGCAGATCTAGGAATTTCTTTTCGATTGAGAAATATATTTTTTTCTTTTTCTTTTATACATTCAAGTATTCAATCATGTTTGCTCACCCCCCACCTCCAAAGACTATTATATTGCGCTGACAGTCAGAAGTGACCCGAAGGCATCTCTTTTATTCACTACTAACCTTTCGAATAGAGGAGGATGCGACTCTGTTCAAAATTTTTCCACTCTTATGACACAGCTTAGGGTGTACTCAGTTAGCTGCTGCGTGTACAGGGAAATTTGTCCTGATAAAGAGTTTTCCACACACTTCGGTCATACTGGGAATCAACATGGATCCTAATGCATGTGGGGCAGACATGCTAACTATCACACCATCTGAGTGGGCTACTGTCCACTCAGTACCTCCAAAAGTTCTCAATGAATTCCAATGACATTATGTGGAATGCTGGGTTAAAGAAAACTTGATTAGAATTTTGGGCGGATTCAGGAATCTTTTTTTTACAGTTACCTCCCCTGCATCGTTGTTATACATGGACTGATTTTCATTTAGTTTTTAATGACAATGGCGTTGGCAGAGGTATGCGGTCCCTGAGTGTTTTCTAGTTATTTTCTCCAGCTGTCAAGAGAAAACAGTGAAAATTCAGTTTAAGCCTCAAGAATGGGAATAAGTATTTTTTTTTTTCAGTCTGTTTTCAATGTACCTTTGTTTCTTTTTTGCGTACTTTTGGGTTTACAAGTACGCAAGCAGAGAACAAGGGAAAAAAAAAAGAGAGAGAGAAAGAGAAACTGGAAGGAGAACTTCTTCCCCATCTGCGAGAGGAACGAACTTGACCAAGATCCTCAATTACTGCAACAACAAAACTAATTCAAATTTTCCTCTCAATGGAGGAAGCATCCAATCCTTTCTCCTGATAAGATCAGAGATTGCCAATTAAAATGTACACTTTCAACATTCTTCTCACACAGGCGCATGCAAAGCTGGTAATAGGCTCAGGCCATATGGGAAATATAGGTCCCATTTCAAACTGCTTATTAAGTATTTTTGTAATCAGTGCTAAATACATATGATTCATGTATGGGGACATGCATGCACTTGTAATGTACAGTAACAGAACAGAATAAAAGACCTAGAAAGATTTATTAAGATAGTTAATGGTAAGCAATTTTATTCAAAATGAATTTAAGACAAAAGAGTAAATTATCGTTATAAGAAGCTGTAAATGCAATAGTATTTTTCACCTCAAGGGGTAGCAAACCCTTCAAAATCATAGGCCCTGTGTTTTTAGTTTAAAGTTATTATATTTTGAAAATGCTTTTTTGTTGGTATATAATATATATAGCAGTGTTTCGGCCAAAGAGTTGACAAAAATCTTCAGTGAAATATTTTAAAGCAAGCATTTCCTTGCTGAATTCAGTTCCCACCTTTGAATAAGCTATTATCATTATTATTATTATCATTTTTTCAAGATTTCATAGTGTTTATCCTTACTCTCACACTTATGTTTGAGTATCACTGTTTTTTCTTGGGAACAAAACTATTATGAATGCTTCATACACCAAAGTGTTCCTTTGAGTGTTTTTAAGAATTACAGCCTTCACTGACTAATAATTATGTCAATGCCATCATTTGCCAGAACATATTGCTTCATTTTAGTTCTGCAGGATATAGTACTATTGTCTTCTTCTTATCATGATGATGATGATGATGATGATGATGATGATGATGTTGATATATGTAAATAATAGCTTTGAGGTTAGAGATTGCTTGAGTTGATAATGTATATTATCCAATATACAGTATAAACAATCTTTGATTTGAGCTCTTTCAAGTCACTTCCTGGCAAATAAATGAAACTTCAAAAAAGTTAATTTTTCAATAGATGAAATAAAGAGAAAATGAATAAAAAAAAAAATGTTTTTTAAAATTTATTTTTAAAATTCCTGAGAATATTTGATTTATAGCTTTTGCTTGAGATTTTAAAACAAATTTTTTATTATTCAATTATGGCGAATTCCAGTCCAAGTTAGAGGCTGGAGTTGAAAATTTTTTCCTCCATATCAACAGAAACAAGAAAAAACCTCACCTAATTTATGGGAGTAAACTCCTCACTGGTTTTCTGTCCTGTCATGTTTAACCAAACAGACACATGAAATTAACATTTCTATACCGTGATTTGAAATCATGATCAGGTTGCTTATCAACTTAGCCAAACTGAGAAAGTCTAACATATCTGGAGAAAATTTTTCTATTTATTATTCATTAAATCTACAATACAAGAATCACAGTAATCATCTTTGGTTGGAATATATAAAATTAACATTCCCCTAATGCGATTTGAAACCACAACCAAATGACCAGTAGGCTGCTCTTTCACCAAAAAAAGCTAAATCTTTTTACTTTACTCTCTTATCAATTCTAGTACCAAAAAGCAACTCAAATATGACCTAAGGACATTATCCAACAATGCATGCATTTTCCACATGCTATTACAACAATACAATGTCTTCTACTTACGTCACTTTTCCGTGACAGGCTAAGATTTACATTATGTATGTATATATTGTCAACTGTGCTATAACAAACTGCGTTGTATCAGGGACACTTGTAACAATATGATAATTGCGTCATTGATATCACGACATGTTATATTGGGGGATGAAGCAATATGAGGTTAGGCAAGTAAAACTAACTTTCTAAATTAAGATGTAAGTAGCCATAAAATCAGGGTCCAGTTCTGCATTGTAATCTTGTGATAAATTGAACCCCCTTTTAAAAACATGATGTAATGAGTGGAAAGTACCCGATTTGGTGGTGCTGAAAATTGATTTTGAACATATCGCGGATGGACTGACTGAACTTAAGACCCAATAATAGAGATGCATGCAAATGCATCTAAAAATGCTGGATTACATATAACATTCTTGTATCTGATTTTTGAAATTTGTTTTTTTTTTCACATATTTATTTGCAAAAATAAATTTTTCCCCTTGGATATTCTTTGCAGAAATAGTTTGGACCCCCCTGTTCCGACTCAAAAACCTGGAACCACCTCTGCATTGATTCTTGTTTTATGATCTTGTAGTTGGATCTTTAGTGTTGAGGTCACCAGTTTGTAGGGAGAATTCTCTGTGCTTTGTTTGAATATGGATGCAGGAATTAAACATAGTTCATAGTTAAAATGAAGACAAATGAAACATTTGTAAACATAACATGTAAAGATAAGCGGAAAAGACACGATAGCATTAAGATTGATCAAGATAGAAGAGATCTAGGTTCAATCCAAGTGTGAGACAATAATAATACTACTAATGCTAAGAGGGGAGTGCGGTCAATAAACCCCCGTCAGTTAAATAAAGGGTTCGGTTCGTTACTTCCCCACACCTACCAGATGATAGCTGATGAAGGCCGTAGAGTACAACGGCCGAAACGTTGTATGAAAAACAACCAAGATGAGGATAGTCCGAATAATAATAGAAATATGAATGGAATAGTTGACCAAGCTAGATTATCCAAAAGGTAGTTGGTTCAGTTTTAGGTGAAAAGAGCCAAAAGGGATGAAATCAGATAAGTAAGTGAGATGCAGCGTTTGCGTTGAGTCGCCAGAAAGCTTTCATGGGTTCTTACATCGACTATTGGCAAAAGACAATATATTATAGTCACTGTCAAAGAATGGAAACCATGTCGGCCAGGCGGTTAGAGAGAAGGAAAAGAAAAGAGGGAGGGGTGACCGATTGAGAAAAGAGGGGGCTAATGAGCAAGGGTGCACGTGCAATGAAGGCTTTTATGGACAGTAGATAAAGGAAGTGACGTATTGCATATGTGGCTAGATCTAAGGTTTCATATCTAAAGCTAATACTTATTTATTTATTTTTGTATTTAAATTTAACTAAAAATAAACAAGTCACTACAAAAAGATTTATCAGAATTTTTAATCAAGTTAGTTATTAGGATACCTAAGCCAGTTACATGTAACCTGTCCAGCTGGTGTTTATTGAGCCTTCTGCAACCTGGTGATATCTGTCAACTTTGCAGCTCAACTTTAAAAGGAAAAGAAAATTGATATTTTTCCAATCAATATTTTCAGATTTTCTTTTTTATTCCAGGGATTGTTTTTTTCTAATTTTATAGTTTAAAAATTCTAATCTGCTGTTTATTCTCCTTCAAAGATATTAAAAATTATAATTAATTTTTTTTTTTTCAAATTTTAACAACTGTGTCTGATCACTTTTATACTTCCAGGTCAAAACATTCAGCTTGAAGTATTACCACCTCTGTCCCATAATAGTTGTTACATATAGTATATGAAATGTATATGCAAATATAACAACTATTATGGGACCTAAGTAGTAATATCTTGAATCATCTCTGACCTGAGGTAATTTTTTTTTACCCTTCAAATACCCAGATATGTTCCTCTTCATTTGTCACCTAAGCCATGCAGGAAGTTCCAAGGAGACAGCAGGAGTTACTGAGGCGTAAACAAAAGAAATTTCTTATTCTACTGATTAGTTACAACCATGGTTATTAGTTTGAAAAAACACAACAGTTATCAAAGAACGCAGATTCATCCACTTACCAGATTCTATGACTATTCAGTTTGGCTTCAGTGATTCTGACAAAAGTAAGTTAGGGGATTCTAGATTCTTCTACAGGTATGTCAATAATTTCCTGGTATTCATTGTTCCAGAACTATCCATCATCCATTTTGCCGAACCAGCAGAGGTCGTATAATGATAATTAAAAAATACATTTCAGATCCACTGATTATTGTAATAAACTTTTTATCCCAGGGCAATCATCTTCCTAACCAAGAGACAAATCCACTAATTGAGAACTATGCAATGTGCACATGAAAAAATTATGCTGGGCCTCACATGGAGAGACCACAAGACAGCAAAGTGCATCAGGGAAAAGACAAGAGTCTGGGACATCATAGAATCCATTAAAAAGCTCAAACGGCAGTAGGCTGGCCATGTTGCACGAATGGCAGACAACCGATGAATATCGCGACTCACAATATGGATCCCCTGAGATCACATGCGGAACTGAAGCTGGCAGAATATTACATGGAGAGACAAGCTAAACAAATTCAGAAAGTACTGGCTTTGTGACGCCCATGATAGAGAAATGTGGCAAATCCTGGGGAAGGTCTATGTCCGCTGACGGATAATAAAAGACTGATGATGATGATTTATTTTCCTCTTTGTAAAACATGAATAAGTAAATATTACTATACATTAAAGGGGGGCGAAGTTCAGGTTGCGTTGGGTACCAGGAACACTGGGGTTGCCCTCTTCTTGACAATCCTATTTGCTGTAGTAATGCTATTGTTCTGATCTTGCCACACTAAACTATAGACTTACAACTGTTAGGAGCAGCTGCAACAGAATCATGTCAATCCACCTAACAGTTTGAGTGAAATACTGTGCAATTAGGATTATACAGTCAAACTTGAGTCATCACCATAGTCATAAATATGAAAAAAAGGTTAAAATTCAAACAGCCATTGAAACTGGAAAACTTTGAATCTTGAGGCTATTCAGCCTAAAACACAGTCTGAGGTTCTGTACGCAACATTTGTTCACTACGTAATAATAGTCATCAAATTTTTTTAATTTATCAATTATTATTAACTAGTACCCTTGGCGTTTAATGTGATGATTTACTTATTACAGAGGGTCAATAATAAATTGTTTTACTTTTCAACAAACAAAATTATCTCTAGCTTATCCTCTTTCCACCTTTCACATTGGGTGGGTTGGGGATTGCCGTGCTTCTCTTTTAAAAGGTCTCATCTGTCTCCTTTCCACCTTTTATATTTGGTGAGTTGGGAGTTGTAGTATGGATGGAGGAGTGGCAATACCTGGTGGTGACTGGTTGAAAGGGGGGGATGTTCAGAGTGTAGGGAAATTAAAATGTTATACTCCTTTTCCTCCGTGACAGACAACTTACCAACGCTCTCTGTGCATTATATGTTTAATTGTTTACAAGTACAGGTTGATCATCTCAAACTCGAGACCAAAGGCGTCGTGAGTTTTGGAAATTCACCAGTTTTGGGCGTAGTATTGGCTAGGCCTAATTTTGGTGGGACAAGGTCAGGTCATTAACACCACAAAGGTACGTGAATAGCCCATAATTTGAGAGTACAACAAATTTTGAATGGTGTTAGGACATTTCTATAAATATTATGAAAATGAATAATTAATTATAAGTAATAATAAATGACTAGCATTCTAAGGGAAAGTATGACTCATCGCCAACGTTATATACTTTTTACCATGTAAATTAAGTAATAGTGGAGGTAAAACCAAGTTATCTTGATGAAAATACTTCCAATATGGTTTGAGCCACAAATTTATGATTTAAAAAACAAAAATAACATGGACATAAACTAAGGGACCAATTTGTCATCAACTTTCATTGTAAATTGAACCCTCCAAAAAAAACTTTTTTAGGGGGTGATTTAAAAAAACAAACAAAAAAAACATTTCCCAACCGATGGCCGGTGATGAGGTCTCAGTTTCTGTTGCATGAATCAGCTTAGTGATCTTTGCAAGTCTCAAGTCAGGTCGTGACCAGAACTGTACAAATTTTTATGACCAACCCCTTGGCATAAAGGATAACTCCACTCTAATCATGCAGCTACTGATTGGCACAGAGAAATTTGTCCTTATGAAGAGTTTTCCACACTCTTCTTGTATACCGGGAATCAAAGCCAAGACTATCAGTGATTAATTATCTAATTCTCAAAAATAGCTGGGTTTCAAACGTTATTGAGTTTGAGATGTCTAAGCTTGAGATGCTCAACTGGTATTAGTTTAATCTCATCAAAGGAGGATCATAGGGGGTATTCCTTCTTTTGCTGAAACAATACTATTGTTCTGGTTATGCAACAACACAATACTACAGACTTACAACTGCTAACAGCAACTGCGGCAGAAGAAGCCAAATAGCAGTGCCCAGACAATATAGGTTAATTGCAGTAAAAACTAAGACAAGTAGAAATCAAGAGGCAATCTCTCTCTGATCTAAGATCCATATTTTTCCGACACGCACATAATTTGCCAGGTTTTCAGGACATAACTAGAAGATTTCCAAATGATAAGAGTCTCGGATAATTTTCAACAGACAATGACAGATCACAAAATTCCCTGTTCAGCTTATGCTCTGTAGATTCATCTGGAAAAACCAATCATAGATTCAGAGGAATAATCAACTGAGAAATAATATTGAAAATACGTTACTTTCAGGAAATTACCAAGAAATTTTTGAAGATCAAACCCAATCTGAATTGAGCAACCTTAGCCATCAAAGATGGCAAAGTGATCTATCCTTTTTCATATGTGTGTATGTTTGTGTATTTCAGAGCTCCAGGTCGTACTGTTGAAAATTGGCATCAGTACTCCACTAAAACCTTTCTAAAAATGTAATTTTTGATTTCTGGAAAAAAAAGCTTTTTTATTTTTCTTAACCTTTTTGGGTCCTTATTTTGATGGGTTTAATAAATTTCAAGTTCTATTTTAGATGTTTTCCAATGAAAAACACCAGTGATGTCATAATCAGAATTTATTCACACCATATTTATTTTTTGATGGATTTTTTTCACATGACTTCAAATTTTGACACTTTGACTTTGATGGCTAGTTTCTTTAATTATTGATAGAAAGATTATTAGAAAATGTCAACCAAAACTGTCAACTACCTAGTCAACATTAGCAATGGTTTCTTCAGTCTTTCAAGTTGGTTAGGGTGGCTGGCTATCTACCCATGTGTTGTGTGTACAGGCTGCACCAATGGAGCTAAAGGGCTGAAAATTTAAACATTTACTACTTATGTCTAGAAAAAAAAAAGTTATTTTTTACCCCTTCCCCCTCCCCGCAATACATTTTTAGTAAGAGTTCAATTCACAATTTAAGTTTATGCTAAATTGACCCCCTAGTTTGTGTCAAGCTGTGTTTACGCTTGTTTTTTGGAAATTCAAACTTTGTAAATGATCAATACCCACAAAAATGCAAGAAAAGTAACTTATTCATTGATCACTTCAACATGGCCGGCTGCCAAAAGACACAAGTCACCTGATGTTTTCTATTGATTGACTAACCAGACACGTTCTTATCAACAACAACAACAACAATAACAAGGATATAATCAGGAACAAAAATGGATTTTGTGATCATCAGTCTTGTGCCTGTGAGGATAGAGATTAGGCATGATAGTTTGCAGATGTGCAAGAGTTATTAAAAAAAATTCCTCTGCAGGAATGCCTGTAAAATATTTCAAGAACTGGATGGCAGTCTTGCAAAGTTTGAGGTTACCTTTGGTTATTACCAGGGGTTCTAAAGCTTTTTCTTCATTGTACATCTTGTTCATCTAGCCCTGCACTATTGGTGCACCCCTTGTGAGGGATATAGTGTTGAAGTCAAATCAGTGCAGATATACACGCAAACCTGAGACGTTTGATTTTGGAAAATGATCTTTTTGATTTACAAAGTTTTGCCAAATGTATATCAGGTTTAGAAGATACATCGGTTGAGTTTAGTTGGTTATGATTACTTCAGACTCCCAGTTTTTTACAAACCTTGCTCACCCATCATACCCTGGTTTGAGAAACCCGAGATTAGCAGTTTTCTGATCTTTGTCTAACATGTCAATACAAATATAAACTTTGGATGAAAGAGAAAATTTGACCAATCACTACGTAGTTCTATCTAAAAGCATACTTGAACTACATGACAATGGGGTAGGCCAAAAGTCACTTTCTTGTCATGAGACCAAATACTCATCCTAACAGACAGAGTAAATTGCTGCTGCAAAAAGAAATGAATAAAATAGAAAGATAGATGGATTTCAGATAGTGTTTTATTTCAATTATTTTTAAAGACTGAATCAATGCCATCCTTTCTTTACACAGCTAGAAAGGGGAGGGGGTAATGTTAAAAAAAAGATGGCATAATGTTAAATTGGTGCATAGATGTCATGGTTGTATGTTAGTTTTGAATTGACTCACACATTTCAAGGTTTCATTAAATCTTCATTGCACTCCATAAATTGTCTTGAATCATTATCTGATTCAATGCCATTTTGAGAAGACCCAAATCAAAGAAATTTCTCGCAAGATATCTCATCAGATGTTCCAAGACAATCATTACTTTCACTGCCTTCATCACTCTCTACATGTTGTCTTGAATCACTATTTGATTTTTTGCTAGACTAAGAACACTGAGCACAAAAAATTTCTGGTGAGATATCTCGTCAGTCACTCTACAACAAAGAAGTTTCTCACTAAAAATCCTGGCAGTCATTCCCAAGGTCTCAAAAATGTCAATAGAAATCAGAAAATGATTTTTGCTATACCCTGTATAAGAAGACAATCACCATTTGTGTATAAGTTTATCTATGGAACGGAGATTCAACGCTTTCCATCTACACTGTCTCAAGAAGAATTCTGGACATGAGTAGAGGACATTTTGTATGGCTTAGCTTGTGATGCTCAACTGTATACCGAAAGTTATCTTCTGGTATCACAGTAAGATATATAGTAGAACTAATGTTCCGAGGACAAGGTAGAGAAATACCAAGCGACCTAAGCTTGACAATATCTGCTCATATTCAAAACCACAATTGTGACAACCCTGAGAAAGTTTGCGGTATGAACTGTTATTCATTTATAACATTTTGATAAAAGTGAATGCTTAATCTAAAATATCATTTCGCTTGTTCGTAGCTGTGTTCATATGTTACACTTCCAGTAATTCCGAAAAAAGGGAAGGTTAGTTATTTTTATAGGAGGGTAATCAGAGAGAAGTTGAAATAACAAGTTAGGTGGTTTAATAAGAGACTTAACAGTAATGAGGAAAGAATCAGCTTAAAATTTTTATATAGAAAGTGGAGTTGTCTTCTAGCATCATAGTGAGATCTGTAGTAAAATTAATGTACTACGGACAGTATGGAGAAATATTAAAATATCAACAGAATCGACTGCACTTCCTTGTTTGGTAATCAATATTTGATTTCAGGGGCAAAATTTGATATTGATGGGGCACAGTGTATAGCATTTCTTGGGGACCATCTATTTTTGTATTCATTTATTATTTTCAAACAAATCAAAACAAAAATGAAGTATTCATAAAATTATGATGTTTGATTTAATGTCACATTTTTTATGGATCAATAATCTATCCCTATGAAACAATAAATCCTGAAACAAATTAAAACATTGAAAAATATCGAAGATAGAAAACATTTTTCAGGACATTTTTGGGGAGAGGGGCATAAAATCTTGGGGGTTCTCTGCAGCTGCACTGTTTGCATAACCCTGGATGTATTCTGTCAAACTCGAGGCCAACTTGGAGTTGTTCATTTTTTTCCTGTGACAAGAACAAGAACAATTCTCACCCGATTTATGGGAATAAACTCTCCACTGTTTGTCTATCCTATCACATAAAATGAAACCAATGTATAAAATTGAAATTTCCCAACTGTGATTTGAAGTCATGACCATGTAGTTGCTAGGCAGCTCTTTAACCAACTAAGCCAAACGGACAAGTCTTATAATTTTACAAATTTATTTGTTGCAGAAATCATCTTCAGTCAGAAATTAGGCTGGCCATTTCCACCATCCCTGCAAAAAAAGAGAGAGAAAAAAAAAGGACACTCTAGACCAATGGTTCCCAATCTATGGTCTGCAGACCCCTTTGTGTCCCAAAAAGGTATTACTGGGAGTCTATGAGCTTTTTGAGCGGCAGATCTTTACAGGTAGTAATTCATGAAAGTCTTTTTTTAGTCAGACCCAAAAGTGGAAGACAAATTAACATCTGTCTCTAAGTGACAGAGGCAGATGGAGGACAGAATGATCAAAAGCCATACTGTCTGGCATGAAACCCGAACGTCCAGCCACCTTAGTCAGAATAGGAGTAGGAGCGGAGTTTGACCACGCAGCAGGCAGGCTTGTCACATTTACTTTCAGACTTGATGAAGTGAAGTACGTCTACATTTTCAAATGTAATCTGATGAATAAGGTTTTTTCACCAAAGTAAATACTTACAGACAAGTACTCTGGAAGCAAAAATTTATTTTATAAAATTCATTAAACAAATATGAAAAGAATGTACTTCCTGGGCAATTTTAGCTGACAAGACCATTGCAATGGACTGTAGACAAAATGATGACTGCAAGAGAAGAAAAAAAAAGTTGGCTGACTAAAGCCAAACAAGAGTGAGCGGCAAGGCAATGTCTGACAGTGAGGGGGGGGGGCTGCAAAAATCTTGTACACCGGGCAGTTAGGTAGCTGTCTGAAGAGGATTTTATTTTTTAATTTTCTTTTCCAGGAGGCAGGGTAGGCAAGATAAGCTGACACCTACCCTTCAAGTGACCTAAGCTTGACAATATCCGGTCACATTCAAAACCACAATTGTGACAACCCTGAGAAAGTTTGTTGCATGAATTGTTCATTTATAACGTTTTGATAAACTTAATCTATAATATTTTGCTTCTTTCTACCTGTGTTTGTGTCTGCTCGGCTAGTCTAATGGTTAGCACGTCTGCCTCACATGCATAAGGTTCTGGTTAGATACCCGGTATGAACAAAAAGTGAGGAAAACTTTTCATTAGGACAGATTTCCCTGTGCACTCATTATCTACGAATCCTTTTGGTGGAGTTGCATCCTGCCGAGGGTGTGGCCATAAAAATTTGTAGGAATAAAATCCTACTCTCGACCAGACTTGAGACTTGAAACTTGCAAGTATCACAAAGCTGACACATGCAACAGAAACTGGGACTTTTTCACTGGCCTCCACACTCCACTGGGGGTTGTCCCTTAAGAGATGTTATGTTTTCAGTGATACCAAAAGAGAGAGGTCCGGTAGTATAAAAAGAGGCTGGGAAGAGTTAAAGGAGAGAAGAATGGTAGTTTACTGAGGTGGGTATAGAGATTTTCGTATATGAAACTAATCCATGTTTGTATAAGATTTAGATGAAAACATGGTCAGGACAACAAAGATTGGAAGGGATAAGGAAGAGAATAAGAAGATACAGGCAAAGGATATGAAAAGAGCAGAGGTAGGTGATAATCTAAGTTGTAAGCACCTGTGGGATTACCACAGGTTCAACTAATTATCTATTATACCTATAAAAAGAGAAACTTGTGATTTTTTTTCTCGGACAAGTGAATTTATATTATTACAAACCATCAACCAAAACTGTCAACATAGGTTTCTTCAATTCTTAAGTTTGTCTGGCTTGCTGGCTATGTATGAATGTAGCATGCGTACAATGGATCTAGAGGGCTGAGAATTTATACATTGACTCCTGAATGTCAAGAAAGAACATTTTTTTTTTTATTCTCCCCAAATTTGGTTTTTAGTGGGAGTTAAATTTGCAATGTAAGTTTATACCAAACTGGTCCCTTAGTTTGTGACTGGCAGCATTTATGCTTGTTTTTTTTTTTAAATTCAGACATTTTTTTTAGTGATCATTGCCCAACAAAATACGAGAGAAGTAACTAATTCATTGATCACTTCTTTTTCCAATTTAATTGATCAGCCCCACAACAATGTATGCTGCCAAAAGATGTTGGTCACATGATGGTTTCTATTGAGTGACCAATCAGACCTGTTAGTATTTTTTTTCAATCTTGTATCTGTGGCTTTTTATCAAAACTCCCAAGTTGTTATTTTCCTACCGCAAACAGCTGGATTATAAAAAAAAGAATATCCCAAGGATAAAGGATGAGTTCAAACCTCACCGGAGGCTGATTTTTTTCAAGTTCGATTCATGCTGCTCAATTAACAGTTGAAAATACTAGTAAACAACTGATAACTTTTTTAAAAATTGAAGAAATTTGAAGACTATTATTAAATAATGAACAAATGCTGTGTACAGAACATCAGACCGAGTTTCATGCTGAATGACCTTAAAATTCAAAGTCATCAATTGCAGTTTAAATTTCAACCTTTTCTCATGGCTTTGACTAATGATTTCACAGTAACATGAAAATCAACTTGTAAGTTGTATTGAAGTGAATTTGTCTTCTAGCATCAATAGAACTGTACGAATGCAATAGTTAAATTAAAAAAAAGATACATAACACTGTGCAATGCGATATTTGTTCCTGTGTAGTGAGGGTTATTTTCTGATTGCTTATGAGTAAAAAGTATAGAATATGGCTATTGTTCCCTTTAAACTTTGCTTTTGCAACCAGGATGTATATAGTTGTATTTCATTTTGTGATTAAAAATATGCATATTTATCTGTTGTCCAAATGAAAATATCAATGTTCTGTTTGCAAAAGCAAAGTTCAAAGGGAACGAATGACATTTTCTATTTTTTTTGAGACATAATCAATGAGATATATCTAAGTTCTCTACAGTATTTGCATTAAGACTTGTGAAGCAACAATGTTCCAAATTGGGTATTAATCTAGGTGTTAAGACTTGTGCGAAGTTTTGCTTAGCCCAAATCTTAATGCAAGTTTAGAACATGGATCACATAATGATTAGTACAACGATTCATATTATTAGTGCCATCAGTTGGTCGGATTAGGAAGAGCAAAAAGAGTGTTTAAAAAAATCAAGGAAAGAAATTATGTAGAATAATTAATCGTGGGCACCGAAGCTATCTTCAGTCACATTCATTAATCAGCTCACCCACAAGGAAAATAGCTTCTAAATTAGTTTCTTGTTCTTGTATGAAGTAATTGATTAATCTAATTATATTAAAAATAGATGTTTGTTTGTCTCACGCAAACACGCGGCTGGTTGAAGAATCATCAGTTGGTTGGGGTGAAGTATTTTTTGGTTTTTAGTTTTTACCTTGCTTATACCATATCAGATAATGACTTCCGGTTTCCAATCCTTGAATGCATAAACAAGAAATATATAGCTGTAATCGAACAGTCTGGGCACTGATGCAAAGTTGTGAAAATAACACTTATTACCCAGGAACAAAATTTGCACAGTGTAATTTAATACAATGATGCATGTGAGCATTTGAGTTTCATTTTTCATCTGTGTTGATTATTCTAAATATATCAATGAATGATATGGTAGGGGAGTACTCACACACTGGGCTGGAAAACCAACACTTTATTTTCTCAATTTGTGACCATCTCCTTTATAAATTTCTTTCTGACTACTATTTACCTTCATCCTAACTTCTAGTTGTTTTTTATCACAACTTTATTCTCTGCCATAAATTGAAATAATTGAATATGGATCGGAACTAAAGAATAAGTTCCCAGTAAGAATCAAACTCACTGTCACATTTAATCCATGTGCCTAATTCACATGAAACAAGGATTAAAAATTTATGTAGTTTTATTAGAAAACTAGTATACCTGTCATCAAAAATGACAACTATCTCATTATAGAAAATGGTGAAAATATTGATAAATTACCTAAAAATTTTGCATTTAATAATACTAAACTTATAATTTGTACAATATTGATAAGTTAAAATTCAAATCAATTTCAATTGCAGTGACCTTGGAGAATAGTTTGACCATGGACTGATTATTTTTTTTTTTATTTTTCTTACATTTTCAACAATCAAATTATTTCTTAAATTCAGCATTTTCAGAGTCATTAGAACATGAACTGAATCCTATTTTACTTTATCAGTCACATCCCTTAGTGCGACAGAAGACATCTGTACATTGCTAATCATTATATTAGAAAATGACAATCATAAATCAGAGCTTAATGCAAAGACTTGCCTGTATGACACATTTTCCAAGTCAGTTGGATTTAGCATCGATGCTGGTATCCAACATGTTTCGGAGATCAATTGCCAATAACTGGATCACTCGAGCTTTGAGTTCATCAATATTTCTTGGTTCCGTCCGGTACACTTCATACTTCACCTACTTTATAATAGGAGACAATTTAAAAATAGGAATTGACTTTTTAATTGTGTGTGTGCTCGTTCATACAGAAGTGGGTTACTTTAATTATACACATGCCTAATCACGACCTAAAAACAAGGGAGTAGAATCATGGCTCTTCAGCTGGAAAGAATATGCAAGTCATGAGAAATTATCCCAAGTATGTTTACTTATTTACCAAAAGTGTATACATACAGAATATTTCTCTATTGTAAATTCCAAAGTCTTTATGGGATAAGTCCCTCAAATTTTATTCATTCATCTTTTTCTCATTATCATAATTGGCAATGTATCAGTCTACGACATAAAAAAAAGAAAGGAAAGGGGTGAGGCAAACACAAAATTGGCTGTTCCGTGCGTGTGTGCACATGTGTTTGTTCACTAGCAGCTGATAATATGGCTAACACTATTGCTGTGTCCATTTTGTTTTTTTACCCAAAATGAAGACAAGAATTCTAGTTAACAATACCTTGTGTTAACCTTTCAAATTACTGTGTAAACATCTTGACACAGACACAGCTTCAGGTATACTGTTAACAAAGCAATAGGCGTTTGCTAGTCGATATAATTTATACCTTCGCATACTTATTTAAACTGGCTCAATTGGTCTTGGATATTTGAGTCTTAAAAAAAAATAAAGACAACAATAAAATTGAAACTAAGACTAAGAAAACTAAATATTGTGTCTTCTATATTTCTGGTGCATGGTTTCATACCTTGTTTAGAAAGTCGGGTAACCATTATATAAAATAGTAGCAAGAGAACTAAATAAGTAAGATTTGATCTTTCCCAAATTTTTCACTTAGTTTCGAGAAACCGTTTTTCTTACTTGCATACTGCAGGAAATTAATTATCTCAATGGTGCTTCTTATTTTTTAAAATTAAAAAAAAATTTTTTTAAAAAAGATACAACTGGCAGATGACCAATAATCAGAAAATTGAATCCAAATAGTTAAAAAAACAAAAACAAACAACAATTCAAAAACTTTGTTCATTGCCATAAAGGTTAAAAATAAATCTGGAGAATAAGCTTGAAAGTAAACAATATTTGATTAGCAAAACAAAAAAAATGTAATTGATTTTGTCAATATTTCAGTATTTTGGCAATGATAAGACTCCTGGGGATGACGTGGAGAAGAAAAAATCAGCACAGAAGACATTGAATGATTAACAAAATCAATTATACCTATAAGTCAAATATTTATTACAATAATGTTTATTGGTAGAATATTCCTTTCAGTGTGTATGTCGTCCTACTTTGGAATAGAACACTCCGGTGGATGGGGAATATATGCGTGAATAGATATATCGCTTAGATTCAAGTTCACTGACAGTCCAGTTCTGCATGGCGCAGCCTCTGGGTCTGAAGTGAACGTTTTGATCCTACCTCGTGGTACTGGATGGGATAATGGATAGTCTATAGCCACACTGGAGAGTTGTAATACAACGATACAGCTGTCTGTGGATGACACAATTATATATATATATATATATATATATATATATATATAATTTGTGTATGGATTGTTCTCTGGTTTGTTTCATACCTTGATGGTAATTATTCAAGTAGATCTTGGTAATTTTCCAGTTGAATTCTGATTTTTATTCATTGTTTTTATGAATATCTGCATCATTACTTAATAATATTTATTGCTTATATTTTTCTCGTTTACCCTCTACATACACAGTATATATATATATATATATATATATATATATATATATATATTATAATTCAAATTATATCTGACAGACCTGATGAAACTACGACCAACCAATATATTTTCTCTATCAAATTAAGATAGATTCATAAATAAAATAATAATCAAAAATGATTTAATTGGTCAAGGTTTCAGCAGTTCAATGGAGATTATGGCCATCAAAAGACTGTGTTTTGGGAAAAGCAACAATGATCAAACTATGTACAGAGAAATCTATTTATCATAATCACAGAATGTTATTCAGTTATCAAAACCAGTCAGTTCAAAACACTATTTAAAATGAATTAAAAATCCATAAAAAAGTAATACTTTTCATTAATTTTCATGTCAATTTGTTAATAGAAACGAAATTAATAAAACATAACATAATTATACTTTGCTTAATGTCATCAGCTGGTTATTGCTATCTAAAATACCCTGTCCCTAAGTAATCACAATAAACACCTTCCTCTGCATATAAAATCAAAGCAAATAACTGCCAAAATCTGCTGACACACAACTCAGTTTTGCTATTTGGTTTGTTCAACCAAGAAAAAAAACCTATGAAGTGATACTTTACACTTTACTTCAAATCCATTGTTTTTAGGTACCAAGATCGACCATTCAAGTTAAGCCTTTGAGAACAATAAACATACTTTGTGATGAAGTGGATAGAAGTTATCCAAAAGTTGCTTGATTTTGCTATTGTATAAGCATTGGTCTTATATTTCAAAGACCCCTGGTACTTTGTAAATAAATGCTTGTTGGGCAATTTATAAGTGGGAGGCCCAGCCAAGATCTGTGCCAATTCCATGCTCAGTTGGGTGCTTGGAATATGATATATTATCGCTGTCCTATAATAGTCATTATGTTTTGTGTATGAAATACATATGCAAATGTAACAACTATTATGGGACAGTTGTGGTATTTAGAATTATTGACCTAGCAAAAGGAATGTAGGCAAAGGCCTTTTTTCTTTTCTTTCCAAATTAAGACCAACATTTCCTCAGATGCATTTTCATAGGTCATCTAGTGCAAATCTTACTATTAACAAGATTTGGGGGTCAAGCATACAAACAGAACTTAAATCTTTTTGTCTACTGTAGCCAACGTAACTGTACACTTGTAATCTAATATAAGTCAAAAATATCAACCAGTGTGGGAGCAAGTTGAAGACAATACCACATTTAAACCCCATAAACTGCGAATGACGGGAGTTTTCATCATTGCATTTCTATGCCTAACTCAAAATTTCTGTTTTATTGAGATTGATGGCAACCCATTTTCTCTGCGAGTCAGGGTTTTCATCTTACAGTAAACAATTACCAACTCACTAACAATGGCTTGCAAACCCAGTGCACCAGCCACCTTAACAGCAGCTGCTCAAAGGTTGGATAAATAATAAACAAAACTTGCAATTACTGACGATAAGCATAAAACAAATGAATGTTAATATAATCATATGTATAGCAATTTCTTCACTTATATAACTCAGTAGCTATTGAAATACAATCTCTAACCATCTGCATGCAATCTAAAAAAAAATCATTTTTTCACGCATTAAATCAATAAGTTGGAAGTACTTGATTCTTGCAATATTGACTCGTAGCATATTTTACCTGGACAGGGTAGTAGAAACAGCATGCCAGCCGAAAGTAAACCAGACTAAAAAAGTAATGTTTACACAGTATACTAAGATGTTCACAATGAAAAAAAAACAACCACAAAACAACTCACTTATTGCGAGCAAATAACTTACTCTTCACAGAATAGTAATTAGCAAGATTAAGATCATCAATTCTAATTGATTTTATCTTTATGGCATTCTCTGAGGTTTCAACAGTGCTTACACGCTGATGGACCCAGCTCCATTGGTCCCTGTTCATTGCCTGTTTCTTGGCTTGCTATAATGGTCTGTTGATATGGCCCAGATCATATATTGGTAACCATAGGCCCATGGCAACATTTGTGGCCTGTGGTCATTCTAAACGTTCAAAGTCTTATATAATTTTTCTAAAAACGTTTAAAAAATAATCAAATTCTTATTAAAAAATTACTATTGCTCTGGCTTCACAAATCAACATAATTGTAATTTATGTTTGAGGCAGAAATTAAGTACATGTAAAAATAACCTACGTTTTTTCAAGAGAATGTGTGGCCCTAATAAAGACGGAAAATGTTTTATGTGGCCCCCTGGACCAGAAAGGTTGCCCATGCCTATCCTAGGTATTGGTGTTCAGCCAGTGTTATCTTGGGATGTTTCTATCCAACCGTATCAGAAGAAACTGGCAACTTCTAATCAGCTAACATGTTTTTCATAACTGCAATCCATAAACTTTCAGGCATTTCATCTTGCATCTGGTAATCCAACAACTGGCAACCCTTCAATTCACAAAGCTAAAGGTGTTTCAATTCACCAAAACTGTCTTCGCTAAATCTGACAGTTAGTGTGGGACTGAACCTAAAATGTTACTAGAGTATACAAAGTCTTTGCAGAATAGGTCAATCATTTCTTTAGGACAGTGGTTTTGAAACTGAAAACTTAAGGATGCCCTTTATAGAAAGTCTGGAAAACCCTCATTTCCAGCATTCAGTTTTCTGACCATAATCAATGAACAATAATAATAAACAATTTTTAACCTTTGAAAATCATTCTAAATGGATTACATTTATTTGAATTCTAATATATAATATAGATGGGTCTGTACAATAATTATGTTTCTTGATAGCAGTGCAATGGATGATTATTCTTTATCACTAGATTTGCAACGTCAAGTTTAGAGGGAACACTGCTAAAGAGCCCCCTGAGCATTATTTGTTGGACACCCTAAAGGTCCAAGGACCTCAGTTTCAAAAACATTGCTCTAGTAAATCCAGTAGAGGGCCTCCAAGCCCAACTTGAGATTTTATCTGGCCTGCAGCAACAAAAAAATTATAGATAAAATTACTTTTAGACAGTTGACATGTAGTTAAGCAATCAATTTTGTCTGACCATTTGGTAATGCTTGACATTTTTACTCGTATATCATTCCTCAGAGTAAGGAAAACTTTCTAACTTTGTAATAGTCACATTTTTGTTCTGAATCATATCATGCTGATAACAAAAAAGATCCCAATGAAAAATAATTAATTCAAATTTCATTCTTTTATAAAGCTGAAATATTTTGGGGCCCTTGTAAATACATAAGACAAGCAATATGGCCCTCAAACTGAAAAGTTTGGGGACCACTGTCCTAGATAATCAGCACACTGCCCTGTCTAGGATTGAATTCACATAAATCATTACCAAAATAAAGCAAAACCCTTGATTTCCAGGTTACATAACTATCCTGTAACAGACTGAGAATTTTAAGAGCCTCAAATTAATTGAGTCAGGCTTGCAACACAAAATTCAGTTCAAACTTAAATCTTCATGCAGCCTCATAGTTCAAAATATTGCTATAACATATCAGAATTCATTTACTATTTTTCCCCGGCTGGTACAAGACTCACCTTTTTTCCAAGAAATATATTAGATAACAGGTCCAAAATGTGATAGCTGTGACAGAGAAAAATGACACCCTAGAGTAGGCAACTTGGATTTGTTAGTACGGTGAGATATTTAATCCTCAAATATGTAGATAATTATAGGGTGCGTCTTACTAGCCGGGAAATATGGTATATATGATGACATACATATCATTTTCAACCTTGTAATACAAAGATTAAGTACAAAAACACATGAAATTAAGAAGCTTAATACAAAGAGAATTCCATTCCTAACCATGCAGGAATGACTCTGAAAATAAAATTTCAGAAACATTTCCATAAATAATAAATCAAATTCAATCTTTTATCTAAATTTGTTTTATTTGAAAATCTAGTGAGAAATTCATCCTGAGCAACACTAAGCAAGCACCTGAAATTTAGAAGATTCAAAATCAAGGGAGTATTTTACAGATTTCTGCATAGAAATGAATAAAACTTGATGTTAATTTTGGTAAAATTTCAAATTTGGACAAACATTAACAATCTGGTTTGTATTTAACTCCGTAATAAATTTGCATGAGGCAAGGTTTATACCATCCAAAGATTTAAACTTTCAAACTAAAAGATACTTAGAGTTTGTTTTTTTTGGAAGAGTGAGATCTTTGTTTCTCTTGTTAACAAAATGTTTTGAAGGATTCATTCGGCAATTTTTTTCTGGTGTACTTTCCAAAGATGATGGTAGTAAGAAATTTCTCTCTCCAATGGTAGCAATGCTTATAATATATAATTTTGAGTTCATCTCTCCTTGTTATAGCATTGTTACCATTTGAGAGAAAAACACCACCACATCCGGATAGTACATCTGAATCGTCTAAAACGTTAACAACACAAACAAGATATCAATTGTTATTCATTTTTTTTTTTAACCATCATTTACCTTCATTTTAATTTTATTATCACAACATGACTCAAGCCATCAATCTATGGCAGTGAGTAAACAGCACTGATCATAAATAAAGAATAAGCTCTGTGAGATTCTAACTCACATACCATTTGCTTCAAAGGAAGCCTGTTTAAACGCACCAGCTGCTTTGCCATTTCAGCTTTTGGAACTTCAATAGCTTGCACAAGTTCAAAAAGAACTCTTTTACCCACTCTCCTTCCAAATCTCTCCAGCACCATGTTGGTTTTTGGTTTCTGAGTATGAGTAAAAGAAATTTGTTTTTGTCTATTTACCTTCATCCTAATTTTCAGCTTTTTTTTTCATCACATCTCAACTCAGTCAGTTAGGTCTTTGTCAAATAAGATGAAGGTAAATAATGGAGAGGAGAAAAAAAAAAAAAGATAATGGGTTACAATACTTTATCTAAATGAGAATTTTTAGTTTAATATCAAAGTTTCAAATCCGAAAGGAGCAAAAAGCCCTGAATGATTATAAAAAATTTAGCATTGTAAAAGGTTGTTTTGATTTATACAGGGGAAAATATCAAGTATATTTTGGAGGAAATTTTCCCTTTCATCATACTGTGAACACTTGTAAGTATTTGAACACATTAACTCTTAATGTTGGGGGGGAAAAAATCACATTAAAAAACAGAAAAAAGTAATCTTGCTGATACAGGTCCACATAAAATACTTTCTCTTGAAATACAAAAGAAAGATTATTCCCAAGTGAATTTCCCCTATTTACGAACTAAAAAAAAATTACTGAAAACAGTAAGACAATATTTGCAATACAAAAAGTCATCTAGAAGAAAAACTTATCCCCCACCCCCACCACCACTTGGGAAAAAAAAAAAAAACACAGTTAAAAAAAAAAATCCCTTTTTATTATAAAGTAAAAGAAGAGGTTGAATTGATCTGATCAGGGGCCATGATTCACTGTCAATGTGGAGGTATTTCATAGGATATCCAGATTGATGACTTTCTGTTCAGTTCAATTTGAAGTAATCCATTAATGCGTGACCAACCTGATCACTTCCCTTCTTTGGTGGCCATGTGTCTCATCAATTGATTTGTTAATTTATCTAATCTTTTTATGTCTTGAGCATGTTCTGTCCTGTATTGCACACACTGAAAAGACAAAGAAAAAACAGTTTCCAATTGACAAGTTCATCTTGAAAGACATTTTTAGATATTTCAACTGGAAGTTTATAATGAAAGAAAGGAAATAGATATAAAACAAAAATTCAAAACAGCTTTATTAAGCAATTTAGCAAAGCCATAAAAGCACGATACGAGAAAACTGCACGGGGAGGAAAAAAAAATGAAATGTAGGTTTCATGGAGGGGCTGGGTTCTATTTACGATGCAACAAAGCTAAATTTAACCCTTACTATGGCTTTGAAGTACCTAGCTTACTTTTGTTATGAAGGTAAGTATTTATCAGGGGAAGGGACGATTTGTTATAATCTTCAGATAGTGTTTTGGAAAGAGGATTTCAAAAGGTTGTACTTTGGAAAGTAAAGGCCCAGTTCAGCAGTATAATTACACCATTAATAGAAACCTGAAAAGATTTTTTTTTTTAAAACTGACACTTTTCCAAAGACAAAGAAGGAGTGGTTGAAAGCAGCAAACATTTATCATTCAGGAAAGAATTAAGTTTCACAAGTTTTCACTGAAAATACTCCAACCGAAAAAAACTAAAGACGATCTAAAGAAGATGTGCAGTAGTAAAAGATAAATAATGATTTACTATATTGCATCAGGGGGTAAAAAAAAAAAAAAAAAAAAAAATGTTGGCCCTCCAATTTTGTGGGGGTTCAGGGTGCAGACCACTAGCAAAGTTACAATTTAGTGAATAAGAATCCACACTAAAGCTAAATTACTGTAATAGTACTGTATACAAATTTATAGGAGAGAGAAAAAAAAAAGAAAAAAAATGACCAGATTTATCTGGCTGGTATATTTGAGAGAGGGAGGTGGTTGTTATGTTTGAAAATGGTAAGGGAAGGGCTAATAGAATTTGCTAACTTCTTACACGGTTTATGGTTTCCGTGAATATGCAAGGAAAAAACTGACGATGACTTGGTAAAAACTAATTCTATCGAAAGGAATGCTTGAGCCATTTGTGAGAAGAATGATAAATGAAAATGCTGATATGAAAATCATTTGTTTCCAATGTTTAGAACAGAAAATTGGTCAGAGAATGACTTTCAAGGTTATTATTATATGCAAGATATTAGGTCAATAGGCCTTGCAGTTTCAGCATGAAAGAGGCACAGATGAACAAACAAAAGGCTCGAATATTAGTATAGATAACTACTGTGTAAATATTAGTAGTCGAGTTGTAACCCCCTTTGTTATTACTTCAGCCTTTGACCTTTATCTAAGTTGCAGGGGTACTACTGTAGAGTGCACTCTACCAACCAAAACTTTCACCTAAAGAAATGAACATGTCCAACAGATAATCCCTCCGCTCACATAAATTACTGCCTCACTTACATACACCCAATGATAATAATTGTTTCTTGTCATGCATGGTCTAGTCTTATTTTTACTCAGCTTCCTTCAGTTAATATTCATTATGTTATTTCTTCTTTCAATTTCTACATCTATATTTCTCAGAGAAACAATCCATCAAGCACAACTAAACTAATTTCTTGACAAACTGGTGACCTGAAGTAAGATATCTACATGACATGTACATCGCTAGAGCAAAGTTTGATAGATAAGTCATGTTTCCACTTTTTTTTGAGTAATAAAAACTGCAACTTATCTATATAAGTATATATGATAATACTGCTTCTGTGAAAACTTGATTTAAATGAAACTGAGGCCCCGACAAGATATCTATTTATTTTAGGCATATCAACAATAATTCATCATTTCTTGAAGAGATTGGATTTCTCAAAAAGAAAAAAATTAATTACTATCAGATAAACACCCAAAAGCTAGATAATAAAAGAAAAAAAAAAAAAAGTTTTGCAGTTCAATCATTGACTTTCTTAAAGTAGCAATTCATATAGTAATGCCAATATATTAAGGCTTAAAGCTGGAGTCATTCACTAAACACTCTCATAATCAAATTTTTCAAAGGTACATGTCATAATCTTTGAAATTCAGGATAGTTGCAAAGTTTAATTTTTGGAGACAGCCATTTTATTAGGAATAGAACCAGTCTATCTTACAAGTGGATTATTTTAAAAACTTTCAACTTCATTTGGAAGTTATCAATCCTATGTACTTCATTCAAATAAGAGTATGTATTATACTGATTTAAGGGAAAACATTGAAAACAATTTAGGATAGCACAACCGCATATTTATTCTTTTACATTTTTCTACTTTATTTCCTGCTCTGCTGAAATCCTGACAAAAATCATTAATATTAATGATTTTGATCATTTTAATGTTTGGGCATAAAACCACAAGTGTGAGACAGCCAATGAGAACTGAACTCACTACACTAACAGGCAAGGCTCACTTGCTAACCACTACACCATGATAAGCATATTCTAATATATGCCTGCATACATTTAAATACTTCTAATACTTATATTTGTTTGTGTGTGCATATATGAATTACACGGAAAAGTCAAGACTGGAGAAATCACAGGATGGGGTTTTTGATAAGAAATTCCTTACATGGCCTTCACACCCATCTAGTTGTAAACCATCAGTATTTATTTACATTCCAGAGGCCAACACAAAAATTTGTTGTCTCTAACAGATGAGAGTAGACCCATAAAGAGAGGAGTTCATGTGTTTTTATTTATCACTGAACTATCATGAACTTTTTCCGAAATTCCACCTTAGAGCTCTTTAAAACATCAATCTACCATCTCAAGCAGATATGAATGTAAAGTCTTCAAGTCTGAATCTATTTAAAAAATAAAATAATACATTAAATAATTGTTGAATTTAACCTATGGTAAGAGGGATTGAAATGTTATTTTCATGATATAATACACTGAACACTCACAAGCTTAGTAGGCGAACAAAGAGCTTTGAATGAGGGGCAAGTTTGGTATTTTAATACAATACTTGTACCTGAGGTTTATACCAATTTGGTGTTTAGGTACCTACTTTGCTAGTTTTTATTATCCCTTGGAGTACTGGCCCTCTACACACTGACAACCAGGTGTTGTGCTATAAGATGTGCATTGTGTTTGATCAATATCTTAGCATCAACTTCTTGACATTACGATTCCAGGAGCAGGAAAGGTCACATGAACAGACAAACGGCATATATAACATGCGCTATGCCTGATCCATACCCCCAGGTCAGATTAATCAGAGAGTCATGATTCCGAGAGGCGTCGTGAACTGGCAATATTTGTAAACCAAACACACATGTCAGCAGCTGCTCGTGTTTATGAACTTCAAAAAAAAAAAAAAAAAGCGACTGTTCAGAGTTTAGTGAAAGTCACAATATCAGAAATTCACTCATGTGTTTTTTTTTAATAGTTTGTATTTAACCCAGAATGTGATGAAAATATTTTGTCCCTCCATCACATAAGGGAATAAATTTCTAACCTCAAAAATGAAGTTGCATTTAGTGAAACTGGAGACATGGAGTAGGATGGTCATTGCGGTAATATTAGTTGATTTCAAAGTTACATTTGTCAAAGATACAAATAAAAAAAGGCAATCTAGGAATTATCCTTCAATGCAGATCGTACTTCAAGTGTGGGAAAACAGGCATTAGACAGAAGGACAATAGAAAAGATAACCAGAGATGATGGATGAAGAAGAGAAAAAAAAAACCCTGAAACATTTATAGACTTAATATTAAATGAACATTTGACTAAGTTTTTTTTCTTTCTGTAATTAAATATTAATGAGCACATTTCATAGGAACGAATACAGGAACACTGTTCAGAGACTTGACATAAAATGCATCTTCAAGGCCAAATAGACACTCAGATCTTTACTGATGACCCAATAGAGGAAGAAACCGCAAGGTTCATTTACTACATGGTGACATCATCATGTGGATCATTTGAAGTAATATGAAAAAAAAAAAAAAAAAAAAAATCCCAGAGCTAAACTGAGCAGCAGGTAATTTCCTTGAAGTAGTCAATCTTGTGAAATCCAGGAAAAACACTTCAAGATGTGCAAATATCTCCTTACCTAACAGTTTCATAATAGGGTGTTCACGTAAAAGCCCACAGAGTTGATTGAGTAGGCTAAGGTTGTAAAGATACCTACAGAAGTTCCAAATTCAAAAAGTCAAATATTAACTACTGCTGGTATTTGACTATGTTTTCTTAAACCTTTAATTCTAAAAGGAGTAGAATGTGTGCGAGAGAAACAGTCGAGGTCTTCGATGACAAAAGTAAGCACCTCTTACTATATGGCTCACATGTCAGAGTCGATTGAATACTTCCAGAAAACCAGTAGAATCATCCCACCTTGTTCAATAACATTAGGAACAGCTATGTCAGGATGGCCCATTTCAGTCGAAGAGCTAATCCTACATAAGGAGATCTCGTTCATAATTGGTAAAATCTCAAACCTCTTCAGACAGATAGAGGAAACAATATTCTGTTCGATACCCAGAGAAACCTGGGAAGGGAAGTTTCTATCAATTCAGTAATGTTTCTGGATTTAACATGAAGTGGTAAAAATTACTGGAAATTAAAACTTATTTGCAAAAGTAATTCCAGTACACTGTAGACCAGTTATAACATGGAAGCTTGGGTACATAATTTTCTTCAAAACAGACGCTCCTAAATTGTGCAGAAACGAAGAGGAAAAAAGGAGGTGGGGGTAGGGTGAGCATGTCTCTTCTGACAGGAAGACAGAAATAAACAAATTGAAAAAAAAAAAAAAAAAAAAATTGTAACATCACCAAAAGGTTACATTTTGACAAAACTTAGATACGTATGTAGCACTAATAATCTTTTTAGTAACAGATGAAAAGGAAAGGGGGTGACGAGTTTCATCTGATTACTGAAATGATTTTGTTGAATCTATTTCCTTTTTACAGTTGGTGTAACCTGATTCAGTAGGGGTCCTATCTTTATATTAGCTATGCCGAAACTGCATTATAAGTGATCCTGCATTATAACAAGTCTACAGTGCCTGTGATAGATTAACCTGCTGCTGACACTAAAAAGTTTAAAGAATGAAGCTTAATTATATCTACAAGCAGTTAACATTAACAGCAAGTAGGTTTATCTGCCCAGTTAGCAAGACATGTTGTCTCCCTCACTTAACATTAATCAGAGTAACTAGGCTTACCACTGATCTTTTGTGCAGTTGTCAAAACATTTAAATAATTTAAAAGCTATTCAATTGAGTCTTAATATTTTAATTATAGGTACAGCAGATCCTAACCATTATCTTATCTCTCCCAAGTTCACAAGAAAAAGGAATTGCTGTATTTTTCAGCATCTTTAATCCGACCCAACCCCTGGAATAAAACAAAAATATACCCTGCACGCCACAGGATGAAGGTAACTTTTTCATAAGCCTCTCGTATTTTTAAAATTTTGCATGTCAAAATTAGGGTGGCTCCTTGACGCCAGGAAATACAGTAACTAGTTTCTTAGGTCATGAACTTCCATTCAATACAGCATGCTCTAGTCGGAAACCACTTATATTATATAAAAAATATAATCACAAATGTCAGCCTATAAATATACTTTAAATTTACTAACCTTCAAGGCTGAATGAACAGTTTTGTTTTCTTTTAAAAGTGCAATTGCAGACAATTTAGGGAAAAGATGTTTAAAAATTCATAAGGAAGTGCCTCCTCCCACCCCAGATTACTTAAATAGTTATTTATTTCCCCAAAGGCGTCCACAGAATTGAAACCTTCCATTCAGGAAACAGATGTTTTCAAGGTGGAGATGCTGTGAGGTTTTAGGGAAGAGCCTCTTTGTGTTCTACAAATAACTCAGTTCTCGAGAAATGAAAGCTGGATAATTTCGGTTACAAGTCTTAATCTAGTGTGACTATTCACAGAAAAATCCCTTGTCCATAATACTGTCACCTGCAGATGAGGTCAGCAAGAATTTGGGAAAAAATTGTAATTGCTGAAAAATCTAAATTTTAATTTGCACTATTTATTCTGCCACTAATTTGCTGCTAGGAGGTGAGTGGCCGAGTAGTTGACAGTATGGGATTGACAAGCTGAGTTCAAACTCAGGCTGTGACAGTTTGCATTCACTTTGTATTAATGTCCTCAGGAAAGGCATGGATCTAAGCCAACTAGTCATAGGTCAGCATGGCAGGATAATCCCCATGCCATGCATTACACTTAGGGAACAATAAACCTTGAAAAAAAAAACCAAACAAACAACTGATTTGGAAAAAAAAAAAAAAAATTAGCTTCTTTCCCAGAATCTCAATGACATTTTAAAAGTTTACCAAGATAAACCATTTTGGTATCATTTACTCTTGATATCTACAGACATGTAAAAGAATCACCTTTAAAAAATGTAGCTGCTTTGAAAAAACAAATTATTTTCTCACTTCCATTTTCAGGTGTTATTCAAGATATTGCAAGAGGAAACTTACTACACAACTAATGGTTTTGGAAAGATTCAAAACTAAAGTATTCAACAGTTTACATTACATTTAATTATTGTCAATAACTTTGAGGAGAATCTTCAACATTCCAACTCTTGTTCAGACGATTGAATCTCTTCTTCCCATCCTTGATGCGGACAAGTTTTCGATCTATTCTTCAGATCTTGTCAAGTGCATAATTTAAAAGGCAAACGTTTCTTTCCTTCAGGCTAAGAAAAATTGTGTCCATTAGTATGAAAACTGAATCAATCTATTACAACAGCGCTAAGTACAAAAATATTACATACAGTCAACCAAGCATTCAGGCGATTCCTAACTACATACAAGCACATCTGGCCAACTGCATAAGTTTTGCTAGAACAGATTCCTAACCCGTGTGGTTTCCTTAGCAAGGTAACTCCCTTAGTTTGGAATCTCATGAGTGCTAGGTTGGCTGTAAGCTATATCTGGGTACCTAGTGCCATTGAAAGAAAATGGTAGAATTATCTTAAATTTACAGTGATATTTAATGATAAAATGAGATTCTTTGCCAGGGTTATACAGGGTAAGTGAAGAGAAACTCTGTATTGGAAATTGGTATCTATTGTAGTCAAACTAGCTTTATTTTAGACCATTTAATGGTAGAATTTGCCGGTTGTGTCAAAATTGAACTTATACACCATTTTCTACAAGAGATTCGATATGGCCTTGATGGACCTTAGCAGGAAGACTGACAGTGAGTTTGCTATAATGTGTCAAATGCACACGTCTAGCTGATCCAGAGTTTGTGTTTAAGTGTGGTACATCCCTCCCTAACCCATCCCTACAAGAAGAAGTCACAGGGTGCAAGGTCAGGGATTTGTGCAGGCCATTCATTTCTAATATGGAATTAATTCTCACCCACCCAATGTATCTTAATTTAATCTGACAGTATATGGGCGATACTTTATAATTCAGATCTCACTCTCACCTAAAGAGAGAATAACATTTTATGTAACAAATGAAAGCATGAAAAGTTTCTGAGCTTTACATTCAAGATCTGAAGCCACACAGATGAAACTCTGCTGGTTTAATAAGCCATGATTTTTACAGTTCGAGGATTATATCGTTTGTTATTTAACAGAGATGAAGACCCCATTGTTATTTAAAGCCTACTGAAAGAAAAATGAAATGGTGAGATGTAGTGCTTAACAAGGAGTAGTACCCATTGAGCAGAAAAGCCTTTGTCACATTGATGTCTACATGGGTTAGGTAGCATCAAATATCAGTATTCCTTCCATATATTAAATGAAACTAATTCTATGAAGACCAACTTTTGTCATTTTTGTAGATAGAAGAAGGTATCTTGTTTGAATTAAACAAAAAACAAAACACGAACCATGTTCAACAATGTGTCTGCCATCTGTGATGGTAGTAGTAAGAAGGAGAGAGCATGGTTCACCCAAAGTTCTAGATTGTTTCATATCAATCTCATATGATACAGCTGAGAAAATTGATATTTAGCATTACAAGTTACAGAAGTAGAACCAAGAGAAGACAGAAGATGAGGATGGTTCATCCAAAGGTCTGGACCAGGTTTCATATTAATCCAGCATGGAGAAAAAAAAAAAAAATTTGGGAGTGACCAAAAGTGTTATAAAAATGTGTGGATGCATCATACCCCCATCTCCCCCAATACTATTGGGATCTAAGTAGAACAGCACCTCCCAGTAGAATATCAAGTTTTTAGTACTGCAACATCAAGAACAATCTAAATTAATCTTGTATCAACCCATTAACGGCGGAAAGTGGCAGGTGTAATAGTTATCCAATGCAAAATAAAAGCCCTGGTCCATTACAAGATTGAAAAAAACCTGACTCACGGATTGAACTGAGTTGCCATCGATCAATTACAATAAAATGGATATTTTTTTGCAAGTCATAGAACTGCAATGACATAACCTTTTAATGCAGTTAATGGGTTAATAAAAATTCCAAAGAAGTGACCAACAATATACAAAAAGATTCTCTTACGGCCTTTTATGAAGATAAAAGTGAACATTCAGCTCTCTAAGTACCAATCTTGTAAAATAATTTTTGAATGGTCAAGATATCAACAGGGTCATTTCCTACTTAATATCAATCAATAGATGACCGATATCATTTTTTCTTTAGCAAAGCTAAACTTGAGCCAATAAAGTAGAGAAGTGATGAATAATAAAGTCTAGCAGAGAATCCCAATAGCAACATTTAGTAGAGCTATTCAGCAAGGTATTTTAGGATGAATTTTAAGAGTGAAAATAATCAATGTTCTTCTCTCTCTCTATATATAACAGGATGAGTGTGTATGCGTAGTACAAAACTGCTTTGATAACTAATGGTCTATCACTATCATTATTTCTAGTACTGGCTTGACCAAGTTGGTCAATACTGCTGCCTGTTTGTTCTTGGACCCAACACCATACTATCCCTACCAAAGACATGGTACATTCTCATTTTCTTCCGAAGATGTTCTGCAACATTCCAAACGCTTCCTCACTTTTATGTCTCCAGTCTGTAACAAGTCATTGTAATTGATTTTTATGTTCAATAGATTCTATTTAGACAGCAAAGCTGATTCTTAGGAAAACTGACAATGAAAAAAGAGGACTTTCTGGAAGTCTGGCAATGAAAATAAGGACTTCCGAAGAATAATTATGAAAGTTGTTGAATATGATTTGAAGTATCCTATAATGATTAAGTTCATAATTGGTTTAAATATCAGATCAAGTAATATTCAAGTTCATCCTACATTCCTTTAAGATCCAGAGTGGGATGTGGAATTTCAAAGACACCATGAGAATCAAAACATCTCAGAAAGAATCAACAGCAATTGGTTCATGGAAAGAGTACCCCCCCCACCGCAATCAAAACAGGTCTGGTTAGTCACTCAATAGATGCAACCAATGTTTTTTGACAGTATATATCATGTTGGGGGTGATCAATGAGAAAATTGGAAAGAAGGGTTGATCAATGAATAAGTTACTACTCCCATCTTTTTGGGGGCAGTGATCAGTAAAAAAGTCCGAATTTACAAAAAACAAAAAACAAACAAACAAACAAACAAACAAACAAACAAACAAACAAACAAACAAAAAAAAACAAGTGTGAATGCTGCCAAATACAAACTAAGGGACAAGTTTAACAAAGCTTTCACTGTAAATTGAACTCCCCCACCAAAAACCTTGGGGGGGGGGTTATGGTTAATCCTCAAATGTTTTTTCTCTAAAATTGTCCAAATTTTTAGTCCTCTAGCTGATGCAGCCTGTATGCGTGATACATAGCCTGACTAACTTAAAAACTGAGGAAATCCATGTTGACAATTTCTAGAAGTTGGCCATTCAAATTCTAAATACGTCTACCAGAAATGTAGATATCACTGAAAAGATGATCCAGTCAATTACTAAGAAACAGAAGATCTCTCCTCGCATGCACTGGTGCATTACCAAGAGTGGAGAATATTTATAGCAGAACATATGGATTAGATTCCTATTGATCAGTTCCTCTGTGTATCCACTTCTCACAAGAGTCCATCTTCCTGCCCTAATTGTGTTACTGAATATTCAGACCATTAATGTCACAAAATATTGTCTCTAGGATCTAAGTGATAGCAAAACAGCTTAAAAGTACTTCAGAAAGTACAGAAGCAATTCAATTGTAGAATTGCTAAGTCTGGTACATATGCACTGATTTATTTTTGGCCATGGATTGTGGATCTCCAATGTATCTTGGAGCAGATTCCGAGTGTTTAAAGATTACATCAAAATTTGGATTAGATTATTCATGAAACAGTATGAAAGTTTTCTCTTCAAAATGACCAGACTTGCATTTTCCTTCCAAAATTCTCAAATACTTTACTTTTTACTTAAATACTTCGAGATTGAAATCACTTTTATAATGAGTAATCTTAGTGTGTATATCCTGGCCTACTGGATATGCCAATCTGAATTTGCCAATTAGCAAAGGAGAAACCAAGCATGTTGAAAACAAACTCCCGTATAGAAAACTCATTTTTACACAAGTATGAAACTTAACATATGAATTACTTCATAATTTAGCATCATAGAACTCCAGGAAAATCACCCTCCTAACTATCCCAATACCAATTTCTCCCAAGCTTTTACATATGTTTTGCTTGTCCATGATACGAACACTTTTAGTCAACACACCTTAGGATGTTCTTAAGTTTTAGTCTTCTGGTCTCCATGCTAATGTTTACTAAGGAAAAACTAAAACAAAAAAAAACAAAACAAACAAACAAACTGTACATCTCTATGCATTAGATTTTCAGTTTTATCCTTGCACATATCCTGATTTGTATATTATCTTTCTTGTTTTTCCTTTTGTAATATCCCCAAACTGGCCATAAAGTTTCCAAAGGAAAATAGAAATAAATAGAAATACATTAAATTACTTTTGCCAGGGTACCCTGTATACTGATCCTAGAGCATTGATGATTCTATAAGACTCTTAACCTTTTCTATAATGCAATCACTTCAAAGAGAGTAAGAAGACTTATCATATCACGTCTTAATCACTACCATGGGTGTTAGTTTAGTAGAAAAAAATTGCCAAGACAAACTTGGATCCGTCAACTCAAAAAATATTTTCCCGCTTGTTTGACAACTAAAAAGCGATAAATAACAAAAATATTAAAAAAACACCAAAAAGATGCTAACAAGAGAGAAAAAATATTTGAAAAGTTTGAAGCGATTTTTGCACTGCCAAATTTTTATTTTGTCAAAGACGGAAATCTATCTGAAGATAAATTTAACACCTATACACTGCAAATATCACAAGTGAAAAAAATCCACTGCAGGAGTTATGGTTAGCAAACAGGTCTCTAGGATAATCTGATCCTCACTAGGTGCCCCATACTTGAGGTCTTTTGCCTCACTAAGTGTTGGCTACTCCAACTATTATGTCACCTTTAGCCACTTATTCGGTCAAGAATCAAGTCTCAAGTGAACATGATCTGGTTGAAAAAGTACATTTTCATGATAGAACAACATGTGAATAACTGAATCAAGAAGCAAGTTATATGAGTGCAGATAAAGAAGTAAGTCATCCATCAAACAACACAGTGAGTGAGTTACAGTCCAGGTAATCAGAACAAACCATCTTATTACCTTGTGGCCAGAGGCGAAAGGACACAAAATATAAGAATTGGCCAGTCAGGAATACAGCCGATATAAAATAGAGCTGACACAGAAGCCCAGCGGATTCAGTGGCAATAGTGAATTTGCAGCACAACACTAAGCTAAGCTTATTATAAACACTAAAAGCACAAGCATCTAGAAAATAGAAATAGTCCGCTACCAAAATAGTTCATAAAGGTTCTGATGTGTAATAGAAGACCTATTTTTTTCACCAGTTTAACAATTAGTTAATGATTTTACTGGTAAGCAGAAAAGCCAGTACTCCAGTTACACAGAAAATTCAAATGAAAACAAAAAAGGTGAAAGTGGTAATAACCAATTTCAACACAGGGTATGTTACTCTAATAGATATATGAAGTAATTGAGATCCAAACTTGTAGAGTTTTTTGGAAGATTTAAAATATTTACAACTACAAAGATCATTATAGTACCTAATGTCTTGATGGGATGAAATTTCAGGGTCAACAAGACAGTTCTTTTGTCTCCGTCATATCTAAATGAGGTGGTATGAACTTCACACACACACAGGCACATCTACAGAAACCATCTTTAGGGATCAGACATATGTATACAGTTTGTTTATTGGATCACTGGATGGTCACATCTTTTCCCGCCATTGTTTTAGAATTCGTAGTTGTAACATGTTAATATGAAACAGTAAAGAAAATGTTTATATAATCATTCGAGTGGGTACTTCTGTGGAGAGAGAAAAAGGCTAAAGAGAACTGAACAACTCAATCATAGAAAACTATTGTGGCTCTCCTCACACAAAGTGCATATCATCTAACCAAAATAACATTTCAAGGTCATTAAGCCCAATGAGGGAAAACTTGAGCCTCAAGGCACAAGATGTTGAGTAGAGTTTCTAATTCCAGAGGAAAATAACATGACATCTAAATCCATTGTCAATTTGTTACATTGATAATTGTATACACTTATATGCATTAGTTTTATCAGAAATCAGTCACTAAATGTATTGCTGGATATGTTAATTTGCTGGATAACTATATCAATGAATATACAGCATTTGTAATTCGAACTGTTCTGGCTATGTTACTTGTCATAAGAGGTTAGAACAAAACAAGTGGTGAAAGAGCAGGTTTATTTATTAACTTAGTTAACCCATACTGTAGAAGAGCAGAACAAAAAAAAAAAAAAAAAAAAGAAATGTACTTAAAAATATCAAAAACCTTATGTTGTCCTGCATTGCTTTGTTAACGTTCAACTAGAATGAAACTACCCTATGACTAGCATATAATAGTTTTCTCCCTTGACAAGCGTTACAGACAAAAATCATAGATGTGCATGTAGCATATTAAACAAGTAGAATTTGGTGTCACTAGACTCGTGTAATTTACAAGTACAAACTTAATGGCTACAAAATGCATAATACTTTTTTCACTGCCAAGCTGATTGCTACAAGGGCCAACATTTTAATGAAACTCTGGTGAACTCTGATGAAATTATAGATTTAGCTTTTGTGGCAACACATTTTACTAACAGTATCAGTTTGAGGTTTTAGTTTATAGCATTAAGGCCCATCTTACTCAGAACGTCTACAACAAGTCAGACTTGTAAAACTTCATACCGAAATGGTATAGATGATTACAGAATATTAATGTTGGACCGATCTTTTTATTCTATTGGCAAATTTCAATTCCTCATGAAATTGTAGTATTACCAGCTAAAATAAAGCTTAATACATCAAGAGTATATATGCAAATATAAAGCGCTGAATATAAATTTAAACAGAAGAGCAATAATTCAAAGACCTAAATACATCAATAAAATCCAATTATACAATCCAAACATAGCATTCAGAAGACTTTGTGAAACCTAATTTTATACTTTTCAAAAGTTTATATTCATAAATTTTAAATCAAAAGGAAGGGTAGGATAGGGGAAGGGAATGATTGCTTATGACATCATAGAGGAATCAAAGCACTTTGGTTTTATTGCAGCATCAGGACAGTGCTGATAATTCGTTAAATATTTACGAGGCATTTAAAGAAACATTTTAAAATTCTATTTTTCAATATGCCATTTGTTAACGTATCATGCGTATTCAACAGGCTATGTTAAGGGCTTGTTTCCAATTTCCCTTTCGCAAATGTTAACAAGCATCTCTCTACTCAGAAGATATTGTGGTTTCCAATTTTAAGCTATAATTGTTATCAAAAATCTTCAATTATAAATGTGAATAAAGATCATATTCTATTTCAAAAAGAATAAAGTTAAAATATTTTAAATGACTATTCATAACTAGTAAATACCCTTTGCTGTGCTATTGGTACACCCAAACCTGTGTCAGTATGTTTGTACAGTAATTTGAAAGGTTAACGTAAGGTATTGTTAACTAAAATTCTCGCATTCATTTTGTATTAAACTTGGAAAAACAAAACCCTAGACATACATTGATTGGCCTTGAGCTCCTTTGTCATTAGATCGCATAAAATGGGTTTGGGTTGTAATCCTGGTTGGATCAAAATCTGATGAAAAAAAATTAGTTTCCTCCATTATTTAGGGACAGGGTAAATAGTTCCATTCGGTGTTTATTGAGATAAGGATTCTTAAAAGTGAAATATTTCCAAATTTTTTTTTTCACAAAGCAACCTTTTCATAAATGAATTCAGTAATCAGGGAATAAATACAGGAAGTCTCAAGTAATACTACCTGGTTTAATAAGAATTTTGTGTATCTATGAAATTTAGAATTCCAATGAAGTATTAAGCAACTCCAATTTAGTTACCAAGAATATGATTTTTTTTTTATAAGCAACTATGCAAGAAAGAATAATGAGAGAACAGTTATTTCAGTGTATATACAGATAAAATGTTAGATAAGCCATGAAAAGATAAAAGAATCATAAAAACTATTGACCTCTAGGTAAGGAAATAAAAGAAAAAGAAAAAAGAAAAAAGTGATCCACCCACAAAAAATGACGTTTACGAGTAAACATTTTATATTCTCATAATCCAGTTAAGTATAAATCATTGTCATTAACCTCTTCAGATAAGTTTATTGCAGGAAATAAACGTAGCATTGCAACAAAATCTATAGGATCAGGTCTTAAATCAATGTCAGCATAACCTAAGCTTGTGTTAGGAGAAAAAAAAAGTCGAATGTACCTGCAAGTGTCAGTTATTTCTTTTGATAATGTTTATATTACTAAGGTTCAATGTTATGCAGACATTTCAGGTTAGCTAGCATTAAATAAAAAAGGCATTAGCAATTACACCTACTCAAGCTACGAGATATAGCAATGATGATTGAATAAAAAGTAAAGTGCAATGGTAGTAGAGACTAAAATAACTATGCTTGAGAACAAGGGATCACAAAAACTATTCAGGGAATATAAAATACTGTGATTTTAATGAATTTTTTTTTTTTTTACAGTTACTTTGTTTTTCACCTCCTACTTACTAGGTCCATGAAGCTTCACCAGAGTCCCATACAACCCAGGAACATGTTCCCTATTGAATAACTACCAGGTATGAGAATGATGCGGGGAGGGGGGGGGGTAAGGATATTTGATTGTAATAAAATTTTTTACATATAAGATTGGCTGCTAAAGAACTTTTCCCTTGTAATGATTTTAGAAATCAAAAAAATTACTAAGGTTGGATTCAATACTTCACATGCAGGGTGGCGCAAAAGTCTCAAAGGGATTTAAAAACAATTTTTCTTCATTTCAATATAAATCACAGCTACCCACAATATTGGTTTAGATATTGGGCTTAGCTTATGTGTTCTGATATTCATATGTATCTAGGTTTTGCCCACCCCTAACCGTTTATAGTTGAAACTTGAAATTTTGCACACACACCCCTCTCAATAAGGAAGGAAATTTTTTTTGTTGAGAATTTGAAAAAACAAAAAAAAAAACAAAAAAAAACAAAACAAGGGTTTTAGTAGAGGGTTCAATTTTCAATGTAAGTTTATACTAAATTGGACCCTTAGTTTGTATCTACCCTTTTTTGAGAATTTAGATATTTTAGTGCCCAACAAAAGGCACAAGCAGTAACTTTTTGATCCCCCTTTTCCTAATTTTTTTTGATTGATCACCCCAACATGACATGCCGTCAAAAAACACCAGGAGGTTGAGACCCCCCCCCACCAAACCTTTGCACATATCCCATCTGTTATGAATCACACCTACCTACAACAAACTGGTTCAAACACTTTTGCTGGGTTTAGGCTATTCATGTGTTCTGACAGATTTACGTATTTATATACCTGGACCTTGCTGAACCTTAAGTGTTCTGAGTTGTGACTAAATCCTGCGCATGCACACAGACACACACGCACTCCTAAATTAGTGAAATTATTTTTAGCCCCCACCCCCCAGTTTTCGGTGGAGGGTTCAATTTACAATACAAGTTTATGCTGAATGTACATGATAAAAATGAACATACATGGGTAGCAGTGATTCATAATTTCTCTTGGAATACTAGTCCCCCCCACCACTTCAGATGTACAAAGGAAATCTTTGAAATTCTTCATGGAAAAGTACACGGCTAAGAAACGAACTAAGACTAGGATTCCAAAGGAAATGATGAATAACCACCACCACCAACATATACTGTGTTGGGGAAAAAAAGTTGGAAAAAGGGGTGCTCAATAAATGTTAATTATCTTGCCTTTTGTTGGGCTGTAATCAGTGAAAAAAAAAAAAGTCTTGATTTATTTAAAAAAACAAGTGGGCACAAAATAATGACCAATTTAGCATAAACTTACATTGCATGCAGAACCTCACACTTATAAAGAGGAGTGTGTGTGTGTGTGTGCAAAAGTTTCAAGTTTCTTCATGAATGGTAATGGCTGGGCAAAGTCTGGGTACACATAAATGTCAGAACACACAAAACTAGCAACAGTGATAGAACTGCTCTGTTGTGGGTAGCAGTGATTAATAATACAATTTTACATTGCATACCCTCAATCAATAATGTTAACCCATATTCCCATTATTTGAATGTGTGGACACCAACTGAGCTGATGATTCACCGGATTTAACAGCTCCAGACTTTTTTCTTAAGGGTTATTTGGAGCTTAAGGTCTATGTTAACAAGCTGACAGAGAGCTGAAGATTAATATTTGAGAAGAATTAAGTGGCCTAGGGCTACATATTCTTTGAAATGTTGTACAGAATATCATCAAAAAAATAAGAATCAGTTAAGTTGAAAATGGTTGGCATTTGAAAGAAACAATTTTCTGTATTTAGCTTAATTAAATTCTCCTTGTTTATATAATTTGTCAAGAAAAAAAAAAAAAAAATTAAAGATATATATTTTAAACTCCTGCAACTTTTATGCCACCCTGGAGTAAATATATTTCTAAAATTTAATGATTTTAAACAAATAAAGTTATTTTTATCAATACTTACCACTGTGTCATCTGTAATTTTTACTTTTAATTCACCACTACAATGTCTGTATTTGATGACAAATCGACACTGAAATGAAAGTAAATACATAAAAGAATTGAAATGGAAGACAACAAAACAACTGATGTATGTACAGGAATAACTGATTTTACCAACTATAATGAAAACCATGATTGAACATAAATTAACACCAAAGCTGAAGGAAAAATGGAAAAGTAATCTTTCATCTTCAGATTTCAAGAGATTTTTTTTTTTAGCTCAAGAAAATTCTATGTATCTGAAAGAGAGAAAATTCATGAAATTAAATCTTATTTAGATAGATGCCATGGCATATGAACAAACTGATTTAAAACTTGCATGTGCAACGATTCTAGATAAGCTATCCAAGATTACTCTTTAGAAATTTACAGTGATGCATAACCATGTCAGTACAATTTTTTAGTGCTAAAAAACAAAAAAAAAGAAAAAAAACAAAAACACACACACACACACACACATATATATATATATATATATAATGATCAATCTTCAAGATCTGTTGTTGGATATAAGCCTTCCCAAAGTATCAAGTGATAGACCTCACCCTGCCATGCTGGCCCAAGGATGATGAACTTTACCCTGCCACACTGGCCTCTGACGTGAGGTGGTGATGAGAATAAGTACATGCCTTTCCCAATGGCATTAGTGCGAAGAGAACACCAACTGCTACTTGCACCCCTGTCAACACAATTACTGTTTAACCTTCTTGCAAATAGGAAAGTGCATAGTTCTTTTGATTCTTATATCTAAAGCTCTATTTTATTTTCTCTTCAAAAAAATCTATCCTATCATTTAAGATTAGTCAAGTGACAAGAGTTTAATCTTTGATTAATAAGAAAATTTGTATCATGGGTACATCAGATTCTTGGGCAACTTTTCAATCTGGATAAAATTATAAACAGGCGCTTGAATAATTTGCAGCTGTCACACTAGTACAGGGCAGCCATATGTAGAGCTGGGTGTAAAGCCATTTTGTTTATAATGCATTGATAGTTACTGCTCAATTGATTTTGTAAAATTCCTAGACTAATTTGCTTTCATTTATCGCTAGTAATGGCTTACAAGCAAAGTGCAGTCAGTGGTGGGGTAAATTGCAAACACGTCCATATCGATGAATTATTATGCGACCTCTGTAGGTCCAGCATAATGAATGATCCAACACAGGGAATCGGTGGTGTAACTATTTAAAATGAATTTGTGTCTCACACTAAAACAAAATCTTAGATTCTTTGTTAAAAATAATTCAACTGGAAAAATGTCACAACTTTCATAAAACATATCAATAGATATTTTTATGACTACTTGAAAAAGAAATGAAAAAAAGTTATAAGTTCAAATAAAAGTAGATGTACACTTTATCAATGATTTGTTCTGGAGTCTTTGTGTATGGTTATTTTACTTAAAAAGTAGGCTTTCAATAGGTATAACATTTTTAGCAATGAAGTTGGCAGGAAATTGAAAAGTTCATTTGATTTTAGCTGACAGTTCAAGTTATTAATATCAAACAATACTTGGCAACACTAAAAAACAAACGTTTGATACAACATCTATTGATGGCAATACACTTCTTACGACAATGATTAGTAAATAAAACAACCCCTGCTCCTACTCTTTCAACTATTTAACATAACTGGGACAGACCGTCCAAAAAGCATCTTACAGAGGAATGTGGATCCAACTGAAAAATGATTTTTCATACTAATTATTACCTTTATTGCACTACATTTACCATTCTTTTTCACTAACTTCAGTCAGCTTTCAGGAAATTTCACTAGTCCATCCTCGTAGAACATTTTCATCTTTCTCAGCAAAGAACTACTCAAAGTGCCTTCGGCAGTCTTTCAGGAAATTGAATTCCTATTCATTAATAGAATTCAGTAAATACCGGAATATAGAAATCCGAAGGTGCAATATCTGGAGAATACAGTGGAAGAGTTAAAACTTCCCAGCCAAGCTGAGATCATTTTTGCCCGGTCATCAAAGAAACTGGCTGTCTCGGGTCATCCTGATGGAATATGTTTCTCTTCACTAAATCCAGACTAATATAATCAAACAGAGGCAAATGATTTTCAACGTTTGATTTGGATACTTTGAGTATAATGGCTATTTCCCACATCATATAAGGTTGATTATTCTTAAGTAATCAATATCTGACCGTGAAGCATAGTTCAATAAAAAATCTCAAGCACAAAACTTCACAAACCACTTGATATTTCCAACTATTCATAGTACCTTCTCCCTGAACCGCACAAATATTTTTTTGTATTGGGGTCATATTTTCACCTTAGAATAAAAAATATCATATGCTGAAAATATTGCTTTTTTTCTCTCCCTTCTTCAATGTTAGAATCAATGAATGAAAACATAACAATTTGGACAAATTTTTCTTCAGAAAAGTGCATGTCGATACAACAACTGAGTACAAAATATGCAGGTTGGATAAGTATCATACACTGTACTTGAAACACTTCTTCAATAATGCAATGAATTAATAGTGAATTCGGATTTATTCACAAGCAGCAAAACAGGATTAGGCTATATCAAGGTTAAGCACTTGATGTTGGTTTTCAAGATAATATGCATCTGAATATGTGACTTGAATTTAAGTGAGCACATGAGCCAGGTACACTCAATATATGCAGAGGAACATCAAGAGATCAAATCTGAAAAAGTTTATTGGTAGGTAGAAATTAAAAATGCTGAAAATAGACTATTTAGGATGAACTTTCTTAAGCCTCTTTCATAGGAAAAATATTAATATCTCAGCTATTTTGATAATCATATTAACAATGAACACATGCTGTCTTTCAAATCCATAGACAAAAAACAGCATTGTCTCGAATTCTTAATTTAGAGTTCTGTAAAATGAAATTTTACAATGGGCCTTGCATAAATTGAATAAGTTTTTCTTTAAATGCAAGTTAAAACTTATTTCTTAATCAATGAGTACAGAATTCTAATAATGTGTACCACTGAAAGGGAAACTGGATAAGGGGTACCACTGAGAGGGAACCTGCCAATGAGGAGGACCTCTAAAAAGCAAACTATGAATTATATGAAAAAACAATTTTAATTCATAATTCTATGCTCATGAAGGTAGATGACGTAATTCTATATCTTTCACAAGAATTGATTAAAAGAAAGGAATAAATTATTGTCCTTTGTTACCCCCCCAAAAAAAATAAATAAAATAAAATAAAAAAATTAAATAAAATAAATAAATAATTTACCACTGAAAAGAAAACTAGATATTTTTTCCGTACCGCAAGAATTGATTAAAGAATAAATAATGTCAGTTTACTGGGGACAGACAAAGTGAGTCAGAGATGCTAGACATCTAAAAAGTGGATTCTAACTCGGTTCAATAATTAAATACTGCTAACATGTTTTTTTTTTTATGCTTTTGAAGCAAAATTCAAGAGATGTCTTTCAGAGAAAATAGAATTTAAAATTAAAAATGAGAAAAAGAGATTACTCTAATGGCTAGAGGTAACCAGAAAAAAAAAAAAAAAAAAAAAAAAGCAGACAAATTAGTTTATGCAGAGAAAAATGTACACCGTGACTGAAGTTTGATGGAAAGTGTGAGGAAATGACTGAATTCTTGTTTAGATTTGTAGGTTAAAAGAGCATAAGATTATAATTTCAGACTTATTTGCAATGTCAAGGTCACATCAGATAAAAACCAAAAACGTTCATGTTACAGTTGCAAGATAAATTCAAAGGATGTTAGTAGATATATGTGCAGTTCAAGGACAGAACTTAGTAGATTAATACAAAGTCAAAGTTACATCCTTTTTCAACATGACACTCATCTAAGAAAACATCTTAAATTAGATTATGGTGTAAAGAAAATATGAATCTGGCATCATTATACCTCGGCCATTGAAATTGGAGAGGTCCTGTGTCTGTCCACACAGTATACCTCTGAAAGTACTCGATGGATTTCAATGAAATTTTGTGGAAGATTGGAGGATAAGCTACAGACAATGAAATTGAGAGACATGCATTCTGAGAGCTTTCTAGTTACTTTTTGTAATAAGTTTTATTTAATGTCCTCAAATCAATGATCCAACAAACTTCAATCCAACTTTAAATTGATTGGAAACTATTGAACAACCATTGCCACAAAAGTGGTGAAAGGGTTTTATCTCTTTTTAGATGTGCATGTGTTTGTGTTTCAGTGTTCTTAGTCATACTGCTTTTTTTTTTTTACAGAATTGAAGATTGGCATCAGTACTCCACTAAACCCCATATAAGAATGTTTTGGTTTTCGGAAAAAAAAAGCTTTTTTTGACCGTCTTTGCCTCTCTATTTTGGATTTAATTGTCATAAGTAGAATTTATGCTGACCATATTTATTCTCATAGGGAATATTTATTTGAATTTTTTTTTAATATGGCTTCAAATTCTGATGCTATGATTGTTCCATTGACTGTGATGGTGATTCTTCAGATTTTTATTCAGATCTCTCAATCCAGTTCTATGCTTGAACAATTAACCCACAAAAGAATCTTTGGTTACATTTCTTAACGTTTGTTGGTCACAAAAGGGAAAACTTGACATAGATCAATGGTTAACAGATTTATTTTACAGACCCCAGTAAATCAGTGAAGATTCTTATTAGGTATCCAACTATAGAGACTGAATCGGGCGAAGGTAAGCTTAATGACTACTTCCTTTATTTCATTTTAGATGATGACAGTTTACTTCAAGCATACCATTTCAGGGTGTTAACTAATGTTCTCACAAGGTGTTTAATGGATAATAGAAACCCAATTCCAACTTCCAAATCAAGCAGAGTTCTATTTTGATCATTTATGGCCATTTTAGAAGTCTTTCCGGCCACTTTTGGTGTGTTTTCAATCATTTTTAGTCTTTTAGCCCCTTTTTTTTCAAATTACAAAAATGCAGACCACAAAACTTTTCAATCTTACAAAAATGGTGCGGAAATCAAATTATTATCCAGCATATGGAAGGAAGCATCAATTTTTTGTCAAGTTTATGATTTATATATATATTTTTTTGCAACATCAGTGTCTTAGATACATTTTATTTAAAATAATCACATTTTTTGGCTTTCTGGGTAATACAATCTATATTCTTTAGAGTTCACTTTAGATAATTGTAAATCTTGATACAATCTTTGATCAAAAAGGATGATCTGAGCGTTGATAATTTATCTCATTATAGGAGAAAATGTTTTGTTTTCAGAGCAGACAAACATTAGATTCCAACCAATCCTGGGGATTTGCCATATACAGTTACTGAAATACTAAGCCCAATATACTAAATGAACAATGAGATGTCAGAAACAGATGCTGTTTGACAACTCCAAAGATGAGAAAAAAGAAAAAAAACAAAAACATAAGAATTACGAGACGTGGACTTTCAACCGCCAGTGTGCACTTGTTTGGGGAGGAGTATTTTCTGGAACAAGTCTAAAAGTTATCATTCACAAAGCTTCCAGCTGAGAAGCAGCAGCTATTAATAAAAACTGTCAACATAGGTTTCTTCAGTTTTCAAGTAGGTCTGGCTGACTCTATATATGTATCCAGTGTACAGGCTATCTATGTATGCATTACACATACAGGCCACACCAATGGAACTAGAGGGCTGAAAATTTAAACATTTACTCAAGTCCAGAAAAAAACTTATTTACAAATTACCCCTAAAATTTTTTTTGTAAATTTCAATATAAGTTCAAGCTATATTGATTCCTTAGTTAGAGTCTAGTAGCATTTACATTTAAAAAAAAAATTCTGACTTTTCTTAGTGATCACTGTTCAACAAAAGATGAGGGAAGTAACTTTTCATGATCACCCCCTTTTCCCAATTTTCTTCAATTGATCACCCCCAATACAGCATGCTGCCAAGAGACTTTAAGTCACATGACAGTCTCCGTTGAGTGACTATTCAGACTTGTTTAATTTATTATCTAATTATGGATCAATGACAAGTCAGATTTTAGTAAAATCGATTGGAGGGGAAAAAAAAGAAAAGAAAAGAAATCAATGCATTGAAACTAGTAAAGATGACAGAGTTGATCATGAAGCCGCGATTGATTTTGTCCATTTTGATTGGCAGATAAACAAGTGAGTAGAGTTAGGGTAAAAAGCAATTCATGGAGAAATTTCAAGTCAAATTAATGTGATTATAGATCTCTTGTTCTCACACACTTTCATCTTCCCTGACCAATGCCAACACATGTTGGCTTTGGCACAATGAAAGATTTACCAGCTTTTTTACTATGGTAAGCAAGAAGATTTCAATAGATATTCACAAGAAGCCATTAACTTTGCTAAAATCATTTTAAAATATTAATCAGCATGGCATATATATATATATATATATAAAAATATATATATATATATATAAATAAATATTTACATATTTTTGTATATTACTGGAATACATCTCTCTCTTTATATATATAATGTATAATTTAAGCGGGTATTTTTGTACTCTATTCACTACAGAGCTATGCTTCGTAGACCAAAAAAAAAAAAAAATGATCAAATTCAGGTATTATGGGCTATTTTAGGAAAGACTTTTTTTTGATAGAAATTCAAAATTTATCCAGCTGACAGCCAATGACTAGTAGTCAGCTGCAATCAGTCAGTGCTCTAAGTGAACTATCTTTTTGACAGGGGTTGGGGGAGATGGCCCTCTGCAAATACTACCCAGGCAACGGCAGCAGCTACCCTCTTTGAAAGGTGGTGGAGAGAGACCGGATAAGGTTTTCAACCAGTTGATTGGAGAAAATTTACTCCAGATCAGTTTCCTATGAAAAGACATTGAGATATAGGATATGAACAAAATAGGTAACTACTTTTGATTTAATGTGACCATGAAGTCATTGGAACATAAGCACAAAAAGATTGAAAAAAAATCAACTGATTAAGAAATCAATTTCAATTCTTTTAAACAATCTAAGTTCTTTGCCAATCTCTGCACTCAAGCCAAGCTCAAATGCTTGTGGCAGAAGTAATCAATTGAAAACAAAGACGATGAAAGTAATTTTTCACAAACATGCCTGAACCAAACTGACAAGTCTCATTTTTACAAAAATTTGTTACAAATTCGAAAGGACTTATTTCATTCTATTTGGTGGTTGGGGGGGGGGGTGTCTGTATTCAAGCTCACAATAAGAATTACCAACGCCAAAAGTGATCAAATGAATTCTCAGTTTTCAGAAAAATTAATCATCAAGGTTTAAAGAAGGGCTATGTACACCTGACCAGCGTTTTTAAGAAATCTCTAAAATATCATTTACTTCACCCCCCCCCCCGGGCAACTCAGGATATCTTAGCTAGTTATTTATACAATACAAAAGTTGACATTGATATTTGCCAGATATATTAGTCAGTAGCATACAAACCAGTGTTGAATTTCAAGATTTTGGGATCATTAGGCCTTGAGAGATTTAATGAACAAAAAATTAGATTATGCATTTTTCCTCATAGTTTCTATAGGTTGGATCTAATTATCAACATTGAAGTGAAGTAACTGAAATTCAAGGTAGTTTTGTCTGACGGAAAGAAAATTATTTTGATAGAGTCCAGCCGTTTCGGAATGGGCACTGAGCTATTCAGGTATAAAAACAGTTTTCTTTGAGAGCACTACCATTGGTACCCTTTTAGACGATTCAGCTTCCAATCTTATGCTGTAACAACTGAACCGTATCTACAAAACACTAGTGGCAGTGGATCTTTCAAGTCAATCTAACAATTTAAAGCTTCAAAAGTGGCATTTAGTAATGTCATGTTGGACTACAAAAACTAGCTTAGAGCAGAGAGAGTAGAAGAAAGAAAAAAAAAAAAAGAAGACTATTTCATCGAAGTCTATATTTAAATGAATAAATGCTAAAAGCATTGCTGAGCAAATGAATTGAAGTAATAAAAAAATGAAATAAAAAATTATTGCCTGAAGCCTGGCTAATGATTCAGAATTGAAAGCAAACAAATCAATTGGCAAGTGAATCCGGAAACAATTCAAATTCTTTGAAGTTATTGACATGACCAGACAGATTTGTAGCAGGCCAGAAAGCAAGCTATTTCTGATGGAGCTAATAAATCTCCGTGATACTCATTTCAAGTGATCAGAGCCAACTTAGAAATTCCAAGATTAAAACAAGCAGGGTTGAACTCCAGGCTTCTATTCCAAAACTATATGTAATAAGATTTTTTTTAGACACAACCCCCCCCCCCAAACTTGTCAGTTTGGCTCAGTTGGTAAGAGAGTTGCATAGCAATTAATTGTGATTTCAAATTATTGAAGGGGAATGGTAATTTCATATTGGTTTGATTCAACTTGACAGGATAGACCAGTGATTCTAAATATTTTTTCATTTCATAGCAGAGCAAACTAAAATGGTTGAGTCCCACCACCAGTATTCCATGCTAAAAATATAAAAAAATGAATGATTATTTTTTAAAATTTTGTGCAGCTTTGTTATTGCTACATATTGAAACAAGATGTCATAGGAAAAGATGCCATTCATTTAAAAATAGAGAATTTTTTCCCTTATAGAATTCAGGAGAGAAATTAAAACTACCATTTAGGCCTTTAATGAACAAATTTTTTTTTATTGTTCATTGAACAGGAGTTTAACATACTCCACAGGAAAGTAATGTCAAAACATATTCAAATGTTATTTTTGTATCCATACTGGATGAAAATTCACCATGCAGCATTTGTACTGGTAAAGGAAGTATTTATTAGCCTTCTCCACAAAGTTAGAATCCGCCACAAGTACATGTTGGCCAAGAGCAGATTTTCCACTCTGAATGGTATTGCAAAATTGTCAGAGAAACCTGTAACTATCCCCTTTTAGTGCAATAGTGAGATGCTGCCCTGGAGCAACTGTCTCACTCCCTGTCTCAGGGAGACTGAGCATACTTTTTTTTTTTTTGAGGCCACAGGACAAATGCTGGGCCAGGTAAGTTATGTTGTACTGCTAGAGTAAAGACTTACTTATTCTGATCTTGAGCAGAAAACATCAGTATTCTTTATTTAGACGCAAAGCCACAGGCTGAATAAATACAAATTTTACAATAGCTGATGGGGAGGGGGAAGGCAAATAATTGGTTTGAAGGGAAACAAATTGTAAGAATCAATTTCTCATTTTCACAGATGCTTTGATTAAAGATAATAGAATGATTAAAAGTTTTGTTTTTTTTCTCTCTCAAGAGTTTATAGCTTAAATAGTCCAGGTCATTTATTTTGAAATAGCATCTTTCACAAACTGATCTTTTGAAAAAGCATAAATACACAATTTTGAATACAGACATTTTTAACAAGGAACATTATCTTCGCAGCATTTTTTCAAGGTCTATTTTCTTTTAAAAAAACTATAAGATCTGTTTTGACACACACAGCAATTTGAGTATATATATATATATATATATATATATGTATATATATATATATATATATATGAAACAGTTGCAGGCATTTATAGCGCCTAACTTGAAACAAAAGTGTTCCAACAGTTAAAAATCTTGTGCTTAGGGAAAAAAGCCCTGTAAAAATATTGCCAGCTCTATTCAAACAGTGATGAAAGCTAACATTTCCTTCTGGGTATTGGGATGGGGAAATGGAGTGGAAGTTACATGGCCCAAGATGAGTCATAACACTTGATAAAGAGAAAGGTGGCTAGGGAAACAAAGGTAAGTCGGTAGACATAAGCTAATGAGAGTCTGGTTTATCAGGCCTGTACAGGGATTGCAATTTTGGCCACTTTATGGCCAAATTTAACAAATATGGCCAAGAAAAGATCATTTGGACATGAACTTTTTGTCTTGGCAACATATATATATTGCATTATAATATGAAGAAACTTATTTGAGATTATCTCCCATCGGTTAATGTATCACTTGCCCTTGATGACGTAAATAGAATGAACAATTGAAGAAAATGGGGCAGCTGCAGGAATCGAACCTGCTACTGATATGGTAGCCTCTTCAACGTAGCAATGCTTTTTGTATTGAGTCAAACAGCCGCTGGTAATGCAAAGCTCAATGATAAGAGCATAGCAGCTATCCTACTGGTGGCAAGTTCGATTCCTGCAGCAGTCCCATTTTCTTCAATTGTTCATTCTATTTACGTTGTCTAGAGTAAGAGATACATTAACTGCAAAATGACAGATCATCTCAAATAAGTTTCTATATTGTTCCAATCGTATTTTAGATAAATTCACATTTTTGGTGTGCATTGCAGTAATGCTCTTCAATAAACATTAATAATTTTTATACTATCTACCAGCATCTTAATTTTTCAGTTACTTTCTGTTGCAACTGAACTCAAGATATCAAGATATGATAAAAAAAAAAAATGGAAATTAAGACTTAAGTAGAGAGTTGTATTAAATTAGAAAAAAAAAAAAGTAATGATTCTTAATACTTCATCTAATAAAAAAATCATAAAATAATTGCTTTAATAATAATACAAACATTTTTAGCATTTGGCAATTCTTAGCATGTTTTTGGCCAGAAACAACCATCTGGCAACCCTTGTCTGTATTCGTATCATGTTAAGGGAGAGGGTGAAGGCTAGAGTCTGAGGGAAAAAATTTGGAAGAGTTGGAAAAATATTCAGATTAGATTATCATCAAGTGAATTAGATGAGGTGCCAGTAACAGACATCATATGTCTTGTCTAGCAAAAGGAAGCCAACTTCCACCTTCCCTAATATATCAATGTTTGAGGTTAACAACCCATATTTCATCTACTTCTGTACTGACATGTTTATAATACTCACAGATAAATTAAGACATACTACATATGTACTCTTACAACCGGACATGTATTTATGCAAAAAACAAATTGTATACATTTACACATGCAATGCCTACATATTTATAAATTTCTACACCTCATGTGCCTTGATAAGCATTATATATGTACAATCCATGTATAATATCATATACATACACATCAGCAAAAACAATTATCCGACCTGCTGATGAGGCAATATCTCTATTATGCAGACAGAATCCATACAAAAATTATAAATAGATTTTGAGGGCCAATTAGATTACTACTTCGAATAATTCCAGCAATTGAACAATAATTTCGATTTATTTTTCTTACACCCCCAATTAAAAAAAGAATAGAAACTTACAATAGAACCAAGTAAATCAGTGCAGCAAATTACACAAAAGAAAAAATACAGGCTTTATTTCAAGTACATCTGATAATTATAAACAGCTGTTTAGGTTCTTAAATTGCTCCACAAGAAACATAAAACAAAAGTCTTTTAGACGAAGTGCGCTAGTGATGTAGTGCTGTGGGAATGGCAATCTTTTACTCGAGGAAGGAGAACAGTGTATTAAAATTCTTATACTGTTTATCTATTTGTACCCCTAAAATTAGCTGAAATGGTGCATTGTATATAGAATGCATTGAATAAATGTACCTGAAATTATGAATCTAAAAGTAGTCATAAAAACTTACTTTGATGTTGGTGGCCAATCTTCTTTTATATCAAAGATTCAATCTGTTTAAAAAATATAGACTTTACCACAATAAATATAGGTATTGATATGCAATAGACCCGAAGAACCACTAGTTGGGGAACAATAAGACTTTTGTTTGATTTTATTAGATGGTAAAGAACTTCAGGGGTGAAAAAAGTGTATATTCATGTCAGGTCAGTCACTCATTAGAAACTTATGTGACCGATGTCTTTCGGTAGCATGCTATGTTGGGGGTGATCAATTGAATCTTTGTTAAAAAAATGATCAATGAATAAGTTACTTCTCTTGGCCTTTGTAGATCACTAAAATGTCTGAAATTAAAAAAAAAATAAAAAACAATCATAAATACAACTGACGAACACAAACTAATGGACCAATTTAGCACAAACTTGAATTGTAATCAGACCCTACCCCATTTTTTCAAAGGTATAAGGAATAAATGTAGGAATCATTAACCTTCGAACTCCATTGGTGCAGCATGAAAGACCCACATGGAAACTGGAGAAACCTGTTGATGCAGACAATTTTGGTTGGAGGCTTCTAATAAACGTTAGTACATTGCACTTGGCCAAGCAATTAACAATCCTACAATCAACATAGAAGGGCATGAGAAAGAAATCCTAAAATGAAGTCAGCCCTTCAGAAAATGCTAATTGAAAGCAAACAAAAGAGAGGCCAACAAATAAAGCTCAAAGCATACCTCAAGTAGAGAAACTCTTCATGAAAAGAGGTAGTAAAGTTCGCCCAAGAATTAAACAAAAAACTGTTTAAGTAGGTCACCAGCCATTGAATAGGTCAACCATGTGACAATACTATAAAGCATCAAGATCACTCTCTGAGCAATGGTAAGGTGTTTCTTGAGAGGCTGCTGTGACCCCACTTCAAAGAGGCCCAGGGATTAGTCTCACCTTTTGTTTCCAGAGTACAAATCAGTCTTCTCCCCTCACTTGCCACAAGGGTTTATGGCAGTGCTTGTCAACTTGTTGAGAGTTTGGAAAGGGGGAGAATCGAGTAGTAGATGGCAAAGGAGGAGTGGTATTGAAGAGGAGATAGTTGTCCCCTTACTTATGTTTTAACTGTGTAAGATATCAATAAATGAGTTGTGATATAGCAATCTAGTTTTGATATCTTTCCTGAATCAGATGAATATCAAATGCCAAGTGTTGAAGAATCAAGCAGCTAATTGAAATGAACTTTGGATGCTTTTTTTTTTGCTTTGTTTATTTTTCTTTGAATTCAAAAAGGAGTGTATCTAGTATGCCTGATGTCATGTCTAAAATTTTGGAAATAGTTGCCAACAACAAATGATTTTGTTAAGCCAGTCCATTCAGGTGAATGTGCTAAAAAAGTTTTGGTCTGAGTGGTGTTGGCAAAGTCTCATTGTCACAGCACTTGTAACAGGACATATTCCAATCTGGGGCTGTGACAAGCAAAATAATAGCACCAAATTGATAGTCTTGGCCTAAATATAGTACAGGGACATAATCCATTCCTGTAACTACCTTACATTTTGACATGACAGTTATGCTGAGCATTCCAAAATCTTAAAAAAATTATTATACATTAGAGAGAATCTAAAGCATCTTAGAAATTGATTATAGTATATGAACTCAAAGGATTTCATAGCATTAATTCATCTTTTGATATCTTCCTATCTTTGTAGCTGTCACAGTGTTTCGACAGATTCATTCTACAGCCCTCTTTAGGTGTAAAAAATGAACCGCCTTAAACATTGCCACAACAACAAAGATGGGGGAAAAGATTAAATTTTCCAAACAAAAATTGGAATGTTAATGACTTTCAAAGACAGACAGTAGGAGTGGAATATTAGTTTTACGAATCAATCCATCTGATGTAGTGGAGAAAGTAAAAATTGTACTGCCACAGAAGATTCTATTATTTAGTACATACCATTTTCTACCTGTTTATGTCAAGCACTCAAGGTTCATATTCATAAAATTTAATGATTAAAAAGCAAAATTAAAAAAAAATCTAAAATCGAATATTCCAAGTTGTTCCACATTGAATCAAAGACATATCCTTGAGAGAAAGCGGGGAAAGGTTTGTGTTGTTTGGAGAGATGCAAACAAACAGGTCTCCTCTATCTTCATTTTTTTTACTTCCTGTATTAAAAGGTGAGTATGAAAGCATCATCCAACCAAGATTAATTCTGATCCAGAACGTCATTTAACTAAGTCTCACTTGCTACAGTTTATTTCTCTTATCTAGTTATGTCATTCAACATGGATGTGATGAAATTAGCAAAAGATTAATGATCTATAAAGCTATTTCAACTATTCTAGAACTTTGAAGATCTTTTCAATACAACCATGTGTTGATTTGCATCTGGGTTATGTTTGGATTGTATGGACACAACTCGTCCTAGGCATAAGTTGACCACTATAGGGTAAATTGAAATATATGTACTACACAATTTAAATACTATTATACATACATATTCACCCAAACCTCTGTATGGTACATAAATCTTCGCTTTCTACTTTTCTAAGAGAAAGAAGCAAATGTCATCCAGTACATTTCCTTCACAAAGTCATCAGCTCAACCCCACAAGGTGTCTTTTCATCTTCTACTTACCATCCCTGATTTGAAACAAACATGATGTATACAGTACATTCTCTTTAGCAAGCTAACAATAACATGACAGATTTGCCATTTGCATTGAGTTGGTTATGTGTGACCGTTAAAAATTTCCATCATTTGCAATTGAGCCATAGAACTGTAATAATTGAAATTCCTGTCATCCACAGTTAAAGGGTTTGAAGCTTTTATGGGAACATATCTACAATAAGACGTTAGTTGGTTGGGTGTAAGTCAACATATTACTAAATCTAGACAAGCCCAGCTGCTGCAGGATCAGACTCCACCACGACTTCTATTTCGACTGAAGATTATAACTGCAACTTTTGTATTATGTATAATAAATTTGTAGGTATATAGAACTTGTCAGTTTAGCTCAGTTGGTAAGAGACCTGCTTTTCAATCACATAGTTGTAATTTCAAATCACATCATGGGAATTTCAATTTCATATACAAGGTTGGGTTTAATGTGACTTGATGGATAAGCAACAAATTCGGTGAGGATTGATTATTGTTACGAGGGGAAAAACAATGTCAATTCCAACTCTTTGACAATCACCTCAAGAACTAGAAGGATCCTCTGATTTCTAAACATTAATGAACAAATGCTATTACTAAGAATTGAGGAATTCTCTCTAAAATAACAATGAAATGATCATTCCTGACCTATTGAACAATTAATGTCAGTATTTCTAAAGAATTGTGAGTGAGATGTAATTCTGGAATTATAATTTATCAGATGATTGCTGGCATCAATTTAATGATCCATGTAAAACTGCCAGATACAATACTTTGGAGTCAAATATCTTAACAGCAATGGAGAGAAAAATCAATCTAATTTCTTTTAAAGAATACCATCAAGACAATTACTCTGGCATTAAGTATTTAAGTTGCTTAAATTAGTCTACGGAACCATCATTATTTCATAAATGGTGTGAGTGGCCAAGTGGTTAATGGCAAGGGAGAATGGGGTCTGCCAGTAGAGTTCAAACTTCCGCTGATTCAGTTTGCACTGATGCCCTTGGTAAAAGTGAGAATACACCTCCTCCTACTCCCTCAGCTATAGATAAATACCAAGTGAAATGAGTGATGTCATTTTGGGTGCTCGTCAACTTCAAATCAATTTGCACAAATCGCAAACTCCAATAATTTCAAAGTTTTGCAAAGACAGAAAAAAAGAAAACTAGTCATGTGATTCCTAGGCAGAGACGGCTTGCCATTGCAAGGACAATATTTCATATATTTAATGAGACTTTTCTCATTTGCATCTTTTAAACATTAAAACTAGTGGGTACTTTGAACAGCTACAAAACTTTTCTTGGTTCCAAATAACCCAGCTACTAAGTCAGACTATAAGAAATACACATTTAAATACTCCTAGAAAACACCATGGATATAGAATCTGACATGGAATAATGCAAAAAACCCTATATTCTGAAAATGTCTTGACAGATTGAAGTCTCATTGAAGTACTGTAATAGGATCCAATTCAATTTTTAATTATTCTGTCCATCCAATTTTCTTTATTTTACTTGAGCAATTTGTTTTAATCCACAACCGGCTTGCCAGACCTTCAGAGCTCAGCAAAAATTTCAGAAAAGCATTCCCTGCTCTGTCTATTGACGCTGGACAAGTGGTTGGATTTTCCCAGCTTGAATTCAGAGTTGTCTCTTAGACAGGTTGTCAACCAAGATCGAATAGCCCTGCCTACACTGATAATTACCTATAGCTGCAATTAGTCTGATTTCTAACATCAAGAAAAATTCTAAGGCATTTTTTTAATTAAATTCCCAATTAATTTTTCCTTTACAAGAATTTGTTTCAAGATTCTGTATGAGATTGTTATACAATTTACTAAGAAAATCTTGCCATAGAATCTTAGTTTTCCTTCTTTGTGTTATGGTACATTATCTATTTGGAATAATTTAAGCCTACAGTGCTTAATTGAACATTAAAAATTACATTTGAGAGCAGATTTGTAAAGATGATGAGGAGCTGCAATATTATCAAGATTCATCTTCCAAGTAAATTACAGTTTATTTTAATGAAGTTATCAATAGAGATTGTACATTCTGAATAATAGTGTTATAAATGATTTAAGATCTGAAAGGAAACCTTTACAAGGAATGTATTGTGTACATTACATAATTTTTACTCCAACCACTGATGAAACAAGAGAGCACATCTTCCACTGTCGAATGCTAACTAAAAACTGAAAAATAAATTTAAAAACAAGACAAAGTACTCTAAGAATACAAATATTGAGTTACTACCATTAAAATTCAAATCTAGCCTTTTCATAAACGTTTTTTTATCACCCCTTTTCCTACAGAATAAAAATATTTTTCAACAGAAAATGAATTTCTGGATCCAATCCAAAATTTAAACAATTTTTCTGTAAACCATGGCCCAACTTATCGAGAAATTCCATCGAAATTCATTGAGAACCTTTGAAAATATTGTTGGTAGAGATAAATGAGTTGGCAAATTAGACTGTCAATCCCTTAAATATCTTTTCAACTCAGCTGTTTGGCTTTATATATAGTCAGTTGCCCAAGTACTATTTGATGAGCTAATGTATTCCTACTATGGTTTAAGATCAATCATTACTTGATAACACTTATATACAAGCTGGGCTGCACTAAAGTCAAACTCCCTTGCTTCATTAAAATCTAAATCGTAAACAAAACTGAATTCATTTCTCCTTGCAATATTCTAAAACTATGTGTCCGATTTGGACTCCTTCATTACAAGTTCCTATAAACTGGATTTGATTTGGAAACAATAGCAAAACAAGTTGACCTGAGCCGGGCTTTACAAGTCAGAATGAATTAGTCATTAATTCTTGCAAACGTGACTGAGTCATTGTTATTTGTGCATGACGTCACAGATTTTTGGTCTGGTCATCGTTGTTACAAATGAAAATAAAGTAAAAATTCAATCGACAGTAGAAGTTTGACAATAAACAATAATAAGGTTTAAACCGAAGATCAAACTTATACCACATTTTATTAACCTCCTCAATCGAGACAATAATTTTATCAAGTGATAGCCTCAAAATAAGGGTATTTATGAATTGATCATAGAACCAGGATTCAAATCGAAGAACTATCTTTTGAGTACATCAGAAAAATCGGTACAAATAGTGTGGTCCCTACTACAGAGCTAGTAGAGGTACTTCATTTTCGTATCTCATACTCCAACATTACATAGCTGTTGTATCACATTTGGCCTAAGGGGTAAATAATCCAGGATCACTGTCATCATTGGATTATGAGATGCGAAAAATGTAAGAGTGACCGCACTTGGGGACCACATTAATCAACTTTTACAAAAAAAAAAAAAAAAAAATCCTATCAGCAAATAATGTTAAAATTGAACTGATAAAAAAAGAGTTAATTTGGAAAGACATAGTATCCCTCCCACTAATAGGAAAAAAAAAAAAAAATGAAATATTCATACATTTAAAAAAAACTTCAACCTATGCGGAAATTTGACGTTCATACAAGCTGAATGCTAACGAAAAAAGTACTAATTTGTATTGTGAGGCTTGTAATTTGTTTTAGCAAGTAATAAACAGACCAGTTAAAATGGTTCATCACTTCACTTCCAAGTATGGATCACAAAACTATTAATCCATTCATGTTAACGCTGAGACTTGATACAATCATGGATTAGGAACATAGACAGCTTAGATGCTATATAGGTTACAAATGAGAATTTGTAAATAATTCTTAAGGTATGTCTTCAGAGAAACTAAAATCACATGCTTTCATCGGCCTAAACCAAAACAACGTGGTTATCAAGGGAGATAATTATGTTCTTGGTTTTTGGAAGTATAGATGAAAATAATTTGTAATTCTAACAAATAGTGAAGCAATAAAAAGTAGATTGAATTAAAAGACTACACAATTATAATCAGATTTTCGTAACGAAGATATCATTCAAGTTTACAATAGAATTTCTCAAGTCAGTTTTGTTTATCATTCTGTTCTGGGTAGACATTTTAAACGAAGTCATTTACTACTAAATCTACTATAATACGCCATTCATTTTTGTCTGTAACAAACTAAAGGGAAAGAAAAGGGACGACGAGTATGTATCAGCACTGATCATGTAAAAGTTTCGTTCATTGACCACTGGAATGTTTTTGTCTTGATCATTTCATTTTTACAGCTGGTAAGGACTTGACAGAATACGCTGTCATTTTCGACTGCATATGCGTGATTTCTCGTTCATCCGATTAACTAAAATAAGATAAAAAATAGACTTAGTTCCAATGAGTTTAGTACTATGCAGAATGAGAAATGAATATCAGCTCAAAAAACGTGATAAATATGTTGGAATTAACAAATAATAAGCATATATTTAACTTCGAGCATCATCGTTTCAGGTCTCTCTCAGTGCCACATGTACACAAAATGGTCGTGGCGTCATGTGAAATACAACAGGTGCAAAGATTAATTTCATGTTGAGCATTTCCAACCTTCGAAGTCTTATGCAGAGAAGTATCTATATAATCTTCCAAGAGAGACAAACAATAAAAATCAGAGTAAAAGTGGAAGACGTATTTTTGATAGATGTAACACTCCAGATGGAACGGAAAGTGTCGAGAGCGTATTGTAGTGAGATGAAAGAAAATCTGTCAGACGGGAAACAAAATTTCGAAAATTAAGTAAATACTCACTTTCATAGGATCAGTTAAATACATTCTCTCCGCTGCTTTAGCAAATTCTTCCCAATTTGGTATATATGTCATATTTCTTTTTGAGAAATTAAAGATTTCTTAAATGACAAGCAAAACACGCCAACGTACTAGCTCCACCTATATAATGTGAGAACGGTAGCGATAACGCAGCAAATCAACAAGCGCTTCACGATTTGTCAATTATGGCGAATTTCAAATAAATTATTTTATCTGCATTAGGAGTTAAAAATAGTCACCGAGGTTTTATTTTCAAAAATGCATACTGACTAGATAGGATTTATATTTTATTTCAACTTCTTTCAGAAAACGTGATCCTGTAATAGCGAGCAGTGACTCATTTCGACTTATTACATCAAATAGACCATTGCTGACAACATGGCGTCAGGGCTGCGGAAAGCTACATAAAGAAGTACATCCAGGAGAGGAGTGGTGAAGGACTACGGAACATTAAAAAAAATACAAAAATAATAATAAAATAACTAAACGGATCTATGTTCGAGCTGTCCAGCCGATTTAAGTTAGATGTTTTCGAATCTTGAGAGGGAACCCGCATCTAGAAAGACAGGAGGGGCATTGTCTTGATTTTGTTGTTCAAAAGATTCCGTGTGGTAATTAAAAAAAAGAAGCCTTTAGACAAGAGAGAATTGTATATTTTCTCTTCTTTTCTTATACACAACATTGTGTGTGTATATATACGTTTGGAAAAAAATATAATAATAAGTCAGCGCACGGACTCCCCCAAGCATGTGGTAAGTTTATATGCAATTAATATATCTATACTTATTTATATCTGTTTATATTTTTTTTAAAGGTGTCTGTGTGTGTGTGTTTTTTTTCCCACTGTTATCCTTTTTATTATTATTTTCAATTGTTGGGGGCTGAGAAATGAAAAAAAGGATTAGGGATCACTGGGCTATTTAATTACAACTGCTGCTATATGACTATTCCCTCTTTTTTGTTCTTTTCTTGGACTTTGTGTATGGAAGACCAGAGAATATTCATCTGTTATAAATTAAAATACATTTATTTTTATTTTTTTTTGTTGAAAGAAATAAACTGTACTAGAAGGGCTTGGAAGATTTTCTTATACTAGACATTGACGATGATGATGTTAGAGGTAGATTTATCCAAAAAACAAAAAAAAAATAACGATGTTCGTTGAAAGTTATGATAAATCAATTTTTTCATTTTGGAGAATGTTCTTGTTGTAATAGATAAGAGCATAATTTATTTATTTTATAAGCCCGAATAATATATTTGGAAGCTGTTAATTAAATGTGAATGATCACCTATAAGTTTACTGCACACACCAGCCACACATTACACATTTACTTGGTAAACACACTTCTATCTATCTATCTACCTACCTACCTACGTTACGTCTTTTTATTTATGACACAATACAGACCTGGCCATCAGATTGACTTATATTTTTCTTTAATGATGTATTTAGTGAATGATTCATTCGACGATTTTTACCGAAAGGTGTTTCTTTATTAAATCTTGAAGCGCTACTTGTCTGTATTGTCAAATGTCTGTATTAGACTACGAAATATATAGACTGTATTTTCCCAGTTTCTCTCTCTTCATTTTCAGTCGTATTCCTCTATCTTATTTATTTATTATTTTTTTTTCCGATATATCTCGTGCCCAAATTAAAATGGATCGATAGCTTTCCACTGTGTTAATCCTATTTCATTGATTTGCACCCTCGCCAGCTTTTTTTTATGTCGATTTTAGCCTTTTAAGTTGTTTTGTTCTTTGTGTGATAATGAAACTGAAAATATTTCCGTTTATTAATTTCACATTAGAACAAGCAGAAACCCGAAAAAACCATCAGCACCCGTCTGATTTATTATTTTACTCGAATGATCACAATGAGAGATCCGTTCGTTGAAGGAGATACATTCCGAATCGATCCCCCACTATATGACCAACCCCCTAAAAATGCAAAACCTAGAGAATGAATTGTATGTTATAAAAAAAATTCAACCCCTGCTGTTGTAGAGTCTGCTTTCTCTTTGGACTTTTTTCTCCTGTTCTATTAGTCTAATAATTAGAATGTTAACATAGATTAGGGACCAGGACACGAAATTTTACTGGGTTTTTGTAACCCCTATGTTTTAAATGTGTTGCTAGAGAGTGGGGGATCAGTATAGAATAGGTTAACAGTTCTAAACTGACCCCCAAGTTTATGTTCACTAGGCTAGTAGTAGTGAAACATTTGATACTAACGTTCTTGCAATAACATTGTTTGATGATACAAGACAAGCTTTTGAGATTAATCCTCACCGACTACTACTTACCTTTATTTACTTTCCACAACCCGAACCCCAACCCAAATGGTTGGATCAAACAATTATTATTTTATTAATGCACTTGCCGGCTGCTTAAAATTCGCATGTTAATTTCTACTTGTCTTTTCTGTACTGTAGTAGAAGCACGATTTCTTATTTATCTTAAGCTGCATCAACGTTGTGATCTTTCTTTTTCTTTTCTAAATTTTTTAATTAAAAAAAAATTAGATCTAAAAAGAAATAGAATCATCACTTCCCATCTCTCGTTTAAAATAAATGTATTTCTCTACATTGTTTTCCTAGATCTAAGATAAACCTTTCCTTCTTCGGTTTCCCGTTGTACCATTTTCTTCTTCTTTTTTACGTCTTGTCATTTCAATTAATTAAAACCATCTGTTTCTCCAACGATATGGTTTTAAAATCACATGTTGATGATGATAACATATGAACAAATGAAGATTAACTTGCTAGGCTTTCTTCTGCATCATTGTAAATATTTCTCTTTTAATAATCCGTTGTTATAGTTTTATCTTACCGTTGCTGCTGACAAGAAAGTCGTTTTTATTTACTTTTAAAGCCCGTTTGACAGCACGTTCAGGTGATTCCAGCAACTACTCTAAACTTGAATTATCATATCAAATATGCTTTTATTGCATTAACTACGTATTTAAAAAAAACTTAACATAATGTCTACTGTCTTTGATTAGTCTGTAACTCTTGGTGTGGTCTTGTATGATTCCCGCTTTTCCTTCTTTCGTTTTTACTTTCAAGTTACTACTACAGAACATGGATTTTTTTTTTCTTTTTTTTTTTTGAAAAATTTGATTTTAGAAAATTTAGGGATTATTACTTGTCTCATTATTGCGAATATCTCCCTTTCGTCTCAAGCCTCTTGTCGGCATTAAACTAAGCACTTGTGTCTAATTTTCCGTAATGAAATTAGTGGCACAAAATCTAATTTTATTTCTAGCAAAAAAAATTAGGGAAATAACCCCAAAACATTTGTTCTTGATTGTCAAAAATAAAAACTGTCGCTATTTAAAGTTACTATGTATGTTTTTGGTCACGTGACCATCTTATCGTAAATTGTACTTGGGGGGGGAAAAGGGGTAAAAACGGTTCTTTGGGCGATTTTCATTATTTCATTTCTGTTCTTTCTCCCTCTTTAAAAATCTCAAACGATTGCCTTGAGTGTTGAATCCTCTCAGTTACTAGACAGAATAAACCGCGAGTAGTGACTACTGTCTCTCCCATATAAAACCCACGCACATCTCTTGAAAAATTTAAACTGGGGGAGAAAGTCCACAAACCACGACACAATCCTTCCCCTACCCTCTAGCAGTAGTAGCAGTAGTAAATGTGATGATGCACATTTCATAAATTGAGGATTAAGAACAGTCTTTCCCGATCAAAAACCTGCTTTTCTCTGATTTTTATCCTCCTTGTCAGTTAGGTTGTTTATTTCTTGCCGAGACAGACGTACCTCGGTAGACCTTTATTTTTTATTTATTTAAAGGTAGCCTTGGAGAATCACTTGCCACTTTTTACTCAACTGAAGATGCACATTTTTAGAAGTGGAGATCTTTAGATCAACTAAACTCGAATGAAAACCGATATCCGAAATATTTGAGTCCGATCATCTCGGTTATTGTGCCATCTGTTAAACTAAAAGCATTCATTCATTCATATTTTAATAATAACGAGGAAGGGGTATCATTTCGATGGTATGGTTGGTAGGTGATGGTTTGGTGGTGATGGCAGTAGTAGCGGTAGGCCTTTTTACCTGCACTCACTAGCAATACTACATCATTCAAAATTGATGTCGTTGTCGTTATCAGGGAGTTCGTTGCGTTATTTAACCTTTTTCCTCTCAACAGACAATATCTATATTATTGTCTATAGTTGGTATTGTCATTGTTACTGTCAGCCTTCCTCTCTTCTTTTTACGTTTTATACGCCACTGACCTAGCGAAATTATCGTTGAAAAATCTCAATGTCAAAGATTATGTTCTTCTGAAATTAATGTTCATTCATTCATTAAACCATATTCTGAAAACATGATTCACTTCTTTTATTCCACTGGTGTCTAGCCTTTCTTTTTATTTTGAATTTACTTTTATTTATTTTGAGAAAACTGTGCATTACTACTGTCAGGTCTAAATTGCTACTACTGCTAGACAAGACAAGTAATCTTAGAATAAGGTTGGTAGCTGTGTTTTTTTTTCTTTTTCTTTTTGAGGGTCTTACTATCATCTGGTCACGAAGTACAGCAAATCTGTACTTACTTGACTTGGAAACAATAATTAGCTGGTTAATTCTCGGTATTATTTTCTCTATTTTCATTACTTTTGTATTGTTTGGTTTACCTAAAATTCATTATTTTATCTTATTTTTTGTTCAAATGTGTTATCTCTTCCCGGTCTGTCTCATCCTGTGGTCACTCTCACCCGTTATTACATTGATTATTACCGAATGTTGGATGCAAGTCTTGCTTTTTCTATTCCTACCCAAAATCTGCACAGTTAGTTGAAATATTCAATGATTCTCAACTTTTTTTTTCAATTTGTGATTTTCACGAAAAAATAAAAGCTTGAATCTCTTTTCCAATGATAGTTTTAATTAAAGCCTCCTAAATCTGGGTATGATCTTGGTATCTAATATCTTCCTTCATTATTACCTGGGACTGTGTAGTGTAATGCAAGATGTGTTATATGTACATCAAGTTTTAGTATTTATTTACACATCCATGTGAATGACTTGAGTTTTATTGAATAATTACTATTACGTTGGTTCATTTTAGCTGCTCTTTAACACAGGAATCGGGAATTGTGCATAATCCACATGCCTCTCTTCATTTGGTTTGAGCAAGACAAATGGAGAGAGCCATGTTTTTCTTCCCTTAAAAAAAATTGAATTATACAATCATAGATCTAAAGACTGGAATATAATTGTTTACCCACTAACAATACGTTTACTTACTAGAAACCAAACTTGGATTCCTGAACAAGAAAGAAACCCTAAGAAATAGCCTACCTCTTGTTTTACATAGAAATACGATTTACTATTTAGCCACGCTTTTCTTGTAGCGTGAGTTGAATTGTTTCGATGCACTGATTAATGATATTGTAAATCTTATTTCTAATTTCATGGATTGAAATTCATATATTTTCATACATTCGTAGTGCTACAACGACTGAAGTAAATCGTATAGACGGAAACTTGATAATGGTTTGAAATTTTTGTTATCATTTTCAAGGTTGGGTGAATGACAATATGTATTGTTTTTCCACATTACATTCCCATGAATAATTTCACCCACATCTCTTCCGCTCCTTTCTACTTGATGATGATGATGATAACCTTTCCTTCCTGATGTCAGATATTTTATAATTCTCAGGTCACCAATATTGATATATACTTCTGTGGAGCTTACTTCATGAAGTTTAATTACAAATATGCTCCTTAAAAAAGATATGATTTTTATTTTATATTGAATCCATTTTAATTCGTTTAAATTGTCATAACTCCCATCTCTCCTTCTTAAGCACAAAATTAGAAAAAGATACAAATGTTATTGTTTCTCTAAGAAACATTCACGATCTTTGAATAATACCACAATTGAGGGAGATGTTTTTTTTAAAAAGAATTGAATTTATCTTGTGCAATTTCGTATTTAATATCATTGTGAAATATTCTTGTTCATACTTGTTTGATTAATTCGTCGTTACACTGCTGCTGCTTCGCCAAAATACCTACCTACCTACCTATCTAGATGGTTTTCTTCAGTGTTTCATCATTGTGCAATAACTCTTCTTCATAATTACCTACCTGGAAATTGTGGGTGGGTATCACATGGCTGTTGCGTAAAATTTCTGTGGTTTTGGATGAAGAGTCGAAATCTGTGTAGCAATTTATTTTTTTTAGTTGGTTGATTTTTCAGGTGACTGAATTCTCTGAATAAAGAATCGATGAATCAATTTGTTACATTTTATTTGACTCTTGATGATAATGAACAATAACATTCTTGGCAAAATGTTGGCTGTTAATGTGGTTTCTGAATGTGATATTCGTGTGACTCGTTAGTGTCACTGAAATCTCTGAAAATGTTTGATCACTAAATATATTCGTCTTATCTCTTCATCCATCATAAAATACAAATCCTGAATTTTCTGTAAAGGATTTGGGATTCTCCTTAAAATTCGTTTTATTTTGAACAATGATTTTGCATGATTTCATACATTTTTGCTTGCTTAATTATTCTTATAAACATCCAAAGAGAACTAATTTTTGGATATAAATATCTTCACATATTTCTTTCATTGTGAGAATTTTTAGAGTCGTATGTTGTATGTAAAATGAAGAGGGTGAACATCCTTTCTTATTCAAGTTCCAGATTACCTTCAGGTAACAACACTCATCCTTTCTATTCATAGTTGATATTAAGGGTGTTCAACTTTTGAGTATAGCTCAGCAGTGAACTATAAGCCAGAAGGTCTGAGGTTTCATTACAAACGAATGTGGAAGTCTTACAATATGCTTTATTCTAATTACATACTTGTTAGTTCGTCTGGATGATAGAAAAGATTGACAGTCCAGTTGCAAGATAGTTCATGAAGATGGCTGGGTTGGTAAAGCTGGTTATCACATCGAAGAAAACTCTAGAAGTCAATCTAGTACTCCTAAAATGCCTTGTTGTATAAATATTTACTACTTCAGAAACTCAACTTGAGTTGTGAAGTTTTATAAGTACCAGAGTACTATCCATTTTTGATTAGTATTTCTTTTATAATATTTCTGTTGCTTTTTATCCTAAGGTGAAAGAAATACTGATGAAAAATTGGTAATGGTTGACAATGCTTTATTTGATTATAATGATAATAATACCTCTACCACAGCGTTATCTGGCAGGTGATGATATACATAAAAAATTTGTTCCCTATTATAACACGATTGTTGGGGTCCAAGAAAGCCAATTGCATTATAGCTAAGCCACAATGAAACTTATCTATTTTGGGGTCCAACATCCTACTGCATTATAATGGGAGGCCTGTATTAGATGTCTTTGCAAAAACTCTGGTTTCTAAAGTTGAGATGGTTTAAACTTAAGAACTGTATGATGAATGGTGATTAACACAGCTCTCACCTACATGTGCACAAATTATATCTAAAACGAACCCATAAAAGTCTGGTTAGTCATTCAATAGAAACAGTCACATGTCTTTTGGGCAGCAGTTCGGGGTGATAAATTGAAAGGGTGGATCCCTCATCAATGATTACGTTACTTCTCTTGCCTTTTGTTTCGCATTGATCTCTAAAAAAAAGTCAGAAATCTCAAAACATGTGGATGTGGCTAGACACAAACTAATTACCAATTTATCATGAACTTACATTGCAAATTGATCCACCCCTTTTTCTTGATATGAGTAAATGTTGAAATTTTCAGCCCTATTGTACCATTAGTGTGGCCTGTATGAGTGATACATACCTAAGTTTCTTCAGCTTTCAAGTTAGTCTGTCGGGCTATGTCGACAATTTCTAAAATATGTTTCACAAGAACTGGAAGCAGTGTTCCAAGATGGGTAGGAAGGAGACATTTTTCTTGATGTGGTATTAAGCTCATAACAACATTGCAATTTGTAAACCACAAGTTGCATCTAACCTTGATCTTGTCTTCAACAAACCTTGGTCTCTGTCGACAGATGAATTCAAAGGAGATTTGTCCACAAAGATTTCATTTCTTTTTTTTTTTTTTTTTTTTTTTTTTTGACAAGGTTCATTACCTAAGCCATTTGATAGAGCTTGGTGGGGCCCATATGACCAGAATCAGTTTCGTCTCTTCTTCAGATGGGATGGGGTACAATCAAATGAAGTAATCCTCCCTCTCAATCCTTATTGAAAGATGGGTCCATCTCCAAGACAGAATATCCTTAGGGTAAGGTCAGTGGGTATACACTGATGCTTATAGCAAAAGCAATTGAGGAAATTAAACTGATCATTTGTCATATTTGTCCCAAGTGGCAGGAATGTTTTTAAAGGTTTTTGTTAATCTGAGACGTTTTTTTTAGGATGGAAAAATTGTTTAGAGTTTATGCTAAAAAGAACTTATTTATTGCGTCCAGATTTACAAAAATTGATCAAAATTATTCGCTATAGCTACCATATTGTAAAAGGATTCCAGTAATCTTGAAAGCATCCATGTTGGGTTGTATCATGTTGTCAATGCATTGTTTATATAATGAAATAAAATTGGATTGCCGATACTGAATTACCAGTTAATAACGAATATGGCGCTGAAGAGAATGGGATGGTGAATAAGTTTGTGGATTTTATTTGGATCTACACTCGCCACCAAGTTCTGGTAACTTAGTGGTAAGAGTGGTTGTACATAGAGGATTGTAAATTTGATTATAATCTGTAACTTCTTTATTCCAATCCATGCTGTCAATTTATTTGCCTACTGCTGAAGGGAACCAAACCTAAGTTTAGTTGTGATAAATATAACAATTAAGATAAATTAAATAGTATCAAAAGATTAATGATTTTGTTTGTTTGTTTATTCTTAACTCTTTGTGGAGTAACTATCCTTGGCTGGGACCATTTCTATCTGGCTGTCTTTGCATCACTATCGCCTGATTTTCCTCAGATTTGCTTTGATCTCCCAACTCTTATCTTTCCCTATAGATTTCAGTCTACCCCTTGGGCTGACATTCCTGCTCTTAAACAGAGTGCTGATATCCCATGTCCCTATCTGGGATTCATGAATCTTTTTTCTTTTCACTCCAAAATCATTTGATTGATAAACCTTTTTGAACGATTCATTTCAATTTTTAGAAATCGTCAACCAAAACTGTTAACATAAGTTTCTTCAGTCGTGTGTACGGGCTGTACCTAAGGAGCTAGAGTGCTGAAAAATTTAACATTTCCTCCTTATTATGGATTTTTTTTTTTTTTTTTTTTGTTGAAATTCAGACATCTTTAGTGATTACTGCCCAACAAAAAGCAAGAGAACTTATTCATTGATCACTCCCAACATGGGGTGCTGCCAAAAGACGTTGGTCATGCAACATTCTATTGAGGGACTAACCAGACCCGTTTTTTTCTGAATTTTCCGAACTTTGAGGCGCATATGCTTAATTTTGTAAAATTTGATTTCTTTGTGATTGCAACTCTGCATTGGTTTGCTGTGACATAGCACAAAAACTCTCCTCAATCCAGTGGGAATGGACCAATTTGGGGTGGGGGTTGTCCGAGTTGACTGATGGTATGGGTTAATATTGTATATGAATGTGATATTGGTAAGTATATACACTATATGCTGAATTTGATACATCATATAACTATATAAAACAGAATTTATGAAACTATTCTATACATAATGAGGTTAATTAAATTCAAGTCTAATTAATCAAGATCTGTCTCTTCTGAAAATCACCGAACTGTTAAGTTTGTTTACTTCTAAATGTGGAGAGGTAATTGTAGTAGTAACTTTGAAGTGATCCAGTTATGATACTAGGGAGTGGACACGTCCATAAGCAAATATTTTGTCCTCTATAGCCAACACAGACGGTCACTCTCTTGACTGAGATTTTGCCTGTTTTAACGAGGGGTCACTTTTCTTGAACTTGATGGGAATTGTTTTGCGTCTGCCACTGATTGCCTTGTGCAAACTGTCCTTTGAAATAACTGTATTCTTCTAGAAACAATCCTAATTCCTGAATGATATTTTGTTAGTCTTTTTGAATCAAGTTTAACCCCTCACCCAATCAATTTTTTTTATTTAATGGTTCATTGTGGAGCGTACTTGTTACCTACGGAGTTGGAGAGGTAGGTCTTTCCGTCTGTCCACAAGAAATCTTCAAAGGTTCCCTATGAATTTCAATGACCTTTTCTGGAAAGGTCGGCAATGGGACAAGGAAGTTTTGGATAAATTTTGGAGCAAATCCAGGAATTCTTTTTTCATACATTCATATATTAGCTCATGTCTGTCCATACAATATCTCCTAAAAGTTCTCAAGTGGTTAAATTTTGTGGCAGATCCATGTAAAATTACATCTCCCACATTGCAGTTATGTCTTCACTCTATATCATTGCGAAATGTTCATGTCTGTCCGCATGATATCTCCAAAAGTTCTCTGTGAATTTCAATGACATTTTGTGGAAGGGTGGGTAATGGGCCATGGTAGAATTGATTGAATTTTTTGGTGGATCTTTGCACAATTACTCCCATTGACAATGGCTTTGGCAGAAGTATGTGCTCTCTGAGTGCCATCTAGTTTTTATATAAATTTATATGAATTAAGAGTATGTGACATAGTGATCCTGAAAATACTTATAACTTGGAAAAAAAAAAAATCTCTATTCAATATAGCTGAAATTCTTGCAAGTTAGTAGAGAATAATTTTTTCTGCTCTATAGCAGCCATAAAGATTCCACATGTAGTTCAGAGACAGCTAAAATCGTAACCCTAGTTGTTCCCAGTGATCTAACAAAATAAGTACTGTTTGGCATAAAAAGTTCAGGATTGTGTTTTTTTTTTTTTTTTTTTCTTCTGCTATAAAATGTTACAGGATGCCTGGGATGCAGCAGATTATTTTCTGTTTAGTATCCTAAAAGAAAAGTTTTTCAACCACAATTGAAGAAGTGAGAGAGAACGAACTGCAATTACTGGCCATCATACGAAGTTGACACTCACTAAATATATCAAGTAGTTTAGTAAAGTTTCAAGTTTTTTTGTTTTTTTTTTTTGATCAGTGGTCGGTCCTCAGGAGATACTGATCACAGATCTTTCTTAATAGTTTCTAGAATTATAAAAACTAAGATATAAAATTTGTAAATTGAGAAACTTAAGAGAAGTAACAGAAATACCTCAAAGCTATAGTTCTGTAAAATTATTTTACATAACAATAATGGTAAGATGCTCCATACAACCATGAAGTCTGGTCTCATCCCAACATGTACTTTTGGAATGGACACTGCCCTAGTTTTATATCTGGGTTGATGTTCTGAAAAGAATAAAATAAAAAATGCCTATACTCAAGATAATCGATTAAAGGGTTAATGGAACATGGCTAACTTGATCTCTCATCGGCATATGTAAAGGTAAGATAAAGTGGTCCTGTCTCTTGAGAGACAACTACCAGTTGAGTATGGAGGCTGGTGACAAAATCTTTCTGTTGTATGTGTCAGCTTAATAATCCTTGCAAGTCTCAAGTGTGGTTGAAACTGGGACTTCATTCTTACAAGTTTTTATGACCACCACCTTGGCAGGATGCAAGTCCACTGAAGGAATATCTTTGTCCTAATCATACAGCTTAGATTATACTTGATAAGCTGCTGGGTGCACAGTGAAACATGTCCTAATGAAGAGTTATCTGTATTCTTTACTTATACTGTAAATTGAACTCTGGATCTTTTACATATGAGGCAGATGTGCTGACCATCACATTATGTGAGTGCGCGTAAGTACTTGTAATATATGTGATCCTGCGCATCTAAGTGGGTATTAATTCCCATTCAGAGTGATTTTTGATGAGGATGGATTCATATTCTGCACATCAAAAGGTTCATTTTGGTACTTATGGTACTTATCCCATCTTGATAGCTTATGTGGTCGTGAAGATATGGAACATTTAGTTTCTGGTACTTGGGGAAATTTTCCAACCAAAGTTTGGGAAAAATTCAAGTATACAAACAATACCTATTTCTAGTGATGTTGTCTCATTGAAATCCATTTGAACATGTTTTGAATGATTAAACATCCATATGTTCAACAGGAAATGTTTGCCTAAAAACCTAAAATTGCCCCAAATGACCTACATTCGCTATTTTCAGCTCTGGCTTAAAACGGACCCATGCAACTTCATTCATGATTTGACTTGCAGGGTCATACGCCTGTATGTATTCGAGAGAAAAATTGGAAAAGGTTGTTGTTAGCAGCTTGTGGGTGAGTTGCCTAGGATTACAAATTTGCCTTGTTAGCAGGTTCAGAAGAAGTAATAAGATACTTGAATATGTCATGGCAAAAGGAAATGATACTTGGCACTACTATATGGCCAATTATAGGTATTGATGTGCCCAAAATATTTCCAGTGATTATAACTATAATTGCTTTGTACCCAGAAAAATAAAAAGGTATTATTCATGTATGGGTTGGCAACTTTGAGATTTTATCAAAAATGGCTTCATATATACTCAAGCTAACCATTTTTGAACTTATGAATGTTAATCATTCAAAACATGTTTAAATGGATTTTAATCAGACTACATCTTGAGGATGCCCCTGAGATCATGAAAAATCTCTGACAGTATAGTCAGACATGAACTGCCCTATCCTCATCACATAGGACTTCTGTCTGATGTCCTCATGTAATGCACATGAAAGTGGACAATGCCGGCCAATGGCCTTCATTGACTTGCTGAGGTCTTTGATATCCTAGACCTGCTGGATTAATTTGGCAGTTTTGATAACATTTGATTGCAAAGAAGATTTTTTTTTGTCTTGGCTGTAGTTGACACATTCCCAGCTGAGGCTTCCAGCTTGTTCCTGATCTCAAGCATGAACCTTAAGTAGCTGGTGATCTCTCAGTGTGGTTGGTGGTTAAGACCACGAGCATGGCATGCCTTTTTCATTTTGTGTGTCAGATTGGAAGCATTACGATCAATGGTATAACTATGCTATAAAGATTCATGTCTGTTCATGCCATAAAATCCTTGGTTGGATTTTAATTCCATTTTTGTAATGTTGAAATTTCTTTAAGGATTTTTTTGAAAGATCACTGAGCTCCTTCAACCCAACATTGAAGTATGCTATTGCACCTGAGTTTAGTCTCTCACAGATCCCTAGTTTGCTTATAAAAGTAATGTTTATTTTGAAATGTCATTTAAGAAAATGAGGATACTCTTCAGGGTATTTCTTCTTTAATGAGTGAAATTTCTGACTCTTCATAGGTTACTATCAAACTGGAAACTTCTGCATCTCTTCATAGAATTGAATGGTTTATTAATTTTTTTTTTTGTCCGAGACACCAGTTTTATTTTGATTTTCCCCCTCAATATAAGAAATCAATCTGCACTACAGGTGTTCTCCGATTAACAAATGGTTTCCATTCTAATGATCAGGTTGCTAAATGAAATGTTTGATAGATGAAAACCTTGTCTAAAATCCAATTGTTCCTGCCATTTTTCTTTTTACAGTTAATTTGTCTTTGATCTTTGCTAATAATGTAAGGGTCTATACTTGGCTTTTTAAAACGTCTCTTACTATCCTTTTATCTTTTCCAGAGGTGGAAACCCTTGGATTTTATATTTCCGTATGACCGGTCATGGTCTGAAATGTGATTGGAAGTTCATTAACCTTGAGACTTCTGTATTTATGATAATGCTGACTTATTTTGAGCTTCAGGTTTCCTTACTATTGTGTTAAAAATGGCTTAATAAACAGTATTATTTTCAGCTATTAAATCCTCTCATCACAATCTATACGTCTACCTGCGTAGGATATAAAACTATTGGAGATAGTCAACAAAGGTTTCTTCAGTGGGTCTGGCTAATTAGCTATGTTTAGAAAATTTCATTTTTTTTTTTTTTTTTTTTTAAAATCCCTTAAACATTGTTTTTTAGTAGGCACTTCAATGTAAGTTTATGCTAAATCAGGCTGTTTGTGTCTGGCACCATTTATGTTGTTTTTTTCCTTATTTAGATTTTAATAATCACTGCCCAACAAGAGGCAAGATAAGTAACTTATTCAATGATCATGCTTCTTTCCAATTTTTTAATAGATCATCCATAACATGGTGTACTGCCAAAAAATGTTGGTCACATGATTTTCTATTGAGTGACTAATCAGACCTGTTCATTTTTGTGTTTGTCTCTTGACACTTAACATAAATATTATTTATGGGTTCCAGCAAATACCAGTGACTAAACTAATTTGGAAAAGCATGGAAATATTGAATTGAATTAATTAACTAATTAATTGATGTTATGAAATTTATTTATATCTAAAGCTAAGTTCTTTGGTAAAAAATTGAAGGTTTTATCTCCTAATTTTGTTGTTATATATTTATTCGATGCCCTCTTAATTTTTTGAGTCACAACTTTTTAACTGTTGTACACTCCGGCCTTCTTTTGGTGCCTGTTCTGATAGTCTTCTGGGAACCATAGCACTCCATGTAGTTGTAGCAGGAGATATAAAGGAGAGACCTGATAGACCCCTCAAAAGATGTCTTGTAGAACACTGGAAGGACATGATCGATGGAGTGATCATAAAGTAGAGTATATCTGATCATGTGTGGAGAGGAAGGGGGTGTCATCAACCCTTGTGGAATAATGTTAGAATAATTAAGGAAAAACTTGGAGAATAAGGCAATAGCTTGGCTCTAATAACTTCCTCAGTAGGCTAAGCATGGAATTAAACACCATATGCGAGCTTCTAAGAAAGAATGACATTAGCTTTAAGGCTCTAAAATTTCCCTTTCATACTGGATGGTGCCTTAGTGAATATACATATCGGTTTAGTGTATGCAATGACCTCATGGTCATGAGTTTAATTCTTGGGTTGAACAGGAAAATATTGTCCAGTGGAGCAAGCAGAAGTGGCTGGCAGTGAAATCTATATACTCTGGTTCAGTGGAATGGGAAGTGGCATCACAAGGATGAATCCACTGATAAGATATCCTCTAACATGGACAATGGAATGAGAATAATCTTCTCTTGTGGATTGATTGGAGAATTTGGTTGGATATTCTCAGGTTGCCAAAAACGGCAGGCACCTGAAGAAGGCAGAAGACTGAAATGTTGTGATTGTAAATTTAGAAATTCAGACCAATTTTGTATTTTTTTAAAAATCTAATTTTCTCCTTTTTTTTTTTTCTTTTTTTCAAAAATGTCATTAAGGTTCTTTCTATAGATAATCGTTTTGACAATAAGCAGAAATAATTTCAGTAATGACATTTTTAAACTGCATTAATTCTATCAATAGGTATTTCAAAAGTATTACTGAAAATCCTAGTGTAGTATATTTGACTGCGTGGCTTGCCATCATTAGGTAAACATCAATATTAAACTTGACCAACTGCAAGTGAAGCATCTTGTTGGATTACATGGATTGCATTTATTTTGTCATGAATATGTATAAAAAAGAGCAACCAGCTGACCACACGGACAGATCCAAGATTTGGGGAGATCCATTGGGAGGTGGGGATTCTGCATTCAGCCATGCAGATCCAAAGATAAACGTTGAGGCCAGAGAGGGCAGTGCCAGTTTGGTGTCAGCAGATGTGTGAGGTCTATGGTTTGACTAGAGAAGAATCCTTATGCTTCATTCAACCTTTCTATCTCTCTCTCTCTAACTAAGATTCTAAATAAAGCAGACTTAACAATCATAAACAAAAGATGTTTGAGTTGTATTATGGCATTTCTACCACCGAGACGACTATCAGCGGCCTATGAAGATGAAGCAGTTTATTACATTGGTATCCTCTGAAGGAATAAGTAGTTTATTAATTGGTGTTTCAAAGAAGTATTATGTTGTTTTTACAAACTGATCATTTATTTATTTCTAGCATGGGCATCATGGAGCCAATACTTTCTGAATTTGTCTAGTCCGTTTCTCCATCTTGTATTCTGGTGGCCTCAGTTGTACATCTGATCTCTGGGGATCCCTGTTGTGATGTCTATCAGTTGTCTGCCATTCTTGCAACATGACCAGCCCATTGCCATTTGAGTTTTCTGATGGATTCTATGGTATCGCGGATGCTGTTTTCTCAGATATATTGTGCTGTTTTGTGAGGTTGAGCATGATTTTTTTCATGGGCACATTGTATGTTTCTCAGTTTGCAGATCAGTTTCTTGGTTAGGTTCCATGTTTAGATGAAGTCAGTATTTTCTTACTAAACTTTTTTTTTTCTTTTGAATATACCATAACACAGTAGTCTCGTGAACAATAACTACTGTATTGCGCATTTTATTCATTTTTCAAAATCTATCACCATAAACTGCCAATAGCAGATAAATATAGAGCATCACATTCTTCACAGTGACACTTTCAAGTTTCAAAATTTGGAAGGATGTTTAAAATTGCTCAACAAATCTCTCATTGGATTTTAATCATGATCAAATAGATAAGGTAAACTTAGACACAAAGCCAAATAAAAGTGAATGAAGACTAGAAAGATTGTATTGCACCAATCTTCCAAGATGATGGAAGGCTTACCTATCTGCCTGCCTTGAAAATCAGGATTTGAAATTCTTGCTTTTACTTGGATTCAGTAATACCCAATGCTGGTGCTGGTAAAAAAATATGTGACTATTGCTTGATAAAGTTGATGCTTTAAAAATAGTTTGTTTTTGTTTGTTTTTTGTAGAGATGTTTTAAATTATTTTCATTTTAAAAGAATGTTCTCAACTTAGTTATTTATCACATTATTGTTTATGTAACCAATGGGTAAAATTTATAAAACAAATTCATCGAAAGTTCACTTCAAAGCACATACTAAAAGCATAGAAAGTAAGATGCCAAAATGTCCGTTTGTTTAGGGTATGAACAGATATAGTCAATATAATATTATTGAAAAAAAAAATTCTAGTTAAAATATAAGTCTTCCGGTCAGATAACTGTTCAAATTGAGAGAGATTGGCAATTAGTTGTTTGGACTGTTAATTCTAAGGTACCTGGTTTTAAGAAATTCTTTTTTCTTTTTCTATTCAAACCATTGAATTCTTGAAAACTATGTATTTTCAGTTATTAGGTGCCCAAGAACCTGTACAATCATTTTAATTCTGATCATTTCAACGATTTCAAAGTTCAATATTTTTTTGCATGTTGACATATGGTTGTTTACATTTTATATGTAAACAATCTGATCAGCCATAAATCACCATCCCCTTGGGAAGAATCTCTCCATTACCCTACATAAAAATATCATTGAAATACCTCCAGAAATAACTATCTATTTGAGAAAATGAGACAACAATGACGAACACCCATTGCGAATGATAATTCCAAGCTTTTTCTCTGACTGGGACACAAAGATCATTCAATACTTATCTATCATCAGCTAGAAAACTTGGGCCAAATTATTCAGAGGCATGTCCAGAGGATGAAAAAGGTACATATTGGTTCTCCCCACCTGTCACAGAAGAATTTGTTATAGTCTACTTTTGGTGAGTTTTAGTCTTGGTGCAAAATGGTTCTGCTATGAATGAAAATTACCTTAGTAACTTCAGTGTTTGAAAGTAGAATTTGATTTAAGCACTGAATCTCACAATTCTTTTACCAAAAATTTGTTTAATGTTTGGCACTCTTTATTGTGCTGAATACTTTCAGTGGTTAAGGAAGTATTACTAACTGGCTAGTCAGCTAGGTTATAAAGGCGTCAGGGCAATTCATGACTCTCCCCTTTTAGTGCAATATGGCTGTGCTGTCCAGCAAGCAACTGATACTGGATATTGTATACTTTTTTTTTTGTGGCCACTAGATGAATCCTGGGTCGGGTAAGTAGAGCTATTATATGTATAATGTTATCTGTCATAGCATATTGGTGGAGAGTGGATATAAAAGCGTGAAATGAAGCATAATTATTTTATGCTCATTGAAAATTTAGATTTGGGAAATGTTTCAAGTGGTTTCGTCAGTAACAATCTAAACAATACAATTCTTGTTGTACCTTTAGATTTGGGATGGAAGATCCTTGTTATTTCAATTTGGATTCTGCCATTTACGAAAATCCTGTTTTCCACCATCCCAAATCCGTTATCTACGTTCTGGCTTTTGTGTTTCCTGTTAACTTTTAAGAGACATTATTTTGGCCAGTCGACTTCGGCCACTTCAAAACAAAATAGCCACTTCACCGGTTTCTGATTACGGATAGATATATTTCTCCGATTAATTTATTCTCTGCACCCTCAAATAATCTAGTACAGTAGTTCCCAACCTTTTCAAGGTCATTCCTTATTTATGTCGATAAGATAACTGCCCCCCCCTTTCCATTTTCAAGTAACAGCAAAAAGCTAACACATAACTCTATTTAAAATAATTTTAATGATCAACACTGGTAAGTAAAATCCAAACCTTCGGTTTCAGTTATACTTCATCTAATGTCACACATCCCCCACTACCTTTAAGCGAAAAATGTTCATCATGATTTCTATTTTTATGTAATAGCCTTATCCCCCCGGGGGGGGGGGGGGCTACCAAAATCCCTCCTCTTTCCTAGTTGGGAACCACTGGTCTAGTATAAAAGATTATTACTACAGAATTTTACAAATAAAATCCATTTTCTTAATTTGTGTGTGTGTGTGTGTGTGTGTTTATTAACATCAATAGAAAACTAGAAAGCCCTCAGAACACATATAACTGCCAACGCCATTGTCATTGTCAGGAGGAGTAATTAATCATGGATTCACCCAAAGATTTAATCTGTTCCACCTTAGCCTATTGTCCACCCTTCTACAGAATATCATACGTGAAATAATGGCAATATTATGTTGTTTGGATATATAACTACGATGTAGGGTAGATAATTGAGCATTGATCTGCGCTAAAATTTAATCAGTTTTCCACCCTTCCAGAAAATGTCATTGAAATTTATTGATAACTGCCGGAGATATTGTGTGATAATCATGAGTGTGTAAATAAATGTAATTGGAAGAAAAATGGAAAAATATCTCATCGGAAAAAGATTCCTGAACCCGTCACACTATTTTACCACCTCTGTCTTACCCCAATGCCCATTCCTCCAACAAATTTCATTGAAATTCTTTCTGTACGTACTTTTGGAAGTATTGGTGGACAGACAAACAGACAGACCTGGCCAGAAACGTATACTTTTTTTCAACTTCGTTGACTTGGGTAGATAATCAGAAGAGATGAGCACAGCTTGGTATGCCTCCTTATCAGCTCAAACAATTGTGTAAAGCTTTATATCATGGATTTTACAAGCATTTATCTTGATCAATAGTGAATAGGGAAGAACTTATGCTCTAGCTTGAAATGAGTTTTCTTCCTTCCAGTTATCAAAACATCGCTTAATTGAAAGTGGTCAGGTAAAACATGACCTAACTTCATAATCAAGTATTAGAGCCAGCTACTCAGCCCTTTGAGCTGGGATGCTAGTCTAGTATCTGTTCCTTTTGTTGTATATTCATCTTCAGGTGCAGCAGAAACAAAGCTAGCCAAGTCCTGGGGATTCCGACTCCAGGGCAATACCTCCCCCATTGTATTATAAGAGGAAGTTTGGAAGTTTTTACACCTTCATGACACTAGTCACAAGGATAAGGCAATTTTGTCCTTGCCTACACATATGTGCCCCGCCCCCTAAATTCACCTTTGGTCACATTCTACCTTCATGGGAAGGCAATTAAATATCAATTCTAGAGTCAAGGATAAATATCTACTCGGCTTTAAATAATCAAAACTTTGAAAATTGAAATCTCCGTACAATGATTTGAAATTTTTCTATGGTGAATGGCATAGTACAAAGGAGGCAATCATGGATAATGTTATCAAATGGTTATTGTTGTAAAAAAATGTCAGTCCCCAAGGCTTCATTTAAAATAATTGAAAAATTTGAAGTAAAAACAAAAATAAATTTTAGATTAATTATTCATAATCTGAAGTTTTAAACAATGAATGTAAATATATACCCATAAATGTAAATTGTTCCAATTTTTATATTCTTCGCTTGATGTTATCAACTAGTTTTTATCTAAAAGGCCCTATTGAAAAGCAGTTCCCTCTGTAGTTTCTAGAGCTTTTAATGTTAAAAGTGGGGAAATTTCTCAGATAAATCTGAGAGTGTCTTTCTTTATTGATTAAGACACGAAAAAGACTTAATTTTTTTTTTTTTTTTTTTCTATTCATGCTAAATGCTTATATTTCCAACTCTATTTGACCATACCTTTGGTTGTATTTAAGCCTGGTTAATACACGTAATAAATAGAACAAGTTTTATGTTTTTTTTTTCACATGTTACGTAATTTCATCAGTTCTTCTTCAAAAGAAAATATTAAAGCTATCAATCAAAAATATTGAAAAAAGACATTTAAGGAAAGCAGACACTTCTAGCAAAGTTGCTATATTTACGCACTTCTCATGATTTGTTTTTTTTTTTTGTTTTTTGTTTTGTCGTGTAGATTAATTTCTCATTTGTAAGGCCTCAGATTTCCATTGATAAACTCGAGTGCTGCACACTGTTCTTTTTAATTTGTTTCTTTGTCAACCTAGCAATCAAAAGCTGTTTGCTGTTCAAAGATGTGGAGGGAGAAGAGCAGCCATTTTCATGATTCCAATGTCACCTTGAAAGCTATCATAATTTCTCTATTAATGCAAAGTTTGAATTATGTTTTTTTTTTTTCACTTTGTCTTGATCCACTTCTATCTTTGAAACTTTGAATGGGGATTATAAACTGTACTCTTCAAAACTCATGTTAAGGTTTGTTTACTTCTTGATGGTAAGAAGGATATCCAGAAGTAAAAAGGTGTTCAAATTATTCCAATGTCACCTTGAAATCTAGATTTTCTACCATGACTTGTCTATTTATACTGTTTGAACGAACAAGCAAACAAACAACTGAATTAACAACCCACAATCTCTGGAACTTTTTCTGTTGCAAAAGTCATAAGTTTTCTATTACCCTCTAAACAATAATTTACAAGATCTGGATCTTAAGCATTAAAATGATTATATGGCTGAAATATAATTGACTGGCATGGATGTCAAATGTCGAATAAACACATCTATTAAAATGTGCTTTAAAAAAGATTGTTTATTATCTATTTTGATTAATTCTTGTGATGACTGCCTGCATCACTGGCAGTTCGAGGTAATCTCAGAACCCCTTTCCAACGTAATGGCTCACTTTGCTAACGTAAAAGAATATACCTTTAACACGTTCATGGCCACACAATGCACACGTCTTTTGGTATGTTGTGTATTGCCTATGCTACACACGTGTATCTACTTCAGTTTCATTTAAGGCAATAAAAATAGCTACAGTGATGCATTGGACACAGTTTCTGTCTTGCGGTACTGGGCTCATCTCGTGCTTGTAAGTTGTGCTATCCAAGGTGGCAGTGAGTTAGTTAACTCTATGCTCGGATATTTGTTTCATGAAAAGATGAGGCTATATTTTCAATTGATGTATAATAATTGCTCCTGAAAAAAAATCTCAAAGTATTGATACATGATGTTTATGAAAGAAAAATACCCAAATATTGACACAAAAAAGTGAAAAAATATATAAGAAAAAAAAATTGTTGGGCTTGTTGTTGGTGTATGATAGGAATCAAACATTCATCTATTTTTTTAAAGAAAATTCCTGGGTCATGGCACTTGTTGACTTCCTGCTACATCGATATTACTTTTATTGTTGTGGTAATTGCAGCCAGCTGTTATATATATCCTAAATGTGTTATATTACTTTGAAAAGCTTTTTTTTTTTTTTTTTAGATGATGTTATTACATGGCGAATGTATCATTTAGCTTAGACAGTATAAATAGACTAAACAATGAGACCAAATGATTCATACACCGTGTCATAACGGGTCATTTCAAATAGTTTCAGAATAATATAACGCATTTATAATTATTTCTGTCGCATCATATATTAATTTCTCAGTATAATTGTGCATGTCGAGAAATAGAGCTGATATAGACAGTGAATGGACAAGATGAGAATTTGTAGTTGAAGCAGTTATCTGGGACTTAGCATTACTGATTAGTTCAATGGTAAGAGTGACCGTACATTGAGGCAGCTACCTTGTTGATTGCAGGTTCTATTCATGCAGTCTAGGCCAAGTGATACATTCACTGTGAAATATCAAGATCATTTCTTAGTTTCATAGTGATGTAAGGCATTTATGATTATTCTTGTCGGATTATATATCCCTATGTAAGTATTTTCAAGTTTCGCTTAGACTCTACTTTCCTTATTTTTGTTTGAAAAAATGAAAAACAAAATCAGGAAGCCATCAGGGGGCTATGAAGAGCTCATAACCTTGGTGAAGAGACACTAACAAAAGTGGTATGGGCTTGTCTCCTGATCGGCGGGGCTTTCAAGGCAATACTGCGAGGCTCACTCAGTGCGAAGAAAGAGAGGCAGACGGAGAAAGAGACGAGAGGACTTCATCCCAGAATAGATTGATATGTTGATCAGCCAGACTAAGAGATGGATGGTTCATATTGTTTCCATCAATAATTTTGTGGCCATTATCATGTGAAGTGATGTACACATTGTCTTTAAAAGATTGTAATACCACTAGAATAGATTTTAGAAGTATTTAGCCATTACTATAACAATTGTATATGCACTCAAATTAATTTTCAAAATAGAAGAATTTGCATATTCAACTATTCATTTATTCAAGTAAAAATAAACTGATTCGTTGATATGAACTGATATCTTGAAATTGATTCATCAAGTACTTTGTTGTTGTAATGATTCGAATACATTTCATCTTGGCAACTTTACAAAGTCTTATATCTTTTTATCATAATGTTGAACTCTTTGTAGTTTTCTTGTCTGAATTTTGTCAGATGTGATATATTAATCATTGTGTATGATATGGCCGGACGATTTTCTACATTTGTGTTCATTCTTTCTTGTTTATTGTTCTTAGTGGTTTTATTTGCTCTATTCAAAAATGAAAATAAAATCTTCATAAAATTAATGCAATACTTGGGACTTTATCATTTAAAATCATTGAAATATTTAAATATAATGAAAGTAATATCAATTATCACATAGAGATTGTAATTTTGGTTAAAGTTATTTTACTATGATAGAGTGCAATCAATTTATGAATAGCAGCTGAAATCATATGGAAAAGTTTAGGCTGTAGTTTCTCTCATGACCAATATGAAAAGTAATTTCAATTCAAGTGTTCCTTGACATGTTCTCTCTTGAGGTTCCAGTCCTATGGCATCAGTCAATGGAAGAAACTGTAAAGAGTAAGCAATGGATGCTAGTTTTTGGTTAATATCTCAATTGCTTCAAATTACATCCAGAATTATCTAGAAAAAATATCTAGATATTATTCTATTGAGTCACTTTTGTGGCTGAATTTAAGGATCTTTTTCAATTAAAGGAAATATGTTTTCACACTAGTCAAAATATTAAAAATCAACTCATAAGCTTCTATCAATGGAGTTTGACCCTAAAGAAGCCAGTCTTGTTTTAATATTAGATTGAGTGCTAGAGATGGCACTTTTCCTTAGTCTGGAATCATTTGGTTTTAGTTTGTATTAACACTTTTTTTCCATATCCTAAAGCAATGAAAATATTTTCTTGCTATAGTTTATTTATGGTTGCTGGACCTGTGGAAATTTCACAGGTATTGACCAACTAATCATTATTATTTTTGCATATATATTTCTGCAGATAAGTATAATTTTGTTCAATTAATTTATTACCTATGGAATGTACTTAGATCAACTCTAATAACATGCCAAGGCAAATGAAACTGATACATCTGTTATTAATCATGGATTAATTTTTCTGTGTATATCCCCATGGTTTGCTACTACTGAAACAATTTCTAAACTTCAGACTTGTGAGAGAGGAGTAATGAATGAAAGGCAGTCAAGTGAAAGGGTCCCTCTTGGTCCCATTCAAACATAAGCATTCTCTTTCTTTCTGTAACATTTTTGTTATATTACAAGGGTGAGTGGGGAGAGAGAAGATGGGGGAGAATGAATGATAATCGGAAAGAATGCAGAATAACAGTATATTTTAGTGTTTTGTAAGTTGTGAATACTTGATACCTGGTCACTTTTGGGTTAGAGACCATTTTTAGTATTGGCATCTGACAACATAGGTTTCTTCAGTTTCTGAGTTGGATTGCCTGGCTATGTTAGTATCATGCTTACAGGCCGGACCAGTTGAGTTAAATGACAAATATAGGTTTTAGTATTAAATTTGCAATATAAGTTTATGCTAAATTGATCCCATAGCTTATGTCTCAGCATTCGCCCTTTTTTCGTTGTTGATAAAAATTCAATCTTTTGAATCTGATCACTGCCCAGCAAAAGGTGATAGAAGTAGCTTATTCATTGATCAACCTTTTTACCAACTTTTCTAATTGATCAACCCCAACATGGCAGGCTGCAAAAAGAAGTTGGTCATGTGACAGTTTCTTTTGAGTGACTAACCAGTCCTGTTAATATTTATGTCTGGGTGTTGCAGACTAATACTTGTAAATAATACTCTAAATCAATATCTTCAATGGGCCTTGATGCGTGAGAGATCTACCCAAGGCTGAGATGTTTGCTTTTGGTCTCAGGTTAGATCTATATTGATTGAAGTCCTTGAGATATATATATATATTTTTTATTTTTATTTTTTCAAATCTGGAGTCACAATACCAAGCTTGGGGCTTTTCCGTTTGTCCCCACTAGAAGATAATGTCCATACTTTTAAAATACAGAAGCTTTAAATGGGAAAGATGCTATTTCTTTCTCAAGACAACTAGAAACTCAAATTGTGGTTTTAGTTTGGTACAATTTCCTCTTGGAAAATAAAAACCTTTCAATGTTTCTCACTAACTGGAAGTTTTGTATATCTTTTTAGTCGGTTTCCAGATCTGCCAACTTGTCAGATTTTTGTTACTCAGTCCAAATAGGAGGCTAGTTGTGCCAAAGTTTAAAATAAGGAAAAATTATCAATATTGCGTGTAGTATTTGGGGGCTTATTTATCCCTTCCAGACCCCAATTTTTATAGCCAGTAGCAATTGATATGTTGAGTTTATTCCGCTTGTGATCTCTCCCCTGTCAGGGTTGTGGTTTTCATTTTCTGGTGGGAACTAATGAAAAAGACTCCAACTCCATACTAAGATTTCTTTCTCCTTTCTCAGCGTTTTAAGGTACGTTTGGGACATGGGTCTCCCAGAATAAGTGTAAGACATGTGGGGATGGTGGTGATGAGCCTGAACTTGCTATGTTAGCCCATGGCCTGTTTGCAGGAGGAAGGGCATGGATACAAGCCTTTCCCAAGGGCATTAGTGTGAAGTGAATGAAAATTATCTCAGAGTTTGAACTCTGTTTGCTGATCCAATTCTCTTTGCTTGAAAATGCTTGGCATGTGTGTTGTGACAGAATTCTGTCTTGAACAAATGAAAATTAGTGTGGAAGTGCTTAAACATATTGGCCTTTTTTTTTTTAACAATTTTTTATTTTTCAAAAGTACTGTAAATAGTTTGAGTTGGCAACACTGAGATCCAGTTTTGGCAATTTGTTCTGCTAACACTCATGGCTTGGCCACCTCACACCTTCTAATATTTCTTAGTGAAGAAAGATTTTTGTTTCTATCCTAAAGGCTGGTGAGTTGCTATCATTCAGCATTTTGCTTGTGCATCTTGTATGGCTGTACATTCAAAAGAGAAATTCAGTTGGCAAAATGGAAGCCTGTGAATTGAGCTTTTGCAATTTTTCCAATTTGTTGAACAGAGTAACTTGTATAACAGATCAATGGTGGTGTCTGCAGAGAAATCTCTAGTGTAGATGTCCAGCTGCAGAGGCGGGCTCTGCTAAAAATACTGATATTGATCATAAGAATATGATATAAGCAAATGCTTTTCTTGCAACTTGTGTGTACCTTGTTGTGGTGGTGATAATAATTGTGGCTAGAAAGAAGTCTTTAGCTGAAACATTAGCTGAAGATCTTTGCATTCACAGATGCATATGTATGTACCATCAGTCTTGTTTTCTTTTCGTTGGGTGGTTTTCTTAAGATATTTGGTATCTGTTGGCTAAATAGTTAACTTGGTACATTTGGTATATTGTAATGGATCTTGTTAAGAAAATTTCACTTGTCAAACTCCAGACTAAGTTGACTTCAGCAAGAACAATCCTCACTAAATTTAGGGGAGTAAACTGTTCATTGTTTGTCTATCACATCACATTAAACCAAACCTATATAAAAAATTAATATTTCCCTACTGTAACTTGACATTGCGACCATGTGACTGGAAGGCAGCTCTCTTGCCATCAAATTTATTTATTAGATATACAATAGTTACTGTAATCTCTTTTTGTCTGAATAGAAGTAGGAATGGAGTTTGACCATGCAGCAGCCAGGTTTGTCTCTCATTTAGTTATTGAGGAAGCAATTACTTTTTAGTGATGATAATGGTCCTTTACATCAAGGTTTAAACAAATCACAAAAAAACTTTTTGAAGAGTCATTAATTTCAGTATCGACAATTTAGAAAATTTCACCAAGTAAGAGGCGGTTTCTATTACAGAAAAACAAATCAGGAGTTGAGCTCCTAACACTGACTGATGGTGAACTCTATCGCCTTTCTGATGACACCTGCTGCTAAAAAGGATACAATTTTTGACGTATCATCATACTATTTGAAAACGACCTTGGAGGCCAGATGAGTGGGATTGTCTCTGTGCAGCTGACCTCTCACAAAAAGAAAACATTCATGCACAGGTTGTGCAACCACTGATATCATCAGAATGATGGTTACACTATACTCAATACACTTTGCAAGATCCTATTTCCCATAAAATGTTACCAAACAACAAAGCTCCTTAGGATAAACACGGGTCCTGTTCAAAATATTTTGTCAGTGTTATGAAGACAAATCTTGTCGTAAGTTGAGTGATTCTATTTTTTTTTATTTTTGTGAGTTTTTCAGTAGTTATACATGTTTTGATAGGAGTTGAACATAACTTAGTAAGATGGGGACTTGCATATCAGGTCCCACCACTGCTGCTTTTTTGGCTTCAGGAAAGTAAAGAATTAGCTATTTTGTTATCTTTTGGAGGCCAAAGACTCTTGCTAAATTTTTCTTGTATGGAATCTTCCAGACAAACTCTGTGTTGTCACAACTCTTGAAAAAATATTTAGCTATTGGCAATTTTCTGCTGTTGAAGAGTAGCTACTTTTCATAGCCAAGCAAGAGCTTATCAAACTCTGTTTCTATAGGATTCTATTGAAGGTTTGTTTATAAAAGTGTTGATAATTATTGTGTACATCGGTGTTTCCTAAATTAGAAATTCAATGCTCTGCTTCATGGTCACAATGATAAGAAGTGACTCTAAGTGGCACCTCTCAAATCACTCCGTCCATCTAGTGTGTAACTGCACCATTACAACAGCAGATGGTATTCGGTCGATAGACAAGGTTTATATTCTGGATTATTCTAGAACTGTTTCGAACATTCTTGGTACATATAAAGAACTACTGATTCTCTGCAGCCTTATTGAATCTGATGAAAAGATAGAATGATCAAGGTATCCAGTTGAAGTGTTTTAATGGAAATAATGATTATTCAATATCTAATTGTTAGTTTATTTAATACGAGTTTACATTATCATTGGTCTACATGAGTATTGATTATGGTGTCCTGTGACTATTCATATCAAGAAATAATCACTTTTATAGCAAAATTAGCCCATTAACTGTAGCAGGTGGTGGAGATTAGTTATCCATTGCAAGATAGAAGCCTAGACTCACAACTACAACTGAGTTGCCAACAATCTCTATTAATCGAAAATTTCATTGAGTTAGTCATAGAATTATGATGGCTGAAATTTTCGTCAGTTGCAATCAATAGATTGAAGTATGTTAATCTCTCTATTATCAAAGTTACTTGATATTACTTGAATTAAAATAGTAATCTGGTAATGTTTTTCTCTTTTAGAAGCATAGAAAATGAAATGGAATAGAGCAGTGGTTTCAAAACTTTGAAAACTCAAGGACCCCTTCTTTAAAGGAAATATTCTGGTGGATCTTCATTTGTAGCATTTACTTTTTAGACTTAACCGGCTTGATGTTGCTTAATTTTCAGTGTTCTCATGAAAACCAGTATGCCCATTGAGATTAAGATGTTAATACGAACATCTTGAAATTAAACTGTAATTTATTATTTACATTATATGAATATTATATTGAAGTGTCCAGTTTATTCATGATATTGTATGTCTTTAATTTGTTATGCTCCTGATTCTAATTGCATTGCTATTAATCAGAATTGGTTCCTGCCAGCAATTCTGTTGTTAAAACTTCTATTCTTTTAAGATTTTATTGAATTTCTTCAATATCTCTACCTATTTAGACCATTAAATCCTGATCTTCTTTGTTACATTAATCATATAAAATGTTGTGGTGTTACACGATTACTTTCAATGATACTTCAGGCATTCTCTATTTCCTTGAGCGTGTCTTTTTCTCTCCTCTGAGTTAGGCTAGAACAGGTTTCCTCTGCTATCTGAGAGTAAAGCATTTCTTTGGAAACTTTCTTGAGCTGAAATGGTGCAAAGATGGCAATTACTATTAATTTACGAGAATTATTTGAGTATTCTCAGACCCCCCAAAATAATCTCCTGCTGTGTCAATCAGTTTGTTATGAGCTCTTTTAGGCTTTTCTGATAACACAAAGGACACCTATTGCTGACAGATGCACAAAATCTAGATGAAGCATTGATGTTCATATAGTTCGAAGCTTTGCTGGCTTGAGTTCTTTTGTAAAGATCTCATATGAAGTGAACCTCTGTGAAGCAAGGATACCTGTATCTCTTACTACCCCCCCCTTTTTTTGCTTCCTACAGGGCAAGGGCTTTATCATGATTGTACTGTTTTTTGGAGTTGATCCCTTATTTGATAGTATCGGATTGGGCAAAAAGTTTGATTTTTACCATTTGATGGCATTAGGAGAATTTAGTTTTGACTAACTTCATTCAAAAAGATCACTTGATTATATTGTAATAGCTGTCATGTCAGAATATAATTTAAAAAGTATTTTGTCAAAAATGGCATATTTTTTTATCATTGATTCTAACATTAAAGATGGAAGAGAATAAGCAACATTTTCAGCATACAGGCAGTCCTCTTCTATTTTACTGGTTGCAGTAGTGTTATGTAGATTACTAATCCATTTTGGAAAAAAAAAAAATATCAAGAGTTTGCCAAACACCACACTAAAGGAGTCTGTAGCATGGCGCTGGTTTGTTTATATACATGATTGGAAAGAAGTTCTAGGAGGACATGAAAGCCACATCTGAAACAAACCATAAAAACTTACTTATTTTAAATAAGTAATTTAAGTACATACAGAGGATCAGTCTCATGAAAAATTGTGCTGTTGATTTTGATCGAGAGACAATATTTTATGTATGAAAATAACTTTCAAACTCTATTCCTACTCCTATGATAATTACTGTACCTTTTTGTGTTTCATATACACTAAATAAATTTGATTTTTTACGACAAGTCAATTTGGCTCAGTTGGTAAAAGAGCTGACTAGCAATTATTTTATGATTTGATTTTAATTAATTTTATGTATTGGTTTTGTTTAATGTGGCAGGATAGACAAACAGTGAAGAGATTACTCCCCTGAATTAGGTGAGGTTTATTCTTGTTGTTTCGGGGAGGGAAGGGTAATGAAGTCAACTCCAACTTGGCCTGGAGTTCGACAAAAAATTGTTTAAACTGTTTGATATTAGTTACGAGAGGTTATCCTTTGAGTGATAACTGATTTAAACACTTGAAAGTACCATGTAAATAATCGTGATGGGTAGTTCGTAGAGCTGATGCTGTTTAGACAGATTGGATTAAATTACTATGGAGCAAATAACTGATTGGACTTTATTATACAAATGAGTAGATTGCTGAAATTTAGGCAGTTGCCGAAGATAAATCAGTAAAGTTTGAGACTAGATTACTTTGTGAGTTCTTCAGTGATTTGCTCTGCTATTATCACTGAAAAAAAAAAACCCTGCTAAATTGTTTGAAGGCATTCTTTATTTCATTCTTACGCTGCAGATTTCAGTGAAGCATACTGCATGGAAATTTCCAAGTGGCTTGCTTTGAACATTTTACGAAATCCTTTTCTACGTGTCATCCTCTTGCTTTTGTGGGGAATTTTTTTTTCTCTATCCTAAAAAAATGATGAATGCTTACTTTTTCCGTTTTTCTCTGTCTGTAACAATGGACACTTCCACTTGTGTAATCGTTTTGCTGATGGAAAAATATCTTGTACCAACCGTCTGAAACGTTTTTTTTTTTTGTTTTTTTTTCTTTTAAAACTTCAGATGAAATTGAAGTAGTTAACTATCAAGTTTTAAAGTAAGAGAATGTGAAGAAACAGCTTGAACTCCTCAGAAACATTGGTAGATATTTTTGCCAGGTTTTACTAGATGATGGCATGTGTGAAATCGATATCAAGTCTTTACCATCATTGGAGAATTTTAACGTACTAAAATGTTTTTATCCGATTCATTTCATCTTTAGAGTTGGTGCAACAATTTTAGTTTATTCTGGGGTTTTACAGACAAAAAATGAATATATAAATATACAGAGCATATCATTCTAGTAGATGCTACTAGAAATTCAAAACTGGATTATTTCATTTTTCATTTATTACATCTGGCTAACTCATCTTGACTTCTTCAAACATATTGATAGATTTAAGAACTATGGTAAATGAGATTATTAGTATGTATATTAGTAATGTTGTAACTAATGTCATCTCCACCCCTCAAAATAAATGTTTTCCTACTGAGTTAGGAGGTTACTGGACAGCTAGTTACTGGCTTGAATTTGACTGTAGATAATTCCTTTCAGTATAGTCTTGAGAACTTATTCAGACAGTTTTTTAATTTTTCTTCACTAGTGCAGTTAATTTGTTCTCATATGTACTGTTTGAGATCTCTTCATAATTTAATGTTTTCTTTCCAGCTTATACTTGGTTACATTAATCTGGGGAACAATACCTTAACCATATTATGTCAAAACCCACACTATCAAGGTATCCTTGTATATAAAATGGCCAACTTGAAAAAAGTGTGAAGAAAGACAGCATTAAAAATACTTTTAAATGTATCTTTTTTAGAAAAAAAAATTTACACTGGAAGCTGAAAAATAATTAAATGGAAAAATTTAACCTTGCAATGTACAAAAGGATGTTATTGTGTAATTGTATTGTCCTGGCATACTTTGTTGAAGCCCATTGCTACATCCTGTTCAAACAAGGCCTTTTGAGAACTGCTTTATTACTCCACATTTATGCACTCAAGTCTCTCCTCTGGAACTTGACCTCTTTAAGAGGATCATGGTTTTGTCATCTGTCTGAAAGTGGTGGACAGGTTCTGATGTCTTAATGTGTTCTTGAACTCTGCTTCTAACTGAAGATAATGTTTTGGCATGAAAAGAATCTGTCATCTTGACACTATTTATTTCTTGAATGACATAACCCTATTTTAATACGGTTTGACCACTTATTTAAAACTTGGAAAATAAATGTCTGTTAACCCTTTATACTCCAGATTTATAAGAGTGGCACGCTTGATTAATAAAATTTTTTCCTGAAAAATCTAAAGAAAAAGTTTCTCTTCCAAACAGGATATAATGATATCTTTCAGTTTTCTTTTTTGTCTGGAATTTTTTTTCAACAGCTAAAATATATGAATGCCAAATATTGGTTTATATTGATAGAATTATCCCCAATTTTTCCTTCACATGAGTGAATTGAATGTAGAATGCATTGCATATGACAGATTTCACTATATTATGGTGCAGAGCTAAACCATGTTTATTTATTCCTCCCCGGGGGGCCAAAATGTGACAGTCTTTTTTGATGCGAGGCTCCCACATGTCTTTGCAGAAATTGCTCACTCTCATAGTCTTTTGCTGTAGCGATTGGGACATACCCTTGGCTCTACCCTATCAGTGCAATGGGAAGATGCTGCCTAGGGGACAGATTCCCAGAAACGAGGCTTAATATTTACTACTATCCATTTCCAGAAATGGCTGTTGGCCAGAAATTCCCTTGTTATGCCATGTAAGTATCATATAAATTAATGGAAAATAGTTTTCCTCATATATTTCACACTCTTGCTGTACAAATGAGATAATGTCCATATTTTGCTGTGGGTAAAATTTAATTTCCTTTTCCCGTCAGTCTCTTTGAGAGAGGCTCAGATTCGTCAATCTGCTTTGTTCCTAAACCAACTCTTGCTTTGACACCATCAACCAAAACTGTCCATATATATTTTTTCAGTGGGGCTGGCTGGCTATTTATTTGTTTATGTGGAGCTACAGGGCTGAAAATTTTAACGTTTGCCCTAAATTGTGTCAAGTTTTTAATCCCCTCTCCCTGTAAATATATTCTTAGTGGAAGTTCAATTTACCATGTTGATTTATGCTAAATTGGTCCCTTTTTGTCTAGCATTCACGCTTTTTTTCTTTTTTTTTTTTTTGAGAATTCAGATTCTATTAGTTATCACTCCCCCAACAAAAGACAAGTGAAGTTACCTATCCATTGATCAGCCCTCTTCTTAGGTGCCATCTTTTTCTAATGAGTGACTAACCAGACTTGGGGGGGGGGATTTCTATGATAAATATAAACAGGAATGGTAGGATGGAGTATAGAATGTAATAAAGTCTAAAATAATGATATTTTCAAACTGAAGCTCTTCTCTTAGCGAATGCCATCTTATGGGACTTCATTGTAGACTTAGAAATTATGTTTATACAATAGTCATTATTATATTGGCTATGTCTTGTCTTTGTATCTCTTTCTTTCATGTATCCCACAATATTTTCAAATCTGTCAGTATCACTTTCTTTTTTCCTTTTGTCTCTCTTGTGGTCCATTGAGCAATTAAAACAATAGATTTTCATTTGAGAATCAAAAGAATCCTTGTTTCTGTTTCTGGAAGCACTTGTGATAGTCTTGTCTGATTTCTGCTTGAGATGATTAGTCTTGGAGATGCTAGCTCAAGTTCTGCTTCACTGATAATGGTATTTATATTTGCCAGCCTTTCACAATTCTCGTCTTTTCTTTTCTTGTTTTCTTTGATGATCAGATACTAAAGCAAAACATCGATTTGATGATTCATTAAAAAGGAAGACTGAATTTTTCTACAATTGCCAACTTTATCATCAATATATGGAACATGTCTATTTTAGAAAACATCAACCATAACTGTCAACAGAGGTATCTTCAGTTTCCAAGTTGATTTCACTATGTGTATGCCTTGCATACAGGCTGCACCAATGAAGATAGTAAATTTGAACATTTACTCCTTCATGTCTTTTTTCTTTTATCCCTGCACCAAATAAGTTTTAGAGGGGGATTTCAATTTACAATGTAAATCTATGCTAAACTGATCCCGTAGTTTGTGTCCAGTGTTCAAGCTTTTAAAAAAAAAAAAAAAAAAATTTCCTACTTTTTTGTGATCACTGCACAACAAATGGCAAGAGAAGTGATGTATGTTGATCAACCACTCTTTTGCAATCTTTTGATTGATCACCCATAACATGGCATGCTGCCAAAAGACATTGGTTATTTGGCGGTTTCTATGGATTTTTTTTTTTTTGTTCTTTTTAATTCAAATTTTCACTTTTTCTATTTTAATCATTTTTTTTTTTTTTTTTTTCCCTTCTGGAAAAAAAATCTTTCCTCTTCACTTTGTGAATCCATGTCAGACTTGTGCATTTCAAATGATTGCTTAGAGAAAGAGTTTTTATTCTTGGCTTGAAATCAATTTTCCTTCAAGTGTCTTTTTAGTAATATGCATCACCAACTTGGCTCCTCAAGTGGAATCTCAAACCATTTAGTGCTCTTAGCAAGGGTTTCTCAATCCGTGGGCTGCAGTGCTGTAATTCGCTGCAAGATATCAAGTACAGGTATCTTGTCTTTCTTGGTTCTCTGTGGCAGTAGTAGGACAGTCATAACACCCATAAAAACACTAGTGGTTCTACTGGTATTATAACTAGATTTTGTGAGCTCTCAACCTTTTTAGTATCAGATGAAAGGAAAAAGGGATGGTGTATAGATATATCAATATGCTGATTTAAAAGTTTCATTTGTTGACAACTGAAATGTTTTGGCGTAGTTCATTTTATTTTTTACTGTATATTGACTTGCAGTACACGCCTTCATTATGACTTCCAAGTTTATTGCAGTGTGGAAACCAGATGGTGATTGAACACATAGAGTAAAACGTTGGTTTTCCATACAAGTCAAATATATTTCTTAATGTGACATTATACAAAGTACAAGAATTACCAGTAAACTCAACTTTTACCAAGTTTGTAGTTACATGATCATCTTCTAAGGCCTTTCCGATAATCTAGTTTAGCTTTCGATCATTTCTGAAATTATCACAATTCTTTAAATCATAGTGAAATTTTTGACTTTATTTGCTTGGATAAGTTTCATCTCCTATGTGTATAGTGAGGTGTTTGATGGCTGAGCAGTAATGGTATGGAGACAGTTGGTATTCACTTCACACTGATGCCTGTGGGAAAGGCATGAATCCATCTCTCCTACCTACTATAGATGAAATGACATGGGGTGAAGTGAGTGATGACATTTCGAGTGCTTGTTGCAACCCAGGACTGAGTGAGTAGAAATGTGATATGTGTAGTCTTAGCACGGACATCTGAAGCCGTAGCCAGCAAAAGGGAAATACTTGTGTGCGTAGTCATGTTATCTTGCATATAGTTAAAGATCCAATAATGCGATAATTTTGTCTTGGAATTTATTTACTAGTTAGATTTAAGTACATGCTTTGAACCTGTTGGGAACGTGATTTTGAACTTATTAAAGATGTCATTGTTTGCCTTTTCAATTAATTTCTAATTGAAACTTTATCTTTTTAGGCCAATAAGGACTGTTATGTTTTTTTTTCTATCCATATAAATGAGAATTGTCTGTTTGTCCTGCTATAAAGACCACATAAACATGGGCAAAGTCTAACTAAATTTGGCATACATGAACCTAGGGGAAAGTTTTGAAGTTAAAGATTTTTGGGATTGAAAATGAGAGTATTTCTAAGAAAATCTTCCCTTGAAATTGAAATCAGATTTGGGCTCATGGTGATGATTCTTCAAATGATGTATGATTCAATGAATATATAGTTCAAATCCATGATCTCATCTCGGGAACAAGCAGAATAATATTATAGATTCTATCTGACCAAGAAATCAGGCTTTCTTCAGGAACTAACTGAAAATCCTGGCCTACTGGCTGGTTTTAAGTTAGTTTGTTATATGTATTCCATTTCATTTTATTTTAGAACCTGTTTTGTTTTAATCCTGGCTACATTTATAAGTACATTGTTAACCCAATTCAAATAATTGCTTGCAAACCTCAACAGGCAAATTTCCTGTCAGCTTTGCTTGTTAAGAGAGAAAAATATTTAAATTACATCATCTTTTTCTCAATGACAAGATAGCCATTCAGACATGTTGGCTTCTGCTTTAAATAGAAATTTGTGTGTGCTTTTAAAATAACCTTGTCTCCCTTCATCATTGGTTCTTTCCTCGAGTTAAAATTTTAACCTTGTCTCTGTACTGAGTAATTATCATAATACAAAGACTTAAACCTACTGGGTCACTTCTAATGATCCGATGACTGTGTTGGTGCATCACATTACTATTTAGGTGCCATCTTATACTCCACCCCTTTTTATGTGGGTATTATTTTTGGTTATATAGATGGTGTCAACTACCAAGTAAGTATCATTTCTATGGTCAAACTAGTTAGAAATAGATGGAATTATTTTCAACTAATTTTCAAAATTTTTTAAAAAATGTCTAAGAATTGCTGTATTGTGTGTGTGTGTGTGTATTTATATATAGGAATACCTCGGATGGTGTGGTTTTGATTAGTGTGGGTTTTGATGTAGTATGGTTAAGGTATTGCTGTACCAATTGAAGTATAAGCCGAAAAAGAAACATTTAGATTTTAATAAAACCTTCAACAGTGCAGTTTTGAACGGTATGCAAAATTTTGGAATGAGTGAATTGAATTAATCAGGGTTTAACTTACGTATATAAATAGTGTGTATGATATTTTTTCTTATCTAAATTCAAAAAATCAATCTGATGAATTAGAGGGTAACATATTTCATTTCAGTTATTTGACCGTCTTCAAGTGCTTTAATTGGTGACTTGTAAGACCACCACCATCTTTAGCAGGGAATATTAAGGAAAAACACATTCCCCTGATTTTCTTTAATCATTCATTATTTCAAACTTCTGTTCAAGTTCTGCCCTATGTGGGGCTTGACAACGATAGTTACTATATCTTTTTGAGCCATTTTGGGAAGACAAAAAAAAATTGGAATCTTATATGCCGTCAAAGAAGGTACATGAGAAAAAACGTAATTCTTATTTTGTGGATGATAGTCAGTAACACTGTTCTTGGATATCCTATTACTGAACATCACTTTTATCTGTGGATTTGTTTTTTTTTTTTTTCTTCTCCAATTGAAAGGAAAGGCAAAACATACAGGTGTTTGAGTTGCTCAAGATCAGTAATGATTATCCCTATTGATTTTTAATAATTGACTTGCTTGCTCGTGATCTTGAATGCATTTTCTTTTTGCTTGGTCACGATTTGACTTCTCTCTTACAGTTTTTTGTGTACTTGGAATATTGTATCTAGTGTTTTTGTTTGTTGTACAAAGAAGCACTTTGTTTCTTCCTTGTTGTGAATAGTTGGTCTCTTGCCAGTATAAGGAGCAACGTCTCTGTAGCAAGCCTAAGTTAATCTAATACACTTGTATAGACAGATGGAAGAGTCTTCAGTTGTGTTGTTCTTAATATAATCATGATTTGCAAACCACTTTTTTGTATTGCTCTATTATCACTGAGTTATTCTCTCCAAAACTATGAAAAAGATCTTTTATTCTCGTCAATTCGTAGTCTTAGAATTAACTCTTTACTTCCTGCTCTGATTCATGCTTTGTCTGGACACAGCTGTCTATTTTTTTTTTCTTCTTACTAAAAATTCTGTTAAGCGCCAACCATTTTGACCCACGAAAAATACAGTTTTATTATTACTAGGTTATCCTTTCCAAAACTATGGAAAAGATCTTCTATTCTCATCAATTCGTAGTCTTAGAATTAACTCTTTACTTCCCGCTTTGATTCATGTTTTGTCTGGACACAGCTGTCTATTCTTTTCTTAACAAAAATTATGTCAGGCGCTAAACTTATTGAACTGAGAAATATACAGTTTGGTGGCAGCTGTAGACTGAGGGTCTGATTAGTTATAATGAAAAGCAACTAAAGTTAAGATGAAAAAAAAACTAGACAGAAGTTGATAATGGTTAACAATGCTTCATCAAATAAAAAAAAAAGTAATATCACTACTAGTGTATGTAAAAACCATAGCCAGCATAGCGTCAAGGACAAATGAAATGGGTAGATTTGATCTTCTGCCAACCATAAAAGCTCTCGTAGCTTAAGCAGCAGAGCAGCTGGTACTGATAACAATGTAATTGGAATGTGAGTTAGACTCACCAAGATCTTATCCTTTATTCCTAATCCATGCTGTTAGCTGATGGTTGATTGCAGTCTGACAATCTGCGTAGTTGCAATGAAAAGCAACTCAATTTTTGAAGAAATAAGTACGAGTCAAAAGTTGAATATACATTGGAGGTAATGGCAATATTTGGTCCTATGGAAGTAAAAAGTGGTAGTTGAACAAGGCATAAGGCTCCAAAACTATATTCTCAAAGGCTCGAAAAAGTATAGGAATATATTATTAAGATAACGCAATAATGAAGTTAACAGCCATTATATTGATCTCAATCAGGAACCCAGACTGTCAAAAATCTCTGGATACGCCTCAAAAAGAAATAACGACAGTTCGGCACGTTGCATGTACACTGTTTCCTTCGTACCAAAACAATTTCATGATTTGTGATCTTCTGATAAAGAACAAATTGATGGCTTTTAACTTCATTATTGTCTTGGTATCTGATGAATACATTATACTTTTTGGAGCCTTTGTATGCTGTGTTTAACTACTGTATTTTACATCCTGAGGACCAAGGATTAACATTACTTCCAATTTATGATGCTTAAAATAACAACAACCTACATTGTGTTGTTTTTTGTCTTGGTTGATAGCACAGTAATTAGTGTCAGCATTTATGATTCAGTTCTTATTTTTAATTTCTTTTGAAGAGAAGTAGTTTTTACATAAACTTATGTTGGTTAGTCTGCCTATCTTCTATTTTAGTCCTGCAGTTGTATAAATTGAACTGTAGACCATGTGTACCACCAGTAAGCCAACCAAATAAATTGCATGCTTAAAATGTTTGAACACAAATGTTGGGTCAAGTGAAATCACTTAATAAGTAGGAAAGTAAATTCCTTGTGATATTGTTTGATGTATTGCTTATTCAAAGTATATGGGTCTATTATTTCAAGAAAACATTTTAATAAGAGAAAACGCGGGTTAATTTAAAAAAAAAAAAATTAGAAAAAGAAACCATCTGTAATAGTGATACTAGCATAACTGAGACTTCTTACTTGAACTTGTGGCAGGAGTAGCTCAGTTGCCATGATCCTAATATGGTGATACTTTTAATTATACAGGGTGGCTCAAAATATGCTTGAATGTGTTCTAAATGTGATGATTTAAAAAATTGGAATCTAATTTACTGACTCTTATGGCCATGAAAGATGCTACTCATAAATCTATCTGAGAAACTTGAGAAATTACCATGGAAAAAAAAATTCTGTGAACAATGGACCCTTCCATTTGAAATTAGACATAGAAACAAGCAGAAAAAGTCATCTGTAACTTAAAAGTGGAATGGGTTTATTGTATGACTGATGGAATTTCAGTCATTGCAGTTCTATGGCTCAACTGCAAATGACGGAAACTTCAGTCAATAGGTCAAAAATATTTTTGAGTCTTGACCTTCTTTCTATGTTATCAGAGTTGCTGTCTTCCCAAATGATCAACCTCTTTTAATCCAAGTCAATTCTGAAAGGTCTAAAACTTGTAATATAGCTTTCCTAATCCATTAGGTCTATGCCAGATTAATGGCAATGCTAGCTATAGAATTTTCAAACTGATCATCTTTGACAATGCTAATCATTTATAGTTTTCATTCTTTTCTGCATAGTAGATTATTGCAGAAAAGTGAAGATCTAGCATTTAAGTGGCTTTCAACTTTTTATTTTTTATAAACTAACTTAGATCAAGTTATAAAACGAGTCCACTAGGACATTTTAATTCAGGCGTTTAGCACTTTAATAGGCTAGTCTTGAAAGGGTGAAATTACATTCTTCTTTTGATCTTTTGAAAAGAGCAGCACTTTATTTGAGGAAATTTTGCACAGATAGTGTAATGGTTAGCATGTTTGTGTCACACAGAGAAGGTTCCGAGTTCAATTCTTAGTATGAACAAAGAGTATGGAAAACTCTTCACTAGGACAAATTTCCCTGTGCACTCAGCAGCTCATTGAATACACTCTAAGCCATGTTGTTAGGATAGAGGTATCTCTTTGGTAGATTTGCATCCTACCAGGGGGATGGTCATAAAAACTTGTAGGTATAAAGTCCTGGTCTCGACCAGACTGAGACTTGCAAGGATCCCTTAGCTGACGTATAACTCAGGAACCGGGACTTTGTCACTAGCTGTCATACTCCACCAGGGGTTATCTCTTAAGAGATGTGATGCTTTACGTTGTATCAGTTGGGGACACCGTAGTGGGATGTACGTGAACGAATGGTGTTCACTTGACAGCAAGAGGCTATTCTGCACCCACTTGTCTCTATTAGCTATGATACCTGAAAAGGAATCTCCACCTTAACTACTATTCCTTTGTAGCTTATGTACATTTTTTTTCTTTGTTCTAATTTCCATTGAGTTGTTAAGAATGTGCTTTGTCATCTTTGCTATGCATCAAAAATTACAAAGAAGTGTAATGATCTACTTTCCTTAAAGCAAACAAAGGTTTGCTTTTAGGTGACACTTGTATAGGTTTTTAACTTCTGCTCTTTCTTTGATAAGACACATTTATAGGCATTGCAACATTGTCTTATGGTCATTGATGTTTGTGTTAAGTTAAAATGTCAGATGTTGATTCTTAATTTCATTCTTGTTTCAGAATCTTGATGCATTCACTGATATGTTGTGGGCCTTTATCTGATAGTCTCTTAACCTGTGTTAAAACTTATAAGCTGGACTTGATGGGTTACAAGGGTATTGGTGGTGTTGCCAATTTAGATTTTTTTATTTTTTATTTTTTTCTTTTGAATTTGTCAGTCCAATTTTGCTGATTTAGATAATTAAACAATTTTATTTATTTTTTTTTTAAATTTGGAAATTATTTACAAATTGAAAAAATTGGAAAAAAAAATAAAACCAAGATTTAAATGGGCCATATTGGATCTTAAGTAACCCTCCAGATCCAATATGGCCCATTTAAATCTTGGTTTTATTTTGCTCACGGCAACTCACCCATACCCCATAATTGTCCATACAGATCCATGATACAAGGTCTCCTAGTCATAATACCAGTTCATTGGATGCAGTGTAATATTTGCATAGTTTTTTAATCAAATGTCTACCTTGTATATTGGCATATACTAGAATAGCAGTTGATTGTTGTGCTCTTACAAGAACAAAAATGATGACTGTAGATAAAAGGAAATATTGATTTCTAGTCATCAGAAATTTTCATTACAATTCAACTAACTGATGGATGGAAATTCGTTGAAAAAATTGAGGCACTTTCTCCCTTCCATTTTACAAATGAGTACATTTTGACGCTTATATTAATAAGGAAATAATGAATAGGTGTATACTGCTTAGAATTAAATTAACACTGACTATCTTTTTTTTTCATAATAACCTACTCTCTTTTTTTTTCTTTTTTCTTTTTTTTTACTAGAATAATCAGTTACAAAAGTGATACTTTTAATTAAATGCACTTATTTATTGTGCAGTAGGATACTGGAAAAATGAAGTGTATGGATTATTTATATCACTATGCACACACACACATGTGCATGCATGCACGCATCTGCTGAAGGAAGAATAGATACAATTACATCAAACAAAACACTTCAAACCAACACCTTAAGGAAAACTGCCAAAGAGCTCTGCCACAACAAAGACATCATAATTAGGAAAGGCAATTAAACCAAGATCAGTGTAATATTAAACTGGAATAATTAGTTGGCCCATTCTTGATGACTGCACCGAGTTCAAAAACATAGGAAAAATTCTACTGATTTCCACTAAAAACGGATTGATATATCAGACAGTATGAATTCAGTTGACAATAAGGGAAGAAAACAATTGTACGCAAAATAAAGTATATTCAAAGAACATGTTTCGCCATTCAGCTTTATCAAAGTGGTAAGTTGGCCATTCATGCTTTGTAAAATTGTAAGACATTATTACTTGAAATAAGCGGATATTCTGAATGTTTCATCTAAACTTACCATTTTGATAGAGGCAATACATGTTACTGGTATAAATTTCAATTTACATACTATTTTCATCCAACTGATGTCTTTACATAAGGAGTACTTGAATATATCCCTCCCCTTGCCTCTGTATAAGAGGCCCTGTTACTCTGTCTGGTCCCATATTGTTTCTCTGCTGTCAGTGTTACTTGAAACTTTTTGGAAAGGTGTTCCTTAATGATATGCTTCTTACCTAAGATTATTTTTCTACTCAGGGTCACATGATCTGTCATTAATGACGTTAAAACTCAATAGTGGATGCCTCCATTGAACTTTCAGTTCTTGTTCAATCCATTTTTCTAAAATACCTATAAAGATATCTATGCTCTTTAGTGCATGGGAAAGATTAGATTGACTATTGACTTTTTAAATTGGAAACATTTTTCAGATGATTAGTAACGCACTTGACTAGCTCAGTATCTTGAACAGCATCAGAGACCTATTAGTGTACTATGATGATATGCCATTGTGTATCTGGAACTGTCAGCATATGTTTTCTTCAGTTTTCAAGTCTGTCTGGCTAGCAATGTATCTATCATGTGCCCAAGCCATACCAATGGAACTAAAGGGCTGAAAATTTAAAAATATACTGATGTCTAGAAAAAAAATCTCTCTCCCCCTGATGGGGAGCATCATTATTATTAATTCATTTCATTTTTTTTTTTTTTTTTTTTTTTTTGTGGATTCAATTTGCAATCTAAGCTTGTTGAATTGATCCCTCAGTTTGTGTCCAGTAGCATTCACACTTTTTGATTGATCGCCCCCAACATAATATGCTGCTAAAAGATGTTGGTCATTTGACTGTCTATTGAGTGACCAACCAGACCCGTTTGTGTGTTAATTTTTTGTCTATAACTCCCCAAAAGAAAAAAAAGATGAGTGCATTTAAAGTATGCTGGTATAAAAGTTTTGTACATTGAATACTGGAATGTTTTTGTCCATTTCATTTTCACAGTTGGTATATTAACCTAACTGAATATCAATTTCATATATACTGTAATCTTTGACTGCACACGGTACACTAGTACTCGTAAGATTTTTTTTATTACCAATTCCTCGGTGTATATAATTTAACACAAAGTTTCAGTATCTCTTTGTAACATTACAACCTCAGTGTGGTGTCATTTTTCATGAAGTTTTATATGTGGATTTGTTAAAGATGTTTTCTTAGAATTGGGCTAATCTGATTATTTTGTTTTTACTTTTTATAGGGATTTGAAGTCAGGATTGAAAGTTTCCCTACATTGAATATAAAGTAAGACATTACACTCTGACGCAGGCAATACCAAACAAAAGATCAAGACAGGATTTTCTGCTACACTGTTAACAGATTAAGATGAACAGGTCTCTTATCTTTTTATGTTTTTTTAATGTTCCCCCCCCCCTTCCCATTTTTTTTCCTGATGAAACCGCTCAGGTTTTCAATTCCAAAAGCTGGGCAATGCCTGCTAAGCTTACTAGTAAGCAGATGAAAAAAATAAGTCTTAGTTTATGTGATGCATCATTTCAGTCTTCCCTTTGTGTCTCTTCCATTTTATTTTTTTAACAGTCCATTTCGTAATCTTTCTGTTGACTTAATCAGCTTGATCACTAACCAGAGATGATTCTATCAGAATTGCTTGTTTCAGATTGCTTGTAGATTTTTTATTAAAACTTTCATTTGGTTAATCAATTCTCTAGTTGATTGGATTCCCAAGACATTGTCCATTTTATTTCTTTGTAATTAAACCCTCTGTTTTATATTTTGGTGTTTCCCATCGTCTAGGAATGTTTCTATTCTACTTAGGAACTACAGTAGTTAATCTTGATAAAAAGAATTTGGATTCATTTGAATATCTGAGATGACTTTTTCTTTAAGAAAAGAAATTCCTTGTCTCATTTCAGTGCAGGATTCCCTTGTTTTATATTGTGGGAAGGAGGTACTTTTATCAACAAAATTGTTACCTAGATCTTGAGAGAAAAAACAACTTTATCCCAAGATTATGTACTGTTCTTTTGGTGCTTGTATAGCTCTTGTGATGAGTTACTTTACAAGTTCAGTTACTTTTAAAATCAGGAACTTTAAAGCAAGTTATTGCATTACCTGCTCAGAACTTAGTATGGGGTAGTAAATCTGCGGACTTGATCTGGTCTGTGAAGGAATTTTAGCTGGCCTTCAACCAAATATTGGGGTACCATGTTTACTTTTTCAGTTTTAAAGATTATTTGTCCTTATATCATTCATCTGATCCACCATCCTCTTATTAATAAGTAATTTGGCCTGTAAAAGCAGAGAGATTGCCAAACCCGTCTCAAAAGAACAGTGAAGTAATTAGTTCCTTCCAAAGTGATAAGTTATTGAATTCTCCTACCTTAAGTTCATGCTGAGGTTTAAAGTTTAAAGGTGATGGTTTTCAACTCTTAAATTCATATAAAGGAATTTGAATGTTTAATCGAGGGGTGCAACTTTAAAGTTACTTCCCTTATACTTTTTAGTAATTAAAAAAAAATTCTTTTGAATCAATTTAAAAATGGTTTCCATTTTAAAATGAAACTCTATTCATTGAAGAGTTCTACTACATCAAGCAGTTCATGAATCTAAGAGTTGATCATTATTATTATAAATTTTTTATTTTTTTTTGTCTCGAAATTCCAAATCACGCTAATCTCTTTTTTTTGTCTATGGGGCACATTTTTTTTTGTTTTTTTTTTTGTTCACTTTGAAGTATCCCACCATCTGTTGATCAGCTTGAGTATCAAACAAAATTGCTTAACCCCTGTGATCCTAGATATATGAAGATAAAAAGATGGCATTAAAAATTGACCCACGACACAAATACCAAAACTTCAAAAGTGGGATGAAATTCAACCCATAATGCTTCAAAGATTTGAAATGAAATTAGCTTTGACACAGCAAAATTGATATTAAAGAAAATGTACAAAGTTGAAAAATGATTTCTATTTTTAGAAAAGTTTAGAGTTTCATGTGAGCCTCTGTTGTTTTTCATACACAAATCAATCTAATGATCTGCCTCATGATGTACATGAAATATCTAAACAAATTCTGAATAAAAAATGAATGAAAATCAGTTCATATATAGCTTCGATGAAGAGGAGGTAACTGTTTGGATCTTTCATATTTTGGACTATTATTTATCTCTTCTTAATATATGGGGAAAATATATCTTGACTCTTTCAGGACAGGAAAGGCCATATGGCTCCTAATGATAGAATATATCAAAGATCACTTATCTGACACTGCATATAAGGGCCAATATGGCCCCCATTTTTTTGCCCCCGAATTGAAATTTTAATCAGATTTTTTAATTTTCCACGTATCCTCATCCCGAAAATGCATTTTCCTTTTTACTTGTACCCTATGTATATTCAGCTCTGAAAGGTTTAATTAAAAATGAATTACTGGATCTGCCCCTAAATTCAGTGAATTCTTCCTTAGCTCATGGCCCACCTTTCCCCAAATATCATTGAAATTTATTAAAACTTTGTCTGTCCACATGATATCTTCCAAACTAGTGAATACTTATACCTCTTCCAACTTTGTTGGCAGGGGGTAAATCGATGTTCAGATTAATGGGTAAACCTCGGTGAATCTTATGTCAACAAGTCTTATTTATCTTAATCATTTCATCTCATTGGTAGTTGATTATTGGAGTTACAGTCTACTTAATTTAAAAAAAATCTGAAATTAAATCTTTTATTAAAGAAAAAAGTATAGAAGAGACAGCATGTTGAGGTGTGACGTGACCAAGCTGGACTCGTAGTTAGACTATATATATGTCAAAGTTGGACCTCCATCTCGCGTTTCACTTGAATTCCCCGTCTGACCTGATCATGTCACCTCTCAACAGATCATGGGCCCAGTTTGCTTCCACTGCATTATTCAACTTACCGGAAGTGGCACACATAAAGTAACCCATCACTACAAATTGATATACATGCAATTGTAGTGGGTCAAATATGCCTGTAGAGAATTCCATTGTACTTAAACTTTGATAACCATTAAAAAAAAAAATGTCTGACAATAGGGTTGGGGAAGTTGGATGATTAAAAAAAGAAAAAAGTCAATGAAATATTTCTTCACACCTTGTCTACACTTAGTTGAATATCTCTTAAAGTACTGATAAAACAGTCATGCAAAAGTTCTGGGGTTGCTTTTACTTGTCTTATGTTAGTTTATGGTTAAATCATTTTGTCTATTGTAAAATATTTCAAAAAGTATTATGAATAATATCTTTCAAAACTAACCTAATAAGATGCTTAATGCCTGAATTAAATTATCCCAGTTTTAAAAAGACATCTGTAGGATACATATGTCTTGGCAGTCATATAGAAACCTCAGGATATGTATCCCACAAGTCTTGAAAGGGTTACCCCTTTATTATTTCATTTTATGGGAAGTGCATGTTTTATATATTTTTTTTTTGTTTGAAGTTGTGTGTATTTTTTATTTTTGTAAGATACAGTAGAAAAGAAGCATTTTTCATTCTATTTTTTTTTTTTTTTTTTTTTGTAAATCTCTTCCTTACGAATGTTCATGGTGTAGAAGTACTTGAAAAATAGTTTGGATGCGAGATTCAGTTATTTTCATTGTTTTAACTTTTCTTATTTATATGTTGTATTCCTCCCATTATCTTTCATTCCCCCCCTCTGTAATTGTGTTTTAAATGTAGTTAAGAATGATCTTCTTCAATGATTCCATGTTGAAATAATCACATTCTGGTTGTCCTATTAAAATTGATACAAAATCTACTGAATGGACAAATTACTACTTCAATACAAGGTGCTACTCAAAAGTTTGGTGAATTTCAACAAGTTGATCAACATGTTTATTTATAAAGTTTCCAATCAATTCATTGTCTTGTAGGATATTCTACATCTCTCTCAAATCACTCCATGTTATATCGCCAGTTTTTGTATTGGCTTAGTTTCTGTGTCAACTCTTTTATACTGGCTGCAGTTTTATCTGCAAAATCCTGTCTGGCCAAGTCTTATCATATCCTTGATGTCTCTGATCATACAAGGTGATAGATTACTGCTTGCGATTACCTGAACCGTAACCCAGTCATTACGTCACTCAAGGGAGCGGGCAACATGATCCTCGACTCCTTGTTTTCAATATGGCTTTTCATGCATTTTTTCCAGAATGAGGCTCTTGCATGAAATGCGAAAGATGAAATCGCTCTCGTGAAAGACTTGGTACTCTGCTGAATAAGTGGTAGTTGGAGGTCAGGTCACAGCAGCAGTGGCTCCAACAAAGCCTTTGTCAGATTATGGCCCTGGGGGCAGACAGGGTTTCTCTGCTGAAGTATTATTACCACTTATTGAAGATGCCTCAGCAGTACCTCACAATACCACCAGGCTTTGTTGATTTCCCATCATAGCAGCATTGGGAGAACCACCAAGAAATAAAGAACCACATTTTCTATCAAATATTCTCTTCTTTGAGAAAGACATTTTGTGCCCTAAGTCATCTAAACTTTTGGGTTGCATCTTGTTACCATAGACAAATATATTAATAAAGAAAGCATTATATCTCCTGGTGCGGCTGCCATTACAGCTGATTATTCAAATTTTAAACCGTAACATTTTAATTAGGTATAATTTCTGTAGTGTCTTTTCTAAAGAATCATTTTCAATATCACACTTTTGAAAGCCACTTTTGGGAGCCATTAAACTCAATATCAAGTCATTTCCTATTTGCAGAATTTTTCTATTGTAATTATTTGCTAATAAGAGGTACTACACTCTAATTAGCATTTAATATATCTTGAGTTTTCTCCCTTAAGAAATCTGCCCATTTTAATAGTTTATTGGGATGAGCTGAAATGCTATCCCCACACTATTGTTAAGTTACAAATTGGACCGGAAATTGCTTTGTTCTTTAATTTTGAGAATTTTAATGGTATTGTACTAACAATAATTTTACTATGATATGCTGATTTCACTGTGTTATGATAACAAATATCATATAATTATGATTTATTTTCATCTGCCAAAAAAAAAATTTTCCATCAAAATGTAGATTCTCAAGTTTTGCATACTGTTTGAATGATTGAGTTTCAGACCAAGGGTTATCGTAATGCAATTTGAACTCAGAGTATTGTTTTTTATTTTCATTTTATTAGGTTACCTTCATCAGTTGGAAAAAAAAATCTTACTTAGAAACAAATATGATTGAGTCAAATTCTGATTGAATTAGGGAATGTATTCATGAGGAATTTGATTTGTCACACAGTTTATTTACAGATACCGAATTCTTGAACATACCAGTTTATTTATGAATGTGAACTTAACTTACCACCTGTGTCTGTTCTTTTACTCATTGACCAGTAAAAAGGAAAAAAAAATGTCATGTGACAGTCCATAGGTTAAAACTGCCAGCAAATTGAATAAGAATTGGTTTAGTTTTTACTTGATGAAAGATTGAGTCTTGGCCGGCAATTCCTTTTGCATCATGAAAAGTTATAGGTATTACCAAATATTCTGGTAAGTGAAACGGTACGTTTATTGTGTGCAGAGTATATTAGCAAGGCATTTGGAAAGATTTTATTATATTTACTCATGATTCACTATGTGATAGGGATTTAATAACATATTGCCTTATATTAGCTAGTTGAGATTTTAAAGAAATAAATTTTGTTTCTCTTTGAAAAGCTATCAAACTGGTGTTCTGAAAATCTAATTTTCATTTCCTTATTTGAATACATACACTATTTATGACTTGGGCAGTGCTTGTATAAAAGGTGCACATTTGAAAGGGGCCAGACTTTATGGTGTGCCATTATAGTCCATCATATGGAACTTCTGCTTTGAAGTATTATGCTTACTTCTCTTAAGAGTTGCCAATTCATCTAAAGTATGATTAATAATTTTAGATGGAAGATCTATAAGCCATGTATTTTTCATCAGATTTTTCATGAACTGCTTATCAGAAGAAAACTTCTGACTTGACACTATACTGTCTTGTGTGCCAACCAATATATTCAACTTGATACACTGGTCAGTTGTTGAGTAATCACAGCACACACACCTACACACTTGAGATATAAATGATGAAAGTATGTTTGACATTTGAGAAACAAAATATAGTTGATTTTGTTGTTTATTCATCTTGTATAAAGCATGTAATCGAATGTTGAATACTGCTGAGTATGTTTTATGAAGTTCATCTAGGCTGTGTCATCTTCATGAAAAATATGATGCAATAATAAATATTATGCTGTAAAATTTGAAAAAGCAGTTAGGTGATGATTTTGATGAAAATAGTAGATTTGTATAAGATACTTAATCAGATTTTGAATGTTTTTAGCTGCTCTTTGGTAAACTATTCAAGAATATAAATACTAAATAGTGAGCAATTACCTTCAGCACATTATCAGTAACTTTTTCTTATATATACATCTTAGATATTGATCTTCTGCATAAGTAATCTAATATAATACTATTTGTATTGCAAACATTTATACAATTTGGTGAGAAGTGCTTAATTTTGGTCTCTATTATTGTCTTGTTGTAAACAGCAGGATGAGTGCTGTCATGCTTTTTGAAATTTTATGGTTTCATTCCTTTTTACGAGCCATGTTTCATCAGGATATGGGCAATCCTCACTCTCTACGGCTTGCTCTCCCTTGTCGCTCTCAGCAACACCTACTCTACCTCACCTTATGGTATTCTTTCTGTCATCCACCTGCTCAAACCCTTCAAGTAGGTTATGCGCTACCTACCTCTGCTCCTTTTGCCCTCTGTGTCTTCCTTCAACATCATTTGCCTCCCAAATTTCAAATGTGTCTTTCTTATAGTTAGCAAGAGTTTCCTTGTTTGTACTTTCCTTGAAACGTCCTCATTTGTTACATGTTCTGTCCATAATATTCTCAACATTCATAGGTAAAACCACATCATGATTACTACAAGCCTATTCTTCATTTATGAAGTTATCCTGCATTTACTGCCATAGAAAAGATCAAACAGCTCTTTCCTTCATTACCAATGTTATTTTTTGATCTTCAAATATCTCTGTTTCTGAAAAAACATCTTTTGCTATTGATTCACCGTACGCGACCAACCAGCCAAGTGAGCTACAGAGTATTTTCTGTTTGAGTGGTCATCTGTGTGAGTGTATCTCTGGATGCCCTGGGTCACATTTTTTTTTTTTTTTTTTTTTTTTTTAACTGCAACTTTGAAAATTTGCATGAGTACACAACTAGACAACTCCTTAAATGTTTTTTTTCTTTTTTTTTCTCAATTTTATTTTATTTTATTTGAAAGAATAAAATCTTTTCAGAAGAGTGCTTATGATGGGGTCTCTATGGTCATTTTGAACTTACAATACCCAATTTTGTGTGCTGGTAAATTCTAAATAATTTTAGATGAAAGATTTTTTAAAAAATTCATCAATTTTTTTTTTTTTAAAGATAATTTTAGATCTTTGGAACTCCATGTCATACTTTCTGTCATCTGTTATTCCGCTACACAAATTATTGAACTTCTGCTCATTCTTGATTTTGACAAATTTAACTCTTTAGGCACAACCATTCAGTCATTCCTCTTACAATTGATGGTTAGTCATTTCTTATTACTTTCATCAACTACCTTGTTTAACTTTTTTTTTTTTCCAATTTCCTTTCTGAATCAGCTATTAACACAGTGTCATCTCTCTTAATGTTATGTCATGTCTGCCATATATCTTTTGATCTATTACTATGCGATCTTTTACATAAGTAATCTAATATAATGTTATTTGATAGTTTTGCATTGCAAGCATTTATAGTGTTATATATATAATTTGCTCTGAAGTACTTGATTTTGTTCTTGGTTATTGTCTTGTAGTAAGCAGCTGGGTGGGTGCTGTCATGCTTGATTCTCATGCATATTAAGGTTTTATGGTTTCAGCAAGTCTCTGATTTTCTCATCTACTTAGTTGATGCACAATGTGTAATATATATATATATATATATATATATATATATATATATATATATATATATATATAGTTCTTATTGATTTATATATAAGAGAGATGCTGCAATTGGTTAAAGGAAACTCTGAGCTGCAGGAACCCAGTTGGTAAACCATCATAATTGTGAATTTTATCAGTAACATTTGTGAGAAGTCCTTATTGACCAAGTGCTACTCTAAGCTCCAGATCAGGCATGGGCAACCTCTTTGATCTAGCGGGCCACATGAAACATTTTCCATCTTAATTCAGGGCACACATTTGCTTGAAATATGTTGATTGAATTACAGAAAGTGTATTTAATTTCTATTTTAGACCAACTTATGTATTACAATTATGTATTGATTTGTGAAGCCGAAATTATAATAATTTTACAATATAAGTTATAAAGTTGACTGAAAAAAAATTATAGATTTTGAATAGATGTCTAGATTGGCCTGAGGTCACAAAAAAATGTTGCCAGGGTCCAAATCTGGCCTGTGGGCCAATCGTTGCCCATACATGCTCAAAGTGTTTCCGGTCAAGTATAAGGGTCTTCATGGCTGAATTTAACATTGATAGGATCTGTCATATAGCATTCCTTTGGGGACCTTTCTAATTTTGTATTTAGCCATTATTTTCAAATAGATGAAATATTCATAAAATCATGTTTTGAATTAATGTAAAATCCTTTATGTATCAATAACATGAGGTGGTGGGAGATGCAGGAGATTGGGTTGTAGTTGAGGAAAGGTATGTGTTGCCTCTATAACAGCTAAAGTGGCATATTAGAGAACTTTCAAAAAGCAGGGATACATGCATATGTTTTTCAAAGAACTTGAAATGGTGTCCTGATCTTTGAGAATTTATATTTATTTACTTATTAGTTATATGAACATGAACTTAGTCTAGGCTGGTTTCTGGAAATGCCAGCTCATGAGAAAAACTAGTTTTCACTTTAAAACTCTTTGTAGTTGAATAAATGAATATCATGAAGAAATAGACAAAAAAAAAAATAGAAAAGATTTGATATTTATTAGAACGCATGTGTGAAGGGGACTTCCTACTTCTTTTTTGTAGAAAAAAATTAATCCAAGTTGAATTCATGATTGTCTATGATATCATTCTACTTGTTCCCATCTGTGTTTGATTGTTACTCTCTCAGTGATAAGAGGGTAGGAAGAAAGATGTCAAAAAAGAAAGTTACATGGTTTAATTAGAGGAAAGAAAGGTAGTTTGCTGTGAGGGTAGGAAGATTTTTGTGTATTGAACCAATTTATGTTTATATAACATTTACATAAAAACCTTCTTTCCAAATGTTAATAAATTTGATGATATTCAAATATCACTCGAAAAATGTAGAAGATTTAATGTGATGTGTTCTTTTGTAAATGGTACATGAACTTTGGAAATGAATTGAGGGTAAATGAATTTAAATATTGTAAAACATTGCCAATATGAGTGATTTTGCTAAAAGCTAAAAAAATCAAGCCTTACTGCTGCAGGGCCAAACTCCACTCCTACTTCTATTCCAACTGAAGATGATTACTGCAACTTTTGTATTGTATGTATGATAAATAATTATGATTCATAAATATTTTTGGGCTACAGAAGATAAGATTATGTGCATCAAAACCATTATTCAGTCACTAATATTGAGATTTGAAAAATGTAAATTACTTTCTGCTCAAATGATCATTGATAGGTCATAGTTAGTCAAATTCCTCTTTAGCATAGAGGTATTGTTTTATTTATACTACATTACAAATAACTTGTTAGAAAATCATTATTTGATTGATATAGTTATTATCAAGTGACATGGAGCTTAGCTAAAGTATGAGAATTCAACATGTTGTCAGCTGAGGTGAATTGCAGGTGAATTAACAGATGACCTCAAGAAAGGTGATTTGACCTGTAACTTGTTCACCCAGATCTGTACCTAGGAATTTACTCACAGTTCTTGACTCATGTGCCATATTTCTGTCTTGAGCAATCCTTATTTCTTGACCTTTTTGTTGCCAAGCATATCTTTTTTCTAAGTTAACTCCTGTGCCAAGTTTTACTTGTAAAAAGAAGAAGAAGAAATAGATAAAAATAGCATTTTGTTGAAAGTCCTGATTTGAGGGATATAGTGACCTGGGGTTCAGCTAGGGAATGTGAGTTCAGTATGTTGTCAGCTTGGGTGAATATCTGGAAGTTATCAGATGTCTTGAGAAAGGTGATTTGACCTGTAGCTTCTGAAACTTGTTGACCCAAATCCGTACTTGAGAATTTACTTACACTTCCCACACTCCTGTGATATATTTCTACCTTGGACATCTCTGATTGTATATTCTTGTTTCTGGAACTATTTGCTGCATAGTATGTATCTTCATGTAACTTCTGTGCCAGGTTTTTCTTATAAAAATTGAAAATAACTTTGGTAAGAAATTCATTATTACCATCAATCTGAAACTAGCATTAGAATTAGATAAATGTAAAAAAAACCAAAACACTTTCTGCTCAGATCATTTATAGATCTTAGTTTTTCAAATTCCTCTCTGGAAGAAAGGTCTTGTTATATTCATACTTCATTACTAATAAGCTTAGTTTGAAATTCATGATTTGATTGATATAGTCATTATCAAGTGACATGGAGTTCAGATAATGTATGCTAGTTCAATGCTGTCAGCTGAGATGGATTTATGGAAGTTATCAGATGACCTCAAGAAAAGTGATTTGACCTATGGCTGCTGTAACTTGTTGACCCAGAATCCCACTGATTATGATTGTCTTATACATTCCTCATTGATATTTATCCTTATTTCTTGACCTATCTACTGCTGAGTACTAGTGCTTGGTTTTTGTTTGAAAAATTCCTGATTTGATTAACATAGTTATTATCAAATAACATGGATTTTCTCCAAAGATGTGAGGTCAATGTTGTCAGCTGAGGTGAATAAATGGAAGCTGTCAGATGAGCCAGAGAAAGGTGATTTGACCTGTAGCTTCTGGAACTTGTTGACCCAGATCTGTGCCTTGGAATTTGTTAACACAAAACTCCTGTGCCATATATATGTCTGTTTTATTCACTCCTAATTGATATTTATTCCTATTGCTTGGCCTTTTCACTGTTAAGCATATTATTTAGGGTAATCCAGGTTTCTCCCATTTAGGGAAAGAAAAAAAAATTTTTTAAATTGATGAATTGGTACCTTTATTTGCATCTCTCAATGGGGGGGGGTATCCCTGAACATTTGTTGAGGGTTCAGCGAAAATTTTTGTCTGCAAAAAGAAAAACCCACCTGATTTTGGCTTTCATTTGGATTTTTTTATTTTTAAAAATTTTTTTAAATAAAACTAGTTCTTATTCAGTCTGCTAAGATAGAGTAATGGTTAGCACGCCTGCCTCACATAGAAAAGGTCCTAGTTCAATTCCTGGTATGAGCAAAGAATGTGGACAACTATTCATTAGGAAAAATTTCCCTGTGCACTCAGCAACTAATTAAGTACACTCTAAGCTTAGGATGGAGGTACCCCTTTGGTAGAATTGCATCCTCCCAAGGGATTGGTTGTAAAAACTTGGTGGTGTAAAGTCCTGATCTCTACCAGACTGAGACTTGCAAGGATCACTAAGCTGACAGACCGGAACTTTGCCACTAACTGTCTTATTCCATTAATGGTTGTCTCCTGAGAGATGTGACTCTTTATCTTTGATGGCATTTGATGCTGGAAGCACCAGCAAAACAACTAAAAAAAGATTGGTAGTTATCATTCAAGTTATTTTATTCAACCTGAAATTATTGTAAACAATGACTACAGAAATTTGAAGAAATATTGGTGATTAACTGATAACATCTATCGGTGAATTAAGCTGTTTGAAAACGTTTAAAAATTTCTTTCTTGTTTGTAATATTTAAAGTACAACTTCCCTTGGAATGTATGGTGTATCAATAAGTCCATAGCTCAACGTGGGTATTAGCTAAATTTTGATCTGAAATTTAAACTTTGAAAAGTTGAATCTGTGATTAATGGAGAAGCATTTAGTCAAGTGGATTGATTAGAAAGAAGATTGTTGAAAAATAAATGTCTGTTGTGTGCAAAAATACTGTATATTTTCATGTATAAAATGTCCTTCAGATAAGATGAGATTTTAATTACAGTCTGAATTTCTTGATTTTTACTCCCTGTTAAGTCACTGTTTTTGTACCTGGCCAATAGGACACCCTATTTTGTGGATGTTTTTTGATTGCTTCATAGGTTGTCTTATCTGCCAAAATATATGGTAAATGCTTTCAACATTAGACTACAGACTTATTGTCTTGTTAGTCTAGTATTAAAGTCTTTAAAATTCTGAGTATGCCACTACAAGAATGTTGATTCTGTTAATCCCCCCCCCTTTTTTTGTTTTAACTTGATAGCCTAAATTTTAAATGCTTGGCTTTTTAAAGATGCTACACATTATAGGTCGTTCAATGAATCTGAAAGAAAAAAATCCTTTTAAATGAATGAAATGTAAAAAGGAAATGGCGAATTTCTCCAGCCAGCCATTGTTTCTGCTATTCTAATTAACAAGAAGCAATGTGTTATAGTTATCTCTTTGTTTGTCTATGGAATCCTTCCTTTCTTCTCCATTCTCTTTTTTTTTTTTCACTTGTGAATTTATGAACTCCTTTTCCTTCAAAAAATTTTTTTCCAACAGTTTACTCTTCCCACACCTTGAATCAATTTTCTTTGTATTTTATCCTTTCTGTTTTTGTCATCACACTCTCCCTTCTTCTTTCTTCAATATGCTTTCATCTGATTTATCTTCTCTTCCGACTCCTCCTGCTCAATATCCCTATTCCCTCTCTTCCCTCTTCTGACTCTCTCTCTCTACGTATTCATTCTCTTGCCACTCCTCTTACTCTCTCTCTCTACCCATTCCCTCTCTTCCTACTCTATCTGGACCTGTTTTTCTTCTGTCCAATCCTCCTTCTCTCTATATTCCTATTCCTTCTGTCCACTCCTACTCTTTATATACCTATTCCTTCCCTTCCGTCTCCTCCTACTCTTTATATACCTATTCCTTCCCTTCCGTCTCCTCCTACTCTTTATATACCTATTCATGTGATGTCTGATTATTGATTCATTTTTACTCTGGAATCCTTCTGCATTCCTCTTGTTACTACCTCCTCAACCCTCTGTCTTCTTTCTCCTCCTCTTTTTGCTAAACTTGGTACTTATTGATTTCTCTCTCTCTCTCCAATTGATAGAAGTGACCCTCCCCCTCCATAAATCATTCTCTCTTTCATTCTTCCTTCTCAGCTGATAGCGTACAAGCAGCAGCACTATCAAATAGACATATGTACCTCAGATACAAATGATGCTTTGGCACATGTGACCACTTCCAGTAGTCTTGCCAAACAACTTAGTTTTGATTATAAAAGAGGCATTTACGAAATTTACGCACACATTAAGATTTAAAAAATTCATACTTGAAATATGTTTACTATTTGCATATGTGTGTGTGTGCATTAATTACAATTATTATTTTGAATGAAGCTCCAGCTTTTTCAACAAATCCTGCATTTATTAATAATTTCAACTACTATTACCATTTTAAATTTTCCATTTTTTTTTCTCCCATCACAACTTGACTAGATTTGTAAAAAATGAATAATGGTTTATAATAATTTGTTTAGTAGAAATAATGATAAAAAAATGTACAGTATTTATTTTCCTTGTTGTGGTACTTGGATCAGGAGTAGTAAGAGGGTTGATTGACTGAAATATAAGATGCATAACGATATATTGCGTAATAGCAGCTTTTAAGTCAAAATGTTCAGTCTAGCTTCCAAAATTATTTGACCTTCGTTCTGTTTGAGAATCTGTAATAATTTCATTTGATACCAAACTATCTTTTTTGCTTACGAAATACTCGATTAACAGCTTTATTTAAAAAAAAACAGCCATTAATTTTTTTTTTTCATATCTGTAAGATGGCCAGATTAGAGGGCTTTGGTTTAATAATCAAGTCCAAAGTTCTTTTTTCTTTTTTTTTTTTCTCCCCCCTCTCCTTATGTAAATGTAATATATCTTTCTCATACTTACCTGGTAAATATACATTCTAAATTTACCTTTTATAATGAAAAAAAAATTGAAGAGGGAATGTTTAGTTAAAGGTTCACTTCCCATTTAGTATAGCCGGGTTTTTGTTTTATTTTTCTTTTATTCTTTTTAGTTTAAAAACAATGAATTATTTAAAGTAACTCAATTGAATAGTAAGCCCAAGTTTGGATCCTCTGAAAATATATCAATCAATTTGACCTACAGTACTGTTTGAAGGTATTTGGACCAACTGAAATTTTGCATCTATAGCTTTGTTTTAAGAGTTGAAACACGTACTTAGTGCAAGAAGAACTATATTTTATTGCAGACTGTTCAAGACATATTTAGGCATGTTTTTGTGGTTTTATATGTGAATTTTAGGAAAATCAAAAAAAATGAATTAAATTTTCATATGAATAAACCAAGGACTTTTCTATCCTGCTGAGATTTTGTTCAGAATGAATTAGCTAGGGTTTTGGAAAGGCTAAATAAATGACATTGTTATTCGGAGGAGTTGCCAAACTAGTTAGTTGAATAGCCTTGAACTCGTATTTGTGGGGGAAAAAAAATGCAACTTTGCCACAAATTGGAGTCAGCCATTGGAAACAAGTATTTAACCAAACTCTGCCAAAAAACATAATGGAAGTGTGTTCAGATGTTGAGAAATGTCTGGAAGACCTACAGACCAATACATACATGGAAAGAATGCAAGTATAGTCAAGAAACGATTTGTGCTCCTATTTACCTGAACCCCCACAAGGTCTGTTGAGTGTGTGGATACCACACATGCAAATGTGGGTAGGTATACCTAAAAAAGTTCTCCTAGCCCTCACAACTATAGTCCCAAGGACATGGAGCACTGGTGTTGAGGTGGATGAACAAATCCTGAGCTCCCTCAACTGGACTGTACAATACCATGACAATACCACATTTCATGAGGTGAAATCTGCATCCATCTGGTCTAAAATGGTTAGAAACCAGAAACTTCCGCACAAATCCTGTATGTTCCAGTGCTTGTTCAAATACTTATGAGCAGTACCTTATCTCCTCTCCAAACATTGACATTTCTGTTTTATCAGTTGGGTTGGTATTCTTGTTGTTCAGTAGCTATGATTTTGTAAAGAATGATATTTCAGATTCTTCAGTGATAATGTCTCCTCTTGCAGATGAGAAAACACAGCTTATATTTGAGATCAGATATCATGAAAAGTCATAGCATAGAAAAATAGGAAACATATATTTTCTTCGTGTTTACAAGCCTTGAGAAATAAATGCAGCACTGAGTTTTAGAAAAATTATTTGCCATCAAATTGATAGATCTGAGCCTATACTTGAATACATTGTTTTTCTCCAGTCAACTTGAGTATGTTAAGCCATTAAATTCAGAAGATGGTGATGAGTAATAGTTATTCATTGCAAGATGAAAGCCCTTGTCCATTGCAAGATGATGACTCAAAGATATAACTAATGGAATAATGAGATTGAAGACAGTTTTTCTATATAATTTTTTAAGGTCTTGGAAATTGTTTGTTGAAGCAGACCATACAAAGTTGTTGCTATTTACTTTTGGCACAAGGCTATAGTATGGGGCACCCAGTGTAAACTCAGTAGTAATGACCCACAAGCCAAGCTTCCTGACCACTACATGTGGTAATCATACAAAATTGTTTATGCTACCTGGTAAACTATGCAATGCGGAGAACGTGTGATATTGCAGTCTAAGGGTAAGGCCTGTGAGAACGCATAGTAATGGTGTTCCCTTAGTCTGTTAGAGAGGAAGAACTGTGTAACCTGACTATGCATTTCTAAAATTCTCATTCTCTTCATCTCTTTATAACTTCAGATCAGCTGAAATGGTGCATTGTAGTTAAAGATATCGAATCAAGGTTCCCCAAAAATGCACCCCCCCTTTTCTCTGAACTACTTAGCTATAGAGACTGGCTTCAATTGCTATCCTCGTGGGAGCAGACTACCTTGCATCCTCTTACTTTAGTGTTATACCATGACTTAAGGCCAGTGCCCTACCTGAAGAAACATGCCCACTCAAATTTTGATGTAAAGGAGATTTTGGACTATTTTCTTTGTGAGGATTAAACTTTCTAATGCTCTATTCACTCAGTACAGAGAGAAAAGTGATTCAATTTGAATTCGATGTTCATAATCCTTTGTATGAACCAGAGGTGCATAATTTATGTAGTTAATGCTGAAGGCTAAAAAGTTCGTTTTTTTTTTTTTTTTTTTTCTTCTCCTCTCGATCATTGAATTTCAATGTTCATAAATTATAGTTTTCATTATATTCTTCATATACAAGGATTCCTTTATAACTATAACATTAATTTAAAAACAATCTCATATTGGTTTTACTGGTAAAGCAATACCAAACTAGTGTTCCAAAGGTAATAATGAATCACTATCACCCACATGTTGTGCTGCGGGTGATCAATTAAAAAGTTGGAAAAGGGCGTGATCAATGGATAAATTACTTCTGTTGCCTTTTGTTGGGCTGTAATCACTGAAAAAGATCTGAATTTTCAAAAAAAAAAGCAGGCATAGACTAGTAACTCAAACTTGTATCACATTGAACCCACCCCCCCACAAAAAAAAAACTCACAGGAGGGAATTAAAAAAGACAAACATTTTCCCCACTTATTGTGTGTGCAAAATTTCAAGTTCTTATTATGAATGGTAAGGACAAGGCAAAGTCTAGATAAATAAGGGTCAGAGTACACTGAATAATCTAAACCCAGCAACATTGATTAAACTGGTCTGTTGTAGGTAGCGGTGGTTAAGAGCACTTGAGTATACATATTGTAGACAGAAGGAATCGAGGATGTTGCTGCATAAATTTTCCTCATAATTGTCTTAGCCTGAGTCTTGAAAAAAAATAAGGGAAAGTAAATGAATTTAAAAAATTGTTGGCATCATAAGAGCCAATGATGAGTACTCATTGTAGATACCACTTCAGGAATTTTTCATTGCTCTGCTGGGAATATGATTGGTTTTAGTCTGGAATTCTGAGATGGAGCATTCTGATTGTTCCAGACTTATGGATGAGTGAGATGAGTTATGGTGAGTTGACTGCCAATCTTACCATGGATAATTTGATAATTGAAATGGATAAAGTACAGCATGTGACTTAAGGTGTCTGTTTGAAATCAGCACTTTGTTCCTTTCACTTTTATTAACTTCTATTATCATTAACATTATTATCATTATTAATACTGTTTTCACCTATAAAATTAGATCAGCTGCAGCAACAACAATTTCAAGTCTAGTGCTGCCTTTTCCAACCTTGACAGTTGTATGGTTGTGTTCATTTTTTTTAGAAGGAAGTAGCTAATTGAGTTCACCCAGTTTCACTATTTTTCTGGTGAGCAGGTTTTGGAATTCAGAATTGTTCTCGCTCCTAGACTAGTTGTTTCCCAGGATAGATAGCCCAGTCTGCCTTGCTACTCTACCCGTAGCTTAGGTGGGGGTGGGGGGATAAGAGATGGATTCATGCCTTTCCCAAGGCTAGGTGAACAAAGTCTTGGCCAGATTTTGAACTCGACTCGCTGATTCCATTGTCTGCACCAATAGCTGTTAGGCCATCCACACCTCCACATAAAACCAAATATCTGCACGTATTCTTCTTGCTGAAAAGAACTGGTTTTATCCCAAGATGGAAAATACAACTTGTAAAGATTCACATCAATTGTAACTAATACTTAACACAAATCCAGACAAATTATTGTTCACCTATCTTGTGATTCTATTCTTCTTCGTGAGGAAATATTAGTTGAAAAATATTGAATGGTTAAGTTGAAAAAAATGAATATCAAGGACTTTTTCTTTTTCAATTTTTTCATTTATTTATTTTTTTTTACTTGTGTTTGTTAATGTAAATGGAATTGATCATCAATTTGGAAAAGGAAATGACATTTAGTACGACATGACCCTGATATCCTACAGGATCTCACAATGAGTTATTTGCTTTTTTTTTTTCCTTTTGGATATCTTTTCATTAAAAAGTTTTAGTATCATTTCAATGTCACGTAAACTTGTAAATTACTCTTGTTTATTGCTGCCATTAAAGTTGGAAGAAGTTCTTTCATTTTCTGTTTAAAATTTTTTTGATGTAAGTCAACCGTGAGTATAAAACCAGGTCAAATTAGAACTAGCATTCCAAAGGAAATTATGAATCACCACCACCCATGTATGCTATATTGGGGGGGGATGACCAATTAAAAAGTTGGAAAAAGGGATGATTAATGTATAATGTCTCGCCTTTTATTGGGCTGTAATCACTAGAAAAGGAATGAATTTTCACAATACAAGCAGGCACAAACTTGTGACCAATTTAGCATGAACTTAGATCTCATATTGAACCTCCTCTTAAAACTTATTTTAGAAAGGAATTTTCAAAAAACAAAAATGTTTCCTTACTCATTAGATGTTTGCAAGTTACTACTATGATTGGTAAGGGCTGGGCAAAGTCTGAATAGATATTTATAGATGTCAGAACACATCCACAGTGATTAATAACCTGAACCGATCCACAGTGATTAGACCAGTCTCTAGTGGATTGAGGTGAGTAATAGAATGTCCAAGTAAATTGGACAAGTGGTTGGGCCCCAAACCATAATCTAAGCATGATTTCACCTTAACAAGAGAAAACTCTTACAAATTGGCTCCATATTTTTTTTTATTGAACAGTGACTAAATATTAATAAATGATAATTTGCAAATGTAATCTTCATTTATTTTAATTTATTCAAAAAGTAGCAAAGAAGAATGACAAACCAATGTTGAAGCAGTTCACTCTAATCCATAGATGTCTTCTTCATAAAATTTAGCAAACTACTGTGCCCGTTCTTCTGTCATGGAGTCGTCATGAGGGTCATCTTATTGTAAGTCCTCATATTCTGTTGCTTGGTCAGCAGATCTTAACACAACGTCATCTTCTCCTTCATCCATTGCACTGCTGATTCCACATTTCTTAAAATTGTGCTGAACCATTGTTATCACTCGCTCAGACATTGGTTTATTACAAAATTCTATCCTTTCTTTGATTAATTTGACTATAAATCAAGGTATTGATATAAGGCTACTTTTTAGGTAAAAAAAATCAACAAAAATACACGGTATATGAATTCACTTGTATCCACACAATATCTATAAAAGATTTCTTTAAAAAAAAAAAAAAAAAAAATATTTGTGTACTCACTGGTGTTTATCCACATAATATCTTCAATAGCACTCAATGAATTTCAATGACATTCTGTTTCTGAGGAGTAAGGGAATCGATTAAATTTTGGAGCTGATCATAAGATTTCTTACAGTTACATCGAGGGTATATATATTTTCATTCACTTTTTAATGACTGTGGCATGGGCAGAGGTTTGTTCCCTCCAAGGGCTTTCTAGTTTATAGAGTGCGTTATTCTATTTCTTTCTTCATAATAATGGAGGTTTTCTTAACCTCTTGGTTATAAAGTTTCTCCTTGAAAATTGTTTTACCACTAAAAGCTCTTGTAGGCTTTGAATATTTCACTTTAGATGGTCTTAGACTATAACCTCTATAGAGTTCTGTGGTTTTCAGATGCAGGCAAACCTTTTAATGATCTAACGAAAGGTGAAAGTAACTTGTTCATTGATCTCCCAATTCTTTAATTGCATGCTTCTAAAAAGCTTTGGTCACATGAGCTTTTATTCAGTAACCAGACTGGTTTAAGTTCTCTCTAACTTATTCTGTTCTGTACAAAATAGTATTTATAAGCTATCAAAATAATTTTTCTGTAATGCAGTATAATTGATTTGATCTGATTTCTGAAGGTTAATTTCTCTGTTGGTCACTTAACAGTTAATACTAGTTACCGAGGAAGGACTTTGGTGAGAATAAGGTAAACACATTACTGACAGAAATCGGTTATAGTTGCGAGGTAAATTGTGAATAGGGTTACAAAAGTATGGAATTGTTTATAACAATTGTATAAATCATACAAATATGTAATTTATCATAAATATATTTGTTTTAAAAAAATATCACCCCTATTTAGTTTGTAGTAGGTGAGAAAAGTAACTGCAACAATTTTTTTGCTCTTTTTAGGCTTCTGTACTTTGAAAATTTGGATGTTAGTTTTGAGCTGGACTAAAAACTTTTTTTTCTGCTTCCAGACAAGGAACTCTTTGGAAATAAAATCTAAAATCTGCTCAAGTGAAATATCTTTCCTATTTCTGGGGGTAAAATGCAATTTTCTAGGAGAAATATTGCTTCAACTACTTGATGCGATTTTCCATTATTACAAGATGTTTATTCACAGAAACCATCTTTCAGTATCTATTGCCACATTCTTTCATTAAAATATAGGAAGAAATTATCTATCAGTGTCAAAACTTTAAAAAAAATATATCACTATTTTTATGCTCTTTATATTATCTGCTTGTTTTCTTTCACTTTGTATTTTGCCTTTCAAGTTGCTCTTAATTTTTGTCCTAACGAATCTAAACAAATTGATATATTTAATGAAATTATTTTTTGACATTTGATAACATCTACTATATACTCTCTACTAATGGATTAGCATAGTACCTCTAGAAAATGGCAGGATTATTTACTCCTGGATAAATTATACAAATATATATTTTGGTCTAAATGTATTTATTGCAAACAACAAAAAACGTACCTATCTACTTTCAACAAACACAGATACAAAAGACTTCCTTTACCAACTACAGTCAGTTTTGTTTCTGTGTTTGCAGTATCCACTTTCTCTTTCTGTTCTAGCATGACAGGTAACCAATAAATGAATATAGTGACAAGGCCTTTCATATCATAAAATAGGAATTCAAAAAATTTGTATCATCGAAGTAACAGGCAATTTGACTGAATTTTGTATAAATAGACCTGTATAACACACAGCTTTGCCTTAAATATTTATAGATATATCCTACATATTTACAACTCACTTTGTTCCCAATTTTTTTTTTTTTTTTTTTTAATCCATTTTTATGATAGAAATGAATTATGTCATCTACATTCACAAGTATAGGATTTTAGATATAATCATATAAATAAAATATAAGTATAGATCTCCCACCCCACAATGGACTTTCGTTACTCGTGGTTTACCTTTCGAGAACCTCCCCTCCATTTATCCAGGGTTTCCCTTTCAGTGGACTGTGAACACATCATTAATTTTCTTGTTTTTAAGCAAATGAGTATTCTTGATTATTAAACCTATATATCTGATATAATAGACCCCATTAACGAAGAAAATCAAACTAGATTAGAGAATACAAGTATTAGATAATGACAGAAGAGAGGGTTACATAATTTTATTGCAATTCAATTATTATAATCTTTACTTATTTATCTTGATAAATAGAAATTCGATTGAAAATGTGAGATTTCTTAGCTGTCCATCAGTTTCAAATTATCTTAGATAATAAATTCTTGTAGGAGTCCAGATATGATTTTATGGATGATGATGATAATAATAATAATATATTAGTTTTAGTGTCATTGATAAGATTTTTATTCAAAAAAAAAAAAAAAAAAAAATTAACAGGCTTCATCCTTTCGGGTTTGTGAATATAAATTAAAAAAACAAAACGCTCAGCACACATCCATTTGGATCATATTACTTGGAATAATATGATCCCTATGGATATCTATAAGCACATACAACCTCTCATTCTCATATTCATTTAGTTGATAGGTTCGGGGACTTCAAGAGATGAATGAGCATAGCCTACGATTTTATTTTGATTGTCCAGATGTGATGTGGATTTAATTCTAAACTGTTCTTGGATAAGAAAGGGCTAGACTTTATCTTTGGTTTACTTCCAGCTTATCTCTTTGCCGTCTTAATTCTTAATCTTATCTAGTTGCTGCCTGTTTTCACTGTCGAAGAAGGCTGGCTGAAATTTCAACGTCTGCTGCTGCTTTGAATCAGTCAAGTAGCCAAAAGTAGGGACAAGTTCGAGTTACATTTCGACAATTTTTTTATGTAATTCAACATTTTCAATGAGGCATTTACTGTTTAGAACAGGGCATACATTCCCGCAACAAAATTTTAAAGACATTTTTGTTTATATTCAAATTATTGTAAAATTAAGGGTTTTGATAAAATTGCTTTCATTTTGTGCACAAAGGTTTTTATATCAGTTACATATATATAAACCAACAATTTATTTTAACCAAAATTAGTTGGAATTATAAATTGGCCTTGTGGTTGTTGCTATTATTAGTGCATCTACATATTCACACCAGATATCTGGTGATCATCGCTAGAGACTGAGTGGGGTTGCCTCCTCAAGTCCCCAGTCCTCTTCTGAGCATACCCACAGTGCTGTGGTTTACACTTTCTCACCAATTGTCTGATGGTTATTATCATTATATTATGTTTCTACGTTTTATGAAATAGATTCTGAGTCTACGATGACAATCCTCATATGTATATAGTTTGTGTGAAGTTTATTTTCTGTTAAAATACTTTCCCGGCCTAGGTTTCATCCTGCAGCCAGGAAAAAAAGAAAGGTACCCAATGTTCAGTCCGGAGAAATTCATTTCCATAGGGCACAGCACCTCCTCATTGCACTAAAAGAAGAGGGTTGTGGGTAATCCTGACACCTTCGTGACACTGGTTGATAGGGATAGGCAATTTTTGTCCCTGTCCACATATACATGTGCCCCCCCCTTCCCCTGTGTTTAAGTGATCTTGTGCAAAATTTGCTCTCTTAAGAAAGCAAATAAATCCCTTTGATTCCGTTAATAACTGGTTGACATCGAAATGAAAGACTAGCAAATCTTCGTCTGGCTTTGTTGAAAAAAAAGTACTGAGCTGAATTCAGTGCCAATGTCTTTAAACCGCCACCTCAGCAAGCTCTGGAAAATAACCCTCTTGAAACAATAGGTAATATCTGAACTAGAGAAACTACATATTAATACTGTTGTGATGCTATTAATATTATCATTATTATTACTGGTAAATTTCCATTGATTTACCAATGATATGTCTGAATCTGTGTACTGTGCTTACACAGTAATTTGAAAGGTATTGTTAACTAAAATTCTTGTATTCATTTCGGGCAAAAACTAAATTGAAACCTCAACTACAGTAGTATCAGTTATATTATCAGCAGTCTGCGAATGAACACATTCACAGCTGAATAGCCAATTCTGGGTTCATATGTTCACCATACCCTATTCATCTCTCTCTCTTTGTTTATATTACAGACACAATGATAGTTCACAAATTATAAGAATTTTTGCTGTTTTTGTAAAATTTGTTTATGGGGATATTTTTTGTGATTGCAAAAGAACGGTCTGTCTCGAACATTTTACAAATTGATAAAAACTTGATGGAACCCTACAAATTCCATGGGTGTTGACCACTAAGATTATCCATTATCTCCTGCCTCTTCTTTCACTCTTTACCTGCTAATCACCCCTACATACAACAGACCGGTTTATCTACTGTAGCTGGGTTTAGGTTATTTATATGTGTTAACATTTATATCTATGTATTTATCTGGTCTTTGCCCATCTTTTACTGTTCAGAGTGGAAACTTGGAATTTTGCGCACACGCACACTCCCCTCAGCAAGTAGAGAAAATTTTTTTTTTTTTCTGAAAATTCCCATCCAAAATAGTTTATTAGAGTGGGTGAGTTTCAAGGTATAAGTTATGCCAAATTGGTCATTAGTTTGTGCCTGCTTATTTTTTTTCATTTTTATTTTCTGAAAATTCAGACCTTTTTTAGTGATCACAGCCCAACAAAAGTAACTTATTTGTAGATCACCACTTTTTCTAACTTTTTTATTGATCACCCCCAACATAGCATGTATGGGTGGTGGTTATTCATAATTTCCCTTGGAATGTCAGTATCTTTTCATTCTCTGCCCTATCTCTTCTAATCTTCGTTGTCTGGCCATGTTTTTATCTCCATGTTATATAAACATGGATTAGTTTCGTATGCGGAAAAAAGAATAAGTAACGCACAAAATATTTTCAGCTGCATCTTCTCTTTCCATCTCTTCATGGGGAATTTTTATGTATCACAACTTTGACGTCTTTGCATTCCTACCTGCCTTCCAAATCTTTCACACATTGTCTCTTGATATCTGGCCAGAAGGTCTCTCTCTGTCTTTCGTCTATTTCCCTTCCCCCCTTCTCTCTCTCTCTCATATATATATATATATATATATATATATATATATATATATATATATTTGTGTGTGTGTGTGTATATAAATTTTTTTCCCTTACACCAGATTTTCTTTTTCATTGTCTCTTTATTTTTTTACCTCCTACCTCTCCTCCTCCATGCCTTTTTCCAATTCCTTCCCGCTTAATATTATTGTGTACATTTCACAGTCAGATAGCATAACTGGTTCCTGCTCAGAAGAGCCAGAGAGTGGGCAGATACTACACTCTGATCCTTGGTAGAAAAGCACAACAGGTGCACAAAGAAGCAAATAATAGCATAGATTTTATAGAAAAAGAAAGAAACCTATATTGGGTACTGAAGGATCCAGGGAGGTGGATACTTTTGTGTCAATATAATTTTTCTGTTGCCACTTTAGTGTTAGTTGATAACTGCTTTTTGTTGTGTTTTATTTGTTCAGGGTCAAGTCATGGCCAAGGTCTTACTACTTATTTATAAATAAATTCACCTCTACCTTGGATAGCACCACAAAATGTCTCCTGCTCTATGTGGCAAGACAAAAACTAAGTCTAGCAACTGGAATGGATGCACATATACATATGAGTCATGTGGCACTTAACATCTTGAGGATCCATTTAAGATGTGAAAACCTTGCAAAAGAAAGAGACTGCCTAATTTACTGTAAGATATCACTTAGAATTTCTGCAAACTATGGATAAGATTTGCAATCTTGACCCTTTTGAAACTGCTGGGATATATGTGTCCTGTTGATCTATTTCAAAAGTCTCCTGGGAGCTGTCACAATAAATGAACATGAATAGCAATAAATGTCTACTGCTACAATATACTTGGGCATATGAGAATTCTTTCATCAAGGGGGGCAAAAAACTTGATTTGACCAAAACTCTACATGGTTTAGTTCAAATTACACTGATTTACTTGAACTTTAACATGTTTTGCTTGAATTGGGGTGGGGCGAGGCCCTCCTCGACACTCTGGCTCATGTGCCTATAACGATGTGTTCCAACATGATTTTGGTTCTTCAAAATACGGGAAAATTTAAATCTAATAAAAGAATAGTTAAACCATCAAATAAAAATTTTCTTTCTTTTTTTTCCTTTTTAAAATAATAAATTTAAGTATATTGTAAAAATAAATGGTTTGATTTGAAAAAAAAAAATTCATCCATCTTATCAAATTATTATTATTATTAGAGAAGACTTCTGTTATTATAGTACCTTCTGAGATTTAAGTGCCGTCGTAACAATTTTGCTGCTGTAACGGATAGATTTTATACAAAGTATATTAATGAAAAACCAAAAAGATCTCTATCACCCTCTCACATTCTAATGCCTCGTGTAAACTTCTGGTGGCATTATTTTCTTAGTTTTCAGAATGATACACTGAGATTTCTTTGCTGCATACTAATTAATCTCCGCAATAGTTTTGCAAGAATATGGAAACAAACGTGCAATTAGAACACATGTCCTTGAAAAGTACCTTATGAACAAGACTTTACTGCAGTTGTAATATCAATGTTTCCATTTGATGCTTCTATACTGAAATGATGTCTTATGAACTATTGTTCATGGTAGACTTGTTATAACTTGACAAATATGGCATCAGACAGTGTTTCATACAGTGTTATTTCCTGTTCTATGTCATAATAATTCTGCCCCACTTTCAGCAGTGTAAATTTTAGTTTGACTTACCCAGGGATTTTTATCTTGTTGTTGGCCTCTGGGAAGTAGCACATATTTGAAAGTGGGTTAAGTTACTTAACCCACTTTAACTTAAGTACATTAAATTATGTTTAGAGAGAGTTAAAATTTTTCTCAAGTATCTTTCTAAGAAAGATTTCCGTATACTATGAGATAATTTCCTTTCTAAAATTGACAAGATATATACTTGTTTGTGATGTCCAAAAGTACATCAGAATAAAATTCATTAATCCATGACTTAATCTATGTATTTGTTTCCAGTAAGGAGAGGAATTTGTTGCAAATTATCTCAATTTCGGTCTGAAACCTTGAATTATAGCCTTCTCCATCCAGCCTTTTTACAATGAAAATATTAAAGAGACTTATCAATGACATTTTGTTTTTGTTGAAGTATCAATCTGTATATCTTCATTTATCACTTCATCATGTTGTAAATTTTGTATTTCCTAGTATAGAGAGAAAAAAAATACTCTCGTAAAATCACTTTTCATTGCAATTGTCATGCTTGAGTTTAGTGTAATAATTACTCTACTGCATTAAACTACAGTTGCCAGAGATCAAATCTATACATATCTTATTTCTAACTTTCTCCTAAAACTTAGAACATTTCACTCACTGAGATATTTTACTGATTTGCACACTTGGAGTTTGGTACAAAACTCTAAACATATCTATATTCCTTATTGTTATAATTGTCAGATATATAACTTTTGGTTCTGTGGAGCAAGAGCAAACAAAATGAAAGTTTGAGAGATAAAGATTAAACTCTCAGAATATTTATTTAATGAAACTAGAGTATATGTTTATCTTGTAGGTCAATGTCTTAAGGGGCAAATTAGTTGAAATGTTACCTTATCTTATGAGTATTGAAACCTGATTCTTGCACTGAAATGGGATCTTTGCTGACACAATTGGCCATTGCTAACCAACACTTTGCACTGCATCATAATAAAATAATCGTCAGGTGATATTGTTGATAATAAAAGAAAATTTGATTTTCAGTAATAAGTTTCTCTCCCTAATCTCCTCACTTCTGGGTTGGGGCATACATCAGACTTAACCCTCAAATTACTTGCAGGTGGCCCATTGATTGGCAATGTCCTCAGGGTGCTTGAATCAGGGTTCAAGTTTTAGCTGCATTGTTAGAATGAGAAAAGTAGTTAGTTTTTCTTTCACTCCATTTTATTTGTTTGATGTGAATTAGTGAATATTTGATACTAGAAGCAATAACCTGGTGATTAAAAACAGATCACTTGAACATCATCCCTTCTAGACTGGCTTGGGGGGGGGGTGTTCAAATGACTGCCGCTCGGTTGGGGGGGGCATGTAATCCTTGCTGCTTCGAGAAGTTCAATCCGTAAACTGAACACTGGATTTCTATTCATTTGTATCCTATGAATGAATAGAGAAAATGCACAGCGTCACCTCTTCTGTCACATCTAGCTTTAACTTATGACCTTTGTTCTTTTGATGCCAGTGAATGAAGTGATGTCAAATTATAGAATCATAATAGTTATTGACCCATTAACTGCAGTTGTACGGCTAACTCAATGAAATTTCCATTTTATTGTGATTGATAGCTACTCGATTCTGAGTCGGGGCTTTTATCTTACAATGGATAATTATCACTCTTCACTACTTTGCAGAACTTAATTAGTTAACTATGTATCTACATACCACTTAATTGTGAAAAAAAAAGTTCAAATTCAATTTTTTTGGTTTGGTATTTAAAATAAAATATTCTGCAGTTTGAATTTATGAAATTATTTCAACAGGTTTTATAAGTATTAGATGAACTAATATGAGAAAAGGGTAGGTAAGTTATTCATATGTTCTGACATTTATATGTATCTATCTGGATTTCACCCAGCCAATTCAAATTCATTCTGTTATTGCAGTGTTATGAACAACTTTACATTATAAACAAGAAAAAAAAAGTTCAGTGAGGCACCCACTATTAAGTTCAATGCCATTATTGCCAGACCACAGGACACTGAGGGGGGATTTTTGTAAGAAGTATCCTATTAAGGGACACCTTTCTACCAAGTTTCAAGTAAATCTGACTAGCAACAGAAGCTATGCTTGTACACAGGATTCACCAATGGAGTTGAAGAGTTGAAAATTTAAACATTTTATATTTTAAACAAAAGTTTTTTTTATTTTTTTATTTTTATTTTTACACCCCTCCTTTCTTATAAGATTTTACTGGGGGTGGTCAATTTGCAATGAAAGTTTATGCTAAATTGATCAATAATCCCAACCTGATATAATGCCAAAGGACGTTGGTCATGAAACCAATAAGCGTTTCTATTGAGTGAGTTACCAGACCTGATTTTAATTCATTCTAAATAAGGGGTTTGGAACATTGATTTGATAACAATAACCATTGGATAGCATTATCCATAATCATAATAGACATCTTCCTTAGCAAGAAAACTCATATTCATGAAAGAAAATATTGTTTTACTGTGGATGTACAATTCCATAATCAGAAATTGGTGGGCAACTCAGTAATTGCCTGGGTGGTGGATTACACTTGCCAAACAGGCCAGTCAGTGCACTTTGACTGATCCACACCTATGTGATTGATGATTAAAAAAAAAAACTGTGAAAAGGAGGGTGGTTATAAATGAAGCCTAACCACAAATCCTTATATTTAGAATACAGTCATATCTTAACTCAAGCCCAAGCGACTAATGTCCAATTGCAGATTGGAGAGGTCCCCATAAAGACTTGGAAAATTTTAGAAAAAAAAAAAAAATGAAATTGTATACTTGGTTGCATCAATTTGTACAGCAATTCCTTAACTGTCCTAAATCAAAACCCGTCCTATTCAAGATATTCCTGTATAACATTTTTCTGGTCTTGATAGATACAAAATGTGAAATCATGTTCAGCACTACAATCCAAGAAGAAAAGACGTGTCATCACAGTACAGTATAATACAGTAAATTTCTTATATTTTATGTAGTATGCAAAAAAAAGAAAATGAAGCCTTGAGAAAGGGTTAAGAATTTGGACGAGTCTTTTGCTTTGAATTAAGCAGTCATAAAGCATCAAAGTGGACGAAGTTCATGGCCACCACTTGAATGTAGTTATCAGTGCCTGGTAAAAATGACACTGGAAAAAATGGCACTTGTGAAAAGCTTGGAAAAAATTGTATACTAAATCAAAATACTGATATAAAGGGGGGGATTGGGATTTTTTTCCTAACTCATTCAGTGGGGCTGGTGTAAAATTTCAAGTTCCTACTATGAACAGTTAGGGCTGGGTGAAATCCAGATAGATACATAAAAATGTCAGAACACATGACTAACCCAAACCCAAACCCAGCAACTGATTAATCCAGTCTGTTGCAGGTAGCTGTAATTTAAAATCTTTAACCTATATGTATTTATGTATAGATTTTTTTGACTCTTGGTTCATTTTTGGAATATGTTTTTCAGCTGGGTGTTGTAAATTGGGAGGGTTTGGAATTCAGACACATATATATATATATATATATATTATAATATAATATATTATAGTGATTTATAATTTCCTTAGAATTGAATGTTCTCTATCCATTGATGCAAAACTTACTTTGCCAAACTTCTTTTGGGGCAGTCCAATCTCTGCTTCCTATCTTATGTTTGTACAACATTTCAGCCAAATCATTCTCTGGCCTTCTTCAGGTGTAATATGTAATATTCATAAGGAAAGGGTTTCCTATCAATCTCTTTCTCTCGTGGTGCAAAGCAAAATATGGTATCATACAGAATATTTAAACATTAATTGCAATGCGTATGAATAAATTTGGTCTTGTTTGATGTCTTTGAGATTTAGTACCTTCAATATTCCACAAAATACTTAGTTTAGTATGTTTAAACTTTAATTTTCAAATTTTTATCATCATAGTTTTTGTGCTGATTTCCTCTTCATCCTTCCTCAGGTGTGTTGCATCCATTAGGTGACAGTCAAAGACTGCCGAACACAACCTATCCCTTGGGAGAGCAAAAGAATGTAGCCAAGTCTTATCTTGAAATAGGTTCCTTACTCCTTGCCATTAGAGACGGATATGTCTTATCTCTTTCTCTATGTAGAAGATAAGAATAAAAACACTGCTATGAGCGTAAAATGTAAAATTCGTTCAAATATACAAGTCTGAAAACTTATACAAAGTACTTATTACAATTTACTTTGACAATAGTAATAATGATCCATAGAAATGATTGGAGTTGTGGCTATGAGCTCCTCTTCCCCTACAACAACCGCACAGTAACAAATCTTTCACTGCAATATGTTGGTTTCATTGAGCATGTAAGGGTGTTGAATTTTGTAACAAAGAAAGTAGTCTACAGAAACGGATTATCTTTGTTTCTTTATCACAATTCGGAATTACAGGTTGGTGAAAAAAATCTGGATCAAGATATGATTTAGCCAACCAGAGTATTTTTTTATGAAGATGTCTTACTTTTTCTTTCTACTATAAATTGAGAGAATAGAAATATTATTTTTTCATTAACAATATTACCTTATTACTACCAGGTAGTGGCATGAAAATTGCACCGATTCTGAGCGTTGGGGGCGAGGTCCACGGGCTGAAATAATGGTAGATGGAGGTGTGGCTGCTTAGCTAAGGATGAAGTTTCAACACGTGGCCTCTTCCCAATGTTCAGAATCTGTGCATTTTCATGCCTCTACCTGGTATAAACAAATTGGGACACTTAACTAGAGAAGCTGAAATATAGTAAACTGAAATTTACTAAATTTACCATTTGTGGTAATTTGGTTACCTTTGGATCTTCAGTGTTTGTAGTCTTGTCTGTCTGATAATATTGATTGAAGTTTTATCTCTTTGGCCTCCATCTTGTGTTTCAATCACGGAGCTACTAAAGAATTATAACATTATTTAGATTGAATTCTTTTTTTGCCACTATCAACTGAAGTGTATTCTGTTTAATACATTATCGATTTCTGAACTGATTTTGGATTCTTCAAACATCAATAATGAAATATGCTTCTAGCAGACCAAATATTTTAAACTGAGACCTTTATTAATTTTTGACTAGTATTTCTTTTTCCTTAATTTTAGTTGCTTTCCCTTGTTCTACTCAGACCATCTGTTTATGGCCATCAGTAAACAGAGCATGGTTCAGACGTAAAGAACTGTTTCCAAGCAAAACTGTTGGCTGGCTGTAGACAAATGGCGTAGTTGCGATGAAGAGCAACTAAAGATGATGAAAGAAATACTGGTCGAAATTTAACAATGGTTGATAATGCTTCGTTTAATAAAAAGATACATGAAGATGATACTATTTGAGACTTTATTCTATTGTTGTTTTTTATGAATTAGGTATAAGCTATACTAGGTGTTTTATCATATATTTGCACTTAGTGATGAGAATTTTATGATACTTAGTAAAAGAAAAAAAAATAGATATGAATTCTACTTGAACATTATGTTTTATTCATGCTTTAGATATAACAAGCATGTTGTGTGGAAGTTTGCATAAATTTAGGATATCTGCTCCTGGCAAGAACCAGTTAATCATCTTATCAGTACTAAAGGAAAAAGTGATGGCTTTAGCAGAGGAAGCCATGTTGCTTTCTCTAGAAAAAATTTTGCTTAATGTTTAGATGGCCTTTTCTTGACCCTTTCATGTTATCAACATGGTTATCCATAAAAAAAAACTGATGTTTCTATCAAAAAGGTATACTGTTTGCTCTTGGTACTTTCTTGTTTTTTTTTGTTTTTTTTTGTTATATTATTATGTAAGACATGCAGTCAGTTGAATAAAAAGGTATTTGTATGCGATGATGAATTTATCCACCATAAATAAAACACTTCAATTTGCGAATTAACCAGATTAATTGATATATATCCTGATTATTCTACTAAATTGACATCTACAGTAATTCATTTTGGATGCACTGACCTTTTGCATGAAGTAAATTTGAGAAAATAAAAAAAATCTTATGCATAAGCTTTCTAAACTGTTATAACACTTTGGGGCAGTGCTTTCCAACCAATGTACCATGGCACAATTGTGTACCGCAAAGCATCTGTAGGTGTGCCGTAGGAATTTAGAGTAGTCTATCCTTCCCCAAACTAGGGCCATGGGACAGTGTTCCTAGTATGGATACAAAAACATTTCAATATATTTTGACATTTCTGGTCTTTTAATGGAGCACATTTAATCCCCCATTTTTTTTTTTTTTTCAATGATGCAATGAAAAGAAATGTGCTCATTAAAGGCCAAAATTGTAGTTCTAAAATCTCTCAATTCTTTAGTGTTGAACTTGTGTATTATTTTTCTCATAATTGACACCTTGTTTCAATGTGTAATAACCAAATACATGCAAAACTTTCAAAATCTTTTGAGAACCGTGATCAGCTATATACTTTTGAAAATAGAATTAAAAAATTATTAGTTTAACTTATGAACACGTTACCATTCATTTTCCATTAAATGACTAAATCAATCTTTAAATACCAATGACCATTTTAGTGCCTGGCTCACTTAACTGTGATATAAAAAAGGTTGAAAATCACTGCTCTTGTGTGTCGCTGATAATCTTGTGGTGTGTTGAACAATTTTCAACATCTTTCAGAAGATATTTTTCCCGAGTCAGGTGAACTGCTAGGATGAGATATTTGGCTTGGCTGACAAAACTCAAGTAGTGTGTTGCAATAAATTTTATTTTTAATAAGTGTCGCCAATGCAAAAAGTTTCAAAAGCTCTGCCCTAGTAAAATGGATTACTGCATATCTCTGTGGATAAGGCAACTTCCAGATGAGAGGAGACTTGAATTTCATGGTCTTAACCCATATTGGTGGTGTAGAAAACTAGAAAAATATATTGGTTTTGGTTTGTTTCGAAAGAAAAAAAAATTTGAGCAGAATAGTAGGAAATTTGTTTTCTTTGTATCATGAAACTATTTTCTTCTATTTTTCCATGAAATCTTTTTTGTCTAATAAAACATTCTCATTCTAAATGTCTTCATTGTGTGTAATAGCAAACCTGATCGTCCCAATAAGAAAATGGTCTTTTGCTATGGCTTGAATTTCTCCTACTCTAGTATATCTACCATTAACTTCTGAGTCTGTCCCCCACTGAATATCAGATGGTTTGTCTATCAACACCATTACCGCCTACCTGAAAATACTCCTTGTATAGATATGTATACCATACTTATTGCCCAGATTTACTAAGTCTTCAACTGTTCTGATAACCTTGGGCATCAGAATGTTTATAAACAATACTAACCCCAATAGTAATTTGTAGAAGAATGTTACAGTGATCAGCAGCTGGTCCATGACATTCAACACAAAATGAAATTGTTGAAGACTTTGCTGCCAATGATCTATCAATAACATATTGAGTTTAAATGCAACACTTATGCAGTTCTTGATGTGAACTTTCATGTTTCTTTTCCCTTTCGTTTTCTCGACATTTTAATGAATTTTTTTATTCTTTGATGTTTTCAAAGACTTCTATTTAGAAAAGACTTTTGTAAGTTGATATCACCATGAGTTTTCAACTAAGTTTCTCAGATTCCTGCTGTGTTTATGTAAATACAATATGGCAAAATGTCTGGTATGAATCCTGGTTCACTGGGGAAACATAACTGAGGGTCTCTGTGTTTGGCTAGTCATATAGTTCCGCCTTGAATGTATTGAATTTATTGAATTATACTATTATATCTGCTCGTATGCCTAACTTTTTTGCTTTTCATCCTCTTTGTATCTTTCATCCGTTCTCTTCTATCTCTCCACCCTTGTAATGTAATGATAGGAATGCTAGAGGATGCTTTTGCTTGAAAGGGAGTACTCCCTCCCCAACAACTCTTTCAATGTGATGAACAAGGGTAAGAATGGAAGATGGTGCTTATACTTTAATGAGACCATAGGAATATAGGAAGATCACAAAAATAATTTGCATCCCAAAGGAAATTATGTATCACCACCATCCATGTATGCTGTGTTTGGAATGATCAAATAAAAAGCTGGTGAAAGGGATGATCAATGAATGTTACTTCTCTTGCTATTTGTTGGGCTGTGATCACTAAAAAGGTGTGAATTTTTAAAAAACAAGTAGATGCAAACTAGTGACCAATTTAGCATAAACTTACATTACATATTGGAGCCACATTGAGAGGAGTGAGCATGTATGTATGTGTGAGTGCGTGCGCACATACACACACTAGCCAAATTTCAAGTTTCATTTATAAATGACTGGTTGGGGCTGGGTTGGGCAAAGTCTGGATTTCTACATGGATTGATACATATAAAAGTCAGAACACACAAATAACTTGAACCTTTAAGTGGTGATTTATTGATGATAATGATAAATATTAGTTTCATTTGCATTTGTATTTTATTATAGTTAATATAGATACATTGCAGAGGTAATAAATTACAAATTTATATACTTTGTTGGTGTATATATATATATATATATATATATATATATATATATATATATACACATATGAGATGATGATGATGTCTTCATTGTCAACATCCATGGAATTTTGATTGGTTCAGCTAGTTTACATCTACCAGTACAATGCCGATTCCAAAGGTGCATATTTGGAAGGAACTGGACTTTATGGTGTGCAGAGCAGCCTGTAATCATATGCACATACCTTTTAAGAATTGTAGCGAAATGTGAAAAAGAAAAACGGATCATATCAGTCACAATAGAAACTTTCATGTAACTGACATCTTTTGGCAATATGATGTGTTGGAGGTGATCAATTGAAATTTGGGAATGGGAGTGTTCAATGAATAAATTACTTCTTTCTCCGTTAGTTAGACAGTAAGTCTGAACTAAAAAGAAAAGAAACGAGCATGAATGCAGCTGGACCCCATCTACAGATCAATTTAGCATAAACTTGCATCATAAAGTAAACTCCCATTTAATACTTATTTTGGGGAGGACTTTTGAGAGTATAAAAGTTTTTTTCATTCATTCATTCATGACAAATATTTAGATTTTCAGCCCTCTTATTCCATTGGTGCTGCATGCATGCATGATATATATATATATATCCAACCAGCAAGTCAGACCAGCTTAAAAATTGAAGAAACCTATGTTGACTATTTCTAACATTTTTACACACACAGACACTCCATATATGGCATATTTAGTGAGTGTAAATATATGATGTCATATAGTCTCCAAATTTTAATTAGAAAATATATTTGTATCTCTTTAATATGGCAATCTTAGGACCTGGCCATTGTTGGACCACATAAAATGCAGGAAAACAAATTTCCTCTTAAAGACAGCTGTTATGTAAACATATGCCACCCTCACAAAACAGTCTGATACAGTGTTAACTGATACAGGCACCTTAGCAGTGGTAACAGTGCCACCCTATTGGCAGTGACTTTCAATTAATCTTATTTGTATACTTATATTATGAAACCCATTTAATAAATTTGATTTTTATTGAAAAAATTTAATCGTCATATTTATAAATTCTAATTTTTCTTTTCTTTCTCTACATTACGGTTCAAGCCACAGTTCGAAAACCAAAAGTAAGAACTCTAGTGGCGGATTCACAAACTAATGATGACATTTTCAAAATGTGCCAGACCATGGTTGTTATCAAACCATAAGGGTAGGATTAGGGAGTAATGACCTGTATTGAAAATGTTTATCATTCATTCAGGTATCCATCTGCTCTTACCATTGAGGGTGTTGTGGGGTTGTTTTGAGATGAGCATTAACTATAATCCTTTCACTTCTGGCATGCTAGGTTCATTAAAGCTACACCAGATCCCCATTAGCTACACCTACCAGGTGTGCATTACCCACTCAGTCCATTTCTAGCCTCCCATGGTGCTGTATGAGGGGTTGGACTTGATATAGTTTTGTTACATATATTTTTTGCGAACCTCCTCTAGACAATTGCCTTTTGCAATTTAATCCATAGCTTGGGGTGGAGGGAGATGTAACCATGCCTTTTAGAAGTGGACACAGATTGAATCCGCCAAAGTTTGAATTCTACTTGCCCAATCCATTTTCAGTCCCGCTAACTACTTGGCCACCAGCACCTCCTTTCTTGTAATTCAGTAATCATTTTGTCTTGTTTAATCATGACTGCTACTCCTTCCCTAATCATGGCTTTTATCTCACCAGCTTTTATAACTTCCTGTTTAGGGTCCCTGCCAAGTGGCTTTATCAATAGATTATTTACTTGTCAAAAAAGTCTTTGCTCTCTCTCTCTCTATAGAAAACATAGTCTCAGAACTTCTTAAAACTTTACAAGATAGCTTACTGGAATCAATTACTTGAATTCTTTCCAAGTTAATTTTTGTCCCCCCCCCAAATCTATAAGAATTTTTTTGGTTAGTAATTGTGTGTGTGTGTGTATGTATGTATGCAATGATGTAGTACTATGGGAATGGTACATTTTTGGGGAGGGAGAATGACGTTCCCTTACTCTCTATGTTGGTGTTTTCCAACCCCTTTAGTCCAGCCCCCTCCCCCTTTGATGACAAGTCAGATCTACCAGCACTCCTCCTCAAATCTTCTAAAAGCAGGTGAAGTTTAATTTGAATTTGTTTCTTATGTTTTTATTAGATATACCACTGACTTTCAGCAAAAAATGACATGATTTGATAATGTCTGAAATTTAAAATCTATTGATTTTATTGTAATAAACTTTGTGTTATTGATAAAAGAAATAATTTTTTTTCTCCTTTGAGACCATTTCCAGCACCCCATATATGTTTTGAAAATTCACTGTTGGAACCATTCCCTGATAAGTGAAACTAGCCGGTATATGTCAAAATACTTAACCTCATATGGCCTAAAAACGTCTTTGAAATTAGTTGAATTTCTTGAAAATTTGGAGAGGGGTGGGGGTAAAAGCAGTCTTTGCTCTTGTTTGACACCCTGAATTTTTTTATGGTCTGTGATTATTCTCTAGATTTACCAGCTTCTTCTACTCTCACTATTTAACACTTTGAATAAGTTGAATGGAACGAAGGAAAATATTTACAGGTGGGGGAATAGTAGGTACTATTTTGAGTGAGAATTGATGCCTCGTCATTCATTATAAAGACAAACTCTCTGCTAGACTATTCTAATCTATGTAAAATAGTATTGGTGGTTAGTATATGAATATCTATATAATGAGTCAAGGCTTTTGTAGTAATGATAATGTCTTTTGATGGCCTTTCTAAATTGATAACTATAAAGCAATACTGGAGATTCTGGGTAGAACAATAAATATGATTAGATAATTTTTGCGTTTATCCTAAACCAGGGGTTGGCCAACTCTGGCCCACTAACTTTATTGAATATATGACTTTGCATACAAAAATCCTTCATTATTTTTGTTTTTTTCCTGCCTGGGTTAGCAAACAATAAAATTCATTATGAAAAAATAGAACAGAAGTCTCATTTTTAGTGTGGCCTCGAATGAATTGGTTTTTAATAGCTGAAAATATTTTAACACTATGCAAGCTGTTTCCAATGCTTTGTATGATCATTATTTCACTTTTTTAAAAATTCGCGTTGGCTCACAAAACTTGAAATCATTTCTAACCCGGCCCACTGCCAAAAGGGTTTACCAACCCCTGTTCTACAAACATCATACCCCAAATAAAGAGACTGCACCAAAATTTATCAAAGATGAATTGGAATTTTGTTCACTACTACCATGGATAGCACAATATAGAGTGTAACAAAATTAGCATGTTTTCTATTTGGTACCAGGAGGCAGAAACTAAGTTTAGTGCATCGTCACAGCTAATTATATCGCCTTGATGAAATCCTGTATCTGAGGCAATGCACAATATGCCACAAGACATGTGTATCGTGTAGTGAAAGGGTTAAACTTTGGAGAACTTCTTTGAAAAAAAAAAAAAGATCCATTAATTTGAATGTTGATGTAGTTTGGGGGTTTTGATTTTCTTTTGAAATTTTTTTTTTTTCGAAATGCAGTTAACTGGAAAATTGCGCAATTCTACTGTTTTTCTCATTTGTCTTTTCTGATATGAGGAAAACCTAAGAATGTGATCCTTGAGAATGAAATTCTATTTCATGATATTCAATTAATGACAATTTTTTGATGAGTGCATGGTTTTTGTGTGAACATTAATTTGTATACCAGTTGTAAAACCAATTCCTTAAGGAAACCTTTGCCATAGTTTCACACCAAAAATTTTCTTGTTTTAGTTTGTATTTATGTATCTAATGAGCTTACCACTCAAGATGGAATCTCATAGGTCTTTGTTGTTGCAACGACTTAGTCTAACTTGAAAATCCTCTTATAAAAAAAGATTGAATTGTCTCAAGAATTCAAACTTTTTTGGGGGAACGATCCAATCTCTTCTTTCAATCTTTGATGTTAACAGTGTTATAAGAGCTTTTCTTTCCTTATAAATATCACAACTGAAGAAGTCCACAGAGTGAAGTAGTGAAATGTTGTATTAACATTAATGATGGTTAGAAGAGATCGGATTGCCTGGAAAAAAGTTTGAAAAAAAAAATTCCAATTCAAAAATCTTTGTGACGTGATTCTGTCTGACAAAACACACAAAGAGGAAGGAGGATGTGAACCTACTAACATCAGATTGGTAATCCCCAAGTTGTTTTTATGTGTACGTGTGTTCATTAGGCTGCTGGTACGTCGAGGCTAGCCGAGAAAATGAGGTGGAATTGAACTTGGCGGGTGGGAAGAAGGAAAGAAATGTTATTACAAATTGTGAAAATGAGGATAGTTCTATTCTTTTTAATTATGGTTTTACATTCCTAGAGTTTTTTTCGGATCCCATAGTGTTTCAGATGTCCACTTCTAGGTATATCATTAGCAAATCGACTAGTTTTTTTTATAGCATATACTGAAGCTTCAAGTCATTGAAAACTATCCCCGAACGCCCCCCCCCTTTTTTTTTGGAATGAATGAATGTTTGATTAAAATTGCTCAAAGGAAAAGAATCTAAACTTTTTACTCATTGGGGAAGGGGGGTGAGCTAAAGAAATTTTCATATATTTTCAGACATATTTGAAATGTCTCTCTGAACAAGCACATTAACTTGTCAACTTCTGTATATTAGTGTTAATTATTCACAACATGCCACAAGACACATGTATGTCATAGTGCAGTGAATTGGTTAACCTTTGGAGGTTTTAGTTATCTTTGGAAAAATCCAAGAATCGTAAAGATATTTTGCAAGATAAAAACTCTTGTCCATTCAAGATAAAAGGCCTCGCAAGAAGAACCGAGTTGCCATCAATCACAATGAAACCAAAAATTTATCGAGTTACAGACAGCCAGGGGATTGCAATGACGGAAATTCCCGTCATTTGCACTTAATGAGTTAACTGGCTCCTATTCAAACTTTAAAATATCCAAGCAACTGGCCTGTGGTTGTTGGATTTAAACGCTCTGCAGTTAAGGTGGCCGGACAGACAGATGTTTAGAAGTTTTAAATGACATTCTATTGACAGGTATGCATAAATAGACTATTTTTACACTTACAAAATTGAGCAATGAAAGAGTTGGTAATTTGCACTGCTTATGTCCCAAGTAGATTGGAACCTGGTATTTTAGTCATTAAAGCTAATTTGACTGTTCAAAGCAGGGTTGCCAGGTTTAGCCAGGAGGGGAGATAATCCGAGCCTCATCTCAGAGACTTAACCCAACACAGGCATTGGAATTTAGGAAATCAAGCAAGTCTGGAAGCAGAGGTTCAGTAGCCTCTTTTTGAGGTGGGCTGGTCTGGTCTGGAACAACTGCCTCCAGACTCGTTTGAATTCCAATTCTCTTGTTGAGTAAGCCTCTGGGATGAAGCTTGGATTATATCCCCTTCTGACCAAAACTAGGTACCCTGGTTCAAAGAGTAAGATTTTGGCTTTAATCGGTTTACTGTGAGTGACAGGAGTTTCTGTCTTTGCTGTTCTATGGCTACCTCAATAAAATTTCCATTTAATTTCATGAATGATGGTAATTCGGTTCTATCTGTTAGGGATTTTATCTTGCTGTGGATAACTATTAGCCCTTACCAACTAACAGGTGGAGGGAGATATTTCAAGTTTTCTGCTAAAAACTTTTGTAAGAAAATTCCAATTTTTTATTTCATTTTGAGTTTGGTTTAGATCAGTATAAGCATCTTTCAGAAAACATATCTGCTTACTTATTGAAGAGTAAGCAATTTTTATTAATAACGCATTTGGTGTGGAGGGTACTAATTAGATTTGTGAAAAAAAATCAAATTGTTAATGAATTGTAGATTTTTTGAATGAACGTTTCTTCAATCCATTAATTTTTAGACAATAATCCTGTATATTATAAATTCTCATTTCAGTGTCCATAACTTATTTGAACTTTCATGATAATCAAAACGGGTGAATTTAGATGCAAGATTTATAGTTGTTTTTTCTTTGTTTGTTTTTTTTTTTCTTTACTTAGAATTATTTTTATCAATTTTCACTATTCTAAACAATATTTGATTCTTGAATTGAAATAATAAAGTTGCTAAAGAAAACTATTATATAACAAGTTCATTTAGCTGGCTCAGATTATTTTATTCTGGTTGGATTCTAAAAGAAAAATTTGTTTTAAGGTTTAAAGAAAAAAAAAAAAAAGAAAAAAATATAACAACTTTAACTCCTCTTCAAATTTTAAATCCTTATCCAGATTATGTGAAGTTTCAAACTAAATCTGCGAACATTGATAATTACATAAATCTATATTAATTCTACATTTTATGAACATTCAATAATTTATAAATCCTATTTCTAGTGTCTCTTTTCTTGTGTGAACAAAGTTATTGTTGTTCTCAAGTAATTCTATTGATCACTCTTTGGGGCAAGTCTCCTGGCAGAAATCTTTGAGATTTTTTTTTCTTTTTTTTTTTAGTCAAATCTACTAAGTCCTATTGACTGATAGAAACCGTCAACAAAACTTATTGCATGTATCATGTGTGCAGATTACACTAATGTAGTTTGAGAGTAAATGTTGAAATTTTCAGCCCTCTATGTCTAGAAAAAAGTGTTGTTTTTTTTTTCGTTTTTTGTTTTTTTGTTTTCTTACAATTTTCCTCCCTAAATAGGACTTAAGTGGTAGAAGTAGTTTCAATATGGTAGCATTCAATGCTTGTTTTTTGAGAATTGAGACTTTTGATGATCACTTCCAAACAAAAGGCAAGAGGAGTAATCAATTTTTTATTTGATCATCCTCAACACAGCCTGCTGCCAGAAGACTTTGATCACATAACTGTCTCTATTGAGCAACTAACCAGTCCTTTTTTTTTTTTTAATTCCTTGTTCTCTTCGGGGACTTGGATAATGCCCCCTCCCCCCGTCCCGGTTGACGTTTTGTTAAAGGCAACAAACAAACAAGCTTGTTTACAAAATATTGGTGTATTAATTGTTGAAAAATCTTTATCCTGATTTTTGCTCAATGAAAACTGTTATTTTTTATATTTGAGCAAAAAATAACATTTATCACTGTAATTCGTGTAGATGCCAATTTGACGAATCTTATTTTTGTTGACAAAGTGCCTCCTCAATTCTCCTATCTGTCAAATGCTTTAAAATGCAAGTGCATGTTTTTTTTCTATATTTTCTACAATGTTCATGTGGCAGAATTTCATTTGGGCAATAATGTTAGAAATTGTGTTCAGAGTAGTTTTGATGGTTGCCAGTCAATCAAATAGTTTTTAACTCCACCAACTTGTTCACTGCTCTTGTACAGAAGTTCTATAGATTAACCGCTTTGCTGCCGTGGACAAGATGATTTGCCTTATGTTCTGTTTGTTCATTTTTTTTTTCTCCTACTGTCCCCCTTCAGTCCAAGTTGGAGTAGATTCTATCTCCTCCCAATGACAAGAAGAATCCTCATCTAATTTAGGAAAGTAAACCCTTCACTGGTAGTCTAACAGATCACTTTAAACCGAACCTGTATGTAAAATTAACATTTCCCTACCATGATTTGAAATCATGACCTAATGATTGCTAAGCACCTCTCTTACCAACTGAGCTGAACTGACAAGTCTTATATATCTAAAAATTTATTTCATGTATATGCAATATAGAAGTTACAGTAATTATCTTGAATTTGAATAGAAATGGGAGTGAAGTTTGACCCTACAGCAGCCAGACTTGTCTTACATACATTTATGTATGTATTTTATTTATTAGATATTCTGTTGCATATTTAAACATACAAGGAAGACTTTTTATTTTCATGAATTTTTCATGAGGAAAAACTGGCATCAGAATTACTAAGTTGAAAAAAATATACTTGGCAGTGAGGAGAATAAAATTCTTCTTATAAACTTATCAGTTTTTGCCAAGGAATAGTACAATTGTTTTAGTGTCCAATCTGTTTCCCTTGTCTCATTTTAGACCTGAGGAAATAGACACTCATTTTCCTTGGGTTCAACAATTAGTGAAATTATACTCATTGACAATTATTTAATTTGCTATAAAAACCCAAGAGAAATAACTGCACTATCATTTTACAATGCCTCATATTCCAGGAGTATCAGAATTAACAGAATTTGAAAGGAGGTATATTGTTGGTGAATTTGGAAGTAGCATGAGCCATGGTCAAAGAGCATTGAAACACCAAATTTCACTCAACTATGTAGCCATACACTTTGTTTATGAAGGGAAGGAAACCACTTACTTACTCTGGTTGACCTGGGCTGTCAGAAAGGTGTGAGAAGATGGTAAGGAAAAAATTGCCTGTTACTAAGGGCTGAGTCCAAATTTGACTAATAATTGTATAATGTATCTTCATTGTATGGGTAGAGAAACTTGAAAAAAAAAGTCACTTCTGAAACCAATCAATACTCCAACTTGGGGTGGGGGGTATTTGAACTCTTCTTCTTATCTTCAATGTTGTCACTGTTTTAAACGATTCATTTGTATGATCCTCTTCATTTAATATCTATAAGAAATGAGATCCTTTATTAACATTTTTTTCTAGAGTTAAATTGAAAGTCAAGTGGTATTGCTTTTAAATTCTATTTCAGCAACATTTACAGTACAGCTTGTTCCATAATTTTCAACACCGAAACTTTCTAATTTTTCTTTTTTTCTTAAACGATGAAATTCGTCTCCTGTCTATGGTCATTAATGTTCCAACAATCCAGCGTTAGGTATACATACTTAACCATACGATCAATCAAACACCTGATGAGGACTAGAAATGAATCTGCTGAAACGTGATCACATTGTAGATGCAAGTTCAAATTATCCAAGAAAAAGTTAGCATGTTGATGACTCTTCTTAAAGTTTTAGACAATAATCAATATTCAGCTGAGGAAGCAGTGAACAGTAAAGATAGTGAATAGACCCTTTCAGCTTTGATTCACTGTAATCTGATTTCCTTCCTTCCCCAAGAAGTTTCATTATGTAGAATTGTTTGACATTAAACCCAGTCTCTTTCTATCTTGAACCACTTGATGACAGCTAACATTGTTAATAAGACTGAATATGTACTATACATTTTTATATCTAATCTTCCATTCTTGTGTCTGAATTGATAATAACTTAATGTACTGGATTGCTTTGATATCGGCTTTGATAAAATATTATTAGTATCTCCTCATGTTTTATAGTAGGTTTTCTATTTAATCGAAGTGCTGATAACATTTTCACTCTGAATCGTTCCCTGAAGCTTTCTTCTCTTCACCGCATCTACTTGTTTGTTCTTTTATGTATGATTATTAAGTTGATGAATTAATTGTTGCTCACTTTTTTTTCCCCCCACTATGTATAGACTTTTTTCAGATTGTTGTCATCAATTTAGTTTATCTTTTGATCATAATGTTTCGGCTGTTCTACCCTACGGCCTACGTCAGGTGGGCGTCATAAATGGGGTGGGTTTGGAATGCTTGATAGAACTGGGCATACACTATCCAGGTTGTGGAGAAAAAAAAATTCCTTCCGATCTACCATACAGAAATTAATCTTTTGAAGTAGTAAAAAAAAAATTTTCTGTCTGAATTTTTTTAGATGAGAAATCATGAATATATATACCCCCCCACCCGATAAGTTGCGGTTCATCTTTTGAACATTACAGCTGTTGTACCCAATATTTTGTTCAGGAGAATGTATGATTCGGGATGTTCAGAATGCTGGGACTAGGGGAGGGGCTTCAAAGCATGGTTGCAGAATATTCACCTCACGCTATCTACTTTTGGGTAGGAGACTCTTTCCCCCAAATGAACAGCAACATGATTATGACCCAGGGAATTCTCTTACCTGAAAATAGACATCAGAATGAGGTCATTTTGCCTCTACGCTTCCAAGGACCCCCCCCCCCGTCCCAGCATTCAAAACCCTCCCCTCTTTTAACCTGAAGAACCACACACACACACACACACACACACACAATTGTAGTTAGAGTATAACAAATTTCCTAGTTTGTTTTGTAAGGATCACAGATTCTCTTCTCTGTGGGTTAACAAATTTATCCTAAGGGTTTTAGTTCATCTAAAATTGTTCATTAATTTTTCGCTATCTGTTCCTGTTTCCAAGTGAAGTATCTTATTCCTAAAATGTAATAAATATTGGCAGAAAATAGAATACAAAATGATTATGTTGATATGAAAGTTTCCTGCATTTTTGACAAAGTCTTCCATATTATAACTATATACTGATAATTTTTTAAATATTACATATGAACTTTTTTATGCCTGAAGTCAGATTTTTCAACTGATTTTGGTATAATTAGAAATTTTGGGTAAATGGAAGTATATCAACATGTTAATGCAAATTTATTTTTAAAAACAATTTCATCTTTGTGAATGTTTGTATGTAATCTGATTCGCTTTCTTTCATAAGCACTACTCCCGGCAAAAATTATGGAATCAGCACACTTAATGCATGCCCACCCAGCTTTTTTTCTTTTTTTACTTCACAGCAAAGAAATAAATCACGGATATGACAGAACAATTTTTGTTTAATAGCTTGATATTCTAGCTTTATGAAGTATAAGTCAAACAAATTAAATCAAAATATTTTAAATAATTGACATTGAGATGGATGAACATCCTATAACTGTGCTGGTTCCATGATTTTTGCCAGTTGATTATGGAAATTTTATAAGACTAGATATAGTCAGCTAGGCATATATGTGTTAAAGAAATAACACTTTTTTTTGGAGCTAGTTTCTTTTATTCAAGATTGAAGGTCTTTACTTTTCTTTCGTCACTTTTTTTGCTCTTGCTTGTTGCCCTGGAAAATTTTTTATATTCAAATGCCAGAATCTTTCTGAAAAGAAAAAAAAACAAACCCTGATCAATTTTTATAAATATTTATATAGAGCTCATAGGCAGACTACTAGAGGTTTTTTCATGTCTCATTTAATTATTATAAATGAGGTTCCTTAACTATAAACATGTCAAGAAAAAAAATTGAGATTTCAGCAGATGGATTTATTCTGTTTATTTCATTTTTTTTTTTTTTTTTTTTTTTTTTTTTTTTTTAAGCTTTGGATAGCAAACACTTGGCAGTATTAATCTTAAGCATCTGTTGTAATTTGCCGAAGAACAAGTAGGAAAAAAATGCTTGAAGAGGATGTAAAACAATTAAGACAAGCAAATTAACAAACAACCAATTAGCTGTGCTCTACTGATTCATAAAAGAACTTTCACTGTATATGAAAACTCTTGAATGTAAACAGGCTAGTGGCATCCTCTTTTTTTTTTTTTTCTTTTCTTGTCTTTAACCACTTGGGAGCAGCTGATAAGATATCTCATGAGAAAATTCTTTATTCCTAGAGTGACTGACAAGATGATATCTTCAAAGAAATCTTTGTCGAGGGTTGGCTGACTTGGATAGTTATTCATGACAATTCATAGATGAAGGCATTGAAAGTAATGATTGTTCCTTGAGTGGCTAAGATATTTTACTGATATGACCTACAAAAATCATCCTGGTCTCAAGTTATTAAGAGTTGCTGCAATATTGGAATTATATTAGAAACCGTCAACTAAAACTGTCACTCTAGGTTTCTTCGGATTTTAAGCTGGTCTGGCTGGATTTGTATGTCTTGCAAGATTGAGTTAGAGGGCTGAAAATTCAAACGTTTACTCCTAATGCTGTGAAAAAAAACTTCTTTAAATTACCTTCCTTAATAGTTCTTTTATAGTGGGCTCGGTTTGCAATGCAAATTTATGCTTAATTGGCCATTTGTAGAGATAACTTGATAATTGATCTACCCTTTTTTCCAATTTTTTAATTGATCATTCCCAACACAGCATGTTGCCAAAAGATGTTGGTCATATGACTGTTTTTATTGAGTGTCCAACCAGATCAACTTGTTGAAATTATATTTTATGATACTGTTCCCAATTTTGAGAAGGGTCATTACCATTCTAAGGGTTGTTCAGACCATTGACCCAGCTCCTTCTTTCTGTGAAATATGTTAAACCACTTGAGAACATCTGATGGGATATCTTCAGTGAAATTTCTTTGTTCTGAATTTTCTTATTCAGTTCGTGAATCGGATTGTGATTCAAGACAATTCAATGAAGTTAGTGTAAGCAATGGTTATTTTAGAGTGGCCGACAACATATTTTGCTTATATGACTTCACAAAAATATCCTGGTCATATGTAGTTGAACTACTGAAATTGAATTAGATCAGCACATTCTGACTTTTTTCACACTTTCTCCTGTTGCTACCCCCCCTTTTTTTTTTCAAGTTTTCATCAGACCTTCCCTTCACTTTTCATATTACTCCCTTCAATGCAACACAAACTAAAAAAGAATGTCACGTATATCTGTCACAATTATAGTACCGATAGCAGCTATCATGTTGCCAGCAGCCTGGATGAGTGCTGAGTATAGGAACTTGGAGCTGAGTCTGTCCCATTTATGTAGATTTGAGAAGTCTTTATTTTAAAATGTATGACCCAAACAAGAATAATGCATTAACATCATAATGAGGAAAAGGGAAGGAGATAGGGAGGAGAGTGAGAAGGAATGTTGTCTACAAAGGAATAATTGGTTAATGTATATGCAAGTCAATAGCATAATACATATATATTGATTAAAGACAATGAATATCTAAACTAACATGTCATTAAAGTGTTGTTGGGTTAGGGTTGAACTCTTCTCTAATTACCCCTTAAACAATATATCAATTTTGGTGATATTTTTTTTTCTCTTCCTCCACTTAATGTTACATACAAAAATACTTGTCACATTTGATAAGTACAAAAATGTTCATAAATACTATAAATGACTGAGTTTTTCTATTTTTTTTATTTACTTCTTTCAAATGATGTTTGCTTTACAAACGGTCATCATTAGGTGTACAATGGATCACGGACTAGTTTCGTGATATAAACTAATCTACTTCAGGATTCTGCCGCTATGTTAACTATTAGCAATTTATATTTCTAAATATTTTTGTGCTCATCGAATGTGACTGTAATTAAGACTTATCTTAAAAAGACTGACATCTTTGTTGTATTCTCGTTATAACAAATTCATTAAAGATGGAAAAGAATTGGTCTTCTGTTGCATGATTTTGAATGATACAGAATCCTTTTATCGCTGTTAGTTATTTGACACTGTTGATGAAGGTTAAAGATAGACCAGCCGAAATTGATTTTTATAAAAGAAATGTTTTCAAGAATTAAATATTATTCATTTCTGCAGGCTGTTATTTACTTATAGTTCATGGATTAACCAATTAATATTTTGTAAAACAAGTTTTGAATATCCTGAATCTTGCTTGTCCAATCTTCAAATGGTTAAAGGACTGTTTCTTTTATTTTTGCAGTGAAGTGCCAATTGTGACTGCTAGAGCTTCGGTGATGATCTATGATGACTCCAACAAAAAGTGGGTCCCTAGTGGAGTATCGCAAGGTCTCTCCAAAGTTCAGATATTCCAACATGTAACTAACAACACATTCCGTGTAGTTGGTAGGAAATTACAAGACCATGAGGTGAGTGAGAAACTTTTGTTCAATCCCTTTCAAAATGTGTATATACATCAGTAAATCTGAAGCCTAACGATGAAAAAACAGGATTTGTTTTGAAAATCATTTTTATCTTTCGAAAGAATCTCCTTCCTTGTATATAACTTTGAGAGGAATTCAAACTTTTTTTGATCAATCCAATCTTTTCTGCTAATCTTTGATGTTATTACAATGTTTCAGCTAAACCATTCTATGGCTTTCTTCAGGTGTAATATGTAAACTCTTTCCTTAGGGTTGTTACACATTACACCTGAAGAAGGCCATAGAATGTTTTGGCTGAAACATAATATCAAAGATTGGCAGTAGAGATTTGACTGCCCCCCCCCAGTTTGAATCTCCTACCTTCTCAATACACTTAATTCAGGGATGAATAATAATCACTGAACATTATTCAGTGGAAATTTCTGTTCGAAATTCAGCTTATGATTTTGTCATGCTGTAGACCTATTGATCCACCTTCATGTATTCTTATGAGGATTTTTTTCTTTTTTCAAATTTATTTATTGAAAAAATTTTTTTCCAGGTTTGTGTGAATACTGAAATATCTGAAATTTTTATCAAAGCCTAAATTTTCCATTCTAATTCACAATGGATAAACTGGTATGTGTATAACTAAAAATAATCAACTTCATCAGCCATATTCTGAAGTGAGCCAGCTTGTTCCATGTTTTGAGCTTCCTAGCAAAAATGAACAAAGCATGTTTTCCCATTCTTGTTAGACCAGGAATTTGGCTAGTTGTCAAGATTGAAATTCCTGATAAACCAGAAATACGGCTGGAGTTGGTTAAAGAAAAAAAAAAAAAACGGGTTGAAATCTAACCAAAGTTGTTAGCTTGAAGAAATAAATATTTTGCATTATATCCAATATGTAAAATGGAATAGGTACGTTTTGCTGATAGATTAGTACGATCTGTGTTAGTGTTACTGATTGATTTTATTATTATCATTATTAAATATACATAAATTGGTGTAACCTGCTGCTTAATCTGTACTGTTATTCTAGTGTCGATCGAGTACAATCTACTTTGGACTAATTGAACTTTAAATTTAATCTCATTGGCTTTGAACTATTATTGCATTTGGATTTTTGACAACTCCAGTCCAATTCTGAGTTGCCCCCCCCCCCCCAGAACAAGAGCAATATTCGCTCATTTATAGGAGTAAATTCTTCAGTGTTTGTCTACGAGATCAGGTTAAACCAAACTTGTACATAATAGCATTAACATTTCCCAATAGTGATTTGGAATCACAACCAAGTGTTTGCTGGTTGGCTCTCCTATCAACTGGACTGACGTCTTATATATTTACAAATTCATTTGTTATATATGCAATTCATAAGTTTCAGTTATCATCTGCACTTGGGGTTGAGTTTGACTATGTAGCAGCCAGGCTTGTTTGTTGTTTTTTTTCTTCTGTAAGATATATTGTATTCATGAATGTCATTCTGCGTTCTGAACTGTTCTTTGATTTAAGGATAATGAAAGCATTAATTTGTTTTTATTGAATCTAAAACGCTTGTAAATACAGTGAGAATGAAGAACAGTAGTCTTGAACCCTCTTTTGCATTTAAATATGCACTATTGGTGACATTGTAAGTTCTTTGAAAGTGTCTACTGTGGAGTGAGCATTACCGAAGCCGAAGCTCTCCTCTTGTCCTGGTTTTGAAATCTTCATTTTTCCATTACTATTCACCACCTCCCACAGTTAATAGGGCTCATTAGCTGATGGCCTTATCTGTAATAACTTATCATTTAGATATACTTGACAGCATTTTTCTCTTCCAATGTAAAGGAATATTTAATCTTGTGCTTTAATACAAGAATCTATTCTATTGTGTAATTGTCAATTTACTCTAGCAGATGTTATTTCCAACCTCTGTTCTTTCAACATCTGACACTCTTAGTATAGAAAAACTCTGGTTGAGTAGGAGCAGATGAAATTCTTGGTTGTTTTTGGAAGCAGTGTATACAACAGACAGCCTGCTACAGAGAGCTAGTCTTGCAGGACATCGTAACTCAGTTCAATCCGCACTTTGAATCACTATTGCTTTATGTCAAACTTCATAAATCTTAGTACGGAAAAACACCACAGGAATCAGATCATTATGAAGTCAATGTGTGAGCGAACAACAAAATTTAGTCGTACTCAATCAGAGCAATATCGCCTGAAGATGGGCAAAAGTTGAAGGTGACAGGGCAATTGTCATGTACAATTTCTTGACTACGATATAGAATCTGTCCATGAAGAGATCGTAGAGCAACTTATTGAGCTAAAATACAGTGATGAAAGCAAATATAAAATTGAAAGAGCTAGAATGACTGAATTGTAGAAGTCAAAGATAGGAGACATAATAATAAGGAAACGTATATTAATCAACATATTGAGAATCTAACAGCAAAGCATCAAGCACAAGGGTCAAACTGAATAGACGACATTAAAATGTTAGTTTCATTGAGAATTGGGTAGGGGGTGCTATTGTTTTAAATATAACCAAAAGGGAGCAATAAGAGGAAAAAATATTGGGAAACTGATATGAACTATGATTCTTAATCCCATCTGAAAAGTTTTCTTATTATGAGAACTTTACAAGTCTTTGTGCAGACTATTCTTTTTATCATCCGTTGTTAGACATAGATCTTCCCCAGGATCTGCCACACCGCTATCGTGGACATAGCAGAGCCAGTATTAACTGAACCTGCCCAGTTCGTCTTGCCATCTGATGGGGGATCCATAAGTTGTCTGCCATTCTTGCTACATAGCCAGCCCATTGCCATTTGAGTTTCCTGATGGTTTCTAAGATGGTTTGGACTCCCGTTTTTCCCCTAATACACTGTGCTATCTTGTGGTCTCTTCATGTGATGTTGAGCATAATTATCTCATGTGCACACTGCTTGGTTCTCAGTGTGCAAATCTGTCTCTTGGTTAGGTTTCATGTTTCGACTCCATAGGTGACTATCTCGAGGATGCATTCTCACCCAGCCGGTAAATTCTTTATATCATGCTTGCTTGTGAATAAGTTTGAGCATTTGCACCTTAGACAATAAATTCACCATTGGGTCGTTACACACCTCTTAGATAATATATACTGTAAGTATATAGCTTTAGATCTTGAAAGTTTCTTGAAGTTGTCAACACTTGATTGCTTTATTACCTTTTAGTAACTAGAGTTATTGTTTATGCTCTTTTTTCCCCCTCATTACTAAGGTTTTCATTTCTTTTTAGAGAATCTTATGCCAACAATATTGCATCTTGTTCATCTTTCCAATCACACAGATGTTTGTAATAACTAGATCTATTTTTATTATCTCGAAGATTCTAAGTTACTATTTTGCGCCTTAAAACTGCCACATTAGTTTAATTGCTGAAATATATACGCAAGAGAAATGATATGTTTGTCAATACTCATGGGATATCCACAGGCTCAGTTAGTATATATTATTCATAAGGAAAAGTGATAGTTGTTGTTCACATTCCAAAATCTTGAAGGAGGATCATGTCCCGTATGTCTGCAAAATTCTTTCTTAGATAGATTGATGATTTAAAGGAGGGGTAAATTCTTCGAGAAATGGCAAAGGTAAATTAATACTGAAGGTTGATTGTTATGACAGTTGATGCATACAGTCGTTGGTCAAATGACAGAAAAAGGTGCAACAAGTGAATCTACAGAGAAAGACATCTCTATGCTGAGAAAATGTTACCTGATTAATAAATAACCGATCCTAAGTTAGCATGACACATGGGTAAGATATGACACGTCTCTTTTGCACCCACTGCAATATCACCGGTCCTGTCTTGCTTTCATGCAACACCTGACTAGGCCTGTCATTCAGCAACAATGCAACAGTTTTTCATTTTGTACCCCACCTTCCAGTACTGCTATTGTGGATCATCCCCCTCTCCCTCTGCTACCTTCACCTTCGTTATTCCTACCCACATAACTGTTGCTTCCTCCCCACAACAACCATCATCACCCCACCCTTTTCTACCTTTAGAATTTAATACTACCATTATTGCCCCTCCTCTTATTACCACTTCTGTAATTCCTCTCACCCACCTGCTACAGTTTATTGACTTAATTTGTGGAGAAGGTTGATGCTTATGAGTGATTGCAAGCTTCCTGAATTTAATGGAATTCAATATAACTGTCTCCTGCATTCTTGAATAATTCCTTCAAGATAACCAATTATCTTGTGAACTCATATTTATTCTTCTATTATTCTGCAGTGTGATTGGCTATTCTCTGCTCCCAACCCTGGATCTTACTTTGAAGCCCTTCATGGCTGAACGTTGAAATTAGAGGGCACTCAATCAAATTTTTCTGTTTCAATAGTTTAGGTCATTATAATTATAGTTTTCATAAGCTTTGTACATTTCAAAGCTACTGTATTTGCACTTTGGTGAATGAACCAAAAAAATACATCAAAGTTTAGTGTTTTTATAAGTTTACTAGACTGGATTAAAATAGCCTTTGAAAAATAATTTTCATGGACACCTAGTTAGCATGATTGATTGAATGAGAAAAAATATGTGATATAGGGAAAATAAAAAAGATATAACTGCTTTGTGTCTACATGTGAAATTTGTTGAAGTTTTAGAGATTTTAGTAACATGCAATCAAACTCATCAGTTATAAAAACAATACCATGCTGAAGAAATCTTATTTTTTTCCCTTTTTTTTTTTAGCATGAAGGTTAATTTGTTGCATATACTAAATTTAGATTATTTTGTATTGTTTCTCTACATATCTTCAAATATTTCTTTGAATACTTCATTAATTTTGGCTACTTACTGCCGTCTTAATTTTTAGTTTTTATTAAGATGAAAAATCGAAATTATTGAATTATTGGCTTACAATACTTCATCTAATTATCCCAAATAATAAAAATTGTTTCTATGAACTTTTAAAGAATTTTTTTTCCTATTGGTGGAATTACTTTTTCCCTAATTGGATCACCATAGCCCCACAAATGGTTCAACTGACCGACCAACCAACCAAATGAGCGTCCGATTCTTTGCATTTGTCTCTTTAAGTGTTCTTGATCACCCTACAACTTTGAAAATTTGCATTATGTCTCTAGGCCCTATCTAAAAACTTTTTGGTTATTTCACAAAAGTGGCCTTTTGGATCTCTTAGTTCATTTTTGACCAACAATGCCCAAATCTTGTTCTGGTATTTTTTTTTTTTTTTTTCAGATAATTTAAAAAAAAAGATTTTTTGAAGATAATTTTATATAAAGAAATCTACTTTTTAGATAATTAGTTCTGCTACATGCACAGTCTATGATGATTCATGTATGCAAAGTACAGATTTCTAAGATAGATTTACCTGAATTGAATTTATCCATACTGTGTCAGTTTGATAAGTCAACTTAATTGAGATCTATAGATAAAAGGAAAGAAAGGAATTATTCAAAGTCCAAATATTAGATGTTTCTTGTAGAATGAATCCTTATGTCCTGAGGCTAATCAAAACAAGTTATTTTTTTCAGTCTTTAGTAAGTTGGTCAAAAAAAATTTCTCATTAACAAGAATTATGCAATACAAAAAGATTTTCATATTCAAAAAGTTAGTATTTCTCAACATGGTCAAGTGATTACTTTTCAAAATAAAATATTGAAGAGTTAATTGTTTTGAAATGCTTAAAGCATTTTTATGCAACTTGTCATGATGTATTGATTGATTGCTTGTATATACACCCCCGGGTGGAGGAAGAAAAAAAAAAAAGAGCAAAGCTTATTTCATCAAATTTTTTGTAATTACTGTTTTATTCAAACAATTATAGGTAAAATATTTGATGCTCTACTACAGTGCATGCAATTATGTTTTAGTTCAGGATAGCTTTTCCCTTTTTCTTTAGAAACTAGAGACACATGGTCAAGCAGTCCAATAGTTGTTTACAGTGTACTGCACAATGTTGTTCAATCATCTCTTACTGCTTCCCACGGCTGCTCAATTTTGTTTGCCCGAGAGTGTATTACCCAAAGTTCAACTGTGGTAGTTAGTGAGGATTGTTAATCATAATTTTCCCTAAAAGAGAAAAAAATGTCTAAACCAAGACAGAATATGTTTGTTCTCTCCAGTAGTTAGCTTATTATGTATTGGACTAGGGCAATGCCATGTTCTAAAAGTGCATGGTTTGGATTTTATTGTGTGAGGAGCAGCATTCTGTAATTGTCTTATAAAATAATTTTCCATCTGTCGTACAAAACTATGGCTTTGAAGTATTTCAGTTACTTCTCTTCAGTGTAGCCTATTTAGATATTTCTAAATGTCAAATCACCGTAGCCGTACAAATGTATATACACACACACACCTAGATTTCTTCAATTGTAGTTTGATAAATGCTAACTGACGGGTATATTGAATCACCGTAGCCCCACAAATGACCTGTCCTATCAACCAGCCAAGTGGGCTATAGATTCTCCTCTCTTTGCGTGTCTATTGGTGTGTATCTCCGGGCTCTCTTGATCATATTTTTGGGGCTAAAGCCTTGAAAAATTGTATGAGTACACCACTAGGCACCATGTAAAAATGATTTCTTTTTGTTTTTGTTTTTGCAAAAATTTTCTTTTTTGAGTCTCTATCTTGAACCAAAGTTGAGAAACTTTTTAAAGATAATTTTGGATCTATTTTTCTGGATAGATTTTTAGATAATCATTCTGGTACATGCGTGGGCTATTGTGATTCATTTATGCGAGGTACGGGTACGAATATCTATTTTTGATTTAAGTCACTCGTCATAGTACGATACTTACAATATTAGATTTGCAGTTATTTCACCTACTTCCCATGAATGCAGAATGTGACACGGGATTGGTTTTAATGTGCAAACCCACATGAGTATGTGTGGGCAGCACACGCTCACAATATCTGATTTTACTGAGCAGTCACTAATCTAAGGATTGATCAGGCCCGACACTGCTTAACTTTAGTGATCTCACAAGAACTAGTGCTTCAAGCTTAAATGCTACAGAGTTCATTCCTCAGTGGGTTCTTTGTTAGCTTAGTTTAAATAAATATCTTTCTACGTTTCATTTGAAGTTGATTTTTCATTCAAATGTTGAGAAGGTGTACATATGTGGTTGTCTGTCTTTCCACACAAGTTTTGGGTGGATCTAAATGAAATTTTGTGGGAGGTTGGATGATGGGACAAGGAAGAAATGGTCAAATCTTGGGGCAGGTCCAGGAATTTTTTAAATTTGAAATTTTTTTTTTTTCTTTAGTTTTTTTGTTTGTTTTTGCTTCATGCATTTATGTATTTCCACTCAGTATCCCTGAAAGTTCTAAGTGGATTTCAATGAAATTTTGCGAAACAGTAGAACATTATAGTCTATGGAAGAAGTGATTAAACTTTGAGGTGGATCCATGCACAATTACCTCCCCTCTTTTGTAATTATAAGTCCACACCACATATTATTGCCAATAGTTTGGAGCTAAATAAGTGATATATTTCTGATCTATGCTAGGTTTTTTTTTTGTTTTTTTAAAAATCTTTTCTTCACTTGAGTTATTAAATCAACAAAAATGGCTGGAGATTGAGAAAGAATTCCACAATTACAGTACATTCTTGAAAGATCATTAGAATTATCTGAATTGATAACTTTTAACTTTAAAAACTAAATGACTGAATAAGATTTAAACTACGAAGAAACTCCAACACTGTACACTGATTATACTGAAGAAAAAAAAAAAGAAAAAAATTCTTTGATCTACAAAAAGTTGACCTCTTCTCCCTTAGCTCATGGCCCACCCTTCCACAAAATTTAATTGAAATTCATTGTTAACTTTGAGAGATGTTGTGTAGACAGACCCTATAAAATACATGAATGTATGGAGGAAAAAAAAAATCTAAAAATATCTTTCAGTTGATAAAATGTTCCTGGACCCGCTACCCACCCAAATTCAGTCACTTCTTCCTTGGTGCTCTGCCCACCCTTCCACAAAATCTCTTTGAAATTCATTCAGAACTTAAGGAGATATGATGTGGACAAACCGAGTTGGATGGAAAGGTACTGGGTAATACATATACCTCTCCAACTTCTTTAAAAGATGAATGTCGTGTATCCACACTAAATAGCATGATACATGACTGTAGCAGAAAGGGGTAACAAAAGAGCTTCTACTGTGATGGAAATTTTAAAACCTAATGATATTTATAGGAAAGAGACTTGCATTTCCAATAATAAAATAATCTCCGCTGAAATATTTAATCTTGACCACCAGAACCAATTTATCTAATATCCACCAACTGCTGTAAAGAATCAGATTTGTATTTACCACAGTCTTTTCCTGGATATAAGCCAGTTTACTTATGTTTCTTCTCACATTGCCTTTATCTTCTCTCTTTTGACTCAGTCAGGTTTTTCTATCTTGGCCCAAATGCCTTGATGACTCACATGAAGTCTACAAGCAGTGACTAAAACATAGTTACTACAACAGGTTATGAAGTAATCTATTGCCAAGCTGTTACTTTTAAAAATAAAATCTCTTTTTAAAGTTATTTTTATAACGGTTTATAAAGCAGCATTTTCTGAAATATCAGATACTCAAAAATGATCTTTTTATAAAAGATTTATCTTACCATATCTGATGGCATAGAAGACCCCCACCCTTTGGAAATATTTAAAAAAAATCTTTTTCTCTGAATTCCTCTTGTTTATCAGCTAGCTTTTTTTAAAACTCAAGTTCTGGGCAATGTGGGGCTGGCCAACAAAGATTACATTTACCTTTTGAGCTACATGAGGGGAGGGGAATCTTTATATTAATGCACTCTGGAGAATGGACATTTTGAATGGTCAAAATTGGCTAGATTTATTTTAAAAATATTTAGAATTGTGTAGATTTCATTTTCAGGTAACTGTTTAATCTTCAAAAACTCATACAAAGGTTCCAGAAAGTATGAATATACAATGTATTGATCAGATATCAATGTTCAAATGATGCCATTCTCAATCTAGAGGTACCATTCTTTATATTTATATAGAAATATTCATTTTAATCATATTTATTTATACTTTAAAAAAATTTTTTTTTTTTATTGAGCCTTTGAGTTTTTGGTGCATATCCAGTTACTTGGGAATGAGATCTCCCCAATTGTAGCCATTGAAAAAATAAATCTAGCTGCTATTAGCCATTCAGAATGGCTGTTCTCCAAAGTTTGTAATTGCAAACATTGCCAAATAGGGTTATACACTGCACCAATATCAGTATTTCCCATGTTTATTTCTAAATCTGGGAAAATACTTCAATTTTCAAGCTCTATATGAATGAACATTGAAATATTCATAAAATCAGCCATTCTTTCAAACACGTTAAACATGTTATGTAGAGTTATGTTCTCTCTTAACTGCTTTCATTGTGTGTTGAATAGAATACATTACCTATCTGTAAATTTATGAAATCTTCTGTGTTATTTGGTAAGTTATATCTCTGAAGAATGTGAAAGTCAGTAACCATACTTATAGGCCCAGTAGGAGAGAGAGAAGGGAAAAAAACTCTATTAGCTTCTATTGTTTTTGGTACTACTCAATTATTGAACAAAGCCCAATATTGAGAGATGCTCATTTTCTATCATGCGCAATATCTGGCTTTACAAGGTATATGTGTGAAACCTGTCACAGTATGTTTTTGTTTATATCTAAGGGTGTAGACCAGATACGCCTTTGTTATTTTATATGCATAACTCTAAGATATATCCACATGAAATCATATGATTTAATGGTTTTTCATCTCAGTTAGATAGGTACCAAAAAGATTACAAATTGTCACAATGATCATGTCCTTTTTTAAATTTTTTATAAAAATTTAAAAATGTATTGTAATGATTTAAAGATCTTATTTGAAGTTTTAATTGCAAGAGATTAGTATAAAGATAGTTGTGAAAAAATTTTTAATTACTTTTGTGCACTTGAAGCAGGTTTTAGACTGTTTTTATTGTCATTTTTTTGCCATCCTAAATTAACTTTGATTATGCCATGATTGATGTTTTCTGATGAAAAAATTAAATCAGAAAATCTTCCAAAAATTAGGTAACCATTACAGAAATTCGGGATTTGACAAAAATTAGTTGAAGTAATGATTACTCAATTGGATTTTGAAAAGATATTATTTTTTGTCGCTAGAAATATTGTGAACAATGCTTTTGCTTACAGTGGATGTTTAATAATAGATCGGTACCAAAGGAAAAATGTTGAGTGGGGGTGGCCAAGAGATAACCAAACCATGCAAAAATCTCAAATTCTTCAATTTTGATGTAATTGAAATATAAGAATGGCTATTAATTGCATAACTCATTTCAAAATGGTTTATTCTTACTTCCATATCTATATCTATATATCTATATATCTATATATATATATATATATATATATATATATATATATATATATATATGTCTCAGCAAAAAAGTTTTGGGGATGTTGGTTACCTGTTAACTCAGTTCAAAGGTCAAGTAGGTATAGAGCCAGCTTTCCTTACCTGTATGTGATAGAAACCCACCTAGATTTATTAGTGGCTCATTGAACAGCTAAAGTATGGATGACCAAAAATAGCAAAACCTGATACTACCCACCATGGCAAAAATATATTCCTCGCATTGGACCCTGTTATATAACAGGTAACACTCTAGTCTTTATATGTTCTGTACATTCCTTTCAACCTTCTCTATTATTCCTAACTCGGCCTTGTTGGAAAGTAGAATGTATACTCTCAATTGTGGCATAATACTATGAACTGTGGTATAAAAGCTATGCCAACTGAAATTTTATGATCTGAAACTGTCAACATCAACAAAGCCAGCCATTCAGACATACTTAAAAACTGAAGAAACTTATCTGTGTATGTGTTGCAAATATAGGCTGTATCAATGGGGCTAGAGGGCTGAAAATTTGAATTTTTAATCATTATGTCTAGAAAAAACATGCTTGTTTTAATGACGTTAAGTGTTATTGTTGCAAGGTATTCCTTTTTAAAGAGAAAAAAAATGTCATGATTGTATTAGTTTCATCTTTTAATCATGCCTTTTCTGTGCAGGTGCTTTGCTACACCTGAATTATGTGTATTGAGATGTGCTAACAGATCCACTTAAACAATTATCTTATTTTATTTCATTTTATTTTTTTATCTCTAAGTAGTCCATCTGTAAATTTATAAATTGGTTAAACCTGGATATGATTTTTGTTCTACTTGGAAGGTTTAAAATTTTTCTTTTCTTAACTTACATTTATCTTGGCTTCTCTTCATTCTAATAGTATTGATTTTAAAGTAGATTTGATTTCTGAGTTCAATTTTAAACCTGTCCTGTAGATGGGATCTACTTGGTGTGTGAGAGATTCTGGGTTAACTTTGAATAAATCTGGTTTGTGGCTCATTGTTATCAAGATTTCCATCAATGAGAAAATATCTTGCTCATCACTTACTAGCCTCTTTTATAATCCTGTGTGACGCAATTTTTGTTCTTGGGTAGTGAGCGTTATTTTCTGATGGCGTTGGTATAAAAAGTATAAAAAATGATTTTGCTTTAGGGGCCAGGATGGTAATATTCATATGAATCTGGCTTTTTTTTGGAGGGGGGGAGGTTCTTTCTTCGTGATCAAAATGTATGAATATGCCCATTGTCCATTCGAAAATAAGATTTCAAATTATCTCTGTTCTGATTCCAAAAACAAAGTTTGAAGGGAGTGATTGACATTCCCTATACCTTTTAGACATAATCAATCAGAAAATAACACTTATTAGCCAGTAACGGAAGAAAACCCGTTGCAACAGTGTAATCTGTTACGATAAACTGTCAATTTTGTCTCTTGACGCCCCCCCCCTACTTGCAGCATATTTTTGCCAGTCTCTGCTCTTTGGATTTTATTGTCTCTTCAGCTTAATATATCTCGCATTTTAGCATTTCTTGGTCATCTTAGACTTGTTATGCATAGCAATTTATGTATTTGCCATTTTTTTTCTTTTTTTTTTTTTTGCATCTTTGTTTTTAGCTAATATCTCAGCACATTCTTATGGAGTGCTTGCTTTAGGAAATAATCATTTTCCATCACAATCGCATCTCCTTTCTGTTGGTAATCTCTTGCTCTTCATTTACTGAATAAAGTCTCAATAGTAAGACTCGATAGAAACAGGTCTGGTAAGTCACTCTATGGAAACTGTCATGAGATCAACATCTTTTAGCTGTATACTGTGTTGGGGATGATCAATTATAACCCCCCCCCCAAAAAAACTGGTGATCCATTGAAAAAATTAGAAAAAAGGATTATCCCTGAATAAGTAGCTTTTTTCACCTTTTGTTGCAAAGTGATCAGGTAAAAAAAAATCAAGTGACCAATTTAGAATAAACTTACCTTGCAAATTGAAACCCCTCCCCTAAAAACTATTTAGGGGTGGTTTGGAAGAAAAAAAATGCTTTTTCTACTCATAGAGTATATGTTGAAATTTTCAGCTCTCAGGCTTCATTGGTGCTGTGTATATAGTCAGCCAGACCAACTTGAAAACTGAAGAAACATATGTTGACAGTTGTGGTTGATGGTTTCTTATAATGTTTTCTAAGAAGCGGAAAACTGAAGTATCTCTTTCTATCAACTCGAAAGATCCCCCCACTCATACACACGTATTTCTGGTGATATGCCCTGCGGCAAGAAGTGCTGTAACCTAAAGTGCTTTCTTTATGCGTATCTGTATTCAATTTGAAAACCTTTCAGTTTAAGTGTTTAAAAATAAATGTAAGTTACAGATTTTATTTCTGTTAAAGACTTCAATCTGGAACTCAATGATAGAACTATTTAATAGTTGTTTATCATTCCTGCGCTCCAGTTTTCAATGTTTATTTACAAAGTAGTTTCGTGTTTGAATAGAAAACTAATGCCTAAGGGATCTAACGTTCGACTTCCCGTTGCAGATTATTCAGATTTGTTACCAAGCTCCCAGTTTGAAATCTGACCTATCTCCTCTGAAGACTCTTTTCAGAACCCAAGACTTGTGAAATCACAGGGACGTATTGATCAAGTCATACGGCCAAGTCGCTTTGGATACAACAGTTCCTGTAAGATCACTTCTTAGGTGACATTGAGTCTGGTGATCACACGATTCGTAGGCTAAATACCAGGTGCTGTATGCAGTAACAAGACTATTCTGTGGCCATCTTGGGCTATGCTCTGTTGCTGATAAACAGAACATCTTGCCAAGCTAGAACTGGACTGTACACCCAGTTCTCTTTCTTGCACACACACACACGGCTCCATGGAGGAATCATGACTGTGCTGTTCTATGAGCGGTCATACTCGTAACGAGCGGCTGAGATTATAGATCAGCTAGCTCTGCATGAAGTATGTATTTTTCATGAAAAAAAGGAAAGGCAGAACATTTTTGCCTTGCATATCCCAATCTCTGTTAATAAAAGTGTAACATCTGTCAGTCTCTGTTTATGAAACTGATTCCAGTACTGTTCCCTATACCTTGTGTCAGAGTATTCAGCTATAAACTGTTTAAGGTGATATCTCGGTTAGTAATCTAGATACACTTCTTCTGAAAAAAAAAGGCAGTGCTATAAGGTGTCATAACATAGAAATTGTGCCTGCAATCATTTTAGAATATACATTGTTGTTGAGCCTCAACAAGATGGAATGGACTAGTGGTGTGTATCTCATCTGGTAGCCATTTTCTGGAGCGGGTGTAATATCACTAAGTGTAGATATATATTGCTACATGATAATGTTATATGTGTATATTCTAATATACATAGCTCATCAACTGAGAGTAACAGTATAGAGATATTTTTCAGACCGTCCATGATGCTGACTTATCATTGTTTATTTCAGAAATTCAACATTACTAAATTCATAACAAAAAATGTTTGAAAAAGGCTAGAAACGTTAAGCTTGGTATTATGGGATTTAATACCGGTTGAACCTCAATAATCTGGCAGGCTTTGGACGTGGCCATTACTGGACGGCAAAAATTGACCTTGAAGACACATTATTTTTTTTTCCTTCAACAAGAAAACTTTTAAAAAATCGCTCCTTCAGTTTCTTTAAATCATACACGGTAGACAATACGCAGTAGACTACCCCATAGTAGTCCCACAAAATTTTTACTGGAGTTCCTTTTATCAAATTTTTTCAGTATTTCCATCTTTTCAAGCATAGATAATGTTTCATGTTTACGCTTTTTAGCACCAGCACCATCTTCTGCACCTCTTTGTCTCTTGGATAGGACATTGTGAAGGGCTAAAAAACAGCTGGCTGTATGAAACTAATGAGACAATCACCTAAACCAGGATTGTTGCCAGGGTACAGTGAATAAGGGTCCATCCATAAAGTCCAGGGGTCTGTAAGTGGAAGTACTCATTGTTGCTTGAAAAAAGGCGCTAAATTATATAATGCTACTTGAAAAATATACCAAAAAATGCCTTAAAATGCTTAAGCACCACATTCACCCAGGGATGGGGTGATTTCCAAGGGGCGTTAGCATCCCTCATGTCCTTGGCAACAGGCCTAGCCAAAATAACGTTTAGTGCCTGCATGTGGCTAACAGCACAACTCAGGTGCTAGGTTTGCAAACCAATGACGGCAGACTCAAACCACACCTGACTATATGAGTTACCGAGCCGTAGAATGCTGGATTGAAGAGGTTCAATGTGTTTTCCTAAAATATCCTTGATATGTCTGCGACTGGAAACGGTCCTGATTGATGTATGATCTTTGATGCATATAAGTAAATGAAAATATCCTGCATACAATCCAATTAGCACAAATGCAAGAACCTTTATGTGTATAGAAAAAGATGAGCAAAAAACAAATTCATGTACAGTTTGATGACCTTTTTAGAAAGAAACAAAACAAAGTAAAACATTTCATATAAAATCATATATACACAATGTATTTGTCCTTGTTGAGGAAAATAGGTATTTTATGAATTGTTTGTTTTAAAAAATATTTATGAAACTAAACATAATAGGCTTGCAAGATAGAAAATATTACATGGTACATGGACTCGGAAATATTTTTTCAATTATCAGAGAGAATAACAAGCTATTGTCTGATGTAGGTCTTGTAACATATCTGATCTATTTTAGGTCATAAACCTGGGGAGAATGAGTGGTTGAATATTTATTTATACTTCAGTGTTTTGAGGAGGTGGATTTCCAAAGGTCTAGATTCTTCTCGTCTTCAATGGTATAAGAATACAAAAACATTTTTGTTTTTATTTTCCTCCCTGTTCAAAATATAAAACATCTTTCTCCCGACTATTTTGTTATTTATTTTTTATTAGATGAATTATTGTGAACCATTATTATTCATTTTCAACGTCTATTTACCTATTCCTATTATTATTCGGACTATCCTCATCTTGGTTGTTATTCATACAACGTTTCGGCCGCTGTACTCTACGGCCTTCATCAGCTATCATCTGGTAGGTGTGGGGAAGTAACAAACCGAACCCTTTATTCAACCAACGGGGGTATATTGACCACACTCCGCTCTTAGCATTAGTAGTATTATCATTGTCTCACACTGGGATTGAACCTAGAACCATCAGATTACTTGCAGTAATTTTGTCTGATTCTGTAACCACTACGCTATGTGTCCACCTCATCTAAAAAATTCAGAGTCTATTTACGTTCATCTTATTTTTTTCAGTTTAAAATTTTTTTTTTTTAATCACAATTGAACTGAGCTAGTGTAGTTCTCATAGCTAAGTTGGTATAGCAGCATCAAACCAAGAGAGATGTGAGTTCATCTCATAGTTTTTTTTTCTCCTTAATCTGTGCTGTTCACCTGCTGTTGTAGATTGATGGGCCAAGTTAAATAGTGAGGAAAAAAAAAAAAACCTAAAAAAATTGGAAGATGAAAACAGAGGAAGGTAAATTGTAGTCAAAAATGAGTTATAATGCTCTTTCTCACTCTCAGGTGTTACATGCAATTTTTAGTCATCCATAAACTTCTGTTTTTTGCTTTCTCTTTTACTAAACTTTGTGAGTATCTTGTTACCCCTGCCAACAAAGTTGGGGAGTTATATGTATTTGTTTGCATACCTCTGTCTTTCAGTCTATCCGTCCACAAGATATTTCCAGAAGTACTTGATGGATTTCAATGTTGTGGGAGGATGGGCAATAGAGCAAGAAGGGAAGTTCCAGGAATTTCCTTCCGATTGAGAGATTTTTCTCATGTGTTTTCCATACAGTTGTATGTGCTCATATCTGTTCACATGATAATCCTAGAAGTTCTCAAAGCTTTATGAAAGGGTGGCCAATAGACTATGGAGAAAGTGATTAAATTTCTTAGTGGATCAATGCATGATCGCCTCCCTTTACATTGTAGCTATATATCCCTATCGCATGATGTTGCCAAAAATTCATGTCTTCATGTACAATTTTCTCAGTTAAATTTTCTGGGAGGGTGGGCAGTGGCTTACGGAAGAAATAAATTTGGGGGCAGATCTATGCACAACTACTTCTGACCATACCATTTGCAGAGGTATGTGCTCTGAAGGTGCTTTCTCATTTATATTCTGGATATCGAGTTTTCAACTTACGGAAGCTGAGATATTTTGTAAGTTACTAATGCATCTATCTCTCAATTTGATGAATATCAGTCAAAGTTCTAAGTTTAGCCTGTAATTTGTAAAACTTTGTGCATACAAATTACGCCTCATTCCACACCATAAAGTGGTTATGTCCTTCATTTTCACTTCCAAAATTGTATCATAGACTGTCAACAGTTGATTTTTTTTTTCTGCTCAGTAATACAAAGTAAGTTTCAAACTGGAGTACTCTTGAATGTTCTTACTCTAAAATTTTGCAACTATATGTAAACTTATTGTCGCAAGCTGTCGGTCTGTCTGATAATGAGTAGAGAGGAAGAGCGGAAAAACTAACACAAATTTGGTTGTCTTGCTGTGTGTGTATGAGTTTTCATTCTCTGACTTATAAAATATGACTGCAACTACTACTGTTAATGTGTCAATCTTCATTTTTTACCCAAAATTAATTCAAGAATTTCAGTTAGCACATTTCATTGAGCTATCAATAGTATTGCGTGAACATACTGACATAGTACACAGCAATGTATATTTACTAATTGCCTATAATTTTGAGAAGTCGTTATCATTCCCAGATTTGTTTAGACAAATGAACTCCTTTATATTTCTAATGTATTTTGCTTGATACATTGTTTGGGATTTCAGTTTTATAATCCATAAGGCAGAGCAGAGGGGAGTCTTTTTTTTTTTTTTTCTTTCTTTGCTTAACCTTATATCCCTGAAGAAGGCTGTAGAATGGATCTGCTGAGATGTAACATCAGCAACCCAAAGAATGGGTTCAAATGCCTGAACGAAACCTCGAATAATAGCTGTAATCATGTTTTACACCTACCTTGAAGTTCACTTGATGTTCACAAATAATTGAGGATTTTTTTGTATTCCTTGTGGAGTTATGGCCACTTTGACCTAATTATTATTTTAGCCTGGCTCTTGGTGTTTTTGATGTTCAACTTGTAAGTCGATGCTGCTGAATCAGGGCTCTCTCAAGCCTTTATAAGGCCCTTAACAGAATTTGATTTGGGGAGAGGGGTCCCCCCCCATTGTCATTGGTGGGTCATCAGGTGGCAGCCACTTGGTTCGCTCATGCCTTGTTGCTGAATTGTACGTTTTGCATCTTAAACTGAAATTAAGTTGGACTGGTTCAACAGCTGGTGATTCTCTTGGGTAGCAATTCCCAAGGAATTGTCCTTTTGCTCTCTACTGATTCAAATATAATTGAAACAACATATCAAATTCTTTTTGACTTGACACTCTTTGTGTGTGTGTGTACAGTGTATAAACTTGGAATGAATTGAACTTGAGCTATGCAGTTATTTATATAATCATTTGATAGGTTATAACTGTTTTTTATATATATATATATATATATATATATATATATATATATATATATATAATTCACATAAGCCCTGGCACTAGTGTCACAAAGATAGCTCTATAGAGGCTCCAATCTAGCATGGTACGTAGTTATTTATCCAATTGGTGTAGGGATTATAGAATTACTTGATTGACCACTTGGGAGTGGGTTCCGTGTTTGTTTAATATTAGTTTTCCTCATTTTAGATGGTGGTGCAATGGTCCTTACAAATCCCCCAGTGCACTGGTCTTGTATTGTAAATGGAGCATTTAGTGTGTGTAATTATTTGAAGGCTATAATTGTGAAGTGTATGTTGGTAATATGATGAAATTATATATAACATGATATGGTTTTCAATGTTGTTAGCATAAAGTTTTTTAATATTTAAAATAGTGCTTTCTTATAGGACTTATCTTCTAAAATGTTCTGTAGTTATTGAAAACACAATAGGCCTTTGCCAGCTTTAATAAATAGCATAATAGTATAAGAAGTTTTCAGCTATTTAGTAAAGCAATATCTGAGGCCAGGTCATATTCCTATCAAGTATTTAATTTGCTTGATTGCTTTATCTTGATATAATAAATGAATGAGATTTTAAAATGCAGCATGTTTTATTAATTATCAATTTTTGACTATCATGTCTTTTATGTGGGTTTGTCAATAAGCTTAATGATAAGAAAGCATTTATTTTAACAAATATTTTTTAGCATAGTCTCCTTCCTTTTAAATGCCCTTTTCTTAATGTGTCTTTACAGCTAGCATAGATTGAACATTATACAGTAAAAAGTGCAGGCTTCAGATATAGTGATCCACTGTTCTAAAATAGTGTGTATAAATGAGTCTAAAACCTCCTTACAAAGTAAATATTCCTTGTTCAAAAAAAAAAAAAAACTTGCTTAACCTTCATTTTGATACAGAAATAACAAATGCCTAGGAATAAAATTAAGATAATTATTGTTTACGTTTTTATTATTGATCGTAAACTACTGAAGAATAACTAGAGGTTACCAGAAAAATGAAATCCTTGAAGGTATATAGATTAGGTTGTATCCAACTTACGTATAAAAGATTTTTTTTAAATATTGGGACTTACTTTTGATTACATGCATCTACAGTGAACACACTTATTTGCTATTCATAGGCAGTCTTGCTTCAAAAGGAATTTCAATATCAACTACAATTGATAATATGCACTTCCTCCCCACTTTATCTTCAAGTGGTCATTTAAATTCCAATGACAACCATTGCACTAGCCTTTCTTTAAGGACAGCTGAACAGCAGTCAAAATGGCAGATGTCACTTATGACATTTGAGGCTGAATCAGGAATTTCTCAAGTTGAAAGTCTTTCCAGTCTTCTCATATTGTAGCTAATGTTATGGAGGAGAAAGCTTTTATGTGACAGATTTTTTTACAATGTATAGAAAGTGCTCTGATCACAGTAAACCCTCGGTTTAACAGACGTCTGTATAGTGGTTTTCAGATTTAGTGGACATTGTAACTATGTGATCAGTGGACACTTTAACCGCTTATCATTGTTAGGAATCAAAATCAGAGGCAAGCAACTGAAGCTAGACACTATCTTAAAGTAAATTTCACCAACTGCTCGTACATCAAAACAACTTACAAGCGAAGAGACACTAGTGCTTTCAATAATGCGCAATCTAGAAGACTCTGCAGCTGAGGATCCTTCTTCTTCTACATAATAGGGCAAACTACTAAAACCAGATGCTTCCTTTTGGAGTACTTCACTGACATGCTTTGTATTATGATTCAATAAATTTATATACTGTATTGTATTACAACTATTTTTGCATTAAAATACTTGAAATGACTAAAACAAGAGTGAAAATTCCCTTTCTCTTGTAACATTAAGTTGAACAAACTTTCAGCATTAATGGATACCTGTTCACTCCTAGTCTATTTGAATTGAGGGTTTACTATATCTAACCCTTTCCAGACTCCTGGGTCATATTTATCCCAAGGTTTCCATGATTACTGGAGTATATAGGTCCATTAGATCACTCTGCGGATTCTGTGATGTGTGTGCCAAGAAAAATAGGGTAAATGATTTTCCCAGCTTTTACAGCTTTCAGACAATGTCATTATAGTGTGAAACACATTCAGAATTTGTTCATATTATATGACTAAATGGGAGATATATGTTAACTAAGTCATCTGCTAATTTTGTGTTTTACGTTTGTCTAATAGGACAAATGTAATATATTATGTATTGTAGGGGCAATTACTGGGGTGATGCTGCTATGGTTCATTAGTAAGTAGGTTTTGTTGGAGTTGGTAGTTCCACACATAAGTCTTCTTCTCTATCCAGGTTTGAGACTGGCAAGATGACTCTAGAAGAAAATCTTGGCAAACTTTTCATTTGAATCTGTTGTAGTTAAATTGGTAAAACTGTCTGGTCAATGGTTTAACCTGAATAAATGTTTTTTTCTATATGAAATTTATGTTTACCTATTTGATATAGGAAAAGTAGTACTAAAATCTAGTTTATACAATTAAAAAAAAAAAAGATTTAGAAAGCGGTATTCTTAATTGAAACTAAATAGGTGCAATGAATGCTCCCCATTATTTTTTGTTGTCAGTGGGTGCAAAAATCTTATGTTAGGCAAATTTTTCTCCTGTGACAAAGGTATGTGAGCTTTTTTGAATTCGACACAGTGAATCAATATTTTCTTTTTTAAAAACTTTGTAAGCTTTCTTATCTGAAATTTTAGATATTTTGTGTGCGCATTAATTTCCTTAGTGTGTGGGCTGCAAAACGTGTTTGCATGCTCATAGCTTAGTGAAAACTATGGTTGCAATATATGGGAATCTATATTAAATACGTAAACAGATATGAGAAATGTATTGTGCTATGATGTCTGGTCTGTATTGACTGTGTATGTATTGTTGAAACGTTAACATCAAAGATGGGAAGAAGAGATCTGATAGTCCAAGTGAAAGTTGGAAAATATGTGGAACTCCTAATTTTGGTGTATTATTCATCCATCTGAATACTGGTGATTTTTGTTGGGTTGCTTCAACTTTGGTTGCTTCAACTTTGGTTGCTTCAACTTTGGTTGCTTCAACTTTGGTTGCTTCAACTTTGGTTGCTTCAACTTTGGTTGCTTCAACTTTGGTTGCTTCAACTTTGGTTGCTTCAACTTTGGTTGCTTCAACTTTGGTTGCTTCAACTTTGGTTGCTTCAACTTTGGTTGCTTCAACTTTGGTTGCTTCAACTTTGGTTGCTTCAACAGGAAATAAATTTTCAATTAGGTGTGTGCATAGCAACAAGCCTAGTAGAGGATATAATCATTAAGCTTTACCTGCAAGTGTTAACCTATTCAGGGTTGTCTTGAAAGCTGAGTTATTATCAAGGAAGGAAAGAAAAGGATGGGGAGATTGAGAGAGTTTATTGCTCGTTGCCATTTAATCCAGAGCCTTCTTTGAAAAAAGGAATACAAAAAGCCAGCCAACCTCTTTTCTATTTGAATATGCAGACTGAAGCTATTTAAAACGATCAACATTGGTCATCTGAAGTGGAAGCAAATGCTGGCATTTTTACGTGTAGTCTTCGAAAAGATTGACTCATTTGATTTGTAATACGAAGATAAGAATTTGTGTGTCCAACAGAAAAAATTCAAGAGTACCAAAGATATTTTATCTTCACATAAAGATAGTGAAAAAAACTGTCCAAGAAGAAATTGACTTGACCTGTTCAAAATCAATCATTGAGAACAACTAAGAAATCAATGTGAATATTTAAACCATTCATTTTAAGAAAAAAAATGTGTATTAAGGAAATGTAAGGTAAATTTTACATACCTGGCTTTCTCTACTTGGATTATGTATCGTCAGTAAGATTTTTTATACTATGGGCAGATCAGTAAACAGTTTTTGAAATACATTTTTAATAACACTTAACTAAAAACAATACATGGAAATGAAAATTAAAAAAATGTATCTGGTGTTTTGTTTCTACAGACTCTGTAATCAGGGGTGGGATTTTATTTCAGGAAAGAATATAAAAGGTTAAGTACTTCAAACAGGTATGATGGTCTAAGTCTGTTCTTGTTGCCATTCACTGGTCAACTATATCACTAATCTTCCATGAACCAAGTGACTAACTATCCTAATTCCCTTTTCTCCTTTTAGAATTATTTAGTTTTATATCACACATTAATCTTTGGTGATTATTGTTGTGAGAAGAATGTACATTCATATCAGTAATATATTATCAAAATATTGGCACTGGGCATAAATGTATCATCTTCACCAGCACGTGTACCAGAAGTAATTATCTCGAAAAGATAGATCTTTTATCTAAAATAATGTAAAAAATTTGAGAATCTAGATGTTATACCCCAAAAAGTCAAAATTTTTCTTACAAAAATGAAAAACTTTTTCTGAAGAGGTTTAGTGGATTACTGATGCCAATTTTCAAGTCTGTAGAGAAAATGGTATGGCCAGGAGCGGTGACACACACACAAGCTGACACGTGCACATATAAAAAAAGATATAACCCTTCAACATCGTCGATGGCTATGGTTGTTCAATTTTCAAGTAGATATTAAGGCTACCTCAATATTGAACTTAATATACTAATTGGTTTCAGATTGACATTATTAGGCATCTTATTTTTTAGGAAAGTATTATAAAGTCAGTGATATAGATGTAATAGAACTTTTATTCTATGCTTGACCTGAGCTATATTTGTAAATGCTTTAGAATTGATAAAGAACATCATGCAGTCCATTTTCATTGTCAATTGTGAATTTTGAAAGAATAAGATTGATGGTTGGAATATACTGTGATAGTTCCAAAGTGGGTGGTCATTTGGAATCTTCATCATATTTACATCAAAGAGGCCAATTGAAATATAATGGAAAGTAATAGTTGAAATAACAGTGGATTTACCGAGTTATAAAGTGGCCAAAGTATTGCAATATTAGTTGGGCGGGGTCACACGATAACACAGCAATAAGGTACTTCTGGTTACTTGAGCTTTAACTCAGCCTCAGTGTGTCGCTCGATGGATAATTTGCTTCTTCACTGTCACTCATGTATGACTTTCTTCTTGACTCACTGTTTTCAATATATGCTCTTTGCATGTTGCTTTTAGAAGGAGGCTCTGTCTTAAAAAGAGCTTCTTGCAATGACAAGACTATGTCCATGCAAGACTTGGTACTCTGCTGAATAATTGGTGACGTCACAGTAGCAGTGGCTTCAACAAAGCCTTCATCATCTGATGACTCAAGGGGGGGGGGTCATGCATGGTTTCAGGGCTGAAGCTTCATTACTGCTAACCTAGGATACCTCAGCCATCCCTACAAGTTTTGTTGATTTCCTGTCACCACAGTATTAGGCGTATTCAGCAAGTATTCTGTATGAGTACATAGTCCACTGAAGATCTGTTCAAAGAACCAATAAAATTTTGAATAGCCATGATGACCCTGCTACAGATCAACCATATTTGTGATATGAGTTAATTGTTCGTTTTTTGTTTTTTTTTTCCTTTATGATTATGATAAAAGCTGAAACTATTGCAAATCACCCAAATTATTTTTTCCACTCTATTTATTGAAGAAATCAATTGTTAACCCAGTTTACTGATTGATTGCCTTGTTTTGATTTCCGACTTCAGTGATGAAAAACTGTTTCTTTTTCCAATTGATCCTGTTATTATTTTTGTGTGATTACTTTTTGGAAACCGTCAACCAAAACTGTCACCAAAGATTTCTTTAGTTTTTTTAGCTGAGCTGGTCCGTCTGTCCGTCCGTCTGTATGTATAGGCAGCACCAATGGATCTCGAGGACTGAAAATTTGAAAAAAAATAAAACTCTTGTTTTTGAGAACTCCCTTGCTCCAATAGGTTTTTAATAGGATGTTCAGTTTACTATGTACGTTTATGCTAAATTTGTCCCTTAGTTTATGTCCGGTAGCATTCATGTTTTTTTTCCCCCCTTTCAAATTCAGACTTTTTTAGTAATCACAGATGAAGAACAGGTGAGAGAAGTAACTTATGCATTGATCAACCTCGTTTCCCATTTTCGAATTATCCACCCCCAACAGGGCATGCTGCCAAAAGATGTTGGTTGTGTGATGGTTGCTATTGAGTGACTAATCTGTGCTGTTGTTTTTCATTGTTTTTAAAAACCTTTGTAATTATTATATCCTGGAAATTATTTAGATGTTTTGAAAAATTCAATTTACGTGTGTTCTTCCATGTAACATAATGAGGTGAATCTGATGAAATAACAGGAAATCATTTTAAAATAATTTTTATTTTCAAACTCTTTTAATCTTCATTTAGATAAGAGAGGAATCATTCATATCTTGTCGTTTTAAGAATGCAGCTAGGCCAGTCAAAGGTTTCAGGAGCGGAGGGGGGGGGTCCCTGACCCCGGACCTTCACCAAGATTGGACAGACCTCTTGAATGTGGGCTTTGCAGTGCGAGTATTTTCTGAGTTTATCTAGATAAACACTTCATCTTATTTTTTGCTGGCCACAATTTTGCATGTGATCTCTTGGGATCGATGTTTTGAGTGAGATAAGTCCCTTCATATCAGGATTACCCATCTCTATATAATCCCTGCAGGAATTATTTTTACAGCTGTTTCACTTTTTATGAATGTATCTATTTTAATATCAGTGTAAAAAAAAAAATTAAAAAAAAAAATGAATAAATAAATAAAATAATGATAATAATAATAATAAAAAAATCTCAAATCATTGTGGCGTAAAGATTTTTTTCTTTCGGTTTTTCATTACCCAAATTTCGAAGATCTAAAAATTTTGTATTACATAACATTTCAATTTTTTTTTTGACTTAGAAAAAAATAAGTCTTTGTTCATATGGGACACTTGACTGCCTTAGTTCGCCATATTGTGGGCTTAATCTCTAAGTCAACAGTGATGCAGCAAGAATACATTCTTGTGTTGTCAGTAACCTTGTCAGAAGCATTAATAGAAGTGTCTGATTTGTTTACTGAAATGCATAATCTTATTCCAATAACTGATGCTGTATCTCACATAACTGATATCAGTGTCAATACTAATTTATAGATTTTTGGGAGATTTCTTCCCAGTATGAATTACCATATTTGACGGCCTATAACAGGGGTAGTGAACCTATGGCAGTTGAGCCCAAGGTCACACATGAAAACATCTTATTGACACAAGAGAGATATGATTCTTTGTTTGATTTTATTTTGGAAAATTGGCAGCTTTAGGAGTGAATGTATAGGCCTAATGATACTCTGCTTCAAAATTGTTCATTAGTGAGAAAAAAAATTATTCATGGCTCAAATTCTCAAGAGAGGATTTAGAAAAATCTTTTTAAGATTATCGCCAATATTAGGGACATGCTCTGGAAAAATTTTGCTACCGGTGGCCTATAAGATGCATCACTTACAAAAGTATTTGGACTACTACTCTCTGCAACTCATCAAAGCCCCGTTGCCGTCCATGTTAAGCTTTGATAGATGGCCCTTTTGTCTATAATACCAGTGCATTGAATACTGTGTAATATTTGCGTAGAATTTTCAAAAATTTAGATGTCTTAAATGCTGGCAAATACGGTAGTCTTGTTCACTGTCAAAACACAGTGCAATATGATTTTAATCTTTAGGTTGTGTGTGTCATTTCCTGGTTCCTTTCATGTAAAAAAAAATCTGTAAAATGGCTCTTATTCCCTTCAAATTTTGCTTTTGTGACCAGGATAGTGATATAAATGTTTAATAGTTTTTCTTGCCTCATGTGATTGAAAATGTGCAATGTTGAAAATAAGTAGATTTCAGATCATCACAGTCTTGGTTGCAAAAGCAAAGTTTAAAGGGTATAATTGACATTTTATATACTATTCAGACACAATCAATCAGAAAATAACACTTATTACTCAGGAACAATAAAATGTAGAAAAAAAAAAGTTGCTAAGCGTGAATTGTGGAAGAATACTCAAATTTGAATCCTGGGTGATTGGTACTTCATTGCATACAAAAACTCAGTTGTGGAATACCTCTTCATGACACTTCAGCCAAACCAGCGATTGACACAAGCATTCAAGTAAGATGTTTGCACAACAATCTCTGATTCTTACCTTGAGTTCATAGAACTCTCTTGATCTTATTGCATAAACTTTACTCTTGATGTTGCCTCTTGAAAAGAAATCACAAACCCCAATCCGGTTTTGATTTTTCACCTCTGTACTATTGATTGTCATTGCTATAATAATGGTGATAGATGTAGAGCTCAAGTGTCGAAAAATTTCCCTGACATCGGATGGAAATCTGAAGAGAAAAATCAAAAAGAAAATGTATAGTCACTTTTTAGACACCCTGTATGTCTGCACAGAATAAAAAATAACTGCTGCTCTGAACATCTTTCAACGTAGGCCTAGTTTTATTTTTATGATGGATGCACAGCATCAATAAATACTTTGTTTACGAAAAGGTTATTCTGACCTAAAAGTTTGATGGGTGCTTCAGTTCCTTCTTCAGAATGTAATCAGTGGAAGATTCGGTCAGAATTGATAAATAAGCACAAAATAGGAGGGTTTTGGCTGAGGCAGAGCTGCGTGTACCTACAATCAAACCTATAGCATGCCTTATATAAGAACCAGAAGGACTGATTAACTCATAAACTCATGCCTATAGAGTTCAACAATTATTTTAGATTCTCTCTATTTCTGAGTGGCTTAAGGGTTAACAGCACAGAATGAAATCAGCAAACCAAGTTCAAATAACAGCAGGGACAATTTGCCTTCACTTTGCACTAATGCCCTTGGTAAAGGCATGAATCCACTTCTCTCACTGTGCTTCCCCTTTCCCACCCGATATGGGTTGATAGCTGGGCAAGCAGAGCCCTTCAGCACTGTAAGGCAGTCCAATTTGAACATCAGGTGAGTATCGTGGCTCCCAAAATGGTACAAAAAATGATTGGGTCTCCATGGATCATTTGAGAAATAGACAAAATCATTGTTTCATGTTGTATGACACAGGGAGCAATTTCGCTCTGCTACTTTTGACTCTTCCCCTAAGTGATATAAATGATCCCCCCCCCTCCAACATTTAAAAGTTGATATTCTTTATCAGTCATTGATGGTGTCCCTTTGAAGTGGAGATTATTTTAATAATAATGAAATTAGGCTTTGTAAGATAATCTCATTTGTTGGAAGGTGAGAAATCTGATTTACTAATCTGTTCTGAAAATGGAAAGGTGATGGGAGCTGGGCCAGCAGGGGATCTTGAAAATAACACACTGATAACCTGTATGGTTTTGTTATTAATGCAGTGATGCTGTGTCAATATCTGTAAAAACTGCATTTTTGTTTGTTGTGAGTAAAATGTGCATAGTTATAATGAAGTGAAAAACTTCTGTGAACTATAACAATGATTCCAACATGATAGGCTTAAAAGAATTTTCATTTTCATAAGATAAGACATTCCTTTGATCTCTTCAAAGATTTTGATTCTCTTTGACAGACCTCTGGTATTCAAAAATCGAATTACTTAATGTCTTTTATAGAATTATAATATCTTCTTTTCATTTCGCACATTCTGTCATTAAAGATTCAATTGAATTTTAAGCATTTCGAATTCGCTCGAATCTTCTCGTAACCCATTGAAACAAATAGATGTATTTCCCTTTATAATCTATTATGACTGATAGCTTAGTATTATGTCTGGGTTGGTTTTATGATGCTCAAAAAAACAAACTTTGCGCCTATGCTTTATATACTATTCGAAAACCATAGCCATCAAAGATGGCAAAGAGTTCTATCTGTGCGTATGTTTGATTGGGTGTTCAAGTACTTAGTCCTGGCCATACCGTTTTGTCTACAGACTTGGAAATTGGCATCAGTACTCCACTAGACACCTTCTAAAAATAGTTTTTTGGGGATGGAGGAAGCTTTCTTGTCCTTTTTGGGACCTCATTTTGATGGGTTTTTTTAATAATGTATAGATGTCTTTATACTCTATTTTAGATATTTTTCAGTGATATCATTAATAGAATTTATTCTGAACATATTTATTCTTTTGATGGAATTCTTTTTCATACATGACTTGAAATTTTTACACTGTTGTCTAATTATTGATTATGAAGGCGAATTAATGTTTAAGTTTTCTTTAAAAATATAGGGTTTTTAAAAATTCCTAATCTTACCAGTACTAGAAATTGATTAGTGTTCTGGGATGAGAAAATAAAATGACAAAAAAAAAAATTGATGAACAATGGGTGTGATTCTTGTTAGGACTCTTTGGTCTGTGATCAAAGTGTTTCAGATGTTTATTTAATTACATCAGAAATCTTTTTCACGCATTGAATAAGCCTAATCATTTGACTCTGTGCATTTTTCTTCCACTAGTCTCGCATGTTTGTTTGATTAAAGATGGCCGAATGTTTTACTGTTGTTTTTAATTTTTCTGTCTTTTTACGGTTATTGATAAATAAGTTGTTCAGTGTTTGTGACGTTTCTTCAATCATCAAATAAATGTGAGTGGGTGTCTTTGATTCTTCATGTTCGCCATTCTTCCCGTTTTGTAGGATAATGTTGAAACAATGTTTGATTTTTGGCATGTTTGTGTGGCACTAAAAATAATCTGAATTCACCAGTGAACTAGAAGATCAGATCTACAAGATAAGCTTTCTGATTATTTTAAGCATTGATTGTTTGTGTTAATACAAGTTTGTGTAAATAAATATACATGATTGACACAAATTGCTGTGAAATGATTTAATGCTTTCAGACTAAATCACCTATGTAATACTAAAAGTCTAACTCTGTATGTTGGTTTGTGACCTTTTAGTTGCCGAAATGGTGCATTGTAACCAGAGACATTTACTCACTCTTACACGAACTTAAAGAATACAAAAACAATCTAGGTGATTTACTACCCGATAATAATAGCGTGGGGTCTGCATTTGCGTTTGCCCTTATCTTTATTGTAATGACTGATTTGTCAGGAGATAACTATAAAATGATTTTTATAAAGTAGTCTCCCTCATTTATTTATTTGTAAATGTCTAAAAATACGGATTCATTCTGATTACATTTTCCTTTCCTTTCAAAGAGAGATCCATCAGCTTGCAGTGTTATCAAGCAGATGTTTCAGAATTCAAGAATAGTTATATAGATAATCTGTTATAGGTTTATTAGAGTACAAAAATGAAGAAATCACGTGACAATAAATTAATATTTGTTCAGGTTTGGTATCTTTACTCGTTTTTAAGTCTCATAATATCTATCAGCTGCATTACATGTATTTATTATTTTATAGTGATGATGTTTTTGTCTCTTCCATAGATTTGTCTAGAGATAGGAGGGTACCTGTATTGATAATAAAAAAAAAATTCAATAGAAAGTCAGATGACCAACATGACATGCCATGTTAGGGATGATTAATTGAAAAACGGGGGTGATCAATTAATGAATTGTCTTATTGGGTACTGATCACTGAAAAGTCAGAATTTTCATGGAACAAGTGTGAATACTGCTGGACATGAACAAAAGGACCAAGTTACCATGAACTTACATTGCAAATCAAACTCTAACCACCATCAGTAAGGGGGGGGTTAAAAAAATTATTTTTCTAGACATAATGATGAGTAAATGTTGAAATTTTTAGACTTCTAGCTCCATTGTTGCTGTCTGTACACATGATACATACATTGCCAGCCAGACCAACTTAAAAACTGAAGAAACTCTTGATAACACTTTTGATAAAAAGGAAAAAAAAAAGACGATTAGTACTATTGCACTTATAGTTTTTCAATGTAACAATACTTGTGAGAGGATTTTGGAATATTTGAAATTCTTCAAAGGAAAACGTTTTTGCTGATAACTTATCTTAGGCTTTCTTTGATGTTGAGTGTGTGTGTGTATATATATATATATATATATATATATATATATATATATATATATGTTTGTATAAATGCACGCACACACACTCTTCAGCAATGCTCCTTCAATTTTTACTAGTCAGAGTGTCAAAAAATCTCAACTTGTGCATTTTTGTCCTATGACAAAAGTATATGTGCACTGAATGCTCCAGTTTTCGCATCATGCATAAATATTTCTTGCAGCTGAACGTTCATGAGCTTTCGGTGTAGCAGTTTCTACTATTTTGTGAAGCCATTCAAGTTTAAACAGCTTATGATTCTTTCGCACTTTACACCCTTTTTTTTGGAATTTGACATAACGAATCAATATTATTTTCAATAAAAACTCTGTAAGCTATGTACAGCATTTCAAACTGATCTTTGTCAACTTGCAATATGAGCACTGACCGTCAAACATTAATAATATACAAATGTATCTGAAAAACTGAATGACAAGTCAACAGAATGGTCAGCAAAGAGAGCATTTTCGATAAGTATAACTATAATATATTATTATTAGAAACCATCGACCAATACTGCCAATGGAGGTTTCTTCAGTTTTTAAGTTGGCTGGGTATATATCATATTTATAGGCCGTACCAATGAAATTAGAAGGCTGAAAACTTGAACCTTTACTTACTCCTTATGTCTAGTAAAAAGGTTTGGTTTTTGCTCTGGTTTTTCAAATTCCCTTCCAAAATAGGCTTTTAGCTGGAGGTTCAATTTACTATTTACGTTAATGCTAAATTTACCCATTAGTTTGTCTGTTGGCATTTTTTTTTTTTTTTTTTTTCAAGTCTATTTTAGTGATCACTAGTAACTTATCCATTGATCACTGCTTTTTTCAACTTCTTTAATTGATCAAGCCCAATAGGGCATGCTTCCAAAATATGTTGGTCAGTTTCTATTGAGTGACTAACCAGACCTGTCATTTATTATTTACTTGTAATCATAAGTATAATTATTAATTACTACATTGTTTCAGGTAAGTGACCTTTTGCTCATTAATTTCTTTTGCACACATGCGCAGCTCAGAGGGAACAAAGCTTGTCAGTGCCAACTCAAGTCTTTTAGATTTTCCAATCTAACAGGTTGATATTTGCGTTATTAATGAATAGATATAACAAAGTATATTCAGGTTGATGAGCATCCACATATATATAATGCGTTTGAAAATTTTTTTGTGTGTGTGTGAATTTGATGGCATTATTACATTGGATATTGCTGTGAAATTAATCCTGCATGCATTTTTCAACAATGACAATTTAAGAATGCAAGCGTCAATAATCTCCGTTTGTGCATAACACTTCTCATTGAGTACAAATACTACATCTTGATCCTAGATAGAGCACACAGATACTCTATACCTGAGCAAAAAGTCCTGTAATTCTGGATGCTTTGTTAGTATTTCTTTATTTCACTTTCTTTCTGTCTTTCGAGTTTATAGCTAATTAACACATACACACACAAGGCAAAATTGTTGAAAAATTAGATTTTTTGCATATTTCTATTTCTTTTTAATTTTATTCTATAGTTTAAAAAAGGTCTCCTCTTGAGAATATACCTATGCACTGTGTGATCGTAATGAATTATAAAATGTTTTTAAAACTAAGATAGATTCATTCATATTTCTATTCAATCTTGAAAAATAGTTGTGAAATTTCCGAATTGCGACTTTTTGCTTTAGGTGCAAGTCCAGTTGTTGGTCGATGATTTTTTTTGCATGATATTTTTAGAACTGTAACTTAACCACGCTTTTTTTACTGGAGGTTCTGTTAAAACTGAACACAGCTCTTATCTTCAGATATGGCTGTGTGTCCCTTGCTGATATCTCAGATTTTTGGCAATCAGGAAGTTGGCACTTTGTCTTTATCAAGGGAATTCCATATAGATAATTACCATGTTCATCATTTTTTATTTATTTTTAGATTAGCTTCAGTTTCATTATACATGATCAATAACTCATTATTATACAGTCCCCTACTCTTTTGTAACCATTGATGCCTCACTAGTTGTTCCTTGAAATGTAAAAATCTTTTTTTTTTTTTTCCAAAATTCCTTTCCCCCCTTGTCTGTCTGTACTCTCCTTGGGGAGTACATGAGTTTGAAGATTTGGATTGGGAGAGGGGGATAGTGTTACTGTGGTGTGACCCTACACATGTGTTTGGTATTTTATCTCTGGCAGTTTTTATGGCGGCTCTTGAGACATGGCACCAATTCACCTGTTTGGTCTATTTTGTTATCTAACTGGATGCTTTAACCATTCTGCTGCCTTCTCCCAACACCGTTGCAATCACTACTCGATTGATGTTCTCAGCTGAATTCCAAATTAGAGAAAGTTACATCTAGTGACCTGGATTATTCAAAAACTTTCCTGGCCCTTGGGGATAAATATATATATATATGTAAAGATACATTTCTCCATTTCATCTGCAGATATTCATCAGGTGACAAGAGAACACTTTTATCTACTATATTCACGACGAAGCAAATTAAAATTATGTTTTGTGTATGCATAATTTTTCTTAGTGCCAGAAAAAAAATCAAAAATGCAAAAAATCTTGATTTTCAAATCAGTTCAAGTTCTTTATCTTGTGTCAGTTGGTTTCGTTTTAGTCACCCATGAATTCATCGCACATGAGGTACATGTTGGTTCATCACCATTCAGAGATTTAGACTGCAACCTGTGCATGAATGTTGCCAAATAGGGAAGGTCATTGCACTGGAATGATTACCCTCTCTCAACATCCAAGGTCATTTTTGAGTGGTATAATCAGATGTTGCAGGTGGTGGCCTTTTTGGCTGCAGGAGTTGCCAGAAAAGAGGTAGTTTACTATCAGTCTCTTACAGGCTCCACCAAGTTTATCTGTCAGAGTAACCTTCTCTTAACTGGATTACCTTACAGGGCTGAAGAGCTCAAACTGCCCCCACAACTGGAGAGAAAGAGGGAAGAAAGTAGATTTTTGCTATTTCCAAGGGTATTAGTTTGACGTGAATGTAGGGAGCCTTGACGGAAATTCGGTTTGCCTTTTCTGTCTTCTGTTTTGGTTACTGTTATACCATCTCAACATAAAAAGATCGTAGGAACAGTATACATATTGTAAAAAGGATCTTGTGAAGTAAATTTCTTGTTGGTAATTATCCTAAATTCTTTGATAGTGCCTTGTTTTTATGTCATCTGGCTTTTCTTTTAGTCTTTCTTAAGGTCTGCAGCCAGTCTTGCTCTGAATGAACAAAAAACATTAGATACTCTATTTGTTTTATAAACAAAACAATTGACTTCAGGGTTTCATCTTTTGGCCTTCTATTTTTTTCCGACTTTTTTTCTTTCTGCAAACAACAGAGCAATGCCTTGTTTATCAAAGACTTTTAAACAGCAACCTCTTATTTAATCAAGGCCCTTCACCTTGGAATTGACCCACATTTTAAAGAAAAAATCTATTTTTTCCTCTTCCTTCTCTGAAGAATGCACTGATTGTCTTTGGCAGAAGTCATTCATCCATCATTTGATTGGAAAATCTGTTACAGGCATTTTGATCTCGTTTAAAATGTCAGATTTGAACTCTATTAGTTACAGTAATGGAAGAATAATCTTTTTTCTCTTACTGCTGTTTGAATAGAGACTTTCACAATGAAACCAATGTAAAGCCAGCTGATAACCTTGACGTATTTGTTTAACCATACGATTAATATAGATATATACACAAGTACAATATTCATTTGTCAGCGTGTGTCTGTGGAATAAATCGTACGCGTGTGTCTGTGGAATAAATCGTACGCGTGTGTCTGTGGAATAAATCGTACGCGTGTGTCTGTGGAATAAATCGTACGCGTGTGTCTGTAAAAAAAAAAGTATATTCTTTCAATCTAATATCAATTGAATTTATGATAGACTGATAAGCATGAACCGAGGTTAATATCTCATGGTTTGTTTTGAGTGGATTCTCATAACTGTACTGTTCATTACATGTTTGTTTTTGTTTCGTTTTTTTCCTTACTCAGTGTTTGCTTTTACTATGTACAAATGATAGCAAGCTGAGTTAATTAGAAAACAAATTGAAACATTACAAACTTGAAATACCTTGTGTCATGTACGCATTGTTTATTTGGACTGGACTGACTGTGATTACAATCTTTAAAACGTCAGACTCTATGCAATAACTCAAAATTCTTAATGTTTCAAGTGTATGCAAAAGTTTCCTGTAAGAATGCTTTTGAACCGAGTATTCAGTCTCTGGTTTTTAAAAAAAGAATCCTGGAAAGTTCGGCACACTCCTAATAATTATCCCCAACTAAAATGAAAATCTGTGAAAATCAACTTGAAACCTGATATCACAAAAGATACTGTATAGCTGAATTTCATCCTTTATAGGCTTGTCTATTTTATCTCTGAACAGCAACTTCTTTTTCTAAATCAGGTAACCTCACATTAGAATCAACCTAGATCTAAAAATATTCTATTTTCTATTTCTCTTCTGAAAAATGCATGGATTGTCTTTGGCAAAACTCAGTCATCCATCATTCTTTCTGAAACTCCTATTTACCAAACTCCAGTAGTGCAGACTTGATGAATGCATTTTATGTAGAATAGCTGCAAACATTTCAGTTCTGGGAATATTATCATTGATTCAGTGGCTTATAGTAACAAGTGGTAACATCTGTTTTTATTATGAGATAGCCTGCATTTTTTCTTTCTGTTCCCCGAATGACTTTTGTTTCTTAATTGTCAGACGGTAATAATCAGAGCTTCACATCAAATGCTCAAAAAACTCACAATGTTCACATTATTACATTTCTTTAGAAAGGCCTTTTTAATACTAAGATAATTGCATATTCAAGGCAGAGAGACCCTCACTCGGAAGACAAGAGGAAAACTCAGCATTATCTTATGTCCAACGACATATGTTAAAAGACTGATGATGAAACCGAGCTTAGTAAATATCAATATAAGTAACATTTTTTTTTTTCTTCAAGAAGACAAAAGACTATAACTTATTGCAAAGGATGCAGGAACCGTATTCTGTGTGAATTAAACTAAATGGTCCCTTGTTTTCCTTTGCTAACAAACTTACATAGGTAGGTGTATTCACTCATGTCTATCTGTTTACATGATATTGTCCTCAATGAATTTTAATGAAATTTTGCGGAAGGCTGGACTAAGGGAGAATTCATTAAATTTGGGGTAGGGTTCTAGAATTTTTGTTGCTTTCCTTGAATCGTTGGTATATATGATTTACAGACTTTAGTGACCATGACTTAGTCATAGATCACATACCTCTGCCTACTAGCATAGTACCCATAAAAATGATAAGATTTTTTTGTTATCAATAGATAGATATCTTGGAATATTTTCAATTTTAAACATGGTATCTTAAAAAAAATGTAAATACTCACCATAACAGTTCAATGATTGAACAACCATGGTCAAATTTGAAGTCATATTAAAAAAAATTCCATTGAAGAATGAATATGGTCAGAATAAATTCTATTTATGATATCTTGAAACATCTGAAGAATCTGGATGTTATTGATAAACCAGTCAAAAAAATTGGGGTTTTTTTTGTTTTGTTTTTTTTAAATTTTCAATTTTTTAATCCAAAAATACCATTTTTAGAAGGGATCTAGTAGAGTACTTACTGATGCCAATTTCTGTAGACAAAACAAACAAATGGCTGTGTTATTTCTATTCTTTTACGATTCTGTAGCTGGTGCACTTACATTCACAAAGTTTTGTTCATTATCTTCCAATCTTTAAAGTTGATGCCACCCGTTTCCACCGTGACTCTTTGACCTGAACATAACATACATACCAAAATATGAAGAAATTTTATGACACTGGTATTCATATGTATAGATTGGTTGACTATTTCATTTGTCAGTTATAACAGAACTTATTCTAAACCAAGGACTGTTTTTATTCCTTGCTCAACATTCTGAAAATATTTGAGTTATAAAGTCTTATAGGTTATAGGTCAGTTGACATCATCATATTTATTGTGACAACTGTAAGGAATGGTGTCTTGCAGTTCTTATCATTCATTTGTTATTTGGAATTTATTGGATGTACAAATAGCTTCTGTTTGGCCCAAAATAATCTTAACACTTCATTGTTCATGATATTGCTTTTTAGAGGCCTATGGAAACCAGCTTGTTTTCCCATCTGTCTTATAATTAGTTTCTGAATTTAGAGAAGGGCCAGAATCCATCCCCCCACACGCACACGTCATGGGCCAGTATGTCTGGGTAAAGTCAATCAACCCCCATGTCTTATTTGGGGAAGGCCTACGTCCAACAACAGACCTTAAGATGCTGATTTGAAAGAAAAAAAAAAGAAAAAGAAAAAGAAAAGAAGGGATTTCTGTTAGGTTCTGGTTTTGCAAAGAGACAGAGCAGACCATTATTTCTCGAAAACATTTCTTCATAATCGAAAAACTTTTTTGAGCTCTGTCCTTATGTAAAAATTAAAATGCACTTTTTGCTGTTGCCTTGGAAACTGGCCTAAACTTCACACAGAAATTATGCTATTAATGATATATATATATATATATATATATATATATATATATATATATATATATATATATATATATATATATATATATATATATTCTGAGGTAGTGATTTTTTTTTTCCCTTACCTTTTCAACTCCTGTCATACTAAATATAGCACTACTATGTCATGGTACACTTGTTGAGAATGGCTGTTTTTAGGGAATGGCTGGAAGAAAAAAATTTTTTCACTTATGGAATTGGTTGATGTGTTAAAGAAGTTACTGGATTGTTAACAACATAGAGAATGGAATCGGTGAGGCAAATCAACATGTATTTATGTATATTGTCAAATACCTGAAAGAAAGACATAAATTCCCCCTCACACATACACACACACTCACACCCTCACACCTATGGGTAAATAGTAAGGCAGACTTGACTCTTTAGCCATGAATGGAAACCAGTTTAGATGGACAACTGATTCCAAACCAGCTTGAAAGGGGATAGGCTCCATTAGGATATCTTGCCCTTGACACACCCATGATGAAATCATCTGTGGATCCCCAACAGCCCTGCACTAGGTTATGGGATGGGTAAAGGTAGGCTAAAGCATTTTTATTTTTAGTAAGGTAAAAGTATTTATTGTGAGCTATTTTTATTTTCTCTCACTTTGTAGGAGATGTGCGATCAACTCATTCCTGCGTCTGGGTTCTTGCTTTATATTGGAAATAGTTTGCTTCTCGAGAATTCATACGTTTTAGCTGTTGAGAACTTGAGTGGAAAGTTTCTCTTTGTTTATGTGCGATCGTTCTCTTCTTGAATACTCATTAACTCTTTCAACAGCCGCCTTTTGGAAGTCAATAAACATGAGTACTACTTTTGCTGCCGCTGACATGTGTGTTTCGTTAACAAACATTGATATGTTCCAACACCCTAGTAATCTTGATCTAGGGCTATCAGACACAATTGTCTAAGTATCTTGTGTGTGTGTGTGTGTGTGAATACGTATATATGTATAAAATACATTTGTAGTTGATATTTCTAAATGCATAGTGGTGACAACTTGAGTTTAAGATGACTGGAGGTCAATGTTCAAAGGGTTGAAGCATAGATTTTATTTTTTTGCTGTGTATCGCAAATGGTATGTCAAAAGCAGAAACTAGATTATTTTAATTAAGATTACAGCTTATTTTGTAATTATTTTATCACTCCAATGTATTGGATATTTAAGCTATCATTAATGAAATTGGCTCCGTTCAGATTAGTCAAACTGGTTAATCTCATTCATTACAAGGATGAGATTTTTCACAAAATCCATTTGATCTAGGATTCCTCCTGTCACCTCGAAAAAGTATGCAATTTCCAGTCTGAGAGAATCTGTTGCCTCTTGACAGCGCTTACCCATTGCTCTAAAAGGGGAGGATCATGGTTCACCCCGACTCTTTCGTGACATTGGTTGCAGGACATGGCAATTTTTGTTTTTTGGACCCAAACTTAAACCGATTATGTGTTAAATTTCCTCCATGGGTAGGCAAATGAATCTCACTTCATGTCATAATAAACCATACTCTTATACATTGGTGACAGAATGAGTATGAAGTAAAGAAAAAATTCTAAATGTTATTTTCATATCTGCTTAAAATAATTTGGAAGTACCTTGAAAATCTTGAATGATTTGTCTATTTTTCCACATTGGTGGGGGTGCATCACGGCTGTCACCAAATAAGCTTGAAGTGTATCGTAAAATATTGCTTGAACTGAAATATCAGGCTCATGGGTAGAGAGAGTTAACATTACACTTTAAACGACTATTTTTAGTTACATATAAAAAAAATATCTGTATATTTGAGTATAGTAAGACTAAGCCTATTTTTGTGCAAATTTGGGTACAAAATTTCTCATGTACGTAAAGAAATACGGTAGTTTGAAAATTTTAGATCTTATCAGAAGACTGATTTTGGTACACCATGCCTGAGGTTGGTTTGTCAGATGCCCTACAATATCTTGAAATGTCTACCCAACTCCTTTTCAACTGATTGCTTCTATCTTTGAATTGTAGCTGTTTGTTCTCTTGGTTATTTCAGTTTCTTCTGTCTTCCCTTTTTTTTTTTTGAATTCTCAGCCAGTTAACTGGGGTCTGCATTGTTGACTCTCTCTGCTTGCTTTAGTGAACATCAGCTCTTCAAGGAATATGCATCTCTATTTTGACTAGTATGAATTAACACACAGAAGGAAAGAAGAGACCCAGACACAAATGGGGAGGAGGATGGACACACACACACACACAAGGAAGGGGTGAGAGAGTGGGAGAGACACACACACACGGAAAGGGTAATAGAGACACACACACACACACACACACACACACACACACACGGAAAGGGTAATAGAGACACACACACACACACACACACACGGAAAGGGTAATAGAGACACACACACACACACACACACACGGAAGGGGTGATAGAGAGACACACACACACACACACACACACACAAGGAAGAGGTGAGAGAGAGAGAGAGAGACACACGCATACAAGGAAGGGGTGAGAGAGAGACACACACACACACACACACACATACAAGGAAGGGGTGAGAGAGACACACACACACAAGGAAGAGGTGAAAGAGAGAGAGAGAGAGACACACACACACAAGGAAGAGGTGAAAGAGAGAGAGAGACACACACACACTCACACACACAAGGAAGGTGTGAAAGAGAGAGACACGCGAACACAAACACACACACACACACTAGGAAGGGGTGAAAGAGACATACATACACAAGGAGACTAGATCCATATAAACACAATGACAGACCTGCTTGCACACATCCAGATAGAGACATAGACATGTACAGTAGAAAGAGTCTATTGATTGTGACTGTCTTCTGCTTGTCACTCAAGTTCACTCAACCTTTGCACTCCCATGGCACTGAAGCACGTTTGCTGTCTCTTTTCGGGAATGGTCTTGCAGAGTACATGGTTTGCCATGGTCTAACTTTTTTCACTTATCTTTAGCCTGATTTCTAGAATAACCTTTCCATCTTGGGCACATCATATTCCAATAGTCATCAAATGATATGAAATCAATAGTTTTAACATCTGAGATTTGTATTGATAATTTTTTTTTTTCAAGTCTATTAGTTTATATCTGAAACAAGTACAAAATAGATCAAGATGTCCTTTCTTGATCGTATTTATCAGATTTTGATGTAGCTTTGACAAAAAATCTCCTGGAGTAATTATCTAATATAATCAGACAAACTATCAAGAAATTTTCTTTGTTGTAATATTCATCATCATCATCATCATCATCAGTCTTTTAACGTCCATTGTTGGACATGAACCTCCCCCAGGATTCGCCGAAATTCCCTATCATGGGCATCGCGGAGCCAGTATTTTCTGAGTCTGTCAAGTTCATCTCTCCATCTAGTATTCTGTCGGCCTCGGTTTCTTATGTGATCTCTGGGGATCCATGTTGTGAGACATGATGTCCATCGGTTGTCTTTCATTCTTGCAACATGGCCTGCCCATGTAACATGGCTCGGTAATTTCTATTTTTATACTTGATTAAGCAAATACTGTCATTGTCTATATTTCTTGTAGTCAACCCAATAACTGCAAATGACCCAAAATTTCAGTTATATGGCCAACTCAAATTCTTTTTTCTCCCCCCCCCCCTTTATCATGATTGTTGGCAGCTTGTTCTATCTGTGAGTCTGGGCTTTCATCTTGCAATGTATTACTTGCAATTGATAACTATTACTCTTCACCATCTTCCATAGTTTATTGGTTAGTCATGGTATTAATTTGTTTTGTCAGATTTTTATACGTATGATTTTGTTTTCCTTATGGAGACTTTATGACTAACTCTGGGTATAAACTTATGATGTGGAATTTATTGTTATTAAATGATATTATCAAACCTCCACTATTGAGTTTTGACTTGATCTTCATAACAATGACCAGACTAAAAACCAGTGACGTCATGCAGGAATAACAGTAAGTGTGCAAGAACTTATGATGAATTCCCTCTCACTTTTGAAGCCCAACTAAGGTAGACTTGTTTTGCTATAGTTTGCTAATCGCATTTACCAATAAAGAAGTTGAAATGGGACGTGTAATCTTTTAATTATATGAAGAAATGAATTTTTAGATTTTAATGAAGTAGGCAGTTTGACCTTAGTGCAGCAAAGCTCGTTTGATAACTATTCTCTATGTGGAGAATTTTAACAGTGAAGATATATGGCTGCATATATATATATATATATATATATATATATATATATGGATTGCCAGTTAAAACTGTTGTGCTCATGTTATACATTTCATTTATATCTTTTGAGTCAAATCTCTTACTTTCTTGAATATAATGCCTATAATTAATGTAATTGGATCTGATGAACACTTTTAGAGAAATGTATGTTTGCATCTCACTATTTTCAAAATTTGACAAGGGTATAAATACTGAATATTTCACTAAATCCATCCGATACTGTATCACTAAAACTGGTTATTTGGGGAAGGGATAGAGAGATAGGGAGAGGAGGAAGCACATAAGTATCCATAGATGTAAGCCTGAAGTGGAGATTGGGTGGTGCAATATCTTTCCTTTTGGTTCGTATCTTTTTGTCTCCCCATCTCACCCTACCAAAAAGACATTGGTTGCAGCTGCTGGGTCCTGTCTCACCAACTAGACATTTACTCCCAGAGGCCAATTCTCTATCTTTCATGCTGTCTGCCACAGTGAGCTAAATGAATTCAACTTTTAGCATTAGCTAAACTTGGTGCTTACCAACCATGAGAATCCCTGGGATGATTACTATTTCCTACATTTGGTGTGTGAATAGTGAAAAAAAAAAAAAGTAGATTTGACTAACATACACTCTTTGCATGGAGGTCAACATCATGTTGACTGACTCAGCTCACAAACCATCAACTTAAGTTTATGGCGTCTTTTGTTGTTTCACTATATATATAGAGAGAGTAATATTTTCTAATGATTATTTTATACATTAATTTAAGTTATCCCTATGGGTATGGAGTTTTAATGAACATGTCTTATCTTGTTTAGAATTTATAATCACTTTGAAGTAAACAATTTGTTTTTGTATGTTTGGAAATCTCTCTCCATCTTCTGATTTTGGGTGAAAATACCTCCCTCTCCTTGTTTTGTTTGCTGCTGGCATATCAGTATCAGGAAGGAAGAGAAAGAGAGCTCAGTGCCTGTTAAGTTCCTATTACCAACTCTAGACTGCTTTTACTCCACTCTCTCTAGATTTATATCTGACAATTCTGAAGAAAGACATTTAATGTATGTGTGGGAAGCCTTGTATCCTATCAAAAATTTATTATTCTCATCTGATTCTTGTTGAGATACTTAAGACCATTTGTCTGCACAGAGGGGTTGGTGCTTGCTAATAAATGGTTCTTATAAATGTTGATATGCTTTTTGTACATTCTTTTATCTTCTTCAACTTGAAAATATCATGGTTAGAATATGTAGATCAATAAGTCTATAGCCTGACATATTGGCCAAATTTTGATCAAAAGTTTTCTCCAAGAAATATCCAATCAATATGATTAATATTCACCACTGGATTGAGTGTATTGACAAGGCAGGAGGTCATATTGAAAAATAAATATTTGTTGCACAAAATAAATGCCTTTTTCATCATTAAGTTGTAGACTTGTAGATGTATCTGCGCATTTGTGTGTATATGTGTACCATTTTTTAATATCTTTTTTTTTGTTGATGATACTACGCTCTGATCCTAGGCAGAAGTGCCAGGAAACAATACTCTTATGCTAGGTAAAGTGCACAGATTTTTTTCCCCCCAATCTTCATATCTTCATAGTCTGAAAATTCAAGACTTGAGCGTTTGGAAATATTGGAGTAATCACTGCCTATCTTAATAAAAGCTCTATTTAAATATTAATAAGCAAAATTTTCTCCGTACCTATATTATTTAGTCAGGAATTTTATGCAAAACACTAAAGAAAGAGATATAATAACCGAGAAAAATTACTTGGTAAAAACATGGTGTTTAAATATTTTAATGGAAAATATTGATTACTCCCATATTTTCAAGAGCCAAAATCTTTGAATTTCAAGATTATGAAGATGGAAAAAAGACACTAAAGAAATAAAAGTGAGAAACAGTTCAGATGACCAATGTCTCTTGGCAGCATGCCGTGTTGATGATCAATTAAAGAATAGGAAAAAGGAATGATTAAGTTACTTTTCTCACATTTTGTTGGGCAGTGATCACTCGGACACAAACTGAGGGATACATTAAATGTTAACTTACATTGCAAATCAAAACCCCATTTTTATTTCCAATTAACAAAAAATACTTTTGTTTTTTCAAACTTAATGAGGAATAGATATTAAAATTTTCAGCCAGCTTGACAAACCTGCTTAAAAACTGAAAAAAACCTTTTCTTACAGTTTTGGTTGATGGTTTTTAAGTTTCTAAATATTACTCTGAGGATTACAAATATTCATATTTTTCAAGCTCCTTTGTCACAATGTCAACTAAATCCAAGCTATTGCTCGGGATTATCTTTGATGTTCATAATGAGGACTCGCACAACATGGTATTGTTCTTAACATTCCAGCTCTGGCAAACTGGTTGTCGTTTAGGTTGTTTGTACTTGTCTCTATGTGATTTTAAGTGTCCTTTTGTGTCCTAACCTTGTTGCACCTCATAAAGAAAGCTAATTAAACACAAGTATTCACAATTGCATGTGTTGTGTATGCACTTGCAAATTCCTTTATGTGTGGATATGTCAGTATACATCCTTTTGTCTGGTTCACTGGTTTGCAAGAGTTAATATCTGAAATATCATAGATAATCAGCCATCTTGGACACTTCCAGATTGCTTTTTGACTAGATGGCAGCTTATATCTGGCATTTTAAATTTTAATCAACCAAGGACATTTAAATAAAAACTATTAAAATCCACTTCTTGAAAAAGAATGTTTGCCATCACATGACCTTTTCTATGAGAACAGAGATGTCATGAAAATGAAAATTTATTACCCACACTCTTTAACTTACTAGCAAGCTGTCATATTTACAGATGGATGTATGAATACATGTGTACATTGTTTGCTTTCATTTCCTCGCAAGTATGCAGAAAATCTCGCTTACCATCACAAAACAGTAATACAAATTTTACTATTGGGAACTTGACATTGATTCCAGCAAGTCAGTTGCTTTTGCTAATAAAAACTCCGGCAACATTGTCTCATTGCTTTTGCTATTAAAATTTCAGCAACATTGTCTTGTTGCTTTTAAAACTCCAGCAACAACGAGTCGGTGTTGTTCTGTCTTGAAAATGATATTCACTATAAAGGACCCTTCCATTGGGTATATCAAATGATGATTCATGACATCATCTGGTTATGATATATACATTGAAAAAGGGGAAGTAGTGCATGGGAAGATGGTGATAGATGCCTGTGTGGGGTGGACATGATAATAGTTTCCCATCTGTAAAAAGTCAAGTGAACAAAGCTTCTGAAAGCCTCTCCCCTATTCCATTATTCTGAAAAGTGGTTCTACAGCCTTCATACAATGCTTCATGAGGTGTAGAACAAATAAAGAGCAGTTTATGTATGTCTTCAGGTTTGATGGAAGACAAAATTAATCTTGTTCAGTACAAACCATTTTTTTTTGTTTTTTCTTCTTGTGAAACTTTCTATGTATTTGAAAAAAAAAAAAGAAAAAAATTGCGATTGTTCAGACTTCAGAAAAAGATTTTTGTGTCTCTTAAACTAAGGTGAACGCAGTCAAGAAAACATTAGATCACTTCAACATCTCTCTCCCTCTGTGCTAAACTGGTTTAGGTGGGGTGTTTAATTGCCAAAACTATGGGAAGAGAACACATAGCTGACAACATGTTCCAAGCCGTTGCCAGCTGGATACTGTTGTAGTTCTTTAGGTTCGTCTGTGACTATCTAATGATATCTGATGGATCATGTTCTTTGCTAAAGGATGCAATGCAAGCTACTTCCGGCCATGCATGGAAGCACAATCATGATAGTTACTACAAAACAGCTTTTTAAAGTATAAAGCTAAGTGTAACATGTGATGAAACATAGAATTCGAGGCAATGAGTAAAATGCCGGGTATGCATGGAAATGTCAAAACAAATTTAGTGATAATGCATTTAGAATTTATGAGTACATATGAGGGCTGGGTGGTATGGATAAAAATTCAAATCCCAGTATTGTCAAGCTGAAAAAAAAAAAATATATATATATATATATATATATATATTATTGTGTCGCCCACAGACAGCTGTTTCATTGTTACAACTCTTCAGTGTGGCTATAGACTATCCATTATCTCATTCAGTACCATGAGGTAGGATCGAAACGTTCGCTTCAGACCTAGAGGCTGGCATCTTACCTCTGCGCCACGCAGAACTGGACGGTCAGTGAGGTTGAATTTAAGTGATATATTCATTTACGCATATATTCTCCATCCGCCAGAGTGCTCTATTGTGAAGTTGGAAGAGCATTATTCTATATTTCACAAGAACTTCTATTAAAATGCTGACATGGAAATTCCAATAAATAAAGAATTGACATATCTCTGCAAATGCTGCTCTTTCAACTATAACACAGAATACTCTGACTATAAAAAAAATAAAAATGTAGATAGAACAAAAAAATTAGTCTTCTTGTGAGGTTGACAGTTAAAAGAACTGTTAAGGAGACAAGGGTAGGTGTGGCTCACTTGCATGCACAGAGCGAGAGTGGGGGTGGGATTGTGTTGACAATTTGGGATGGCAACAGGGAAGCTGATAAAAGCTAGATCTCGCTTTAAAATAGCTAAATTGGCCTCTTGTGGCTATATTGGAGCAACCACTATTGCTCCATCTTGTAGTGTGTTTGAAAATATACTGGTAGATTATCATGTAAAGTTGTTATAGCATCCAACTTGGGTTCATATAAATGAACAATATCGTTGACATTGTCAATAAAATAAAACATTTCTTCTCCTTAAAATGGAGGGGCAGAATGTTCAATTGCCAAGAAAGGGTTGATCATATTTAAATGGCTATTCTAAGGGGGGGGGATGTTGAAGTGACAAAGAAATTAGAAATAGTCAACCAAAACTGTCAATATGGATTTCTTCAGTTTTCAAGTGGTTCTGGCTATGTGTCACTCATACAGGCTGATTGACGTAAAGACCTGAAAACTTCTAGACATAAGTTATCGGTCTTTTGGGGTTTTTTTTTTTTTTTAGATCCCACCCCTATAGGTTTTTTAGTGGGTGGTTTAAATTACAATGTAAATTTATGGTATATTGATCAGTATGTGTCCCTCAATATTGCACTTGTTTTTTTATTTTTTTTTAAAAATTAGACTTTATTAGTGATCACCGAACCTGTATCTTATTGATAATATACAATATAAATTTTATAGATAGTAAACAAATTCTGGAAGAAGAGAGCTTTTTGCATTGAAATTTTCATTTAAATCACATGAATTTAAACATTTGTCCTTAGAAAAGGAAACTGAAACGTTGTGTGCCATTTCCTGGGGTATTTCATTGATTAGATCCTGTCAAGGTTGACACAGGGATAATAACTTTCCAGTTACTACATGGGTAGGTTGATTAGTTATGGGAGAGTGATGTGCTCATTAATCTACTTTTTTTTTTTGTCTCAATTAGTCATCATGGCAGATTAGTGAAAAGAGATTTGTTCACAATGTCTGGTGATGGGACTGTGCTGGGAGAAATGAGTTCATGCCCCTTTCCTATAAAATTTGGTTTGAAATGAATACTGACAGCTGAGGTAGAACTTGAACTTGGTTTGCTGATTTTGTTTTTAGTGCTGCCAACCATTATGCCCCCCCACACTTATCATGTTTAATAATGAATTAACATGCAATATACTTGATTTTTTTTTTTTTTTTTTTTTTTTTTTTTTGCTGCCATAGTTGTATTTTCTTACTGAGTTTCAACTCTTAATAAATCATGTGAAGGTGCGGGTTGACTGAGCGAATTACATATTGGACTTGGCGAACCAATTTCAAAATCTGGTTCAGACAGTTTTTTAGAATGCCCTTGAAGTGTGTGACACCATTTTGGGCTCTTGTCATCTCTAAGTCTATTTCACATATCGCAAATAGAAAGCAAGTAAATAGTAATGTGAACCTAAGCCGGGATGGTTGAAACCATAGTTAGCGTTATGGCATTACTTACTTATAAATCACATGAGATTTATAAAACTTACACTTCCCTCTAACACATCAGTTATATCTTGCTTTCTTGTATCCTTATGTATTTGATTATTATTTTTTTATCTTGAAACTGAAAAATGAATTGAAACAATTGAATAATTTTTTTTTCTTATTTTGTCTTTTCAGGTTGTAATAAATTGTGCAATTTTGAAAGGTTTAAAGTACAACAAAGCAACCGCCACCTTCCATCAATGGCGGGACAACCGGCAAGTATATGGCCTAAACTTCACAAGCAAAGAGGATGCTGATAACTTTGCCCAAGCCATGCTTACTGCATTAGAAACCCTTGGATGTAAGTATTCCTAGTTTTTATCAAAATTCACAATCAGATTCCAAACTAGTGGCTTGAATCAATAGAAAGCCAAATGCCTAATATCTTATCTATGTTTTTGGGATGAAGGCAGTCACCAGTCCAGTGCTATAGACAAGAAAATTCATCTTAGCAGATTGTCATGGATGAGATTACTCTTTTTTTTTTTCTTACATACAATTATGGGATATTCTGTTGTACGTATTAGTTGACTTGTATGAAAATGAAACTGTAAATGAGAATGAAATTTAAACATTCAATGAAGACTTTCTATTTTGATAATTTTCTCACTTGTCACGGGAGTTAGAATATTAAAAAATATACTTGACAGTGAACAGAGCAAACTCTTTCACTTAACATTATTGTATTTGTGAATCTTTTTCAGGTGTATTAGTTGCTGGCTCATTGCTACATACCCATCTTCTTATCCTTCACGATCAGCTGGTAACAAGGGTTGTGAATGTATGTTTTTTTACCAGGGTAATATCAGCTACTACCAATCAAAACATGGTTAATAGACATCATAAAGATAATTGGTCCGGTGTAGACATTTTCAGGATCGCTCTGTTCGCATCAAGATGATTTATACCTTTGGCTAAATATATTTATGCTGTTCAAGTGTTATCATTACTAGCTGAAATGGGTGGGATTTTGCGAGATGGTACACTCTGTATGGTTAAACAAGCACCCGATGAGTTACATTATTTACAGTTTATGCATGGCAATGTTGCGAAGCCCAACTCTCCTTTATAGTAAATGTATTCGATGATATGAGGTTTTGTAAAGGTACAGTTCGGGCTCAAGCGTAGATAATGTAAAGTATAAGATGGATCATGTCCAATCAGTGGGAGGAATATATTACTTTACTATCCCATAAGTCTTTGTAGTAGATGAGGCAGCAAATGAATAGCTAGGTTGTGACGGTCACAAAGTAAGTGTCCAATTTAGCATTATACTTGCATTGTGAATCGAACCCTCACGAAAACCTTGGAAAGTTTCAAATTAAAAACATGCACCAGAGTCCCATCAGTATCTACAGAAAATTTGGTGGCCATACCTGTAACTGTTTTTAGTTGTGTGATGACACAGATATTTGGTGAATTATAATAAGACTAGGATACACCCGCTCAAAATGACTGGGTTATTTATGTTTAGATCAGCACCTATATATGTATCCAGTTATCTTCTCTCTCCTTGTCAGTGATCAAAAAGAAACTAAGACTGTATACATATTTTTTCACAAAGGTAATATTAGCCAGAATGATATGGTTTGTGATCATCCCTAAGATAACTGGAGGAAGGTGTAGACACTTTCTGTTTGCGTCAAGATGATTCAAACCTATGTATGCTATGTGTATGAGGTGTATCTGTTATCATTGACTCTATTTTTAATTTGAATCCTAAGAGTGACAAAATGATGACACGATAGTTTTGATTGGGATTTATGAACCAGAATGATGAACCATTAAAGAAATTTCTAAATCTGCCTCCATGTTAACTGATTTGTGGATGTTTTCAATGTGGACCAACAATTCACTCCACTTTTTTAAGACTATCATGACTTTTTCAATACTTGGTAGATTCTGAAGTTAACAGATAAGAAAAGTACAGAGAAAGCTGCTTATCGTTATTATTTTAAGACAGGATCTTTTAGATGACAATAACTTGCTGATAGCTTTGAGCAAAGGATATTAATGTTGGAACAATTCACATTCATTTATCTCTGTCATTGTTTATGAATTCATTATTTTATAAAATTCATTGTTATAAACAACTTTACAATATTGAAAAAAATACGAATTTCATTGTTTTTAAAAGAAATTTTAGTTCATTTTAAGTAAAGTGTTTGGAACCAATTAATTTTGATAACAATAATAACAATAACCGTTTGAAGACATTATCCAGCTTCTTCATTATTTGTAAGCATTGACTGGATAGTTTTGCCTTTCAAGCTACAAAATCTCTTGAGTCAGTATGTTTATCAGCTGAAAGGCACAACTGTCCACTTAGTGTTTATAGAGGTGGAACAGTTTTGTCCCTTTTGCATGAATAAACCTTTTTTTTTTTTTTTTTTTTTCTCTGAGTCCTTTTTTTTTTTTTTTTCCACCGAGGATGGGTAGAATCCAAACTGTATTTGCCTGAAGACTGTCCCTCACCCCCACTCTGATTGAAACATTGCAGCATTTTCCGCTTTTCTCTGCTTCTTCTTCATTTGAAAGCCAGTCTCCATGGTGTGTCATAATGGAGAGCTGGGTGCCTAATAGTTTGTGGGAATGAAAGAGATGATAGGATACAGTAGTTCTCAACCAACAAGATCATTGTCATAGGATGCTTCACACAATTCCTTCTGACTGGTGCCAAAAGAATTAGGTTCTCCTTAAACACACCCGTGCTCTTTTTTTTTTCTTCTCTCCTCACTCCTCCTTGCTCAAACAACCCTGGTATTTCTGGTTCTCATTTTCAAGAACTTGGAAGAAGTCAAGTCAGTCCATCAGTTATATACTTCAAAGTATACTAAGCAAATACAAGTTGTCAGTCTGAAGGAGGGGGGGGTGTAAAAGCTGTGAAACTTCACAATTCAGCCCCCCCCTTTTTTTCTTGTATTCTTGTATGTAATTTTTGTACTACTTCTGCCTCATAGTAGTTATATTTAGTAGTATTTCATTTATATGGTAACTATTATGGGATATAGGAAGTATTTATTGTTGAACTTAATCCTAAAGGATATATTTGGCAAAAACTCACTATCATCTTCAATTGCAGTATTACTCGGGTGATCAAGTCAAAAGTTTCCATGGGTTGTAGAACCCCAAACTAATGCATTTTCTAGTAGAGCACTGACCCTGGATCAGAAAACTTAATTTCTTTAGAGTGAAAAGGGATCAAAGTTTGAGTTTAAAAATGATTTTAGAATTTTTATTCTGTTTGTATTGGGGGGGGATGTGAAAATAGTACAAATAGATGTCAATACGTCAATATATCTACACTGTACATACAGCTATAATGTCAACAAACACTACCACCAAGCCAAAATGTATAAATTATATGAAGAGTCTGCTTTACCAGATTTACAAATTCTGGAATTTTTTTTCTCCAGAGATCAGAGATGTATCATTGAGTAGATTATTTATATTCCTTTATCATTTTAATCAGTAAAGTAAACATGTAGATTGAATGAGATGTAGTACTTTTCTAGGGGGTGCAAATGCATTTCTTTGCACCCCCTTACGGACCCTAATAGACAGAGGTATCCATTTGCTTCCTTGAAAAAGTATTAAATCTATTTATAAATAAAGCTAAACCTCAATCTTGTATGATCTCCATCCCAGATGGCTTCACAGTATCCACTTATACATAACAGTTCATCATTCATACAGAATAAACCAGAGGTAGATAAAAATAACATTGCTTGTGCAGCTTTGTATAGTTAATGCTTGTTTGCACAGACACATGTCACTCTGGTTAACATTATGAACAATTGTGAAACATTTTGAAGCAATTAAATCTTTTTAAAGATAATGTGCCACTGTCAGTTGCCAGCAAATTTTCCTCAATGTGGACCAAAGTCAACATCATTGTTTTCTATTTAAGTGTTGAACATGCTTGTCTAGTGCTGTGGGAGTGGACTTAAACTCTACTATCTAAATAATCATTACTAGGGTATTTATTCACCTACCCACAAGGGTGGAATGTGACACAAAGTCAATTTAATGTGAGGGCTCAACCCCTGTGACTGTTATGTAGACATCAAAAATGTCCTCTTGACCTTCCCTTTCTGATGCAATGCTGCTTGCAGGGTCAAAATCCTCGAGACTAGACATTATATATTTTTTTTACGACCACGGGACAAATCCAGGGCCTAAAACATCTGGTTAAAGTCTGTTTACCAACAGACTTGACTACCACTGTATTTTATAAGCAATGCTCCCTCTAATTTTTGATTGTCAGTGGGCGTGAAGATATTGTGCAATTTCTTTTCCGGTGACAAAAGTAAATTTATACTTTTAAACATTGACATAGGGAATCAATACTTTTTTTTTTTTGATAAAAGCTCAGCAAGCTGAATTTAAAAACTCTTGTGCACACATTAATTTCCTTTATGTGCTGGTTGTAAAACATGTCTGTATGTGCACACGTGCAAAGCTTAGAGGGAACTATGCTCATAATTACTGTGTAGCTTTTTCTTTATCTATCATTGAGGTTTGATTAATACTAAAATGCATCTGATATAGATATTTACCTATACTAATGAAATCAGTAATCTTAAAGAAACTAGCTTACATATGGTTTTCATTTACTATCATAAATAAATAGTATCTGGTAGTTTGATTTCATCAGTCACAGTGCTCTTCAGAGTGTTTTTTTAAATATGAAAGTTAGTGTTACAAAATTGGTTTTGATGGAAAGCTATTTTATCCTAGTTAATTAATGCCAGATAAACTTCATTGCTACGAATTATGAGGTGTGGCTAATAAATTAGACATGAGACCGTGTTTTTGTAAGTCAAAACCGCAGAACGCATACATGAACCACATGGTACACATTGACCAATGGTTAAACATGTATAACCCTTGAAAGTTTCAATCTGCTCATGCCTTCAGTCTATTCTTACACATTGCTTAAGGTAGACATGTTTTTCTAACCTGTCCTAAAAATGGTTAATTCAGAAATTGAGCAATGCATTGGTCTCTCAAGCTATACAAACACACATACGTGACATGCGTTCTTCCATATAGATTACACTTAGTTCACTATTAGATTTGGTAGCTGTTTTGTTCAATTTCACCAAAAATTTCAAACTTTGTACCACTTACTGCAATCTCTTTCTCTAATCATTTGGAAAGCACAACCTAATTGAATATTTAAAAAAAATATCTATTGATGTAATGAAGTAAGAGATTATCATGAAACTCAGTGAAATTAATGGCTTGTTATAGATTTTAAAAGAAAATTTTCAATCAATGCATCCTTGCCATAATCGATGAGTTTGAGCAAACCATGAGACTTCTGAGCCCTATCGAAAGGGCAATGTCTCCAATCAACTACTCATTCCGGGATGGTCAGAAGGAAGGGTTCTAACAAAAAATGAATCCAAAATCCATGGAAGAGCAGACAGAGGAGGATTTCATATCCTAATATGTGAAAATATAAATGAGAACTATGCAAGTTAGATTAGTTACAAAAAGTGTCATTTTGCTATTTATCAAGTTTACAATAGTCTGTTACTGTTCCTCACCCTGATTCTGTGTGTTCTATCTTGTATATACCATAGCAAAAGGCTTTGGAATCATTGCGTGTGGGTCACTCCCTGGCAAGTTATGTTTCACCTTAAACAAATTCTTGCCGTTGGCATATTTTTCTGCCAGGTGTTCATGCTCAGCTTCTACCAAACCCTTAACTACTTGAGAAGGTGATTGCAAGTTCAACGTTAGGATTGGATTGATGAGTCATGAGAGAAGCCATAACAAGAGGAAAGTAATGGATCTTTGGGATGCAAGGAAGAACCAACAAAAAATCCTTATTATAGTTACCCTGTTTTGCCTCATATAAGAGGCAAAGGCTTATAAGCTCTACCTTAAACTTAACGAGAAATATGTTGGAAAAACAGAATTGATGGAAACTTTTAAAGCCTTCTTTGGTTCTCACTGAGGGGGGATTGGTAACTCTCAAGACTGATCTCCACCATATTAGATTTTTGATGGGCAGATTTTGAAAAAAAATGTTCTATATGCTGTAAACTATGATAAATGGCTGGTGCATATCATACAATTTATGTGAATTATAATTTATTTCTGGAGAAGTGGTATTACTATGTCTCTGTTAATAATGATAATAATAATAATAGTAATAAACCTCAAATCAGTCTTCACTCTTTTTCCTCCTTCTATTTAGTTTTGTCTGTAACTTTTATCTCGCTGAATATCATCCAGATTCATGGAGCTATGGAATATTTACATCCTGAGATCTAACAATAGGTCATCCATACTGTCGGAATATTCTTGCAAAGGGGTAGCAGACCTCCATAGCTAGCTCATGCCTGCCACAAGAATAACACTCCTGTCAAACCTACGATTTAAGGGCAATTCCTATTCATGCTACATCAGTGGACTAGAGAGTACAAACTTTTGGTTTAAAGGGTGGGGTCGGCCTAGTGCAAGTTGAACTTCACCTTCCCTAAAACTTCATTGCTTTGTCTGGAGGTTTATTCCACTAGCAGGCCCTGTTGTCTATCGTCCTACTGCTGTTGGGAGCCCTTCCAGGAATATATATATGCGCACGCACATACATTCGATATTTATTTTTTATAAATAAGATGAATATTCAACTATTACTTATTCAAATAAAATAAGCATCAGAATAGTCAGTAAAATAAACTTATTTATTTGATATAAGACAATTTTTAAACTTATCCTTAAATTTTTCACTTATCATGTTTATCAAAAATCGATCTCAATGTTTGTTATAGAGATTAATATTTTGATGGATTTTTTTGAGTATAATTAAAATAAAAATGTAGATCAGAATACAAGTTTAATCTAGCTTGTTAATATTTGTTATAATTCTCCTATATATTTCTCTTAAATATTTGGCCTTAATTTCAAGGCGCACATATTTTTAAAAAATAAAGAGAAAGATGTGAAAACCTCAAAATTTAAGCTTCGTGGTAAAATTTAATTACAAATTCTCCAGGAGTTTGATCTTTTTTAAATCCACTCCGTGTAAAATTGCTATTCTATATAAATTTCATAAAATATACTTTCGTTTTTATTTTCATATTCTTTATATGCTATATATTATATTAGGTACATTTTCCTCTAAACATTAAATGATAATTATTCACAGTCTGCTTTTTCCAATCCTTTTAGCGTATGTCATGCCCCAGGAATATTCTGCAGCTGTACAAATGTTCAGAGTTGCCACTGTTAAAAAATTGTCTCAAATAACCAAAGCATATAATTATATTTAGCATCTTATCTTTTATATCCCAGAATAGCATACACTTGGAGACAGTGGGGGTACAGGAGTGCTATGGGCAGGAATGATGGGCCCTTTCGGTATTCTATGGTGCTGGCGAACCGCTCTCTTTGGCTCTTCTTAAAGGATGTACAAGCCACATGTATTCATTTGCATTATTCAACATTTTTAGTATGAGACTCCGGTTTATCAAAACAGGTTTATTGCCAATGAATTGGAATGTGAAAAATCCAAATTTGAATCTTGCTTGTCAACCTTTTGATAAGTCTTTTTTTATTATCCTTGTATTGGATATTTTACAAGTATCAATTGCAACTAATGACTATTTTGACCCTGATTCAAAAAATGACTTTCAATAGTCAGTAGGTTGACCGACATATATGATCTTTTATGTTCAGCCACTAAACCTAATCTGTGAGCAAAACTGTCACAAAATACAGTATATGCTCATTATTATGGCACCCTCTGGGATTTAAGGGTACCTTTACAATTAATGTGACATAATGGGTGGATGCAAAGTGTATTAATTATAATGAACCTATAAGAACAGACAAAAATTACTTTTTAATACCTTTTCCATCTAATGCCCCATATTACTTTTGACTGCATTGTCTTGAGTGTTCACTAATTTTGCTTTTTGATATAATGTACTTGGATCTTCATGTGCTGTTGCTGCAAACTAGTCTCCAACAATGCGAGGCTATCTGTATTAAAACATGTGTCACTAGATATTGCTGTTAGATCAGTTTACTGTAGTTTTATTGTAGTTTTTAATAGATTTTTCCTTCTTGGACATAGGAATTCAAGAGTCAGTGGTCTCCAGTCTATTGTTCTAATAATTGAAGTACATGAAGGTAATAACACTAAACAAAGGTCCTCCCATCTGATTAGGCATATTGGGCAATGATTCTTTGTTACTGTGACAATTTTAGGTTTTTATGGGGTCAGGGTGCTGAGCCCAACCTTCCCTATTTTTCAACTAGGCTTGAGACTATCTTTGGCAAATGCCACACTGAATTTTTTTTTTCTGTCAGATTAACCTTCTGTTAGATGAAGTAGGGCTCCAACTACTTAGCTTTTCACCCATAACTGGAAAAGAACTGGATTCATGCCTTTACCAAAGGCATCAGTAAGCAACCTTGGATTGAACCCAAAGTTTGCTGATTTCGTTTTCTGTGTCGGTAACCATTATGTCATACCACACCTCTTTACATCGAGATAAGCTGCGAGTAATTGGCTTCTTTCCTTTCCCAGCCATCATGAATGATGATCACTTTCTCTAATCTATGCATGTATGACACATACTTGCTGCATCATTAAGTTCTTGGCTTATGCTAAGCCTAACATCAGAAGACAGAAAATAAGTCCATTGCATCGGATATATTTTGGCTAGATGAGATGGAAAAAAGTTGCCTAACGAATGTAATGTACATCTTCGTGGGGAAATAGTTGTGTGAATGTGTCATTTGTTTTGTTTATTTTGGGGGGGACAAAATATAGTTGTGTTAGTTTTTTGATGTGTACATCTATTCTGAGAGAAATATCTGCGCATTTCAAATTTCATATCTATAAAACGTGCCTGTAAGATAAGAGCTATAATGAATTTGGCTGTTAAATTTTTCTAAAAATTTTAGGAGAGATTTGATCCACAAAAAATGTATTCAGAATGAATCATTGTATATGATACCATCTATTGAAAAATAAGGCAGAGTACATGTAAAGAATAACTGAATTATGTACATATGTATCTGCACTTAGGATCAAAGTGTCACTCCTTGACCCTCTTCTTTGAATCAGTGTTACATCTGTGATCTCTGGAATCCCTGGCATGCCTGCTTGAGATCTGTGCACTTATTGGAAAGCGTTACATTCACACTATGATTTTCATCCAGGAAGCATGCAACGTGTGCATGAGAGAATCATGTTCAACCTTACATGGATAAATCACAAGACAGCACAGTATATCAGGAAGAAAACGGGAGTCCGAAACATCATAGAAACTATTAAAAAAACTCAAATGGCAATGGGCAGGCCTCGTTGCAAGACTGAAAGACAGCAGATGGACATCACGACTCACAACATGGATCCCCAGAGATCACATGAGAAACTGAGGCCAAAAGAACACAAGATACGGAAATGAACTTGACAAATTCAGGAAATACTGGCTCTGCGACATCTATGATGAAGAATTGTGGTGAATCCTGGGGAAACTCTATGTCCGATGACGGACGTTAAGACGGATGATGACATTCGCTCTATATATATTTAGGTACACATTGTATTTATATTTTGTTTCTATATATCGATGAAATCATTGGTATTTTCTTGTTTTTTTTTTTTTTGTTTTTTACTAAATTTTTTGGAAAAAAAAATATTTGTGTTGATGAATTTGCCAATGAATACTATTTTCTTTTCCTTGCTTATCAATCTGTTACAGTCTGAAAACAATCTGAATGTCGAGCGGTATTAATGATGAAGACTATACAATGTATGATAAAAAAACACAGAACATAATATCGGATTTAATGAATTACTGATTTGCTGGAAGATAAGTCTCAAATGGGGAGAGCTATGTTTGGAATGATTTTTAGAGGCAGAAAAAGATCAACATGGATCTGAGAGAGGACCAGGGTGAAGTATATTGTGCAGGTAATCCAATAACAAAAATGGAGGTGGGCAGGGCACATAGCAATTAGGGACAATACATGGAGCCAAAGATTGATTGTTGACTGTGGGACTGTAAACGCATTAGAAGACCTGGTATAAAAAAGTTTGCTGATAAGACATTGCAAAGAATAGTGTAATCACACTCATCATGGAAGGAGATGGGACAGGCCTTTGTCCAGTAGTGGACTTATAATGCCTGATGATGTGAGGACTCTTATTTAGAATTAATTTTTTATTTACATTTTATACCTGACTCCTGAGTTGACCTCCAGTTAAGAGAGCATAAGATGATTTTTAAGGTAAAGTGTTAATCCACTTGTCAGTGTAGAGGGTTTTTAAAAACTTATTACTGTTTCAACTTGTCAGACATCTGTTGCTGGAATAAAGTAGCTTATTTCTGATCCAAGGATATTTGGAAACACAATAAGTATTGTTGGAAATTGATCCATATCAATGATCTTGAATCAAGTCAGTTGAGCTCTCAACGTCAAATTGGCTTCTGTTGGTCATGCCCTAATTAACTGCTATTATCTCTTTGGTCATCAATCTGTTTGCTGCCAAGTACCGATGAAGCTCCTACTTTGAACAACTCCTATTCTAAGTAGGAGCAGGCAACTTATAGGAGATTTACCTCTTTAGTTAAAGAAAAAATATGTGACTCGTGTGCTGGGCCTTTCTCGTAAAAAATATGAAGGAAATAGAAAATCTCTGTTGCATTAATAAAATGGTTTTATTTTCTTATAAATGTTTTAATGTTAAACAGAATATGTATTAAATTAATATACGTATACATAAATGTGTTGAGATATCTTAATGATTTGAAGGAGTGTGAAATGACTCAAAACTTAGATGTACACAAAAGGTCTCCTTACATTCATCATATTTGTATCTACTTCCTTGCTATTTTTCATTTTGTTGCAAGCTGTAAGAATCCAATTATATACAAAAGAATGTTATTATATAAGGGATGATTTCCTGTAAATATATACTTGGCTTTTCAGGTAAATATATTTAACTACTCCTTAGGTAAAATTCAAATTCCTAATGTCTGTTCAAATGTATACTAACTGCTTCATCAGTTTTTGTTGTAAGACCACATTGTTACCGCAATCTGTTTGAAGAAAATTTTTGGAAATTCTCTTGCCATCCATTCATATTTAGATTTACATAACCAGCTAGGGTTTCTATTTGAGTTGTAGAACAATATCTTTGGAACATGTTTTAAACCTGGGATTATTTTTTATAACTAAACACTTATGATAGAACCACTCTATTACAAAATGTTTACCTGAAGAAACCATAGCGTCTTTCAAGTTTTTAAGTAGGTTCAGCTGGCTATCTATTGTACAGGTTGCACCACTGTAACTTGAGGACAGAAAATTCGAGCACTTATATCTCAAAAAAAAAAAAAAAGTTTTTGCTTTTGCCCCCCCCCCCCCAAGTTATGTTTCAGTTATCAAATTATTTTTCCTCAACTTTTAATCCTTTAAACTTTATCAGATTTTGAATTCTATATTATTTCAACTTCCAAACTTTTTTTTCAAAAATAATTTTCACTTATTTTTGTTCTGTTGAATCTAAATGAGTTTTGGATTGAAAAAAAAAAAAATTTGAGAAGCATTCCTAATTAAACGCTTCTTGTGGAATCAGAACAAGCCAATCTCTCACCTGCAAGCTGTGCCCATTTATTTATAGTGGGCCACCTGACACACAATAGCTGCCTTGTGACCTACTCAGTATAAGTTAACAAAAGAACAATATCCCACTGAAAAAGCTTTGATTTATTTCTATCAGATGAAGCATTGTCAGCAATTATTAATTACCTCGGCCAACGAAGTTGGAAAGGTATATGTATTCAGTCGCGACTTTCCATCTATCTGTCCGCACAATATTTTCAAAAATACTCGAACTTCAGTAAAGAATTGTGGAATGGTGGGCATTGGGGTAAGGGAGAATTAGTGAAATTTTTGGGTGGATTCTGGAATTTTTTGTGATTAAAATATCTTTAATACATTTATGCATATGCTCCTAACGGTCTACAGGATATCTCCTGAATTTCTCAATAAATTTTTCAATAGATTTCAATAGAATTTCGGGGATGGCTGGACAATAGGCTGCAAAAGTGATTAGATTTTGAGGTGGATCAATGCACAATTACTTCCCTTGACAATGGCGTTGAAGGAGGTATGCTCTGCTTGAGTGCTGTCTAGTTATTGACTAGTATTTCTGTCATAATTTTACTTGCTTTTCATTCCAAACACTCAAATAAAATTAAAATGAAAAAAAAAATACTAATCAAAAACTAATAACGGTTAAATGTTTCATTAGAGGTATACTATGGAACAAGATTTTGGAAGCATTTAAAGTTATTCTGACCTTGGTACATATCATTTGCCGAAAGAATTCGGATAGGTCATAAATACATATGGTTTTTACACATCAGATGATGGTTGTAGACCAAAATAGTCTCCTTTTGGGAGAGTAATTCTGAAAGAACTTTCCTGAAATTGGCCCACCTTCATTCTTCAGTGAAAATATTAATCTATTTTATCTATTACCTATTACCTGCTGTTATAGTTATCTATGATTTGATGGGATGCTTATAGTGGATATCTTTGATGCAAGAATAAGAGAAAAGCCTGTGGTAAGATTATATGTTACGCTGAATTGTCGAAATTGCCTAAATGTAAATCACTGGATGAGTTTCAACGTATCAGGAAAACATTCATGGTCCAGCCACCAATTTATTCTGTATCTCATACATCCAATATGTGCTCCCAATATATACATAAAAACTAATACGGCCAACTATGTAGTGCCCTCTATATTCACTCAGCATATAAGATGGATTACTATTCCAAAAATCTGAGTTCTCATATATTTTTTGATATATGAAGTTTATGAAAAACATTAATTGGAAAGATAACCTAAGCTTATCAATATTCTTACAAGGAAACTGACTTCTATTTCACATTTTTTTTTATATTGAATGTCCTTTTGGTGAGAGGGGACTGAATAATAATACAGTATCTTGGAATGTTCACCAAAATGAACAGATATATAGAGAACTATCTTCCTGCACACTGTAGAATTCTGATAATTACTTTTAGATTTTAATACGTATAAATTTTCAAGAAATAGAGTGGTGTCATAAGCTATATATATATATATATATATATATATATATATATATATATATATATATAATTTTTTTTTTTTTTTTTTTTTTTTGAGATATGAAAGTTATTTCAGGGGTTCATCCAGTCTAAAAAGATTGAGTGAGGCTGATAAAGAGTGATTTTGTATTCCTAACCTTTATCTACTGGGAGAATAGTGACTGTTATCAGAGCAAACCCATTGCTTTTATCTGAAGGGGAATTAGTTTATGACTAGAAAAAATATTCATCTTTTTAGTTACTTTTCATATCAGATACAATTTTTTTCCCCAAAACTTTTCATAGGGTTACACCAGCAACATCGCCTGGGTTAGCCAGGAAAATTCCTTTTTCATTCATTATCTTATCCTCATTTAACATGATAGTTAAATATAAGCAAAGCATCAGCAAATTTGATATAAAATTAATTTTCTAGAGAAATTATGAATCACTACCTCACATATAGGCTACTTTTTACCTTGTAAATTAGGCAGTGGTGGTGGTGGTTAAAATCAAGTTACCTTAATGAAAATACTACCAGTACAGGTGGAATTATAAATTTATTTAAAAAAAAACTCAATGAGTCTTTTTCATCACTCAATGGGAACTGCCATATGACCAATGTCTTTGGTTGTGTTGGAGGTAATCAATAAAAAAAAATTGGAAAAAGGGGTTATCAATGGATAAGTTAATTTAAAAAAATTTGTAGTTGGGAGAGGTAAGTGTATTAACTTCTGTCTGTCTGTCTGTATCAATATCTCTACACATTTTCAATGAATTTTGCTGAAATTTTGTACAAGGGTGGTCCGTGGGTAACAGAAGTGATTGAATTTTGGCATGAGTCTAGGAATTTGTTTTTTATAGATATATACATTTTTTTTTCATTCTGCTGGAAAAGAGGTTAAAAAAAAAACAATTGATCAAGAGAAGAAAAGGCTCATTTTGAATTTCAAGGGAAATAACTGAACATTTGTTCAAGTTCTTTTCCTTGTTTTTTTATCTTTAATTAAGTTTTTAGTCTGTGTATCACGTTGACAGAAGTATGCACTGAGTAATTTTTCGTTCCAATATGCAGAATGTAAAGTTGCTTGGTTCATATTTATCAAACCTGTTTTCTTAGAACTTTGTTCCGAACGTGATGCTGAATTGTTTCACTTATAATGGCAACACCTGAATGAATCTCAACTTGAATTCCTTTCTTTTTTATGCAATATCAAAGCTTAATCGTATCCATTATTCTTTAATCTTAATTATGCTGTTCTTTGATGAGTAAGGCTGATTGCTTTAAAGAATTATGTTCGGAAATTATTCCATGTTGTTTATTCTGGATAATGATCGTTCAATCTTTACTTCTATCTTTTCTCTCCACTTCTTCTTTTTTTTTTTTTTTTTTTTTTTTTTTTTAGTTTGTAGAAGGTATCAATGAAAGATAGTTTCTTCCTTTTTTGAAAATATCTGATGTCACTTCCAGACCCCATGAATGACTCAGTCTCCCTACTTTCAAGACTGGAGGGCAAATGCAGAAGAATTTCTTCACTGGCTATTATTCTTATTGTCTTCTTACAGAAGGTTGATTCCAAGAGGGCTGACATCACTGTAAAATTGCTATGCATTGTCTTGTCTTCATCTAGCGTAATAGATCTTCTCCGAGACATGACTATTCATAGTTGAGATATGCTTGCTTCTTAATCTGATTTAATCTGAAGTATTGTTGTCTGGCTCTTTGATACTGTTGAATTCAACTTTTTATGCGAGTTTTTGAAAACTGCCAGCACATATCCAACATGGTTTTTCTCTGTTTTCAAGTGATTCTATCTATGTGTCAGGTGTACAGGTGGCACCAATGGAGCTAAAGGGCTGAAAATTTCACTATTCACTCCTCGTGTCTAGAAAAAAATTTTTTGCTTTGTTTTTTTTAATATACTCACCCCCATAAGTTTTTAGTGAGGTTTCAATTTGCAATGCAAGATCATGCTAAATTGGACATTTAGTGTGTATCCAGTAGCATCCATGCTTGTTCTTTGAGAATTCAGACTTTTTTAGTGATCATTGTCCAACAAAAGGCAAAAGTCACATTCATTATTCATCCCCTTTTCAAATTTTTTGATTGATCACCCCTAACATGGTATACTGCTAAAAGATGGTCACATGATGGTTTTTACTGAGTGATTGACTGGTCCTTTTTTTTCTTTTTTTTTTCTTTTTTGTTGATTAAAAAAAGTACATTCCTCTAATATACATTAGCAAAAAGTGTTAGCTGAATAAGTTTCTTATGGTTATAACCTGACTCCCGAATCCGATGGTTGCAACTCAAACTTAAAAGCATTTATTTAGTCTTGGCAACTCTTTCACACTGTTCACCCGCACAAGAACTCTGTTTTGTTTACCTATAAAATCTCATATATAGTGACTTTAACAGTTGAGTAGCCCCACAAGTTACCCATCTAACCAGCCAAGTGGGCTACAGATTCCTCTCTCTCTGAGTATCTGTATGTCTCCAGATACTCCTGGTTATATGGTCTACAACCTTGGAAATTTGCATGGGCACACCACTAGGCATTCTCCGGAAAACTTTATTTCTTATTTCAAAAAATACTTTTTGGGGGGTCTCTATGGTCATTTTCGACCAATGCCCACATTTTTTTTTTTTTTTTTTTATAAGATAATTTTAGATAATTAATTCTTGAACATGCACAGAATATGGTAATTCATTCATGCGTGTTACAAATATTATTTCTTATTTTCTCTTTTCAATGTTACAATCAATTAACAAAAATATACAAATTTTAACAAAATATCCAAGAAATTCACACTGATGCAATAGTTGTCACAATGAAATCAAAAACAATCCCTTTAAATATAGTTCAAACTAAACGCTCCTAATGCGGTGTAGCAGCAAGAACAGAACAAACTTTTACGGTACCCAACAGTTCAAATACCAGTGTTGACTGGTAAGATCTAAAAATAGAATAGAAAGTAATAATAGTTTGATTAATTAACCTGATTTGATTGGACTAGTTAACAGTTCTTTATTTACTTTAACCAGTTGAAACTTGTTATTGTTTCCAAACTCTACATTTTCTTTGTGTGGAAAACTAATATTGATCTATTGAAAATCTTTTAATGCATGATTATATTATTCAAGTTGAGAAAATGGTGAACGTGGATCACATTGTAATATGAAAGTGTTGAAAAATTTTTTTTCATATCTGCTCAACAGAATAGACAACAATGAAAGCTATTTCCTCGATCAACAATCTAGATCTCCAGAAGTGGTGGGGAATTTGACCTTTAGGCAATTTCAGTTTCTGCCATCAGATGCATTTTCAAATTGCAAAAATTAATGAGATCTTTTTATCTATATCTTTGAAGATTTTTAGATTATTCTCATCATCAAAGTAGCTCGGGCAACTTTTGAATAAAACTGTGTCTAAGAACTGGAACGCTTTTCTTTTTGGTATGGCCATGTATTATATTGAAAGCAAGGAGCAGAGAGAGTAAGGAAAGTAGTTCGACATGAAATCCCAAAAAGCTTTTTAAAGATTTCTTATTCTATGCCCAAGTAAGAAGGGAATCCATATCATGAACCTTACATGCCAGTAAGCGGGTACCATATTTGGCTGTCCCCCATTCCAAATAGTTCAAAAGGTAAATGGCCTGTCCCACACTAGCCAGAACTTGGATTGTTTAAAAAATTGTTGATGAATAAGAATTAAATCTGGAATACCATCAAATGCAGTATATTAGGCAACCCACCACCCAGACCCTTTGAATGGTGAGGTTTTTGGATGGAGTTGATTTTTTGACTTCTGAAACCAAGACAATAATGCTCATTATATTAACCACAAATCACTCTGAAAAAAACCCTGCCTTTAAATAGAAAACAAAAAAATGCCTTTTCTTTCCAACGGACTATTCTTTATGGAAAAACTGCTGTCAATAGCACAAAAATAAAGATGTTAATGTTTTTATCGATGTATCAGATTTGAGCAGCTTAGACAGCCTCAATGCAGCCTTCTATTGGGTTGGAGGTAAAGTTTAATGAGGTAGGAGGAGATGTGTAAAATGGAGAAGATACGATCCACCCTTACATTCTCCCACTTGTTGTCAACAGTCAGCTGCTAATTACGCGTCCGAAAATATCTATCGAACAATTTTGGTTTTTCATCCTTTTTTTTTTTTTTTTTTTTTTTTTCCTCAAATAGTGGTTTTATTAATTCATAAATTTGGACAAACAGCTAATTTTTTCATTTTTCTCATCAGTGAATTATATTGTTCAATTTGAGAATTATGATTCCTGAATGTTTTGTCTGACAAGTAGTAAACCAAAGCAGCCACCAAATTTAGTACCCTTTGGTAGAATATATGTCTCAATACTAAAACATCAGGTTGACTATTTCATGTAAACCAATATATAATCAACTAGAATTGTAAAGATACTGTCTATCATTTTGAGAAGGGTCATTAACATTCAAAAAAATTTTCAGACTATTAAACTTTTTTTTTTGTTTGTGATGTTAACACAGTATTCAGCCAATCCATTCAATGGTCTCCAGGTGTACCATTTGGATAGTACACCTAGAGAAGGGCCTTAGAATGGATTGGCTGAATTATCATGTTAATAAAACTATCAAGGAGTAGATCAATTGCCTGAAAAATTCTTTGAACGTAAATTGTGTTAGATGAAATGTCACTTGTAACTTTTTTCCTATTCCTTAAATGATAAACTTTTGTGGTTTTTAGGATATGACAAAAATGATGAGGATATCAGTCAAAGCCAATAGATGGATTTTCAGGTGGTCACTCTCCTTGAAGATTTCCTCTTTTAGATTTCATGTGTGCACTCATATGCAGTAATATTACAGATACTGACTCAACTGGATAGCTTGTAATTGTGATCTGTTATAGAAGAGTGCAGAGTGGCTTCAGTTATTCTGGGCAAGTTACACTGATTTGTGTGTTGAGAAAGAATAAATAAAACCAATAATTCGAAGGTATGGTTAGGCTTGATTAACTTCTATCTTTGGCTCAAGTTGCCTGAGATTACTTGCATAGTTGTTAATCAGAGTTAGTATTTCACAAGGAGTTATATTTTGTCTGGTTATTCTTGAATAACAGGAATGGAATTGTGTACTCGTGCTGATGCATGATACTCATATTTTCTCATAAGCAATGATGTAGTTCTGTGGGAATGGCATTCCCTTATATTTTTGAGACATGGAACGGTGTTCCCTCACTATCTATATTCTATATACACAACAAAAATTCTCAAATTGAACAATTCACTGATGAGAAAAATTAAGTGTGTCTAAATGCTTATCCCATATGACCTAAAGACAGCATTTGTGGTTAAATCTGGAACATTTTCTCAGAGAGCGGCTCAGAGCCAAAACCCCTGCCCATCCTTGAGAGAAGACTGCCCTATGTTCCCTCACTTTTTTTTTTTCTCTTTTTAGCTCCAGACCACTTTTCATAAGTATAGAAAAAGCTTTCTAGGCAATTAAAAAAAATATCCTAGTGAAATAATTTAAAGGGAACGACAAAATCCAAAGAAAACATCCAGGCCAGGTCTTTGAGATCTATTACACCAAATCAATGAAATTTACTTATTTTTTGTTAGAAATATTTTGAAGTTAAAACTGCGCCAGATAGGCTATTTTGCCGATTCGTCAAAACATATACACATTGAACAGTAAAGTTTCAACAAGTTGTTACTTTCACACCACTTGAGACATTTCTCAAGTTTCAGGTATTTATTATATTGGTATCAATATATTAAGCTTCAGTGTTCACCAACTTTCCATTAATGTTTTATTCAACATCGTTTCATTACAGCATCACTGAGAAAAAAAGATATACATTACAATGACAAATATTTCAAGTGGAATTTGCAAATTGAGTGATTTTTCTGACTAGACATAAGTTAGTTGCAAATTTCCTACACTACAATAAATGAAACAAGTTTGGCTCACTACGGGCGAACTCCTTTGCTTCATCAAAATCTAATGGGTAAACGAAGCAGAATTCGTTTTTCCATTCAGTATTATTCTGAAAATCATGTGTCCAATTTCAACTTCTTTATTAGGTAGTTCCTATAAATGGAATTAGCTAACTTTAACGACACTATTTAACCTGAGTTGGGTTTCAGACGTGGGAGAAAGTTCATCATCGGTTTCTGTTTGTGTCCCTTGTGTCTCTAGTTTTTAGTTTAGTTTTTGTGATCACGTAAGAAAATAAAGTCAAAACTAATTAGGAGGGGTTTGACAATAATCCCAATTGAAATAACTGTCTATGGTGAAATTGGTTTCACTTAACATTGTTTCAGTTGAAGGTTTTTCAGGAACCTAAGCTCAATGTTGAAGGAGGAGTTAATATGATTGGGAAACCTTGCACACTTCTGCATTGGACTTGCGTATTTGATAAAGGTATGTAAGGAGGACAACCAGGCAAAAAGGTATCTCTCCAGGCTGTTCATTGATTCGTTAGATATGATGATCTATGACTGTTATATAGTTGACATTTTTAGGTTTAGTTAGATTTGCCCAAGTCTGTCTTAGAATCAAAATGATGACTCTAATAAACTGAATTAAAAGAAGGAAAAAAAAAAAAAGAAGCTGTAGAAAAGGATTCCTACAGCTAGAGAAATTAGTCAAGAATGCTTCTAGTATCAATAATATAAAATTTCAATTCTGATAGAAAAAAAAGTTGAGCAACAACTTCGGTAGACATTACTAAACTCTTTTTCTTTTATATTGTTGGCTAACAATGAAGAGATAATTGTATTGTCTTACTTCATGATTGGTTTAGGTTCTTTGTTTATTTTTTTCCTTTTAAAGATTCCTTTTCAGCCTCCTTAGGAATCTGCCAATTTTGCCGTAACAAAAATGGTAAAAAAAATAATTTATTGAGTACCTAAATTGTTGTCTTTTATTAAATTATCTTCTATTTTGATGGGAAAATTGATTTCAAAAACATGTTTCTTAGTATGTTTAATTTTAGTGAACATAATTTTCAAACATGTTTTGCTTGTGTAGTTACAGTGATATGTATGTGTGGCTATTTTTGGAAAGAGTAGTTTGCAACCTGAATGTTAGATTATTAACACCTTCAGCACCAATGTTTTTGCTTTGCACTTAACAGTTAAAGTAGGTAAAACGTTAATTAATGTCCTTTGATGATGAACGCGATAATGACTTATTTACAGTAGCTGCCACTGATTGTACGTGGTATAAATAGTTTTTCAACTCTACACTGGTGAGAAGTGTAGGCATGTGATTGGTCTATTAATGGATACTTCGCTGGATTGGCCACTATATACTCTGAGGAAACTGGTTTTGAATCCTTTTTGCTCTGTTCAACCCTTCCAAGACTAATCTATTAAGGTGCTCGATGCCTAAATCAAAATGTCCCAGTCGATTTCTTGAAGATTTGTAAGACATACATATCCCAGCTATCACAGAAACCTTACTATATGTGTGTTTGAAGAGTCTCAAAAGGGTTGAATGAATGATACTTGATAGAACTTCAGAATTAGAGATTGATAGAATACTGTTATATCACAAATGTTATACATGATTTAGAATTGATGTATATCTGCAAAATTGTTTTCAGTCAGTGAAGTTAAAAGTTCATGTCTATCCACAAGGTATCTCCAAAAATGCATTGGCTGGAACATTAGGTTGGCAACATCAAGAACAGGAAAAAGGGGTTTAATTGTCCAAACAAAATTTTGAATTTCTGTCAGGATGTTTTAGGGGAGGGGTCATCAGATTTATCTTATTTATTTATTTTTTTGTTGACTCTTCTCCTCATCTCAGTTCATCAGTCGTCATTCCAACATGGCAATTGGTACGGTCAGCAATTTTTCTTGGGTCTAAATGAACCTTGAAGAAAAAAGCTTTGTGGCACCAGTTGTGGACATTGACATGATTATGTAACTAAAAATGGTCTAAAACCTAGATTTCTTCTACGTAAGAATAGATGTTGGAATGAGGACTTCCTGTCCCCAATGCTTAGATTTTTCTGAAACCTCCCCATTCGTGACACCCATCTAAAGAGGGCCATGAGGTACAACAGCCAAAACAAGTTTAAAAGATGAACCAAGGCAAGGAAAACAGTAAAAAAAAATCTATGCATTAAAATTTGGAATATTCCTCTTTGTAAATTTTTATTAAGGTATATTGTATCAATGAGTAGCATTTACAGATGTTTTTACTATAGCACAAGCATTTGAAAAAAAAAAACACTTCTTTCCGTCATATAGCTTGGATATATCAATTAAGGAAGCGGAAAATATTTATTTTAGTTTCATTACATTCAATTATTCTTATCACATAAACCACAAGAACAGTTTTTACCTGAGAATTAATTCATTCTAAGGTGAGTTAATCAATTTTCTTCACACGTCTTTAAACATATTCCTGTCTCCATTCAGCCTAAATATGGTCACCTTTTAAATTATAGCTGTGTAAACTGGTATTTAATGTCATGTCAGAAGTGGTTTGTACTGGCAATATCTTAGTTCTACAGCAATGTTTTGGGGGTGAAGACAGTTGATGCGACTCAATATTAAGTGTTTTAGACACTTTAGAAAAACTCAGCACTAATATACTTACAGATGAATTAAATAATTATGTATGTGTGTTTTTTATATATATATATACATTATACATTATATATATATATATATATATATATATATATATATATATATATAATAAAGTAATCAACATTCCCTTTTTTATTTCTATTATTATTCGGACCATCCTCATCTTGGTTGTTTTTCTAAGAAGGGTGTGCGGTCAAATAAAGGGTTCGGTTTGTTACTTCCCCACACCTACCAGATGATACCTGATGAAGGCTATAGAGTACAACGGCCGAAACGTTGCATGAAAAACAACCAGGATGAGGATCGTCTGAATAATAATAAAATTATAGTAAAAATACCTCACCTCAAAAATTCAGAGATATACTCCCTTTGTTAGCAGTAAGATAGACAACATCATTTGAGTAGTAGAAAATGTATGTTATTAGATAGTTCAAATTAGCCTCAACCAAGCACTAGGTGAATACTCATGGATCCACAATTTTTTAATTTAAAAATTCCCATCTGGCTTTGGTCATGGAAATGCCAACAAGAATACTCGTCTTTTTCTTGTTTTCTCTTGTTAGAGATGGTGAAAAATAATCTTGTTACACCTGCCCAAGTTAATTTTCAAAGTATGGTTAATGTCAATTTGCTTAAAAATATAACATTTCTGTGATGAATGGATGCATGGCAAAAGCATAAGTTGAAGAAAAAGTTTCAAGTTTGTTTTTAGTTTTTGTTAAAATAAATCCTAAAAGCGTTTTTGACTGACACTTCTCAAAGGAAAGTTTGTCAGAAAAACTTTCAAACGTATAAATGTTCAGTTTGTGAATGGTTAGAATAAATTTGACAATGTTATTAGACATGGTAAAGTAAGATGCAAAGAAGCCAAGTTGCAAATTATGTGTGATGATCAGAGATCAAAACATGCCTGAAAATCAAGCTTACTTAGAACAGTTTTTTTTTTTAAATTCCTGTGTTCATTCTGGATTGAAACTGTAAAGCCTGACTGGTGAATGCATTGTTGGGATTTTCAAACAGTTTGTTTATACGAATGGATTGCTAATCTGACAATTATTATCCACAAATGGATTGCGAATCTATGTCATAATTATTATCCATCATATCATATATAAAGATCCAGGAACTTTCTATTCTTCATCCCTTCTCTCACTTGGTTTCTTATCCCCATAACTTTTTTTTTTTTTTTTCAACTCCAGTTCAAACTTGGAGTTGACTTTGTATTTCTGTTGTAACAAGAACAATCCTCACAAAATTTAGGGGAGGAAAAATTAATATTCCCCTACTTTGTTTGAAATCATGACCACCTGATTGATTATCAGCTCTCTTACTGACTGAGCTAAATTGACAAGTTTCACATTTCTACCTAAATTTATGGAATTATTACCAAGTGATTGGTAGACAGCTCTCTTATCAACTGAGTCAAACTGATAAGTCTTATATATCTGTTAATTTGTTAGAAATGTATGAGGGCTTATCACATTCAAATAAATAAATACAATTATACTAAAAAATAATGTATTTGTATAATTTTTATACTTTATGTATACAATAAAAGAATTGGAGTAATCCTCTTTATCAGGAATAAAAGAAGTGATGGGGTTTGACCCTGCAGCAGCCAGGCTAGTTTATCCCTTTTTTTACCTGGTTATTTGTTATCCATATCCTTTTCTTTCCATTTTACTGCCTAAGCATATACCTATTTCATCTCCACATTCTCTATTGAATCCAGTGTAATCACCCTTTCCTTCTCTTTTACACACCCTGGTGATGTCATAAAGAAAATTTCTCCACTTTGGGAATGATTTTCAATGTTGGATATTTTTATCCAAGAACTTTGCGGTAGATCTAAAGAATAATGCATTCAGCTAAGCTGTATTCCACTTTTGGTACTGGATACTTAGCTATTTTTGGCCCAAAAATGTCTTGTTCATTCATGAATTCTATGAATATGGATTCAGTTCGAATTGAACATGTGCATATGTCTTGTGTTATCTTCCCTTCTTGTTTGATTGGTGTAAAGCCTCTTTATCTTTTCTTAGGCCTATAGTGACTATGCCCCACGTGCGTGTTGGCCTGCTGCTCTCTAGCACCTGCTCAACCAATGACTTCTTTTGCAATTATTATACCTAGTGCTGATCTCTACTCGGGTGTGAAATAAATGCCTGCAATAATTTTATTGGGTTGGAGATAATGAATTTATGTGCTATTCATTAATTCATTTTGACTAAGATCTCTATCTTTTATACCAGTATAGTATCCATCAAAAATCACTGAATTATTCATATATGAATGGATCGGCACATCTGCCTGGGATCAGAGTATCTGCACTCTGCCGAGGATGGAAGAGTCGCTCCCCAGCCCTGTGCCAAGAATCAGTGTAGTACCTATACACTCTACATGGGATCTAAGTGTTACTCCCAGGCACTCCTTCCTAGGATCGATGTGCAGTATCTGTGTGCCCATTGAAAGGTTTTTACACAAAAGAATATACATATGGTTTTGTGTTGGGTTTTTTATATGGGGATTCAGTAATTGTTTGGTAGTTCTATGCTATTGGACAGAAGGTTATAAAGCCTGAAGGCTTTTGCTTGCTAAAAGAAGATGGATTCCGAAAGTGAAAAAGACACTGATGCCCCGCAGCCATTATTGAACTTTAAAGATCTACAGTTCTTATCTTATATGAATGACAATGTTGTCTGTCTTTGTGTAATATCTCAGCTCTACTGTTGACTTAGAAAGCCATACTGTATTTAAAATTTAGTGGCTTAGCTTGGGATTGAACTCATAAAAATGGTTTGAAACCAGAATGGTAGTATTACTTACATACTAGGTCATTAACCTATTCTAATCTAGGCTCTAGATCCAACACTGTGTGTGGAAAATAACTTATTTCATCTAAATTCCTCAACTTAGTGGTTGAGGGCACTTCTTTTGACTGTTTGGTATTTTATATATATATATATATATATATATATATATATATATATATATATATATATATATATATCCGCTCAAACACCTTGCCACCCACCTATGTGCTTACTGCTGAATAAATCTTGCAATAAAAAAAAACTTGACCATCTGATTTTAAATTCCAGGATTCACCCCAAAATTTGATCAATTTTTCCTTATCCCAGCCCTCTACAAAATGTTATAAAAATTAATCTAAAACTTTTGGAGGTATTTTGAGAACAGACAAACCAAAGTACATATACCTTTTTTAATTTTCAATGACGGATCAAAACAAAAACTAACTCCTACATGTTGGTGCTAATCAGACCATATCTTTAGTGGACTATTGTCCATTCAACTATATCTGGGATATATCTTGAAAATTATGAGTAAAGTGGTTTCAAGCAGGGTTTGAAGTATGTGTGTGTCATAGTGCGTATGTGCTCAAAAACAAACTGAAATTTGGTAGAATTATGAAGACATAGGTGAATATGAATACCACCTGTCCTAAAAAATTGTCTGTGCGAAAATTGCAAAATTACCACTTTTTAGCGGTCAAAATAGCGCGAAAATATTTTTCAAGTTGGCAATACTGAGTTTTATTTAGTATTAAAAAATTTTTCTGATAACACAAATGCGAAGATGATCAAGTTGATCTGAACTAATAAGTAAATATCTTACATGCTGGTATATCAGACTGACATTTAATTCCTTTGAAAAAGCTTTACAAATATTACACTTCATCCAATGTGCTGGTATTATGACTTGGTGGCCATTTACAAAAGCTTGATGTGGGCAGTTAATTAGGGTTGGATGAGTTGTAGTGGGCGGTTGTTCTTGAAATATCCTTGTAAATCATTCGTCTTAGAGCCCGCATGTAGAGTAGCTTTGATATTGTATCTCATATAAGTATGCATAATTCATTTGATCATGAGATTCTTTTATTGATAAATCAGTCTGTCTGTTGCTTTAACTTGGAATTATTGTCTGTCAAGCCTTATAATTCATGTAATATGCCTTTAGATAAGTCTTGGCCTCTTCAGTATATCTGCCATTTTGTAAAATAAGTAGGTCAGACTGCAGAACCAGCTGTCCTCTTCAATGTGAAGTCCTGAGATTTATGACTACAATTCTGACATAGATAAAAATGAAGTGTCCTTAATATAACCAAACCTCAACAATTAGAAGCTGTCAACCAAAACTGTCAAAATATGTTTCTTCACTTTTCAAGTTGGTCTGGCTGGCTATGTATCACGCCTACAAGCTACTTGAACTAAAAAGCTGAAATTTTCAACAGTTACTCTTCACATCCAGAAGAAAATGGTTGTACTGTTTGTTTGGATTTTTTTTTTTTTTTTTTTTTTTTCTTCAAACCTCCCTCTCTGCGTATGTTGTTGGGGGCTTGAATATGCAATGTAAGTTTGTCTAATTGATTCCTTCGTTTGTGTCCAGCAGCATTTATGTTCAAATTCAGCCCTAAATTTGGGAATCCTGTTTTGCCCCAAATCCACCCCTATGCAAAATCAAGGCGGTCCCTTGGGTGAGCTGTTCTGTAATCCTCCAATTATGTGAAGGGAGACTATGATAACATCTTTTTGGAAAATAAAATATAGTCTGATCTTTATCAGGTATTTCACTTTGAAAAATTCTGGAATATAAGCATTTAATCTAGAGTCTGTGTGTACATAAGATCATTACCATGTACTGTATTTGATGGCATTATAAGACCCCTCTTATTTCAGTTGTGATTACTGAATTCATAAATGGCTTTGTGCAACTCCACGAGGAATAACATTAAAAATAGAACTTTTCTGTGCATTGAATTTGAAAAAATAAATTTAATCTCAAACATCCACCAAATGGTTGAAGGGATAGTATTTCAATTAAAAGTTATTTCCCTTGAAATTGACGTTTGAATTTGAGAGTTTAGAAAAACCTCAAGTTCTGACCAATGGACTACAAATTCCTGTTTATAATCTGAATTTCATGCAAAAGATATTTGTTGCTACATGACACGTATAAGTTTTTATGCCCAATATCATTGATTGGATCATTATTTCTTGCATTAGCTACTTTTAATATGATAATGACTTGGTAAATGATCAAAAAAACGTTTGAATTATATTTGTTTTTGCATGTTATAATTCATGGAAATGACTTGACTCTTTGAACATAAGCTGCCACTTAAGCAGCTGCTTTTTAAAAGTCCTTAAACATGAGCGCCCGCTGTGTGTTTCGTTTACAAACATTGGTATGTTCTGATGCTCCAGGAATCATGACCCACTGACCTGGGGACATTGATCAGACATATTCTAATATAAATATCATATATATTGAATAATGTAATTACATCTACAGTTCATATTTCTAAATGCATAATGTTTCTAAATTGAGTGTTGGTTACCTGAGCTCCTGGGTAAGGGTGTCATACATGTTAGGGCATCAAGGATTGAGAGTGAAGCTTTTTTTCTGAATTTTCTCTCAGATTTGGTTCAAATTTTGCTTCAATCAAAGAACATCAAGAGGATTTAGAATGCTATTGTTTCAGTGCTAGGTCTTGTAAACGTACATTTGAAATAAAGATCAAAATGATTTCTCAAGACTAAACTCTTTGAGGTACATTTCTTTTACTTCCACTTTGAACTACTCGACTATGTTGTCGATCAGCCTGGGTACTAAACAAAATCATGGTAGAAAATATCAACCTTTGTGCTTCTAGAATTATGAAGACAAAAAAGTGTTAAAAAATGACACACCACACTGATACATAAAACTTAAAAAGTGAAAAATAACCTAGGCTGCTTCAAAGAGTTGAAATCGGTATGCTTTCTGCATTTTTTTGTCACTATATATTGAGGCAGGGAATTTTTCAAAATAACTTATGCCAAAGTATATGAGCCTTTTGATTTAAAAAAAATAAATGAATAAACCATAAACCAAAACTGTCAACATAGGTTTCTTCAGTTTTTAAGTGATTCTGGCTGGCTATGTATCATATTTACAGGCGGCACTAATGGAGGTAGAGGATTGATACTTTAAACATCAACTTAAAAAAACTTTTTTCTTTGTTTTTTGAAAATTTTTCCCAAAATAGGAAGGTCTTTTAATTCGTGTCCAGCAGCATTCATAAATGTTTAATGAAAATTCAGAATTTTTTCAGTGATTGTCTATAAAAAAAAAGGCCACAGAAGTAACATTCATTGATCATCCCTTTTTTCCAATTCTTTAACCCCTCCCATTACAAACTGCTGCCAAAAGATGTTGGTAATGTGACAGTTTCTATTAAATGACTAAGCAGACTTCTTTAGTTTTATTTCCATCTTCAAAATCAAAAATGCAAAATTTAATCTCCAAATCTTCAAATTTGGATATGTTTTTCCTTACGCTAGATTTTCCGAGCGTATGGGTCAAGAATCCTTTATATACTATCAAAGTCTTAAGACAAACTCCATACTACCCTCCTTTTGAAAACTTACAGCTTGATTGTTAAATCTCTGTTCACCTATGAAATGCCCTAAATATCACCAAGCGGTCCGTCATGAACTTCTAGCATGAAGAACAAGTGAACAGCTTGAATAAATAAACCTTGTGAGATGGTTTAATCGAGATTTATAAAATACTAGCCGAAAACCCACCCGACTGGCTGAATTTTCAGCTAAATGTCTACATTATACGGTTAAACAAACATAATCAATAAGTTACATTACTTACAGTTCATGCATAGTGGTGTAGTGATATCTGACTCTAATTCATGGTGAATGTATTTGATAGTATAAGCTTTTGTGAATATAAGGTTTTGGCTCATGTGTATATAATGTAAGGTGTGAGAGTCGTGTTTAATGGGTGAGAAAAATGTTTGTTTTTTTCACTTTTTGACTTTACTATCCCAAAAATCTTTGCGATGGCCTAGGCAACAAGCATGTAGCTAGGTTGTGATGGATACAAAGTAAGGGTCTGGTTTAGCATTGTAATTACATTGTGAATCAAACCACTTGCTAAAAAAGTTTTGAAATTTTCAAAAGCTAATATGTTAAAAAGATGCTGTGGGGTCCGATTAGTAACCACATGAAATGTGTTGGTGATAGCTCTAGCTGTCGGAGTTATGAAATGACAAAACCTAAAAAGACATTTGGTGAATTATAGTTATATTATGGTAATGAAATGTATATAAGTTCTGAAATTATTTCTTTTAATAGACCTGAAGGCTGGAATTCAAGGCAGAGATCCTTATTTATCTTTTTTCTCTTCTGTCTTAGAACAAAAATTTACTTTCTTTCCAATTTCTTGTCACAAACCCTTTACATTTGCAATTTTTAATCATAATATAAACTCCCTCCCCTCCTCCCACTGAAGCTTAAATGCTATAATTTGATCACCGGTGTGTAATGAATGCTCCCTAGCATTAAATTTTATCAATGTCACTTCTTCCATCATCCTTTTTCCCCCTGTGTCCCCCCTCTCCCCCCTGTGCCCCCCTGTGCCTCACCCCCTGTTCCCCACCCCCTTCCCCCTGTGTCCCCCCTTCCCTCCCTGTGCCTCACCCCTTTATGAAATTCATTGGAGATATCGGTTGGACTGACACATACAAAGTCAAACCCTTATTTCAAAGCATTAGTAACAGTTGAAAAACACTAGGTCTATCTCGAAATATTTAAAAAGAAATTCTTTGTCAAACCAGTCTGATAATGTGGATTAAACTGTGTACTTCATGGATACAAATTCAGTGATTTAATCACTAAATTATTACATCATCTAGTATGAATGTTGAGCTCACCTTCTCTTTAGTACAAACTTTCTATCTATCAGTTTGATGTTGTGCTGAAAATAAATCAAGTTTTCTACTGAAATCAGTGGAATGGATTTATTCATGTCTGGATATTGCTTTGCTTCTGTAGCAGAAAACAAGATCATTTCATGTAAATGAAATAGATATAAACAAAACAATTGAGTCTTTAGTAGAATCCACAGAAGCCATCAGTTTATTTTTGCTGCAGATAAGAACCTACTATATCAATAAACTATTGTAGATAGATTTGTATAGGAACAGCGCATCTCATTGTATGGTGAGTCTGATGGTTGAAGAGAAAGAAAGCAATCTGTGGTTTCCTATACTTGTGATTGTCTTTGATTTACGTGTAGCACTTTTAAATGAGCACACATGCTACACTCTGATCTTTGACAGAAGTGCTGGGGGTAAAACGCTTTGATCCTAGGCAGAGTGTATAAATACTGAACTCCGATCCTTTGCAGAGGGCCAGGGAGTGACATATTGATCCTAGGTTGGGTGCATTGATACTCTGATCTTAGGCAGTAGTGCCAATCCATGCATAGATAATCCTCTCATTTTTTTATTGGTACTTTGATCTGCCTTGGATTAGAGTGTAATATTTGTGCACTCAATGAAAAGTGCTACAGACACATACACTATATATATATATATGGTACAAATCAGGCTAGCAGTATAACATAATATAATAAATCAATAATATGAAGCCACTTCTGAAATCCATATTCTACTATATATATATATATATATATATATATATATATATATATATATATATATATATATATATATATATATATATATATATATATAATTTAGTCTCCTTATTGATGTAAGCTATAAATGACTGAAGTAACTGAAATAATAGTTGCTAGGACTAAGAGAATTTTTAAGGAAGATCCTGCCCCAAACGTTTGCGTGTGAGGTTCCTGATGTTGAACCGATTTTATGTCACATCCTGTTCTCTTGGGCCTTCCAATACATAGGAGCTATTAATGAAATTTATTGCTAATTCAAAGAAATGTTTTTTATAAAAAGAATGCTAGTAAGGGTTGGGTGTTTTTTTGATATAATTTCAAAGCTATTGCTATGATGTCATCTTTATTCTGAAAGTATTGAAAACTTGCTGCTCAGAATAGCATCTAGCTTCATCTATTGTTATGGGTGTGGTTGGGCACTCTGCCATGCAAAGGGAACTAACGCAGACACTCTTGTCTAAACATCACGCAATTCCTCCATATAAAACTGACGTGTGGGTGGTGAAAACAAAGGAGTTTTGTTGTTCATATGACAACCTATCTACTTATATAATGAACAGTGTGTTTTGGGGGTTTTTTTTTCCTATTTCTTTGTAGCAATGGACTCTTCCATGTAAAGGTAGCAATGTTGCTAATAAAAAAATATATTCTACCTAGTGTTTCAAATAATAGGCTCTTCCACTAAACTGAGTCCTGTGGTTTCTCTCCTAAAAATAGAGTAGAAATTCAAATATATCTGAAATTTTCACTGGGACTTACTAGAATGTGTTGCCCAGAGATACTACACTCTTATCTTAGACAGAGGGCAAGGTAGCAACATTCAGAGTCTTGTCAGAAAGCAAAGATACTCTGATTCTAGGCAGAAGAAGCCAATCCATACAAAAACTATCCCTAAGTCAGTTACACATAAATCAATGCAAGCCATGTGATTTCTTGTTGTTTAAAATAGAGAGGTGTTACTCTTTATCCTGAGCGTCCCTCCTATAATAATTTGTATTAAATGTTATTATTCTGAAATGGGGTATTACCACAACAACATTCGAAAACGTACATTGTACACTTTTACTGTTTTCAATGAAGTCAAAATACTGGTATATAATGTCTACACCATAACCCGTTATTGCAATGACAGTTTTGTCAATTATATTGATAACCCTAATGGCCTAGAACGGGTCAAGCAAACTACACATAGAGGCCAAATTCTGGCATATGTCCTCATTTCATCTGACCTGCCGACATAACTAACTGTATGAAGTTGCATACAAAAATTCTTTGTTTTCTTTATCTATCTTTGGTTAGTGAACAGTAAGTTTTGGTATTGAAAATAGAACATGAGTTCCATGTTTGTTTTGGCCAAGTGAACATAAAAATATTTTAATGTTACTAGCATAGGGACAATTTTTGTACGGATTGGCTTCTGCTTGGAATCTGAGTATCTTAGCTTTATGCTTAGACTCTTTATGTTGTTACCCTTAAGAGTTTGCTGAACCCCTGGCCTAGAACATATATAAATCCTTTATTTATTGTTAGGAATATTATTAATTTGATATAGATTAGATAAGTGACCTATTTTGAACTTTTTAAAATAGTCGAGAGATTATTTTTCTCTTTCGTTGATCATACGTTCTTTTTTCTCTCTGGAAAGAAAGGAATTCTGTCTTCAAGTTCATTTTTACCCCTAATTCCTACCGTAGCACTTGTCAGTTTAATTCCTTTTCACCTCTTGATTTCGTTATCGAGCTCGTTGAATAAAATGTTGTCCTTTTCATTGCTTAACCCATTTCAGACAATGCATTATGAGAGTACAGGTGTTCAATTGTTTTTGCTACTGCACAACCAAAATGCCCACATTTGACAATGGCTGACCACAAGTGCCCCCTCCCTCAAAGAAAAAAAAACTTTCTCTGTTGTCCGACACCTCGTAATTTCTTTGGAGCAGTAAAAACAGACTTGGCTTTAATCAAAACAACAATTAGAAACCCCTCAACCACAACTGTCAACATAGATCTCTTCAGATTTCAAGTGGGGTAGTCTGGCTGGATATGTATGTTTTGCACGTACAGATGGCACCGATGGAGCTAGGGGGCTGAAAATTTTAGCATTTACTCCTTATTGATTTTTTTAAATTACCCTCCTAAATAAGTTTTTAATGAAGGGTTCTAATTGCGTTCTAAGTTTATACTAAATTTTTTAGTGATCACTGTCCAACAAAAGGTGAAGGAGGTAACTTATATGTTGATGAACCCTTTTTCCAATTTTTCCTATCGACCCCCCCCCCTCACACACACACACTATATGCTGCTAGAAGGTGTTAGTCATGTGACAGTTCCCTCTGAGTGACTAATCAGTTTGTTTTTTTTTTTGTTGTTGTTTTTTGTGTTGAAAACTTGATGTCTTTTATATTGTTGGTGCTTTTAGATGCAATAGTCTTTCTCTCTTCAGTTATTGGTATACTCAATTTCTCTGTGTGTGTGTTATGTATGCGTGAAAACACTAAGTACGTAAATCTTTTCGGGCACTTATTTGTTATTCATGAGTAATCATCGTTCATACTTTTTGGTCAAATCAAGTGATTTACCTACTTTACATAGAAAGTATAATCATGAAGTAGGTTATTTTAATTGTGTAATGATAACATGTGTAACTTATTGAAACTGTTGTCGAGAACAATTTCTTTCTTCTATTCTGCAGCTGTCTCGAATTTTAAAGGAATTGTTTATTTCAAACTAAATAGGTTTTTATACAAAATTTAAGATGAAAAAAATTCTGAATATCATCTTGCCATATTAGAAAATCTACTGAATTCATCAGAGTATAGAATTGGCTATATTCATATTTTTTGTTTTTAATGTCAATTTAAACATTCTTTCGTCAAACCCCAATCCAAGTTGGAGTTGATTTTGTTTTCCTCCCGTAACAAAAAAAATCCTCACCAAATTTAGGGGAGTAAACTTCTGTTTATCACGTAACGTTAAACCAAACCTAAACTTAGAATAGACATTTCCCTATCGTGATTTGAAATGATAGCCATGTGATTGAAAAGCCACTCTTACCACCTGAGCTAAACTGACAAGTCTTATATATTTACAAATTTATATATTATGTATACAATACGAAATTTCCAATGATCATCTTCAGTCGGAAGTTATCTCCCTTAGATGATTTGGAAATCATTTAGCAGGTAATGGGTTAAATTATTCTAAACAAATATCAATATATCTTTATTGCATTAAATATGGCTTTGTTGTCCCTTAGTCTTCCGTGAGTTTTTCAAATATTGCAGTACTTTAGATTTCCGTTGTTATCAATTTGATAAGTAACTTCAAAATCACTAGTGTATTGGGGAGAAGGGGCATTAAATCTTGATGATGTGAAATCTGTGATGCTTTTTAATTACGTTGAGTGTTCATTTGTACAGGTATACCTGAATGAGTGCACTTAATTTGTTCCTATATTTTCCATACAATTCAAAACCTGTCATGATTTATTGTTAGTTTTCAGCTTAGATTTAGTTACATTAATTTGTTCATCAATAACTTGACTGTTCTAAATCAAAACCCGCACTATTCAAGGCATTGCTTTAAGAAAGCTCAGAAAATTAAATTTTTGATGTAAATTTTTTGAGATTTTGAAACTTGGCTAATTTCTTCATTAAACTAAATTGAACACTTAAAGTTGGTTTTGGAACATGTAATATGCTAAATTAGATAGAACTATTAAAATTTAAGTTAACTGCCTCCTGGCTTAACTTCATTGATAGAAAATCAATATGACACTTTGATCTTAGACTTGAGCAAATGACTATAATTTTTCATTTCTCTGCAAATGATGGTGTCTCCTTACAATGCGAGATTAGTTTCTTTGTTTTATCAAGATGCTACATGGAACATGTCTGGTTAGTCACTCAAAAAAAACTGTCATGTGACCAATTTTTTTCAGTAGCATGCCATATTGTAGATGATCAACTGAAAAAGGGTTGATCAATGAATGAACACTTGCGGCTTAGACAAAAACTGAGGGACCTAAATTAACACAAACCTATTTAAGGGGAGTGTATTTTCCCTCAAATGGACATATTGAGGAGTATAAATTGAAATTTTCAGCCCCCTTACTCCATTTGGCACAGACTGTTCACATACACATCACACACAGATCACATACTTCTCATACACACTCCACATGCATACATGCGCACTCTGTCTGCATATACGCACCTGCATGTACTTGCACACGGACACATGCACTTGCACACACATGCACTCGTATATTCACGCACTCGCACACATATGCATTTGCACGCACACACACAGATCATGCATTTCTAATGTGCACTCTGCCTGCATACATGCGCACTCCATATGCACACTCACACACAGACTTGTGCATGCATGGCCAGCCAGACTCATTAACTGTTAACTATTTCGGTTGATATTTTTTGATATAGATCATACAAAGCAACAGTCTATAAAAGCTTATGAGCTTAAATTATCTTCAAGCCAAGGACTGGTGCATAAACTGGTTCAACATTAACCTATTAACTGCAAATGACAGAAATTTCAATCATTGATGTTATGATTCGAAAAAGGAAAAAATTTAGATGAAGGTAAATAGAAATAAAAAATAATGATATACATTACTTCATCTCTTAATGAATAAATAGATCTAATTTATCATTTCATTTTGTGGTTTCTATGGATTATCTCCCTTGACTTCTGCTCTTTAGAATTATCAAATTTAGTAATAGAAGGGAAGTAACTGAACTACTTTAAAGTTGTAGTTTTTTACAATCATGGTGGGCTGCTCCACACCACAAACATCCAAACAGGCACCTTTGGAACTGTCACGGCCCTAGTGCTGTTTAATGAAGAGGGTATGATTCTAATCTCTTCACAAGAACACATTGTTGTAGAAAAATTTTAGCCATGGGCTATGTCTGAAAATAAACTTCTTTTAGTATTTGGTCACTTTTAATATGAGTGATTCCACTTTCCGTGTACGGATTGCCTTTGGGCCAGACAACCTTATTGACATTCAGCTCTCTGATCTCACTCAGCAGGATTGGCTGTTCTGCAGTGATTGCCAATGCATAATACGATATTATTTGAAAAATTACTTGTTGCCAATTCTTATTTTCTCTCAGAGTTGAGTGTGCATTGATTGAGAAAAAAGCAGTTGTAATGCTGGCCATTATCTCTGGCCAATAGTCTTTCCTTCTCTTCGACTTGACAAGAATTACTTATTTGGAGTATAAGATGTCCACTTGGAAAAAAAACTAAATGTGACCTGGATATTTAGTTTTTTTGCTGATGACCTGATATATTAGTTTAGCTTATTGTATCTAAGGAATGATTGGGAATGCAAGTTTTGCAGGATAAGTAGAAACTGTTAACCAAAACTGTCAACATAGGTTTCTTCAATTTTTAAGCTGGTTTGGCTAGCTATGTATGCCTCATGTGTAAAAGCTGCAATAGAGCAACAAGACTGGAAATTTAAACACATCTGGAAAAGTATTATTTTTTTTTTTTTTTAGCTCTTTTCATTCGATAGGATTTTAGTTTTGGTTTGCAATGTTAATTTATGCTAATTTGATCCCTTAGTTTGTGTTCTGCAGTGCTCATGTTTGTTTTTAGAAAATTCTGATTCTTTTTAGTGATCGCTGCCTAACAAAAGGTGGGAGAAGTGACTTATGCATTGATCACCATTTTTAACAAATTTCCAACTGATCACCCACAACATGGCTTGCTGCCCAAAGACATTGGTCACTGGTTTCTATTGAGTGACTAACTGAACTTGTTAATGTTTTTGTAATTCTTGAGTGTAAATGATCCTATTCATCCTTTAATATAGGGTTTTTGCTTTAACCAAATGGGTGTGGGCTTCTCATGTGACTTGTCAGTTAAAAGGGTTAAAAGTAGAGTGAGCTTCATGATAGCAAAAGCAAGCATACTCTTCTCCTACTAACCCATCTTACATATTCTCGAAGTTGTCTTATAAATTTAGCCATAAATGTTGTTATCCAAGAATTTGATCCCAATTCCAAGGGTTGGGCGAAACTGAAATTGATTTTACTGTGGTAGAATCGGTAAGATAACCAAGACTGCTGAGAAAATAGTTTCTCCATGATAATGAATTTTTTGAAAGCAAGCTTGTACTAATTTCACGTATCTTTCTGTGAAACTTTCCGTAATTTTTTGATTATTTTTTTTTTTTAGTTTCTCAAATAACAGATGTTTTTAAATCTATTTTTGCATGTTTCGATTGTTTATAGTTTTTAGCTATTTTTATGAGTTTTTTTTTTTTCTTTTTTTTTTCTCCAAACTAGACATTAAAAAAAAATCTAGATGTCTTAGTTTTCACAAATAACAAAAAATCTATGAAAAAAAATCTTTTACCTTCCCCAGGCCTTCTACCTTCTCTAATTTGACCTATGATTATCCACCAGTGAAAAAATATAGAGCCTTTATTGTCTGGAGAAGATGATCAAAATTATAGGTTAAACTGCAGTGATTTATAACCACAACAAGGGCAGCAGGAAGGATCAATATCAAACCTGAAAACATCTTAAATAGTTAAAAACCTACTTACGCACTTGGAGGATGAAAATAACAATAGAACTAATTGTTATGAATTCTGACTGGAAGCTCAGTTGAAATTTTATCAATATGATTTGCATTCTATGTATGTTTTATATCATTATCAGTAAAATGAAGTGCTTGACCCGAAAGAGAATTATTTCATGAAATTTGAGATGAATTATGTAAACTAGTGTAGTATCCATCAAAAATGACAGGATTATCCATGTATGGATGGCATTTCTGTCTAGGATCAGAGTATAGTATCTGCCTCGAATCAATGTTGCCCTTATTGAACAATCTACTAAACAATTTGTGAAGTTGGTGACAGATATAAATGAGGTATCTGATTCCCTGGTAAATTAAGATTGGAGATATTGAAAAATAAATTGTCAGATTAAGAAAAATTGAAGATCAGCATAAAAAAATACTGTGTAATGCTGTAAAGTTTTGAGAATCTCTGATATAAATATGGCTTTTACAAGCTCTATTGAAAAACGATGGTCCGTCTACAGCAATGGCATCTTAGTCTTGTTAGGACTGCACACTCTTATCTCAGCATCTCTTCAACTTTTCAAAATCATCTGATATGTCCTCTTTGGGATCAACATCAGTTGGCACGTCACGTCCTTATTCTTGTCCATGGTCTGAAATTTCTTTAGGGAAAACCAGAAATCCTTGGAGCCAGATCTAGACTGTAGTTGGGGGTGATAGACTTGGGTGATGTGATGCTTCACAAAAAGAAAACTTGACATGAAGAATGATTTGTTTGGTCATTGTGAATTTAACGGTCGTGCAATACATAATCCCACTCTATGGTATCTCCCTAGTGACTGAGTAACCTGATGGGAGGTTGTCTGTTTATGCAAGCACAGTAAAGTCCCACGGATTGATTGCAAAATTACATCAAAATCATGCAACTAGTTCTCTAGGCAATCAAAATGGCTGAACACTTTGTAGCTAAACTGTATGTGTCTGCTGCTATCACATATTAAAAAGAAAAAAGTATAATTATCTTTGACACTATTATCTTAATGAGATAAAAGTTGTAGCTTGGAATTCCCAGGTATCTTTGATGTAGAGGGTACCACAAACAATTTGCGAAACAAAGTGTTAAAACTTTGCCATCGTTAATGGATGTGTACTGATGTATCTGCATGTTTTCTTTATGAATTTCTGTCACTTAGTTTGATTAGAAACCTTCACGTTCCAGTGACACCCTTCTACCATCGATAATTACATTTGGATCATTACCGACTTAAATCAGTTGCTTTGTGAAATTACTTTCTGTTTGGTTGCACGTATTTATTTCTATGCAATGTATCTTTCTATACTTCGTCCATTAGGTGATAATTATTTGCACTGTTTCTTTAAACAGTTCAAATAATTATGGAAGTTGGTTAGTGATTAGAACATCAAGCTGAGTGGTTGGAGGCCATGATATTACCAATTTTCTTACTTTGTTGCTGGGTTTGTGAGGCTCATTAGCCATAACTCCTTTCGAAGGAGGAATTTTTTTTTTACTTTCAAATGCTCTTTAACAATAAGCAGTGCCATTATTTTACACCTTTCATATATATGGAATGTGGGCCCCAAAAAGGAGTCAGGTGATTCAGTAATACTACAGTTCAGCCTAGCCTCTTGAATATGTGTTACTAAGAGTCAAAATAAATAATCATGGCTACCCACAATGGATCAGTTTAATCAATGTTGTTGGGTTTAGATTATTCATGACTTCTGACCTTTATATGTATCTATGTATCAGGACTTTGCCCAGTTCTCTTTATTGTAGAAACTTGAAATTTTGAACACATCAATGAGTAGGGAAAATGCTTTTGTTTTTTTTTCTTTTTTTTTTTTTTCTAATCCCTCCATTATTTTTTTTTCTAATCCCTCCATTATTTTTTTGTTAAGGGGCCCAATTTACAATGAAAATTTATCCCAAATTGGTCCTTTGGTTCTTGTCCATTTTTTTTTTTTTTTGTTATTTTTTTTATTTAGTCATAAATTTATGATTCAAGCCATACTGATAGTATTTTCATCGAGGTAACTTGATTTTACCGCCATCACTGCTTAATTTACAAAGTAAAAAGCAGCTCCTATAGGTGGTGGTGATTCATAATTACCCTTGGAATGCTAGTTTGTTTTTTTTTGTGCTGTACTTGTCATAGAAATGATTGAAGTGCTGGTGGCTTTACCAACAAGTAGTTTAATTTATATTGCTCAATCCATTTGATACTACCATAATACTTTGAGGCAAAAAAACCCAACAAGTAACTGGTTTCATGGAATGAAGCAATTTGATTTAAACTACTTTTATTTTTTTTTGGTTGAACTGCCTGAAATTTCATTGTTTTATAATTAGTATGAACTTCAGAAAAACAAATTCTATGTTTGACAAACATGTTGAGGACAAGGATATAACAAATAGAACAGAGAATGTAGAACTGATAGAAATAGACCACTACATCTACTTAGAATAATGAATCTCTGTGGAATCTTCAAGAGAAGAATAAATCAAGTGAAGAATCACTCTGTTGGCAAGCACTTGGTAGAGCAAGCTCAACCTTCATCAAGAAAATCCCACTAGTCCTAAAAAGAAGGGTCTACACCCAATGCATCTTCCTGATAGTCACCTATGGAGCTGAAACATAGAACCTAACCAAAAGATTGACCCTTAAAATGAGAACCTTACAATGTGTATAGGAGAGAATCGTGCTCAATCTCGCGTGGATAGATCACAACACAATACAGTAATTTAGACAGGTGTCAGAGATATCGTTGAAACCATTTGGCAACTCGAATTGCAATGGGCTGGTCATGTTGCAAGAATGGTATGCAACTGCTAGACATCACGGCTCCCAATGTGGATCCCCAGAGATCATATGTAGAAGTGTAGCCAACAGAAAAGATGGCATGACAAACTAGACGCATTCAGAAAATACTAACTCTGCAATGCCCATAATAGAGAGATCTGTTGAATCTTAGGGAAGGTCTATGTCTGATGATGAAAGTACAAAATTATTATTCCAGCCTCCAGAAATGCATAGTTTAGATGGAAGGCTACAATGTACAATTGCAAATACTAGTCAGTTTTTAGTGACCTGACAACTAAATTCAGTCTCCCTGGGAAATGAACTTCACCCCCATGAATCACTGTTCATTTCACTCTGCTTTTATAGTAAATTTTTAGTTTGCTGATTGTCAAGGTTAATATTGGGGGTAAGAGCTTTACTGCTATGGCTCAGACAAGTAAAGTAGTTGTATAAAAGTGGTTTATACCACTGCTCAGTCGCCTACTCTGTTGTCAACCACCATGGAATACCAGTAACAAGAATTTTTGTCAAGACATATGGTGATAGGATATAATGCGGGGAGGAAAAATGGATTCATGCCTTCTGCAAGGGGATAAGAACTCTGCTGATTCTTTTAACCTTTATGCACCCCCCCCCCCAATCTTCATCTAAGGTATTATGGATTTTATAAACCTGAGCAAAATTGAGCCCTTTTGTTTTGCTTTCCCCAAGTTGTAGATGATTAAGTCTGGAAGAGGGGTACAATTGCCAAGTGTTATTAAGGTTCAAACTCATAATAATAGCAACAAGACTTACCGTATATTTCAGAGGACAAGGTGACCTTCAGATAAGATGAGATCCCAATTTCAGTCTGAATATCATGGTTTCAACACTGTTTAATCACTGTTTTTGTATCTGGCCCATAGGATGATCCCATATTTGTGCTGCTTCAAATGTCCACTTATCTGCTTATATATACAGTAATCGCTAACCATTGCTTTACAGCAGGCACCACTCTTTGTCTGTTGTGTATGATGACCTAATGCCTAGAATAAAGCCTCAGACTTTTGATCCATCACTGAACCAAACTTCCTATTGCCTAGACTGATATGTGTAGTTATGATGGTAATCTTTTAAAAATATTTCTCCTTCACTAAAAAACCTGAAATTCACTTGAAGTGAATTAAATTCTTTTTCTATTGATTTTTGCCATATAAAATTATTGAAGCCAAACTTTTCTTAGCCAAAAATTGGTTCATTTTTCCAATATGGCATCAGTGGAACTTTGATCAATACGGCCAGTTCATGTTTGCTTTTTACAATATCCAAAAAAGCTTAAGAACAGATTAGGAACAAGTTCTTGCAATATGGTATTGTATGAAGAATTTGAATAAACATAAAAATCCATTCCTCCCGCATGACTCATATATATATATATATATATATATATACACCAGATTTATTTTCATGCTTTTATATCCTCCTTTTATCATTATCATTACTTTTGGGGGTAGAGGGCCTCTTTTCCATGAAAAGATTTTTTTTCAAAGAAATTTTGAATTATACAGTGATTTGAAAATTTCTTTGGAAAAGAATTTCCAATCTGTTTTCAAAAAAGTAGAAATTAGTTATTTCAAGAAAATTCTGCCCTCTTGGTCAAATTACCATTTTGATTGAAGTCAATTAATTCAGACTAGAAAGCTCTCGGTGAGCCTTATACACATGCCATTTATTGAGAATGTTTTGGCACAGGGTCTTTTAGATAGCGATAACTAGCTGATAACATTAAACAAAGGATGCGAAAATTGGAAAAATTTACATTCACTGATATAAATTGTTAGCAATTTTACTGTAGAAAAAATTGATACAAATTTTCAATTCATTTTAAATGGTGTTTGGGATTGACAGATTTTAATAAAAATCATTAACATTATCCATGACTATAATAGACTGCTTCCTCTCTATACATTACTTCAAGAGTCTGCATTTAAAAAAAAAACTCTTTGAACATTAATAACTTACTATAATTGGATTATGAATTTTGTATTTTGACTGATCAACTTGTGGTAACCTACTATATTGAATTGTTAGCTTTGGGCATGATAATGTCTTTACCCCAAGGGGATATAAGAGTATACGCACTTTTTGCTGCAGACAACAAAGGATATTCACTAGCATTCATATTTTAATTTTCGTTTTTTTGCTCATTAATCATGCTAGATACTATTAAATATTGGACACCATCTTGAATTATTAGCTTCTACTCTGGATTTTGTTATGGGATGACCTCGTATTGAAGATGTTATAAAAGCAATGTATGCATGTTCCTATCCTCCAAAGAAAATAACCCTTCTAATATATCTGCTTGGGTGATAATCACTTTTAGTATTATTTTTAGATTTATGAATAAGACTTTTGATTTTGGCCAGTGCAAATTCAGGTTGTGGCTTAATCAATGAATTATCATTTGAACAAAATATGCCAAGAGACCAGTTTCAACTAATTTCACTCAAAAAATTAACATTCGTATAGACTGTTACAGTAACCGTGTATATGATTGTTTTGATTGTCATTTTAATTTACTTGCTGTATTTTTTAATCTGCTTGTCTTACTTTTAAATTTGCTCTGGAATAGGCATAGATAATGTAACTGACTTCTGTTTTACTTTTTTTTCTTCTTTGATTATTGATAACTATTCTCTTTTAGCTCTAAAAATTAAACTGAACATATGCTTTCTAGTTCAAGTTTTGGTGACACTTGGCTATCATCTGCAGCAATTCTAGCTATAATATAATCACTGATAGATGTGTGGTATCCCCCTGCCATATGAAAAAATAAGGAAAAGCCAAGCTATGATTTTTTAATGTATGTTAGCATAGGGTATGAAGGCATCTCATCATATAAATGGATCTGACTTGTATTTTTGGCTGCATATCCGTTCATTGCTCAATTTCAGTCTGATTTCACCTGCGCTTGTGTATGCACATACATGTGCACACACTTGATGATGGACCAATGTATTTGTGTCAGTATAAAGGCAGCCTGCCTCAATTCATGTTGGCAAAATGCATGCCTAACAGGCAGCAAACTTCCCTGCTAAAGAATCGTGATATTTGGTTGGAGTGGAGAGCTCTCTAGGTAAAGCAATAGCATTAAAACTGTAAAATACATTGTTAAGTATCCAATTGGAAATAGAATTGTGTAGTTAAGTGAAATTTAACCCTTTGATCATTAGTATTTGATTCCTTTTATTTATTTTCATTATTTTACTAAAATAAGAAAATGAGAAATCCACCATTGGTATATGTATGTTAAATTGCATGTATACTTGTGTCAACGTAGTATCCTTAAAGCATTGAAATCTATCATATTGTAAAAGACATTTTGAATTCTAAACTGATTTATTTGGACTGATATCTGCATCTTGATTGTTATAGTCAGTATCAGGGCTGTTCTACCCTTCGGCCTTTTCAGATCTCTATCATAGTTTGTTAACCTTCCAGGAATTTTGAACCAAATTCACTTGAAAGAATTAACTAATACAAGATATCCTTTGGCATTGGCAGTGGACTGAGAACAATCTACCTTCATGGATTGAATAAAGGGCTTTGGTTCAAAAATCCTAGAATGCGACCAAATGAGACTGACTCCTGAAGAAGGCAGAGTACCACACCTGAAAAGTTGCGACTCTTAGACCCAAGACAAAGAAACTAGTCAGAGTGGATCAGTGTATGATAATAATCTCAGAAATTCTGCCTAAAGTTGACTTCCTATACTCAACTCAGATGGCTGGATGCATAAAAATAATTGTTTGTTTTATAAAGTCAAATCAAAATACTATTGACAAAATTTGACATTTTGAATTTTTTTGTCTCTTCTTTTTTCTTGTCCCTTTCTTTTTACATTATTAGCTTAGTAAGAGTAAAAAATGACGGGTTTATTAGTGTATGGATCAGTGTATTATCTGTGCACTCTGTCTAGGGTCAGAGTTTAGTATCGGTAATTCAATTGAAAAGTATTGCATGAAATTTTGTGGAAAGATAGCTTAATGGGCAACACGGAGAAGTAAATATTTTTTGGAGATCCATCTATTTTTACCTCCTCTGCATCATAGTCATATATCTACACAAGACTATATCTCCAGAGGTTCTCAATGGATTCCAATGGCATTTCATGGAAGGGTCAGCTGAGGTAAAATTGATTTAACTGGAGCAGATCTAGGAATTTTTACTGTTACCTCCCCTGCATCTAATTAATGATTTTCATTTAGTTTTTAGTGACAATGGTGTTAGCTGAGGTATGTGCTGAGTGGTATCAAGTTTGAGTTTGACCATTGTTAACTATTATTAATTTTTGACTAGTCATTAATCTTGAAAATATCATTGCATTTTAAACTTAATTTTTCATAGTTTGATGATAATGAATTTTTTTTCTAACTTTCAATTCCCCATACTGAAAATTTTTTTTTATTTTTTTAACTGCATCCAAAGAATGCTTGCTTTTAAAATTGGTATTTTCTCTTTGTTTAAGATTCTAGTGATCCCCCCTCCATCTTCTTCCCCTAATAGTAACCTTAGATGACTTTTGTACACAAAAATTTTAAGAATTAGTGGTCTTCATTTTCACATGACAAAAACCAATTACTGTTTATGAATGAAAGGATTACTATGTTAGATCTTTACTTCCTACCAAATACACCTTCCTCACTTGAAGTCTTTATTATTTGGAGGAAATTTGTACATAGGAAGAGAGTCCTAATTAGTTATACTCTTATTAGGGTACATCTAAACTACATCTCTTCAGGACCTTTTTTGTCATGATATAGTTGTATAATCTTTCTGCTTTTAATTTTACTTTTTCTATTGTGTATAACAATAGTTACCTATTCTTTTCTATAACCTTGATTTGTGTATTCTCATTATGTAGTAAGTATGTGAACACCTATCAGTAGGTATAAGATTTTCTCAAGGTTTCCAAAGATGCCTATTGATTAGCTCTGATTTCTGGAATACCCCCAAGTACCCATTTCTTTTTGGTTTGATCTAGTGGGGGGTCAGTGATCTTACAAAGAAGTTGCTTATTTTGACAATATTTCTGCCTATTTGGGAATGTATGAATCAGCATTATTGTTTGTATATAATTTTTTTAGATTGTGCATCAATTTACAGTAGTCTCCTGTTATTACGCACCCTTGGGGATTTGAGACTGCCGCTGGGATGAATTTGCCATTCTAATGGGTGTTATAAAGTGCATCAATAATGAGAAACCAATAAGTACTGACAAAGATTACTTTTTATCACTCTTTCATAGTATAACTCCTCATATGAGGCTTATAGGTCTGCATAAGTAAATGAATGAATAGAAATTTTTTTTAAATAATGCCCTGAAATCTTCATGTGCTGTTGTTGCAAATTAATCCCTGACAATCGTCTTGTGAGAATATAAAAATATACAAGCCATTAGAACGCATATGTCATGAAATAGTGCTGTAAGAACAAGAGTTTACTAAATAAGATGTGTGTGCATTGATTACCAATTAATGCCCAGACGTGATTGACTTTTTACTTCAAAAATTGAATTGTACTAATTGTGACTGATTTTATGGATTTTCGAATCGATGTACAGAATGGTTTGGTAGTGGCTGGGTGGTGAAATATTGGGGTGGCCTAATCGTGCTAAAATGCTAATGAAGGGGTGTATAAGTTGGGGTTGGGGCTATGGCTGCGGCATGGAAGTTTTCTCTCCTGCAGGAACTCGTGCTTGATCAGAATAAGTGCAATAAAGGAGATACGTTTGTTCGTTTTTTCTTGTTTTTCTTAAAATCAAATAAATATAAACTGATCATGGATATCCTTCAACTTTAAAGGAATTTTCCAGACTTGGTTTTTGCTTTTTCAAATTTTTCAACATTGTTACTCTTGTGCTGGATTTTTCTTGTAAAAAAAAAAAAAAAAAAAATTGATGAAAATAGTCCTCATTGCATGTTTAAAACTGTTTTATTTCCATATAAATCAACTAATATGTGCAACCAAATATCTCATAAATGTAATATGTACATGAATGTATCTAAGAAGAAAAAATATGTTGATGCTATCTTGAAATTTTGATATCTTGTCTGTGGCACTGAACTGCTCGACTTCCTGAGACGAGTTATCTCGTCCATGGCTGTGAACATTTTTCAAACTTCTTTATTTCTTTTCTACCATTTCAATTGTCCTTATTGAGGAAAATTTAAATTTAAAAATCTGCTTTGTCTTAAACTCAATCCTTTTAACGATTGATTTTTTTTTTTTTTTTTTAAGTATAACTCTAGAAATGAAATTGTTTCAACTGTAAATGAAAATAAAGAAAATCCAAGTATAAAATATGAGATAGCTTTTCATTGAGCAATAGAAAAGTGTCTGAGAGAGTGAACAATGGATTTAAACTTAGAAATGAATATGTAATTGATCTCTTGTATATTTAGATAGATCTCTGCATAAGAGCTATCGATATTGAGGGTTAGAAGATAAGGAGAAATAGATTTGCAAGACTACAGATATGTGATAAAGAGGTTTCCCATTTGTTAATGAGAGAGAGAGAAACATACACATACACTCGCACACATGTAGGTAGATTATGGTAATGCCGATTTCACTGGCTTTAACAGCATCCCTGGATCATTTAGGCAGAAGAAGAAAAATGCTCTCTAAATCCTTAACCGATATTTTTTTCATTTTTACGTATCTGACTGAGCAGAATCAAGCATGCCTGAAAAGTCTACAGCCACTCCAATTACGTAATATCCACAGATGGTTTCACAAAGAAGGCAAGACAAACATATTATTATGATAAGTATAGATAGAAATAAATTTCCTAGCCACCACAATGTATTTCTCGAGTGTTCCCAGTCTTCTATTTTCTACCCTAGCTATTTCCTTACCAGATGATAAAAATGTTTGCATTTTTTTTTTCCTTAATTGTTTTTGTGCGCATGTGTGCATTCGGCATTGGACTTTTCCGATATACCCTAAGGAATGATGGAACTAACCGTACGAAGGAGGAGTGGGAAGGTGGAAGCGAGGGTAGAGTGGGAGTAAGCGATAGAGAGTGAGAGAGAGGAGACACTGGCTCCTGCATAATAAAGTTGCCAAGTTCGTTGGTAACATGTGTATTGAGATGCTGCAAGCCGGCATGGATAGGATGGAGCACTGTATTGATTCTGCGCGTTTGGTCGCTGCTGCTATTTGCCGTTGTGAGCTGGCACTGGTGCTGGTGTTTGCTCAATCTAGATGAGCGGTGGTGGCAAGCAAAAGAGCGGAGTTTACGAATTACTCGTGGATCCCGACCAGTGGTTGATTTCGGAGTAGCCACAACAATGAGGGAATGAACGTATCGATCGAGCCTTTACTTTTTACGACCTCAGCCGGCCGGGCTGCTCATCTTCTACACTTATCTTATTTTTTTACTTAATGTGTTGAGATGTATATATATATGCATATAGACATATATATATATTAAAAATTTATGGCAACATGGCCGACTAGTCAAAACAAAAAGAACCCACACGCCTTATTTTTATTTTTTTATTTTCAATTCACTTGAGCCTCTCTTCTTTCTTCAATCCATCTGAATGACTTGTTCTTCATTAAAAATGGTTGCCTGTACAAAGAAAGTAACGGAATGTGTTTGTTTTGTTGTAACAGGTATGTATCGGACACCACCTCCTGTGGCGCCTCCACCACAGCCTCCGCAACAGTCATCTATATACCAACATGTCAATGGACCCAAGGAACCAGAATCAGACAGGTAAATATCAGCACTTTACATATATTCCACTCTTCCTTCTCCTCTTGCTGCCTTTTTCTTTTAGTCTTTGGTACTAAAGTCCATGTATCATACTACATTTATCTGTTGTTCTCTCTTACATACACTCATATAATGGTTCGTCAGTCATGTCATGGTTCAGTAGTTATTCAACTACATCCCCACGAGGGAAGAATGTTATGCAAGGTCATGGGTCAGTTAGGTGTGCTTGCGTTTGGCCGTTTGTCACATTCTAGGATGTGTATATGCCTGTGTTTGATCAAACACGAAGCAGTGTGTATGTGTGTTCACACATGGCCCTGACTATGGTTTCAGTAAGCTCACGTGTGCTGGGTCCCCAGCCATGATAAAATGTTCCTTTTATTGGAAATATATTTAACTTTTTCCCCGTCAAAAAATCAAATATTCCTTGTTAAATAACATTTAAAACCTTGAATTAAAATCATCTTGGTTCACTTGTACATCCTCTTGCATAGAGTGTCCATCTGAACATCATCACCCCTAATTTTTTGGCTATTAAACACCTTCCCCAGGTCAGACAGTCTCCGGGGCAGAAATGCTTAATTTCATTGTCTAAGTAAAAGAAGATAGTAGTTGTGAGACTTATCCTATAGATATGTTTGACGAGACAGGTAGCTATGTATGTTTGTGAAATTAGTGTCTGTAGTCAGATCATAAAACTACGGTTTGTACGTGAGAGGTAAAATAATGCTTGAATGTTTCAGTGATAGAAATATGTGTAGGGGATATCTTCATCTCATCAGAAAATAAGGTGTGTTTGTATTTATTCCGAGCCTCAGTGCATTTGTTGCTTATTGATACCTTTGTCAATTATCCCTCTTTCATCTCAAAGCCATTGTATCACCTCTGCTGTCTAAACATTATCACCCCATAAATCTATTCAAAGGCAGCAGCAGCAGCAGGTGATCACAAGGCGGGAATGCGATGTGTTGAGAGATGTGAGCTGTAAGGGAGGCAGGTTGACCCTGAACAAGTGTGACACTCTGACACCTGAAATGAATATTTGATCCCTTTTAACCCCTTCATCGAAATAAACCCGTTTTCCTCCCTCTTCAAGGTCTTTTCTCTTTGACACACAATTTACAATAATGAATTCGTTGCATTTCATCTTGTTTTTCAGCTACATTTTTCCAATTTTTCAGTCGATCGAGCATTGTTCTCTCATTTTGTTAATTAAAAAGACCTGTTTAAAATTGAATCCAGGACAAGAGAAAACAAAGACTTTGTGTTTTATATTTTTATTCTACTTTGAGTTATAGTTTCCCTGTCTTATTTTTTTCTAAAATTGGAAATTCCATTGTGTTATATATTTCCTGTTTTATCGAACTGAAAAGCACATGGATGCGCTTTCATCCTTGTCACAGATACCACTCTTGTCTTGTCACAGCCAATGGTTTTTAGATAATAGATATTTAGAGAAATTATTTGTATAAATAAGAATTACCAGGATATATACCCGGTGAATGTTAACGTTTTGTGCCTACCACACTCATCAGCAACTGGCAATATTGCTGAAAAGTGTCTTAGGCATGAAATGTCAACATTCACTGGGTACATATCTTTGTAATTCTTATTTTCATATATTAATAGCTCTATTTACTGTGGTAAATATTGAACACATAGTGTTTAAAGTATGTTTTCAATTTCTTTCTTTTTGTATTCTTTCTAATTGAAAATATAAACTAATGAATTATATATTGTCTTGAATTTACTTGTAGACTTATATGGGTATATATGTGTGTGTGTGTGTGTGCATCTTCAAAATGGAATAAAGACATTTTTGTTACTTGTTTAATCTTGAGATTTTTGTCCCCATATTTTCAAAATTTGTTTTCATCATTATTCTTACCTTTACTTTATTTTTGTTCTTTTTTCCGTATAAACTAGTCAATACTCATGAAAAAATTCATGGATATATATGAATTTCTATATGATGATCTATTGAGAAAACAAATATTCAGTTCTTTCTACTGGAAGAGTCCTTGATTTCAAATGGTTGGTAGAAGTTATTTTCATTGGCAAAATCATCACCCTTAAGTTGTCGAGTCCAGTGTTCAGGACAGACATCAAGAAAATCACACTGTTTATTATATAAGTAGATGAATTCAAGTATTATTTTTATTCTTTTCTCATAGTTGTAAACAGATTAAATATTAATGATCAGCTAAAAAGAATCCTAACCCAACATCCCCTTTGTTTTTTGTCAATTCTATAATTGAATCCTTTTAGGGCTCGTTTTCCATCTTATATTGTTTTCTCATTTATTTTTTCACTAATCTGCTCTAAGTTAATAAATTACACAAAGAAAAGGAGGGCAACATTGTCAATTTAGCTTTCAATCTTTTTCAAGTTTCTGAATTAGCTTTCTGTGGTATTATGTCCTTTATTTATACCATTATCTGTTGCCCCTGATCTCTCTCTCTCTCTCACTCTCTATCCCCCTGATCTCTCTCTCACTCTCTATCCCCCCTGATCTCTCTCTCACTCTCTATCCCCCCCTGATCTCTCTCTCACTCTCTATCCCCCTGATCTCTCTCTCACTCTCTATCCCCCTGATCTCTCTCTCACTCTCTATCCCCCTGATCTCTCTCTCACTCTCTATCCCCCTGATCTCTCTCTCACTCTCTATCCCCCTGATCTCTCTCTCACTCTCTATCCCCCTGATCTCTCTCTCACTCTCTATCCCCCTGATCTCTCTCTCTCACTTTATCTCCCTGATCTCTCTCTCTCACTTTATCTCCCTGATCTCTCTCTCTCACTTTATCTCCCTGATCTCTCTCTCTCACTTTATCTCCCTGATCTCTCTCTCTCACTTTATCTCCCTGATCTCTCTCTCTCACTTTATCTCCCTGATCTCTCTCTCTCACTTTATCTCCCTGATCTCTCTCTCTCACTTTATCTCCCTGATCTCTCTCTCTCACTTTATCTCCCTGATCTCTCTCTCTCACTTTATCTCCCTGATCTCTCTCTCTCACTTTATCTCCCTGATCTCTCTCTCTCACTTTATCTCCCTGATCTCTCTCTCTCACTTTATCTCCCTGATCTCTCTCTCTCACTTTATCTCCCTGATCTCTCTCTCTCACTTTATCTCCCTGATCTCTCTCTCTCACTTTATCTCCCTGATCTCTCTCTCTCACTTTATCTCCCTGATCTCTCTCTCTCACTTTATCTCCCTGATCTCTCTCTCTCACTTTATCTCCCTGATCTCTCTCTCTCACTTTATCTCCCTGATCTCTCTCTCTCACTTTATCTCCCTGATCTCTCTCTCTCACTTTATCTCCCTGATCTCTCTCTCTCACTTTATCTCCCTGATCTCTCTCTCTCACTTTATCTCCCTGATCTCTCTCTCTCACTTTATCTCCCTGATCTCTCTCTCTCACTTTATCTCCCTGATCTCTCTCTCTCACTTTATCTCCCTGATCTCTCTCTCTCACTTTATCTCCCTGATCTCTCTCTCTCACTTTATCTCCCTGATCTCTCTCTCTCACTTTATCTCCCTGATCTCTCTCTCTCACTTTATCTCCCTGATCTCTCTCTCTCACTTTATCTCCCTGATCTCTCTCTCTCACTTTATCTCCCTGATCTCTCTCCCTCTCTCACTTTATCTCCCTGATCTCTCTCCCTCTCTCACTTTATCTCCCTGATCTCTCTCCCTCTCTCACTTTATCTCCCTGATCTCTCTCCCTCTCTCACTTTATCTCCCTGATCTCTCTCCCTCTCTCACTTTATCTCCCTGATCTCTCTCCCTCTCTCACTTTATCTCCCTGATCTCTCTCCCTCTCTCACTTTATCTCCCTGATCTCTCTCCCTCTCTCACTTTATCTCCCTGATCTCTCTCCCTCTCTCACTTTATCTCCCTGATCTCTCTCCCTCTCTCACTTTATCTCCCTGATCTCTCTCCCTCTCTCACTTTATCTCCCTGATCTCTCTCCCTCTCTCACTTTATCTCCCTGATCTCTCTAGAAGGGTTAAAAAAGGTGAGAAAACAAAATGTGCTGCTTTGTTTGTTTCCCCAGTTCCAACTAAATTTAATATTCATATTCTTTCATTTTTGAATCCATTTTGAATTCAATTTTTACTTCAGAATTCCATCCTTGTACTCTTGCCCACAAATAGCCAAGCATTGTTTATTTAATGTCAAATTTCAAACAAGCTCCTCCCCAAAATGGTCACTTTTTTTTCGAATGGGAATGTACACAAAAATATAATCCTTCATATTGTCTACAATTTCCTTGAAGATGTTAATTTTTTTGTAATGCAGAGGAAGTTGTTTATTTTAATCATTGATAATGTCATCAAATGGATGTTATTATCAGTCAATCCTAAATTTTAAATTATTTTCTTATTAAATTTTTTATGATGTATAGTTGTTTATAACAATGAATCGATATCAATTAGTGTATCCTTTAATTGTTATCTAAAAGACCCTGTCCCAAAGAGATCACAATTATCAGTTTTCTATTAGTTCCCAACTCCTGCAAGTGTCATTTTGCCAGAAAATCAAATATCTATTATGTTGTCAATATTGCCCAGTGTTTCTCTGTTGTAATTTTCAAATCAAAGACACAAAATCTCTGAATCCTGTTTATTGAAATAGGACAGGCCTAATATCCCTGCACTTTATTTGCTGTTAAATTGCCTGTATCTTATCTACGTTCAATATATGCGCACCCACACACATGCTGATATGTGTGTGTTATTACTTGCAATCATTATAATGTCATTTTCTTCCATGGCAACTGAAATATAGATAAAATTGATCAAGAACTAAATCTAATTTCTCTATCATTCTATGAGGAAAAAATTTTTTTTCAATTTTCTCCAATGAATAATTGATTTTCTTCTCATAAAATTATTTCTTTACGTTTGATTTCTGATTTCTTGTGATTTTTCCGATCATCTTTTTTTTGGGGGGAGGGGGGCTTTTTCTCTCTGAAATATCTTAAAATATATTTTTTGTCTGTTTTGTGTATACTATTGAAAACGCTTTTGACAGCATTAAAAACAAGGTCATATAAACACTCCCACCCACGTACATATCTATATTTGTAAAGAGAGACAAAAAATCACTGGTGATTTTTGCGAGAGCAGAAAAGAACCTGGAAAATTGCCAGACGAGAGAGTTAACCTGCAAAAACCTGTTTATATTTGCTGGATGAAGCCAAGTTTACATGGAATTAAAAACATGCTGATCACTGTATTAAGAAATTTGCATTTATTATATTAGAAATTGTCGACCAAAACTGTCACTATAGGTTTCTTCGGTTTTTAAGCTGGTTTGACTTTCTATACATGTATCATTCATACAGATTGCACTGATAAAAATTTAAACATTTACAGTCTTTTAAAAAAAAAAATTCTTTTAAGTTACCCCCTGAATAGGTTTTTAGTGGGGGGGGGTCAATTTGCTATGAAAATGTATGCTAAATTGGTCCCTTAGTTTATGACAAGCAGCTTCCACGTATGTTTAATGAAAATTCGGATTTTTTCATGATCAGTGCCCAGCAAAATGTGACAAGTTACTTATTCATTGAGACCCCCCTTTTTCCAACTTTTTAATTGATCACCCCCTCCCACACACGCAGCATGTATCATGGTCATGTGACAGTTTTATTGAGTCATTACTCAGACCTGACTTGATAATTTAATGATTTTAAGCTCCCATTTGGCTATGTTACAGTGGCTAATCATGTATATTGAATGTGTTTACTCTTTATATCAAATCAAACTCTCAGTAATGGTTTCATATGCCAATGGCTTTCGCATCCCAGTGACTGATGCGTAAAAGCTCTCAGTCCACTATCAAACAGCCTATGTATCATCATTTCCTCTATAATCGTGGGGTTAGGTACACATGAGCAATTCACCAACTTTTGGCTTACAAGGACTGTTGTAGCTTCATTCAGTTTTCGACACCTGGTATTCCCCAATGGTCTCCTATCTAGGCAGTGACCAGCCTCAATTTTGCTTAACTTTGATCTTACAAGAACCCGTTTATCCTATGTGATTTTTGCTGTAACCCCTTAGACTCATGAGGAGGTTCCTCACTTTTAGTTATTGTGGTGTGGAGAGATGTTGAGCAAAATTTTTAAAGTCTTTGGTATGATTCTGCAGTGGATTGAGCTACCGAACAAGAGATGAGCACTCTACCACTGGGCCACAGAGATCAGTATGTAGTATATTGCAGTATACGTCTTGTGCTTACTCCGATGCATGCACTAAGAATATATTGCTTCCCTTGGGCAAGTTTTTCATTTAGAATTTAAAGTGAGAAGAGAGGGTGGGAGGGAAGAAAAGAATTTTCAGCTTTAAACTTGGTAGAAGGAAAAAATTAATTCAGTCTAATCCAAGATTTCATGACTCTGTTAGAAATAAAATGACAAACCATGGAAGAAAAAAAAAACCCTTATTTCCTGTATAATCAGATTGCAAGTCAAACTCAACCACAACTTTTATTCACTTTAGATTACGAGTGATTTTTATTGGAAATCGATAATCATTTGGTGCCACATCAGAAAGTGATACTCATTGAGAACAACATAAAAAGAAATTGGTGTTATCATTGAGAGCTTGTCTTGACTTGCAAATCTGGAAATATGATATGTAAGAATTCATTGGTTTAAATTGTTATGAATATTGTGATTTCAGTTTATTCTCTCATCTGAAATGAAGAAAAAGAAAATCACAAAGATTCTTATAATTTTGTTAATGGGAGGGAAGAAAAAACATTATGTAACCATGGAATCTATGGTGGGGAGCAAATGGGGCACCCCCTCCTTCTCACCTTGGGTGAGGGGATTTGGAAGTTGGAACCTTATGGTCAATAATGGATTATTATGATGTAAAATTGTTTTAGGTAACCCTACTTCGATACACCCATATAAAAAGATGGTATTATTCTTCACTGGTAACAGTGTTGTCACTAAGAACTTTCCAAATATATTCTTTTGCGTCCATCCCTGGAAAAGTGGCAGTGCACGTTCATGTATGTAGTCCATCATTAGAAACTCCTATTTATTCAAGAATTTGCTATGCTTAATTTTGGTTTGAAAATGTATAACTATATAGTATCTTCCTCTTATATAACCTCTGATTCTTCACTGTTGTTTATATTACTTTAATTTCTACTTGTGTTGAGTCAATGAAAGCATTATCAATCTTTGACCAGTATTTCTTCCATCTTGATTTTAGTTGCTCTTCAAGTAGATGAAGCCTTGTCAATCATTATCAGTAGATCTAAGCAAAACCCATTGTAGTCTTTAAGCCATTCTGTTATCTACTATAATCCTTTTAGCTCAGCATACTATGTACTCTCTTGTAAACGATAATCAAACTATTTCATTAATGGACATTTCATACTGACTTTGAAGTTTCGATACACAGCTCTATCCAAGAAACCCTTGGGACCCCTTTGTCATTCAGGCCCCCAGTGCTATGCACCAGCTGCACACCCCCTCTCATAGGCCCTGCTTTTGATGCAAGTAAACATTACTGGTTTACCTCTGCATCTGACTGTGTGCACTCATGCAAATTGCCGATAAGAATAATTCAGTTTCCAAGAATAAAGACGTTATTGGAATCAAGTACCATTAACTTGTTTGATTTTATGGCTTCACTCAAAACTGCAAAGTTTTTTGGTGTGTGCTGCTCTTGTCCATAAGAGTGTCTATGTTTCTGTACAAACAATGAAGAGTCTGTAACAGTGATTGTGTGTTTCTGTTTGGAGGAAGAATATTGATGGTTGTGCAAGGTTCTTTAATGGATTTTGAAACTTTACCCTTTCCCCTCACCAACAAGATGAAGAGAATCGACATCTTGTAGATTGTAAAATTGATTCAGAATCCATTGTTTTATGCACTTGCCTTACACTTTGTGTTTGTGTGACTCTCTCACTTCCACCTCCTCCCCCGTTTATAACAAAACTTCGATGTCCCAGACGATTTGGTGATCGATCAAAGTACATCATGTGAAAATATGGATTTTATTCAACCTCCTCTTTCTTGTAAAAGGAGAAAGCATTTTTCACTTGGTTCCCTATGTGTTTCTCCTTCTGCCATCTTCCTTTGAGGATTGGGAATACTTTCTTCCACTTTTTAACCTTTTTAGTGTACATTTTGCCTTATTGGATATTAAAGACTTCTACAATATAAACAAATTCATTGCATTGGGAAATCTGAAAGATTTTTTCCTTTAGTATGAATTTCTTAACTTGGTCTTAAATGGGCCACCACATTAGCAACACGACACATGGTTCACCTAGCATTGCCACCAAAGTACTGTATTTTATGGCATATAAGATATTATTTTTTTCCAAAATTACTTTGCACTCTATATAGTAAGATCAGCTTAGGGGTCAAGCTTGGGATCAATTAATGCCCCTTGTTTAACTAACCTGAAAACTTTGGAATGAATATCCATAACTCGCATAAATGAATTGTAGTAGCCTGCACATGTACCAAAACTAATTATTTGAAAAAATACTCAAATTATCTGAAAAGAGTGATTCTTCTAACTAAAAATTACCTATAAAAAAAATAAATAAATCAACATCAGCATCAGCACAAGTTTTGAGTGTTGTTGGTCCAAAATGACCTTAGAGACCCCCCAAAACCACTTTTCTGGAGAAACAAAAAAGACAACAAAAAAAAAAAGAAAAAAAAAAATTCTAGATGGTAACTAGTGATGTACTCAGGCAAATTTTCATGGCTGTTGCCTCCAAAATATGACCAGGCACGTCTGGAGATGAACACTAATGCACACACAAGCAAAAAGAAAATCTGTAGCCCACTTGGCTGGTTGGTTGGGCAGCCCATTTGACTGGGTTAAGGTGATTCAATATACATGGTATATTAGCGAAGACCCAGTAGGATGTGTCCTATATGCTTGTGTATCTTACACAATTACCGTATTTTGTGTTGTATATGTAGGTTGCAATCCTTCAATACAAGTTGGATTAATGTAAAGGAATGTTTTTTCTTGATTTTTTAGTTAACTTCTCTTGTTTACATACAAGTGAACATGTGTCTAGGTTCAATGAGTGTGAGAAACTCAAGTTTTATAGGTGCATACAATACAACTATAGGCTACATGACTGAAAAGTAGTTATTTGTATTGGACATTTCATATTTCACTTTTTATGCATTCATTGTATACTGTATGCTTCATGGATGCAAAACATGGAAATTAACAGAAAGTGAGAGCCAATTGGGAATTGCAGAGAGAACCATAGAAAGGGCAATGATAGGGATAACTCTAAGAGATAGAAGATCAACATGGATCAGAGGGAGGACTAGAGTGAGAGATATACAAATAATTAAGCAACAAAAATGGAGATGGGCTGGACATTTAACTTGAAGAAATGTACACTAGATGGAACAAAAAGTTAATCAATTGGTGCCAACGAGACAGCAAACATTAAAAAAAGACCAGACACAAGATGGAGGGATCAGATAGAAAGGTTTACTGTGTTAGACATGGTAGTGGTCAGTGCAATCATGCTCATCATGGAAGGAAATGGGAAAGGCCTTTGACTCAGACTTATAATTGCTTATGATGATGATGATGATGATGATTTGACTTTTGTTGAAATGATTTGGCTTGGGGAAAATGCTTGGAAAAAAAAAAAAAAATTCCAGGAATTTTGTAGATTTCTTTTCAATCACCCTCAAACTTGTTTTTCTCCAATCCTCTTGTGGGAAAATGGAATTATTGTAACTCGATTTAACCATCACACAGTTGGCAAAAAACCTATGGTGTGTGTGAAATGAATGTTTTTTGGGGGAAGTCGAAGGAAAGAGTAAGACAAATCAATAATTTCTTTTCTTGTATCAAGTTTTCAGGAATTAAGATCACAGCAGTTTGGCAGGGGGTGCTCACAGACCATACTACCGCTGGTTGCTTTCAATCAATCGCACATACAGGCATTTATCTATTCTGAGCTACAGCTGCTTGCCAATGCCAAAATAATGGCAAATACCTTTTGTGATCAGCTGGTAGGTATTTATTTACCTCCTCAATAGATTGGAATGTATACCCGGTCAAGTTTAATGTGTGGGCAGTAACAAAAATTGCCCAGTCCCCAAAGACAATGTCATGAGGGTGTCAGGGCAACCCACAATCCTCCCTTCTAGTGCAATGGAGAGGTGATGCCCCAGGGCTACTAACCTGCTGTTTGCACAATCAATTTGACAATTTTGGAGACAATATCTCTCCCCCTCTCTTATCCGTAGTTATTATTCATTGCTGAGCAAAACAACTGTGGCCGTCAGAGGTGGTGAAGGGTTCTATCTGTTTTATACATGTGTATGTTTGTGTGTCTCAGTGCTCCTGACCATACTGTTTTACCTACAGACTTAAAAACACTCCTCGACACCTTTTAGAAAAATGTTGGAGTTTAGTTTGTTTTGATTTGTGGAAAAGCTCTTCTGATCTTATTCTGATGGGTTTGATAATAACACCTAGATTCATCTATATGCTTTCTGGTGGAAAAAGGCTGTTGATGTAATAAATAGAATGATTATTCTTCAATGGACTTTTTTTTTTTTTTTTACTTCAAATTTTGATTCTATGGTCGATCAATTATTGACTGTGATGGCAACTTATCATAATTGTTTATTTAATTATCATTAATTATTAATCTCCTTTCGTGTTTTTCAAGTTGAACTTAATCATAGGTATATGTATAGGAAAACATATATGGTTCAGTACTATCTGCAGTGTCAACATCTAGCGTGTAACTTGGAATATATCCTCTATGGTCAAGGGGTCACCCCTGTGTTTGTGTGTATATGTCTATACAGGATGAATGAAAAGAAACTCCTTAATACAAAATTTTTTTGATTCCTGTGAAAAAAAATTCACGGATGTACAAAAGTTATATGTAATTTCTAATAGGGAGTTAATTATCACCCACCCTCTGTGTGTGCGTGTGTATTGGATCCACGCACATATATACTCTCAAATATACAAAATGTGTACATATATATATATATATACTCATGTTGGTTCCTGTTGCTAAGGAGTCTGCCGGATATCCTGATTCCATGTGGAATTGTGAGAGTAAGCTGATCTTAGTTTGCTGATTACACGAGTTTTATGCCAGAATCTGCCGGTTCTCTGCTGGGAGATATATTGATCGATTCTCTTTAGATTCTTCTTTTTTTTTTTTCTTCATATATATATTTGTTAGTGGCAACTTCAGAGCAGGAATCTAGGACACCAATCACCCAAGTGAAGAATCCAGCTGGGAATAGCCTTTTGTAAAGGTCAAAACACACACACACACACACACCATATGTATGTATGTATGTATGTGTGTGTGTATATATATATATATATATATATATATATATAAGATGAATATTAAAATTAGTTCAGTTTTGGTCTGCTCCCATTACTAATTCCAGCTGTTGGGTTAGTCCCTTGTTCTTGTTACTTTGATATGATATTAAGAAACAATGAACTTGTGTGCTTTCAAAGAAAAAAATGGAATAAAAATAATGACGATTTCCTTTCTCACAATTTTTTTGACTCTGTAGAAAGTGCTGGTGGCCTAATGGTTAACAATGCAGAATGAAATCGGCAAACAAAGTTGAGAATCCAGATTGTGTTGGACAACACAGAAGCAACAGCTGAGAGTTCTGTCACAAAGTACTCTTGCAAAAGCATCATAGATATTGCTTTGAGAATGTATGGAAGATAGAGCAAAGTGTGTCCTGTGGTGAATCATATATATCTTACTGTTGATGCTCAAAAGATAAAAATTAATCAGTCCCTAAGGAAAAGATTTGCCAAATACTCAGAACTAAGTAGAATTAAGAGTTACTTAGGATTCTTTATAAAAATGAATATGTGCTTGAAAAAAAATTTCTCATTTCCTCTCTGGTTCATAATTGGAAAAAATAATGTCACGTCCATTCACTAATCAATTTATCCATAAGGCAATAAAAATTTGGATCGGAATTGGTGAATTTTTAGGAGTTTTTTTTTTTTGTTTTTTTGTTTTTTTTCTCTTCTTCTTGTATAGATTATTCAAGTACTTGAGGGGTGTAGAATAGTTACTGAAGCTTAGAAGCAATACTCATCCTTTCCTTGTTTGGTTCTGTTGGTAACCCAAAAGTTAGATTTCTATGTCCTTGATTAATGACATCACTAGAGAGAAGAGTGTATTACCATCTTTACACCCCCAGTTCAGTGTTTGTGTTCAATATTTAATAGATTTTTGTTCAAAACTTATCAAACCTAGTTTAGCCTTTCAGCCCCAGATTTGATTGGTACTAGTGAATTAAAAGGACCAAGATGACTGGTGTTAAGTGATCCTTTCTTCTGCCTTTGTATGAAAATTGGTATTAAAGTATCATAAGTCAATTTGACATAGACTTGTACTTGATGATTTGACTAGGTTGTGTGCTATAAATGTAAATCTCTCCTCAACTATTGAAAGGAATTGTTTTCATTGATATAAAATATCAATGTGAAACAGTACCATTTTTGATACTTTGTTTATATGTATTCACGTCTGTCTGTCTGTCTGTCCACACAATATCTCCAAAAGTTCTCGGTGGATTTCAATGGCGTTTTATGGAAGGATTCAAATTTGAGGTGGATCTAGGAATCTTTTTACAGTTACCTCCCCATCATGCCTAAATATTGAGTGCTTTCCATTTTATCTCTTCCCTTCATTGCTGGTGCCTCTAGGTTTAATTCAGTGGTTAGTGCAGTGAACTGATGGTGAAAAAGCCTTATAAAATATCCAATATCTGGATCGCTGTTGGCCACTAGCAGAAAATGATTTGGGAAGCGAGTATTCCAAACAGAGGGCTCACTCTATTAGCTGCTGAATATTTATAAAATCTGCAATCCCCTGGTGGTATATCAACTCTTCATTCTTCTGATTATTGCTAAGCCGTTTGTTGCTTGTCAAGATTTACAGAAGGCGGGCCAACAAAATTTTTCTCCAGAGGTATCAACACTGCCAGAACCATCCTCTTATTCCTCTGAGAAATCCGTTTGGTAGAATCATGGATTGTTGGCTTTGTTTTGATCCATCAAAATCTGATCCACTCTACATCCCTTTCCAGTCTGTGAAGTTGTAAGCAGCTCTGCAGGAAGCTTAGGAATCATTATCTGCTAATATTGTATGCATCCAACTTGGTTGCATGTGACCAAACTAATCCTGTGAACTTCTTCTGTCTAGGCCCTTCTCTTGGCATCCCTGACATCAAATCTGTGATAATTTGAGGGTGATGCCTTTGCTAACATTATATATTTGATGATCTTATTCAAACTGTACCTACTATCATGGATTCAAAATTCTATAACATTTTTCAAGAAAATTTCCCGTCTGAATTTACGAAGATCTTAAAAGCCAGCTAACCGTGTAGTGCATTAGGAAAAAGTAGTACAAATATGAATATCTGTTTCTCACCATAACTTGTGTGTGTACTAGAACTAATTATCAAAAAAATATGTTTGGGTTTTGGTTAATGGTTTCTTATATGACTAAGATAATAGCCCACAAGCATACCAGCACAATTATCTTAAAAAATTATCTGAAAGAAGAAAAAAAATAGAATCATTTTTAAAAAAGATACTAGTACAAGATTTGGGCAGGGTCAATCTAAAACAACCATAGAGACCCGAGAGACCAATGTTTTAAAAAAAATAAATAAAAAGGAAATTTTTAGATGGTAACTATTGGTGTACTCATGCAAATTTTCAATGTTGTAGCTCTAAAAATGTGACCCTGCTCACTCAGACACACACACACACACACTCAAAGAGAGAAGAATCTGTAGCCCGCTTGACTGGTTGGTTAGGCCATTTGTGAGCTCAACTGATTCAATATCAAGTTCCAGTATAATCGAAAAGGCTGTCACCTTGACTTACCAATAAGCTTTGTAAGTTGAAATGTGACCCTGGAGGATGAGTGGGCTATTGAAATCCACTAACTTTTAATGTTATGATGTGCAACTGGACATTGTGGCCTGTGACTTCAGCTTGGTCATCATCAATAGCCACAATCAAATCTCTTGTCAGATTATCTTAGATTATCTCAAATTATCTTTAGACCATTTGAATACAATCAGCTGGTTTAACAGGTTACTTTATTCAACTCTTTGTTCAGAAGATTTAATTTCAAGAACTTTGGTTAATTTTGTTGGAATGACCTTTTGATCTTATGATAAGTTTATTTATAAAATCAGTTTTTATTTTTGAATTTTTAAAATATGATCTCCAAACTATGTGTAGGTTTGAAAACTGCCATGAAATCAGCTTTCCATATTGATGACATTGGATCGATATTCAATGAAAGATTGATTGATCTTTTTTCAAAACCTCCACTACTTCGACAATGATACACTTGGGAATTACAGTGACACTTACTCTCAAAATTGGAAAAAAATTGGTTTTATAAAGAGAATATTGTAGTTAAATGCATGTTCAAATGAGCCCCCCCCCCACTTCCACCGCCCCCCCCCCCAGAAAAAAAAAGAAAGATAGATAACAATGTGGTTTCACATGAAGCTAATCTCGTGAAATATATATTTTATGTATATGCGTTAATCTTTCAATGGATGAGGAAAGGCGTGCAAACCTTAATAAAAGTTAACTGGGGATGATGGAGATGAAGTTATAGGCAACGGTTTCTTTCTGCATGCATTAATTTGGTGTGTCCCCACTCTGTAATGCCTCTCAGGATTACATCTGCTTCTTGGTAGTAATGATTCACTCTCTCTCTCTGGAGAGGGGGAAGAAAAAAAAATATAAAACCTATTGCTACTTTTAAATAATTTACACTTCAGCTGCACACTGTTTTGGAGTGATCAATTATTGCTATTTGAGTGAAGCCCTTAATCGACATCAGCAGCAACCCCACGAATATCAATAGTTGTCACTTCCAAATATCGATTCTCGCACTTTCGAATCATCTCTACCTGTTCATATGTATTGCACTCCCTTCTCTCTATCGAAGCATAATTTCTTTCTCACTTCCTTCATTTCCGTTGTAAAATCATTAACCAATGCACATCCCACAGCCCTTTGGGGTAGATTGTTAGAAACTGTCAGCCCAAACTGTCACTATATACATTTATAGTTTTTAAATTGGTCTGGCTGGCAGCATTACGTGTATATGCAGTATCTAGGGAGGTAGAAGACTGAAAATTGTTCAATTCCTCATGTCTAGAAAACAACGTTTTGTTTTTTTAGAAAATTCATTCTCTTGTTAGGTTTTTAGTGAGAGAGTGCAGCATGTAAGTTCTTACCCAGCAGCAGTCATGCTTATTTTTTTGTTGGTTTTTTTTCTGAAAATCCAGTCTCACTTCTAGTGATTCCTGCCTAACAAAATGCTAGAGAAGTAACTCATTTATTAATCACTCTTTTTTTCCAAATTTTTAATTGATTACCCCTAAAAAACAATATTGGTCAGGTGATGGTTTCTATTGAATGACTAACCAGACTTGTTCTATTCTTTCAGTTAGTTAACCGAAAAAGAAATTCCTTTAGGTCCTGAACAACCTTGCTAGACAAATAATTTGGATAGATGTCCTTCAGCATCAGCTTGGATACCATCTCCATTGTTATCTGGTTCTATTGATTTTGGCCTGTTCATTATTTGATAGTTTCTCTCTCATTCATCTCCATTTTGGATATTTGAACCTCTTTTGTTGTATCTACCAGTTGTCAATATCATCTAGATTATTCTGCTTGCTCCTACCCATGTTCGAAGGTTACATTTTCAGTAATGATATAAGGAAAAAGTTGGGTAGTTTAATGAAAAAGTAGGAAGAGAAACGAAGGGTAGGTAGTTTAATAAGAGAGTAGGAATATTTTTTTGCATATGAAGCTAATCAGTGTTTGTTTAACGTTTAGATGAAAATATGGATGGGCAACATTGATTGGAAAAATATAAGTGAGAAAGAAGCAGAAGCATGAGATAAGGGATGATCTTTGTTGTCAACACCATGGAATTTCCACAGATTCAGTCAGTTTTATTATGTTGCTCTTGGGATAATGATCAATAAGCTCTGACTAAGTAAATCTGTAAGATTCATTTTGCAGCCCTCAAGAAATATTGACCATTTTGCTCTTGGCAGTTAGTTTTGATTTTAACGTATGTTTCCATGTGTTGATCATTATCCAGCAGTTATTCAAAATAATCGAATGTAGACTATATCAATTCTCAACCTTTTCTCACCATATTTCCAAATGTCATTCCCTTTCCAAGATTGTCTGACTCAAAAGGAGCCTTCCGATTTTGCAGCTTGTAGAAAGATCAATATTCCAACAGTTTGAATCAGTCAATATGTGGTCCCAATTAGCCTTTGAAGCCTTAAAATTCCTCCAAGGCTGGGAATTCCCTTTTGGCTGAGAACCTTCTGAATATCTTATACATATATATTCATTCTTCGATGGGATTTTTTTAAGATGTCTTCAATTTTTAACACTACAGTTGTTCAATTATGGTCTGATAGCAAGTTATCTATTATTTTTTTTTAACTTAAAATAATGCTGCAATATGGATCATTAGATGGTGAAAGGGTAATAAAATCTCATTTATCTACACTTTTTGTTTCTCATTAATATACTTTATCTGAAATCTCTTTTATTACAATTCTTAAATCCCTGAGGTGCCATAATAATGAGAGACTGCTGTATATCAGTTCATTAGCTCTTAGATCTTTGGTATTTGTGACAACTATATTATATTGTAATTACAATCTCTTTTTTAAAGTTGTCTGTTATTTGCAGGAAAGCATATCTTGCCATTCTCAGTAATTCAATTTCAATTCACTGAATCACTAACTTAAATTTGACATTTATTGCAAATTATTCGAGGTCAATGACTACTGATAAGAGTAATAAGAATTGTTTTGTTTTTTTTGCCTTTTACACACACATAGATAAATGTTCATTTCAAATGACACTTTAATTCTTAAGTTTCATGCTTGAAGCAATTATTTACGCTGAACTTCATGTTTAGCATGTAACTCAATATACTTGCTTAATTTAAATGTTTAAGAAATGGTATGGTATTTAAATCTTGCCATGAAGGTTTAAATTTACTGAACCCTAATTTATCTAAACACAAATAAAGGCAACCATAATAACTTCTTATCTATTATATGGGCAGTTTTTTCTTGGTTTCCTGGCACATTGGGAACTGTTGCAATTCTTAAATATCTCGCTAAAACAAAATCTTCCTAAATATCTATTCTTCACTTACCTGAATCGCTATAGCTCATATGTGTACCAAAACTAATTATCTAAAATGATCTGGAAAAATTAGATCTTTTATCTAAAATTATCTTAATGCGGGCGATATCAGCATAAGATTTGGGCATTGTTGGTCCTAAATTACCATATAGACCCAAAAAAACATTTTTTTGAAAAAAAAAATTTTTTTTTCAAGATGGTGCCTAGTAGTGAGTGTACTTCTGCAAAATTTCAAGGTTGTTATCCCCAAAATATGACCAGAAGAGCAAAAAAAGAATGTGTGGCCTACTTGGCTGGCTGGTTGGTCGTGCAGACCATTTGTGAGGCTAAGGTGATTGATATATAATGTTCATTTGGGTAGTTTTATTTTAGTTGAATTTTCACTGCATTTCAATATCCAATGAAGGAACAATGATTATGCCGTAGTTTTTGCATTAATATTTTAAAGTGAAATTTTACATTGCTTATTGTAGCTTACTCTGCAGTTTATGGTGTTGCTTTTATTGTATGAATATTTGATATTAGTCCTAACACCATTGAAGGAAAATGGTTCTTGTCATTGGGGAATTTGATAAATCTATCTACGCAGTTATGGTTATCAATTTCATTATTCATGTATTTACTTATCTACTCGATCAAGTCACTTTTGGGGGATTGGCAACAGTCAAATTTCAATCCAATATAATTGTCTCCCAGACTGTCAGTTTTGGAACATGTCCAATTGATCCATCTGTGAAAGAAGAAGATTCTTTGCATCATGGTGTCTGTCCTTCTAAATATATATTCAGTGTAATCATCTCCATTGTTGTTTCCATCTAGTATTTCAGAAAGTATTAATGTAAATTACAAAGGAAAATCTTACAAGTGAAGATGAATGTTGAAGTTACAATTGTGAATGTCGTTTTGTAATATTGTTATATAGCATAGTTTCACTGTGTTGCTGGCTGCATCGGCTGGGTCTCTGTGTCAGGTCTATTCTGTATTGATATAATCCTGGCCGGCCAAGTCTTGTTATTGCTGGAAAAAAAATGACGTCATAGTAGTAGTGGGAGTACCCAACAGATATATAATCTTTATTCATCGAATGAACGCATTCAAACTTGACTTGTCTTGGCTATTTTACTTGGAATTCTGTAGCTTCAAAATTCTTGGGGAAAAGTTTCTGCATAATCATCCAGTCTTCATTTACAAACTTTTTCTATAGTTGATCATTTTTCTTGAAGATTGTTCATTTTTTTCTTTTGGTTTCACTAATATTTCAAGTTATGTATTTTATTTATAGAATATGTATTCTTTCACCTTGGTATTGTCAATTTTATGAGTAGAAATTCAAGACTAAAGGAAACCAGTTCAAGAATTTATTTGCCTTGGTTTAAGAACAGATTTTCATTTTCTGATGTAAATTTGCTGTTATAAACATTAACATGATTTGGAAAGAAAAAAAAGACATAGCTCTGGTTAGTCACTCAATTGAAACTGTCTTGTGACTGATGTCTTTTGGTAGCATGCCATGTTGGGGGTGACCGATGTCTTTTGGTAGCATGCCATGTTGGGGGTGACTGATTAAAAATTATGTAAAGGGGTGATCAATGAAAAGATTACTTCTCTCGCCTTTTGTTGGCAGTGATCACTGAAGTCCAAATTTTCAATAAGCAAGCATAAATAATGACAGGCACAAACTGAGGGACCAATTTAGCATAAACCTAGATTGCAAATTATATCCCCCACTAAAAACCTATTTGGGAAAATTTTAAAAACAAACATAAGGAGTAAATGTTTATATTTTCTGATCTCTAGCTCCATTGGTGTGGCCTGTATGCATGATACATTCATACATAGCTAGCCAGATCAGCTTGAAAACAAGAGAAACCTATAGTGTCAGTTTTGGTTGGTTTTCAGCAGTTGTAATAGTAAAGTGAAATCAAGATGAGAGATGTACTAATCGAAAATTAATATGGGTAGACTATGTTATAATCTAATAATAATAATTCAATATAATATCACTAAAACCATAATACTTCAGGATTCAGGCTGCTGCTATAACAACTGAAGTAGTAAAACCTATAATTGTGTTTTGTTTTTTGAATTTTATATAATAGTTTTTTTTACTACTTACATTGGATAGATTTTATGTTTACCCAAAAGCTCTGTCTCTGACGGATGTATTGAATTTCAGTATATCCAAAAGTTTTCACCATCCCCTTCTCCATGCATAAATGCCTTCATCTTTTAGCCATCCAGTTTTCATCTATTACAACCCTTTTAGCATTACTATATTCGCTTGCTGGTAAACAATGATCAACCTTTGTTATTAATGGCCATATCATATTGACTTATAAGTTTTGATACACAGCTCTCCCTAAGAAACTCAGGTGGGGACCCTCTTTGGTCGTCCAGCTCACAGTAAAATGCACTGGCAGTACCTCCCTCTCAAACTCCTTACTGAATACTTATCTAAAACTTACATCTATTCTTTTGTCATTTTAGCATAAACATGGTTGGCTCAGTTATAAACATGTCCATTTAAAAAATTTTTTTTTTTTTTTAAAGCTTAGAATTTTTATTTGTAGATTGGTTAAATAAAGAGACAAATGTTATTTGTATTGTCAGTGAATGTTCAGTTGAATTCCAGTTTTTAATATTTCTATTTTTGAATGTTTGCATTCAACTCCTATTTGATTTCAAAAGAACAAGAGAAAACCTGAACATACATAATAGTCAAAAATAAATGTTACAGCTATAACAGGAAGATATTGTCTGCCTATGTGAAAACTTATGTAACAAGGCTAATATACAAGGTAGTATTGCATATTATGTAAGCAACATATGTCAATATGAAAATTTATTTCTCCAGTTTCATTATTTATTGACAAGGGATAGGTGTATGGGATGTTCTGCCACAGAGCTGGCCCAAGGCATATAAGTTGCTTAGGGCCCCCATGGCTACCTGAGAACCCTTGAATTGTTTTTTCCAAAGGCAATGGGGACTTCCAAATTAAATTCTGCTTTGGCCAAGCATGCGCTGCCACGATCCCTTGGGCAATGGCCAGTTATAATGGTAATCTTTAGAAATATTTGAGTATTTTCAAATAGTTACCCCAAGACTAGTGCTGCTTAATTTGGACTCATACTGGTATTATAAGGTTGCTATATTCAAAATCATCTTGATCTAGTATACAGCTATGTATAATTTTTTTTCTCATTTGGGGTTAAAATTCCTTATCCACTTTTATATCTTGCATGAATTACAAAGGATCAATCTCCAGTGCCTATTTGGTTATAATTCTTCATCACAAAATTGATCTAGATGGGGAAAAAAAGGTAAGATAGAGAAAAAAGTTGTAGAAGGGAAATGTTTACCATCTTTTCCATTGTAATAAGCAGTGTGTCTGTCCATTTGTCGCATTATAATAAGCAAAGTGTCCTTCCAACTGTCACACATTAAAATAAGAATTCTACATTGAAAGAGGTGGGGTTAGAGAAGTTCTAAGAATGGCATTGCAACAAAGAGACTGCAAAGAGGACAGAGAGTGGGTGAAACAAAGATATTCACTAAAGGAGAACTGTTGAAATCAGTTATTGAGAAAAGAAGGCGAGTATTGTAAAATGAGTGTCTATCAGAAGATTGGTTAAATCCTTGGAATGGTTGCCTCTGGGTTTTTTACTATACTACAGTGCTTAAGATTTTGAGCCAGAGCTTTATCATCAACAAAATAATGGGTATTTCAAGTAATTGTTCATTTGTAAATCTGCAATAATCTCAATCTATGTAGCCAAATGGTGCAAAATTCTGAAATTATATACATATATATATATATATACACTCATACACACACACACACTGAGAGAGTGCCTAGTTTAATGGTTTTGCTTTTTAGAAATTAAGGCATTTTATTTATTTTTAAAGATATTTGCACTTAGTTTTGTGTAGGTGTCATCTATGCTTCTGACATTTAGCAGGTTTTATGATGAAATAAGCTGAAGTTGTAATTCCATTAGCATTATCTTTGATATAGCTTTGTGTTCTTCCGTGTTGGAGATTAGATTTCATTATGAATTTCATTTATGAAAGGTGTTTGGTTTTAATTCTTTGACTAAAAAGAGTGCCCACCCCAACTAGCAAGGTTATCTCATGTTGCCTGATTTTAAATAGTTTTCATGTCTAGTTTTGTTCTAACTGAGGCAGTTAATTAAAAAAAAACATCCCTTTTTTTTTTTTTTTTTTTCTTCCAAAAATTCATAAAAGTAACCTGTTTCTTATTTTCCAACAGAATATTAGAGCTAGAGAGTTATTTAGTTTTCGGTCATAATCGCCATATCTTGGTTGAAAAGTTTACAAAGATTATGTAATTTTTAAAAGGTCATGTATATATGTAAAAACCCAAATCCATTTCTTTTAGCTATAAGAACTAAGAATACCATATATTCTTCTATATAAGATATTCAATTTTTTTTTCCAAAATGCTGATATTACACTGTGTCCAATGCGCTTGTATTAAGACTAGGGGACTGTGAAGCTCAATATGGACTGATATGGGATGGGTTGCAATGAGGGGTTAGTCTCCAAATACCCTTGTAAAGCTTAAAGTCCAGCATATATGGTAGTCTGTGGCCTTCTGAAAAGCAAACCGACAGTTTTTCAACTTTTATTTCCTAATTTGGTCTTTTTAGCTTTCAGTGTTGAAACTTGTCTTGACTATGTCTTCTTTTTTTAAATCTTAAGTATTTCTTACTTTTTTTTTTAACTAAAAAAGGAATCTTGTCTTCTTACAACCCAAGGCGTTTGTCATCTCACAAACTGATGTGTCAGCTTCCCCAAATCAGATGTTGACAATGGCTTGAAGGTCTACTTTGTATTTATTTCTTTATGTGTTCAGTATCTTATTGTAAACATATCACTGTTACCTACAGGTAAAATGAAGTGGAATGTGGTTGATGGGTATTGGAGTTGAATTTACATTTCTCCAAAAATAAATTAAAAGAAAAAAAAAAAAATTAGGGCGAAACAAAAAGGTGTTTATCAGGTCAAACAAGTTTAGTTTCATTTCTGGATACTGAAGCAGACAGAAATGGCTCTTAATCTCTAGCTATCCTCCACTCTTTCTCTCTCAAAATTGCTCTCGTCCCTTTTATATCAAAACCTTAAATTTTTTTTAAAAAGCTTCTTTCTTGCTTTTCAATATTTTTTAATCTAATCTGCTGAGCTAGCTGGAGACATTTTGTTTGCACAGATTCTCGTTGTTGTTAAACTTTTGATATCTGGTCTTGTCAGTGCTCACTCTCTTTACAATCAACATGTATATTTATAAGTGAGAGCCTTAATATTCCCATCTGTCCGTCAACCGACCTGAAGTAAAAAGCCTTGTGGTAAGTCACTTTAAGTTTGGTTTTTGTTTACTCATTTAGTGAAGGGGATGGCAGTATCAGGGGGTGGGGTGGGCTGTTTTGGAAAAGATCTTTCCTTTAAGTTTTAGCTTTCTACTCTTTCCAACACGGATCGGCTGCGTGGAAGGCACCCTTGCTAGCTGTTTGTCACACCACTTCCCGACCAACATATTTTGCTTGGGGTTACTAGTTGCAGAGCATTTAACAGCATGGAGAATGGTATTGGCGAGCTGTGTTCAAACTTCGGTTTATAGTTTGCATTCACTTCACTCTAATGCCCTTGAGAAAGGCATGTATCCATCTCTTCCCTCATGCAAACATGTTATTGACCAGCATGGCAGGGTAAGGTTCTTCACTGCAGATGTCTGACACTTACCTTCGTGTTATTTTAATTTCATCGAATGAAATAACACAAGGAAAAACCAAAATACCTACCTCTGTACATCTTGTGTACTCAATTGAAAGTCATTGATTTTTAAAGTTTAGTTAATTTTTATTTTAATTATTTTATTTATTCATTTTTCACTTATTTCTTTTTGGGAGGTAGGGAGTTTTATCACATCCATCATTAAATGGGCTTAATGCTAGAAAAAAAATTTTTTTATACGTTACTATGTACACTCGCGTATAGCACAACCCCCCCAGCCCTCATATTTTCACTCGGATCTGGTTTAAAAATTTTTGCGTCATACACAAAGAAGTACAGTACTTTAGGAAGACTTATGTCCAACAATGGACCCTTTTTTTTGAAGCTCTTCGTATTGGCTTCCTCACTCTCAAGTGTACTCTTACTTGTTGTGGTGCAGAGACATTGTCTGCCAAAATCTAATCTGAAAATTTAGCTTACATCTTGCAAGTAGAAGTGGACATCCTTTGGTTCAATTAATAACATTTGAAACTTGATTCTTCTGTCCCTCAAGAATGAAATGTTTAAATTTCTTTCATCTTTTCTTCCTAATTTAGCTCTTATTTTGAGTTGTAGTAAATAGCATATATCTCAACCTAATTTGATAATTCCCTTCCCCTAAACATATCACAGGTAGGCATTTTGTTAGTTCAATTTCTGAGGAGAGTCTTGTTTTACTCGTAACATCTTGTGTATTTAGATGAACAATATACTACCTCTGTCTCATAGTAGTTGTTACACAGTGTGTAAAATTTGATATGTAAATGTAACAGCTTTTATGGAACAGAGGTATTTTATTTTATTGTTTTGGCTATTGTTGTTTTGACAGGATCTCAATGCTATGATTATTAATGCCCTTGAGTTTTGTTGGGGTAGTAATTACGTGGTGACTGACTCCTTATTTGAGGAAGACTATTGCATAACATTCAAGTTCTAATTACTATGTTAGCCCATTTGTTACCTCATGAAATATCCTCAGGAACTGATACAACCATTGGCTGATCACCAGGAATTCCAAAATTCCAACATTTTTTCACCTCAGATTAAACATTATCGTAGATGTATATCACAACCTTGAATCATTGTTATATAATCAGTAAGTAAATTAGTATTTATGGCTTAGTTACAGATTCTTTCTTTTTTTTTCTCTCCTCTAAACTGGATGTACTTGTAAATGACCATTGTTTTGCTAACGGTAGACCTGAATCTTCGTTCTGTGTCAGTATATTACCCAGTAATTTGGAAGATTAGCACTAGAAGTCGACTAAAATTCTTATATTCATTTTGGGTAAAAAATGAAATTGACGTATTAGTAGTTGTTGTAGTTATATTATCAGCAGTCAATGTACAAACTGATACACACACACAGAGCAGAACATCATTTTGTGTATTCACTATACTCCTTCTCTTTCTGTTTGTTGTTACAGACAGACAGACTGACAATTTACAAATTATTTGTTGTAAGTACTCTTACACTGGCCATGGCAAAAGCTATATCTCCTCGGACTTCACATATCACAAGTTCATCTCTGTCTTGGTGTTGTTGGAAGTTTTTGCAACATGTGAAATAGATTTACAGGCAACAAGCACCCAAAGTGGTGTCCCTAACTTACACAAATGAATTATGAGGATCTGTTTTAAAATCTAATTACACCTGTTGAATGAGCTCTACCAACCCAGTGCTTAAATTGCCTGCTGCTCTGGTAATGAGCCAGAAGTACCCAGGATGATTTTTCAACCACTCTTTATCAGCTTGTATTCTCTTAGTTTGGTAAAAAGTCTGAAATTCTGGCATTTTGGTTAATAGTCTATGATTTCTCCTTTGTAGTTACATTAAAAGCATTGGTGCAGGCCATTCATTACTTAACTGTCTGCTTCAAAGCCATATTGGATTTTTTTTTTTTTGGCCAGAAATAAGATAGAATGTGATAGAAACAAGTTCAAAGTGATGATTTTTCATTTTTTTTTTTTTTTTTCATTTTGAAAGTATAGACTTAATTCCAGTTGGGAAATTACGCTTCTTACTTTCGCTATCTCCGTCTTGCAATCAAATTATTATATTGCTTACTTCATATGCAATTGTTATAAACAATGGATTAAATCATTAGTTTAAAATCCACTTCCAGTTAAGCAGATATTGCTTGTATTAATGATTTACTTGTAATTATATCTTGATAATCCTCTACACATATGCACACTTTATGGAGTAGTATTGGACTTTGAAAGATCTTGAATACAGGTTCTGGATTGATTGATCACAGGGAAAAAAACAATTCTAATAATGAACCCTTTCCTCTTAAAATTCATAATTACAGTCTATAGATCTCTAATTGTACCCATTTTAGAAGTATAGACTAAAGCTAAGTTGATATTATTTATTTAAATTATTTCAGTCACTTTTTTCAATTTTTTGCCTTATTTTCTGCCTATAAAGTTATGAATTTACAGGCAAACCATGATCAGTATGGTCAATTTGTTCCAAATTTATCCATACTGTTCATAACCGCACTGTTCAAGATCGTCTTATGATTTAATTTGTTTCGTTCCCAGCTTATACTTAGTCACATTAATTTGTGTAGCAATTCCTTAACAGTACTACATCAAAACCCACTCTTATCAAAACTACACTATTCAAAGTATTCCTGTATATTCATATTAATGTATTCTCAGAAAGAAAATTCTTCAAATAATTTCAAATGTGCAATGCCTATGATATTACAATGAAATGTGAGAACATTTTAATTTAAGATTTTAATTCAGTATTAAGCAATACTTAAAATTGGTTTAAGTTTCACTGTAAATGCCTGTGGCATTCAAAGCATTTTTTTTAGATATTAACAATTATTATCCTTGTTATTGCAGTTCATCTTATCTCCTTCTGCCTCTGGCATAGCTAACAAGAGCTGTTTATTTCTGAAAAGCTTTTTCCCTCAATCGCTTTTTGATTGTTTTGATAAAATAACAACTTCTCTTTTGAAAATCTTCCTCTTGTACTAAGAGTGCTGTTGGGAAGAGGCACTAGATTTTTATACCTGCCACTTCCTAATACTACTAGTTCTCAAACACAAACTAACTCCCTGCCATTCCTGCCACGTTTCATTAACATTTAAGAACTAGCATTAAAAAGTGGCAAAGATAATTTTCGTATTGAAATATCTCATTAATGTGTGGCAGGGATAGTTTTTGTATCCAACATGATCTGGCCTTGGGGAGGGGTTCATTAATCTTGGTCCTTTTACTGAGTGCTTAGTGGAGAGGCATTGAGTATCATTTTTAAAGTCTTTGGTATGGCTCAGCAGTGGATTGAACCATGGCAAGCACTTGGTCGTGGTTATCAATCATAATTGTCTATAATTTCCATAAATAAAGTTTCAGATGACCTGTTACTGTGGAAATTTGAGATAAAGTATTAGACACCACCTTTCTTGATCACTCTAACATCTACCCATCCCTCATTCATTGTGCTTTTGGTTTTAACGACAAATTAGAATAATTGATCTTGTGTGCTGTGAAGGTTATGGCAATCAACTCAAATTATCTAATGCAACCTATTTTTCTTTATATTTACCTAATTTATTACTCCAGATAACATTCAGCCAGATTAACAAGATACAAGCGTATTTTAATTACTGCTACCCACAACAGACCCATTTAAATACTGTTGCTGGGTGTAGGCTATTCATGTATTCTGACATTTATATGTTTATATGCATCTTGACATCGCTCAGCCTTAACCATTCATAGTAGGAACTTGAAATTTTGCACATACTCTCCTCTCAATGAGCTGAGATGTTTTTTGTTTGTTTTTTTGTTTTAATCCCCCCCTCCCATATAACTTTACTGGGAGGTTCACTTTTCAATGTAAGTTTATCCTAAATTGATCCCTCAGTTCATATCCTACAGCATTCATACCAGTCTTTTGAAAATTGATCTTTCTAGCAATCACTGCCCAACTAAATGTGAGAAGTCTCTTATCCATTGGGGTGTTTTTTTTGTCTTGTCTTTAATCATGACTTTATGGTTCAAACCATACTGGTAGTATTTTCATCAAGGTAACAATTTTACCACCCCTTCTTGATTTATAAGGTAAAAAGAAGTGTATAAGAGTGTCAGTGGTTCATAATTACCCTTGGAATGCTAGTTAGGTGTATGAATTAACATTTTCTCGATCTCATTATAAATGACATCAGTATAGGAAAAAAAAAACCTTAGTGCGAATTCATCTTTTAGAAGTGATTTACAGAAATACTTTATATTCCACAAAATGTCTATTCACTGACCAAAAGAACCCCTTGCTTAAGAAAGCCAGGATATGTGGGAGGTTTGCATTAACCCAGGGGTCTCCAAAGTGGTCAATATTAACCCCTGGGAGTCGATGGAACTATCTGAGAGGTCGATAAATGACTGGATGTCGATAAACGTTTGGGAGTGGATTGAACTTACGTGGACAAAAGCTGACATCAGTGTAAGACATGAAAATACATAAAGTACAACTTGCTAATACGCATTTCATGTTTATACATAGTCAGTTTTTATTTTCCATTCATTTTCTATTTACTGAAACATAATTATAATAAGTTATCAGGGTTGGTTTTGTTTCTTCCATAAATTTCTAAATATATTTTCATTTCGATCTGTTACAAAAACAAAAGTAGTTCTGTTTGATCCGCCCCCGCCTTGAAAAAACAAAATGATCAAACCAAAACTGTCTGGAACTGCTTGTGGACTAATTATGTTTTTTTCTTCTTTGTACATGCTTGGGGCCGATGAGAGATCAAAGATTCTATGATGAGGTCGATGGTCTAAAAAGCTTGGTGACCCCAGCATTAACCTAAGATGTATTATAGACTTGGAAACTTAACAAAACTATGTCTGAAACTGTCTACTAAATCATTATTCATTTATTTTTTGTACATGCTCAGAGCCAATGCAGGATCAAGGATTCTATGAAGGGGTCAATGGTCTAAAATGTTTTGGGACCCTTGCATTAACCTAAGATGTATTACAGTCTTTGATAAACTAAAACCATTTTGTAATCTACCATTTATAGAAATGGTATTACAGAAATTTAAGATTTGAAGAAACTTCCATAACTTAGATAAATTGGTTGGTACTTATTGATCTTGTTATCTGTTCGATTCCTTGCAGTATTAAACAAACCCAATCTTCATAACATTGCTACCAAAGGCTTAATTCTATATTGAGATTTTCTTTGATTCATTTTTGTTAGTTGTATCTCTGCCCCTAAACTAATATTTTCCGAACGGATGAGTTCGTTTTTCTTTTTTTTCTTCTTCATAAACTTTTGATCTATTTGTTTTCTATAGATTGCACCCACAGCTTCCTCTCTTCCTGACCCTTTTACATCCATTCTCTTACATTACTTGACTATGATCCTGTATATTTATAATTTTTCCTTTGGTCTTCTCTCTCTGCCATCTTTCTTTTGGAACTTCGTCTGCTTCAGTTTCATAGTCTTCTTTCCTTTCTGACTATTAGAAACTATCAACCAAAACTTTCAACATAGGTTTCTTCAGTTTTTAAGTTGGTCTGGCTACATCACGCTCACAGAGTACTCTAATAGAGCTAGAGGGCTGTAATTTTCAACATTCACTCCTTATGTCTAAAAAAAATTTTTTTTTTTTCGTTTTTGAAGATTTCTTCTTGAATAGTTTTTCAATGTGGATTCAATTTGCAGTGTAAATTCATTCTAAATTGGTCTTTTTCATTAGCGTCCAGCTGCTTTCAGTTTGTTTTTTGAAAATTTAAACTTTTTTAGTGATCACCAATCATTTATTTATCGATAACCCCTTTTTCAATTTTTTAATTGATCACCCCAACATGGCTTTCTGCCAAAAGACATTGGTCACTTGACAGTTTCTATCTAGTGACTTACCGGACCTGTATAGTTCTTTTCTCTTCGGTCTTCTCTTTTAGCCATCATTCTTTTAGATTTTCAGCTTTATTTTCATAGTCATCCTTCCTTTCTGAGTATTATTTCTCACCGTTCAATAATTGCGTTGGTCTTTTACAGCAATGGACAGCCTGACCCAATTCTACATTTCACCATACAAAAAAAGGGCATGCCAGATTTTTCTATGAATTCAACATGGCTCATTTGAACTGAAATTGTAATTTCTCCAAATTGATATTCTCCTCCATTGTTGCATTTAGCTACTGTGTGCTTGCAATTCAGATTTCCATCTCTATTATGCTGTACATTTTTTTCAAAATAATTTTGGAGTGAATCTCCCCCCCCCCCAGTAACGTGGAAACTGCAAAACGCACAATATATTGCATCTCTGCACCTGACATTCATTGATTCACTAATGTGCATCTCTTTTGCATTTGCAAGTAAACTGCTGCTGCCCTCTGGTGTCAGTTGGTTGTCTAATGTGCTTCACCTGCATTTATCATGGATTCTTCCTACCCTGATTGGCTCATTGTTAGTTTTACTCCTACTTTCTTACACTTTGCATGTCTTGGCTCAACATTGCCTCTTTACGCACGTACTTAGAGTACAGTATCTATGGATACTTGTCATGGTATGGAAAATCTTCAGATTTACTTCTCTTCATCTTGACTGCATTCACAACTTGGCTCTGTCTACAAACTCTTGCCTTTTGCTAAATCTTCTAACCTGTGTTTTTTGGGGGTTTTTTTTTTTTCAATTCTTTTTTTTTTTTAAATTTTTTTATAGATGTGTCCACACATTTCTATTAGATGCTTTTCAGCTACTCTTTTAGCCGGTCCCTGTTACGTTAGGCAACAGAAATAGGAAGAAAAAGGTGTGACATTAAAAGAAATCTATTTCAATCAATTTTTTTATCAGTTGCTAATGATGTCATTACATCCGAGGTCCACATTTTTGTATTTTCAAAAAGAGCCAGAAATGGCCTTAAAATGCAAAAAATGGCCATTTGTGTATATATATATATATATATATATATATATATATATATATATATATATATATATATATATATATATTACCCTACTGTACAGGGAAATGTTAGTGACCTAGCAGTTATAGGCATAGAGAATAGGATTGGCTTGTTGAGTTCAAACTCTGGCTGGGACAGTTTATCTCTATTTTGCACCAATTTCCTTGGAAAAGGCATGAATCCCCCCCTTCCAACTTGCCATGGGTCAACATGTCTTACATGTCTCTTCCTCTCTCTCAAAATCATGACTAGATAGCAACAGGCTTATTATTCAAATCTTCTTGTTTCTGTGTAACAATTTTTCATCTATAATTCGGATTTTTCCTGGTAATATGACCTCAAATCTCATTTTCTTTTCCCTCATCATTAGTATTGAATATCAGATCTTATCGTCTTCATTTTAACAATTATTGAGCTGATACAGTAAGTACAGAAATGAGAGAATATGTAGTGTGAGAGAGAGAGAGATTGATTCTATTTTAATCTGTTTATCTTCCTTAAACAAAAAATAAACTGCCAAAAATCATTTAAGATATTAAAAAAAGAATCCTTAATAGAGTGTTACTCTCAAGCAAAAATTTGTAAATCCGCTCCAGAATATGTGAGAAACTTGTTCTCAATACACACCTCCTCTATTATAACACAATTCGATGGTAAACTCCAAAATAGCCAGATCTAGCTCTAAAAAAGCTGTATCCAGCCCCAAGATGGCTAAATTTTTATTGCTGTTTGGTTGTAATGTGATTGACTTTCTTGGATCCTAGCACCTGTGTTATAATGGCGGGGTGTATGTAATGAGACAAATCACTTTTCTTATTCAAGTGATTACAAAGAGGTATCAAAAATGAAAACAGACCTTCTTGTTAGCATGGTTTTCAGAGTTGTGAAAGCTTTTTTCAACTTTTGACTGGAAAATTTTAATTTTTGTTTTTGCTCTCCTTAAAAAAAATTGCAATTAGCATCAGTATATATGGTCAGTAGAATGAACAATGAGCCAATTAGTATAGAAGGTGTTCATGATAAAAATGTGTTGGAAATTTCTTTTTTAAAGTATAAAAAAATTAAAATTGGTACAAAAGCAAATAGAAATACAAATACCCTCACCCCTCCACCACTTTTGGAAAGTTTACTTTTTCGCATTTCTTCCCTTTCACGAAAGAAGGTGAAAATCAAATATAGGTGGATACGTAATTTAAAACTATAAAAAGTGATATCATCTCTTGAGCATCAGTGAGTGATCCATCAACCTCAGCGCCCAAATCAATGCTCCTTCTAATTTCTTCAAGATCTGTGTGGGACCAAAAAGCCTGTTAGCACGTGAAGTACAGTGTCCATCTGCATGGGACCAAAAAGCCTGTTAGCACCTGAAGTACAGTGTCCAACCATATAATTTTATTATTGAACTTTTTTCCTTTTTCGTTATCTGAGAATTTTTAAATTTGTATGCAGCATTGAAATTTTACTGAGCTGCGTAATTTTTCCTTTTGTGCGGGTGTGCTGTTATACAGCTTAGCTTAGAGGAACACTGCCTCCAATGCTATGCTTTAATGACTAAACTATGACTGGTTTCATTTGACTGTTGATAACACCTTTGTCCTCTTCTTTCTGCTTCTCCAGTAAGCTTGACTGCTATACTTTTATAAATCACCTGTAATTAATATTGATTTGCTTCCCTCCCACCATTAAAAAAACAAGTGCTTAAACAACTTATTTTTTTATAATCTAAAATCGACAAATTTTGTGTGGATTCCAGTTTTTGGGTCACCTAATTTGCTTTTTGACCTATCGAAGCACTTGAATCTTACCCGCTGCACAGCTAAATAGAATAATTTACTCTCTTGTCATGGATTATGGTTCAGTGGTATAAAACAGTGGTTCATAAATTATTCCATAGTCCGTCAACCGCGGATCTTTATCACAAAATTCCATTTACCCTCGACTGAATTTTCTTATGTTTCTAGTAATCTTCATCTTATTGTCCCTTGAGTATAATAACTGTCATATGAGCAGAAAACATAAATTAACTCATTTCCTAAGTGTTTATTTTATTCAACATCTGAACATCCTAAAAAATATGTGAAGAAAACTAGGAGTGACAAAAAAAATTGAGTACAGAAAAATTATTAGAATTTTTCTAGTTTACATAAACTAAAGTTAGTTTTTTTTTATCATCAATGGCATGAATGTTCTTGCATTACTGCGACAAGCTTCTCAAACTGAGTTTCAATTTCCTTCTCCAAAGCACCTCATATTACTTAATCAACAATTTATGTATATTATTGATATAATAAACAATATTTCTTATTCAAGTTCATTATAGAAAATCTTTATACAGACGTCTAGTATCAATTTGATTGGTACTCACTTGAAATAAAACACATATGATGTCAAGTAGTTGCAAGTAATAATTCAAACTGGAGATACTCCATTAGATTTTCAGAATGAGAAATAAATTTGCTTTTATTTGTTTCACAAAATTTAATTAAAAGTAGTTTTAGATGAAAGACCAATCCAGTTTTTATAACTGTTTCCTAAGCTTTTATTAGTGTATTTTAAGGAAAACTAATTTTTATGGAAAAATTCTTGTGTGCAGTAGAAAAAGAATCCCTGGTTTCTTTTATGAATTGGCTTCCTTATATAATGTTCCAGTCCTTGAGATAAATAGAATAAAATCCTGTGTGCCTTGAGAAGTACCGAATATCCATGCACTTGATAATGTTATCGGTGTTGAAACCATGGGCCCGTTGTAGTGTGATACCCAGATAATAAAATTAGTAATAATAGAGAGGTTGCACAGCTGGTTCTCAAGATATTCAAAATGGCTGGCTGCTACAGACATTGTGTGTGTGTGTATCGGCTGACACCCCCCCCCTCCGGCTAAGGATTTGGTGATCTATAGTTGCTAAAATATAACTACTTTCGCCTTGCCAAAATCTTGGCAATCAGTATTTATCGGGGTTATATATATATATATATAGTGTGTGTGTGTGTGTGTATGCCAAAGTACAAATCAGTAATACAATATCCGATGTGTTATGGGTTTTTTTATAAAGTGCTCAATACATTAAACATTAAGTCAAGTTGGAGTAGAGCTTGAATTTAAGAATAGAATATTTCTTGAGTTGAAACCTACCACAAAGAGCTGATGGGTTTACAACACACTGATGAAGAAAGTGTCTGCAACTTACCCTGTTAATTTATGAGAATCAGACAGTTATCTATTTCCCCTGTGTAAAATGAAACCAGTAGAGACCAACAACTAAACAAGGAAAAGAAAAGATGTATGAATAGAATAAGAGGAAGGTTCTCCAACCAAAAAAATGGACTCACCCCCTAACATCCCAAATTAGGATCCAAATGATTCGCCTCAAGAAACCCAATCAAGGCAGAAACATCAACGTGTTTGCGTAGCAAATCCATCTTTTCATCACACACATACACATTTTATTTGTTGTATACTTTCTAATTTCGTTTGTATGTGAAACAACTATTTAGTTATTTTGATTTGTTAAGTCATTTGAGCAACGAAAACTTTTGGCCAATTAATAAATAACTCGGTAGATTGAGCCATAATTTAGGTTATCTTAATTTTGACCTAATTAAGGAGAATATTTTTCAGACTAATTAACATTGTTTCATCATTGTCCCTAGTTATCTTACTCCCACTAAAACTTACGAAATTTTATATGGCGTAATGACAGTTCTCTTAAACGTAGAACTACTTATATGATCACATGATTCTCAATTTTTTGTTACAATCAAGTTGGTTAATTTTATTTCAGCATAATCATAATTAAAGTCTATTGTTGGACATAGGCCTTCCTCAAGGTCATGAGTGCAATACATGGGGAGTGATGGGCCTTACTTAGCCTTGCTGCTGGGAGCGCAGACTTACCCTTTTGTAGAAAGTATTCTGTACAGTGCTAGCCTTCTTCACTGCTTATAAACATTTTGATTACATCCATTGAAAAAACTTGTTTTTGTAGAGCTTCGAAATTGAAGTCTGTTTTTTTTTTGTTTCTTTTTTCTTTGTTTATTGTCAGATACAATCAACACCAAAAAAAACAAAAAACAAATAATCAGGTTTTGATTACATCCGTTATCAACTGTTGTCCATTTTCTTTGATTGACAAGATTCCTGAGAAATGAAAAATCAAAATCAGTTCTGACAAAGGTGAATTTTGATTAAATGAACAAAAGTAATAACAGAATGAACAATTTAGATTTGCCTTGAAATATTTTTTCTTGAAAAACAAAAAAGGTTTTGTGTCTATTGATAATTTTTTTTATGAGGTGATCAATTCTTCCTTCTACTTGTTCTCATTTTTCTTGTTAGAATACAACTGGTATGGACATGGCAGTATATAGAAAAACTCCTAGATTGAGTAGATGCTCGTTTTGGGGGACTCCACTGCTATTGTAGCTTGAAACATCTCCAGCAAAGTGTTGTGGCATTGAGCTGTTGTTGATTATCTTGGGATCATGTCATGAAAAAAACCTTTGGAAATCATCTTCTTTTAGAAATCTCTGAAAGTGCTTTGAAAATCATTTTCCATTAGAAATCTCTGTACTTGCATATCCGCACAGGATATTCCCAAAAGCTAGACACATTTTATTATCCCCTGAAAGTGTGGAGTAGAATTAGTAGATCCTAATGTATTTTACACCAAAAAGAAATACGAGGCAATGAGATTTGAAAGTGAATTGAAATAGGTAGATTATTAGAAAATTATTTTTTAGCAATAGAATGGTAGAACTATAGAATAGAATACCACAATATGTAGTCCTATCAACAGATGTAAAAGAGTTTAAAAAGCATTATGATGTTTATTACACCTCTGCTAATGTTTAATGATTTAGTTATTGTGTGAATGACTATTTGAGGTGTGCTTTTATATATAAACCAGAATATACCTATCAAAATGACGGGGTTATTTATGTATGGATTGGCACTAAGGAGCCTAAAATTATTTTATTCAATTTATTTTTGATAATTCAAGTTTCCTAATTTTGAGTTTTTTTTTCTTTTCCACTCAACTCAAGCTGTTTCAAATGGTGTTTAGACATGATGTTCCAAGAGTTTCTATGATGTAATCTTCATTGTTATTTCATTATAAGAAGATAAATTATCCAATGAGATAAATGCACAAACAGAAAAGGAATTCGCATGTATGTTTATGTTTAGATTGTATACTTTTCTTCAGATCAAAATAAATGCATCAGTGTTTCTGATGTTTGTATTTTTTTGTGTGTGTGTGTATGTCTGTATGAGTGAATCTTGTGCTTGTATGTCTAATCTTTATTGTAACATTTTGCCCTGAATCGAAAAATTATTGAATTTCAAAAATATATGTACCGGTTATTGACAATCAGTATTTATTTATTTATCATACATATAATGCATAATCTACTTTGAAACGCTTGGCGACATACCTTTACTCACCCTCTGGTGACTACTCTAAAAAAAATTTTTTTTTTTAATTCTATAAATTTTGAACAAAACAATCAAAAAGATGACCTTTTTGTTCCATGTAATGCATTTTTTAAAGTATTCAAAATATCTATATGCATTTTAAAATACCTTCTCTCTATGACACACACGCACCTCTCTTGCTCTCTCTTTCTCATATATATATATATATATATATACACACACACACACACACATTACAAATATGCATCCTCTGGCTCACAAGTAATAAGAGGTTGTGTGTGGTTGGGGTGAGTCCCTATCAGCTTGCAATGTATCTAGTTCCTCTCCCCTCATTATTCAGTCAATTGCAGCCAATCAGGGGAAAATTGGGTAATTCTGAATTAGGTTCACTAAAGATAATTTGCCACAGTTCTTGATGGTCAATCCCTTGTCTGGGCCAACAAATCAATGAGAGTAGCAAGTTCCTGTACATCCCAAATGAGTTCTCTCAGCAGTATCAGTACTCTTGTAAACACACTACAGGAAGTCCTGGCCTTGTAAAAAGGTCATACTTCCTGTTCTATATTCCGCAGGGCTTGGCATAAACTTTGGATATTAATGAGCTTGGTTCATTGATCAGTATGAACTAAATTCAGTGCTAAGCCTGCCAGTTAGTAGAAAGCGTCAACCTAGACTGTCAACATAGGTTTCTTCAGTTTTTGAGTCAGTCTGACTGGTTGCACCAATGGCACTAGAGGGCTGAGAATTTCGACATTTTTTTCTCTTCTATTTTTAATTCCCCCAACATCTAAGTAGGTTTCTATAGGAGGAGGGGGGGTTCAATTTCCTTTGTGAGTTTATGTTAAATCGATCACTAGTTCGTGTCCCGCAGCATTCATGTTTTGTCTTTCAGAAGTTCAAACTTTTTTTTTCTCTTTAGCGATTCACTGCCCGCTGAAATGCAAGGGAAGTAACTTATTCATTGATCACCTATTTTTTTTCTAATTTCCAAATTTGTCATCCACAACATGGCATGCTGCCAAAAGATATCGGTCACGTAATGGTATCCATTTGGGGACTAACCAGACCTGTCTACTTATAAACTTGATCACTTTGAAACTTCAAATTTGATTCTGTCTAGTTTACAGGAAGTTGAAATAGGAAAATTTAGAAGAAAAAAAGGTTGTCATTTTGTAATTAGTCTGGTAAAGCTGAAAAAAAGAAACAAAAATTCCCATAACAAAACTGACAAGTAATTTTTTGAAAGTGAAAGAGGCAACATATATATATATATATATATATATATATATATATATAATAGCTGTGCCTGTCACGTTTATCATATCAGTAGCAGCCATCAGCTCATCTCTCTTCCTACCCTCATTAAACTACCTGACTCCCCACCCCACCCTCAGTGCTACTGTGTCTGTCGTGCACAGTATCTATAGCAACCATCATCCAAACTGTCAGCAAAGAGTCATGGATTATTTTTTTAATGAAAGTAGGAAGCAACTTCAAAATTGCTCCAATGCATTAAAAAAAAAGTAAAAAATAGTCAAATTTTCATCATGTCTGCTGACCAATATGCTAATAGTGAGTTGCAGTTCACTATATTGGTTAATGTATAATTTGCAACTATTTCACCTTTGCTTTTGTTAGTATGTAGTCATGAACTCAACCAATTTGATAGTGATAACGGATTCTAAAATTTCAAAACCTCTATCCCAGTGTTCTCATAGGGCTATTTCTTGATTGTATAATTGGCCAACTTTATCATTATCATCTTAATTAGAGATAATAAATACTTATTTTCATTAAAGATAATAGATATCTGCTTTCCCTTGATCAGATATGAAGCAGAGATCATTTTATATTTAACCCTTTGGGCACCAAGTTCTTCAGTCAAATTTTATAGATTTGACTTGGCTATTTTTTTAAGGGCTATAGAGGGAGTATGGCTCATGATAGAAAGTTGCTATGTAGAGATGAAATGATCAGAATGACACTTGGATCTTAAAACTCTTTTACGAAAAGACCCCAACTTTTTATTTTGAAATTATGGCAAAAATCTGAACAGAACAACCATAGAATTTTACTTCAGAATTATGCCAATATCTGTACACAACCTATTGATCATATGCACTGATTTTGAGCTATATCCTCATCTATACTATCTACTGACTGATTCGGGGTTTGTGGTCACAATTTGACAGTGATGGCGCTTTAAGTGTTGATACTCCATCTTTCTTAGCTGAAGAGAAAATGGAATCGGCAATCTGAGTCCCAACTCCAGCTGAGACAAGTTGGGTTTACTTTGAACAAATGCCTTTCGAAAGGTATGAATCCATCTCTTTTCCTTCCCCCAACTATTAGTTAATAGTAGGGCATACTAGGCTCTTCTGGTTGGCAATCAGTCACTGAACTCAGAATTCCAACTTTGAAATTCCAACACCCAGTTCAGATGAAGAGACAGAATAGTTTCTGAAATATATGATACTCTAATGAAACTTCCTGAGGCCTATCCAGCCAGAAGTGGGTTAAATTATATTGGTCAAGTAAAATAAAGAATAAAACTGACTGAAGAAATAACGTGGCCACCTTCTCTATTATCCATGCCTCCTAGAGTTCAAGTGGAAGATTTTTAAATTTAAAAAAAGAACGACAAAAAACTGCTGTTTTCAATGTAGAATTATCATGTCTTGCTTTTCATTAAAGTTTTATTGATACAAAAGTCTTCAATTGGAGATTCTTCATGATTGAGGATAGGGTTGTGCTATTGTGGTTTTGATCTGTATTTTATGTTTTGTTCCTCCCAGTATAAATTAATGAAAATGTTTGTTCTAAATGTCAATGCAAGAAGTGATTGACCCTGTAATGATGTTGATTTGTGAAATGGTGAAATATTCAATTCAAAACAATTTCTTTCCAATCATTTTCTTTTTGGAAAGTGAAGCCATCTTTTTTATATCTTATTCATTTTTTTTTTTAAATTCATTTATCAGTTGTTTGCTTGGAATGATGTATTAAAATAAGCAGCAGTTATAACTATGCTTATATACTTGAAAGAGGCTTTTTTTGACTGCAATTAATTGCACCATTAAGCCAGATTCAGTTTAATTGGATGGGATTAAACTAATATGAAAATTGGTAGTTAAATTTGGTGTGACCAATATCAGAATTAGGATTATTTTTTTATATTATTGATATTCTCAGGTGTGATAGTCTTTTCACTCAGGCTGTTCCATAAAGTTGCTGCTTTTGCCAAGAAGGAATTTTTTCTAACACCAGTGGAGGTCTGAATTGTAATTTAAGGCTGTGTCCTCTGGTTTCACTGCAGATAGATGAAGTAACATTTAATTGGAAATTTTGAGGAATAGATGCCAGAATCCACACTGTTATTCTGGATTCTTGAGATTTCCAATAGGTCAACATGTTCTCTTCTGTATTCTAGGATCTGTAGTTCAACTAAGTGAGAGTTCAAATTTCTTTTGTACTTTGCTTGTAAGATCTACTACTTTACTTTATAGCATAAAACATTTCAAGTTAAAGTCTGCAAAAGATTACGAGTTAGACTTCTAAAAAAATGTTTGTATCAGTTATAAATTCAAAGATGTACAAAAAATATCATTAGCTTTAAACTTATATTGTAAATTGAAACCCTAACTAAAAACCTACTAGGGGTGGGAGAAGGTTCCAAAAACAAAAAAATTTACTTTTTTTTTTTTCCAGCAATAATGAGTAAATAGTTAAAATTGGAAATTGGAATCGTAATTTGAAATATCTGCTGTTATCTTATATCGATAAACTTGTAAAGATCATGTAAGATTCTGTATACCTACCATATATCCCATGTATAAGATAAACATCTAATTTGGAAAAAAACAATGTGAATATTACACTGCATCCAATGCTATATATTCCCATGGGTAATAAACCTGTATCGACATGTTTTAATGTAATACAAGTACAATTGCATTGGTTGAGATTTTACTTAGTAATACTCCAAGTCAGTTGTTTCATTAAATGAAATATTAATGCGTATTTCTCTTTTTTGCGTGTTGTAATCTCAAAATAAATTGATAGCATTAGAATCTATCTATTCAGAAATTATCATGGAAGTAACTGGAAAAGTTCAAATTAGAATTCATTCAACTCTAAATCATTTCAAGTAACTAATCATTTGTACCCACATTGATATCCTTTGTGCCTTGGTTGCAAAACATGCGCACTCATGTATGCAACTCAGAAGGAACAGCTTATATGGTATATCTTTTCCATTTTGTTTCTTTGGGGAAGCTGCCATATCTAGATTTTAGCCCTTTGAAATGTGAAGCTCCTACAAGTGAAACATACTGAAGTAAAGGGTTCCTGTATTTCCTGAATATTTATTTATAGTACAGAGAACATGGTAATGACAAAATAAGCTAGAAGATGTGGATGGTTGGTAAACTGATCATAAATTAGAGTTACTCATTCCACACCGGAAGCAAAGAGCAACTATGGCTGGGAATAAATTACTGTAGTTCTTCCCTCCCAAAAACACATTAACAATAAATGGGGTCTAATGACCCATGGTAAAAAAAATAGGAAATTACTTCATTTATCAACAATCCATCAACCAAGTATCCCAGAAAAGGCTAAAATAAGGGAAGCTTCCTCCTCCTGAGATAAAATACAAATTTTCTATTGGAGCCAGTTTTTTTGTTGTTTTTTTTTTTCCTTTTTGGCTTTTTGGCTTTTTTTCTACTTCTTGTTTCTGTCAATTAGATTTGTTTAAACAAGCTAGATTTGAGTTGGAGCTTATAAGCAGGCATCTGCATATTTGGCAAGTTTTCACATCTCATGTCCACCAAAGTCAGCTTCCTCATATACCTATAGAAACCACAATGCCTTTTTTGTATGAGCATAGACATCCTGTTATAATGTGGGTGTTGGGGTTCCAAGAGGGCCAACCATGTTATAACCAAGCGATTATTTCCAAGTTTGCCAATTCAGCTCTTTTTAGAGCTTGAACTAGATTGGTATTTTGGATCTAGACTGATATTTTAGGGTCCACTATCCACCCACTTCATATCACAAACTGCCCCTTAACAGTATTATAACAGCATAGACCCGTATCCTTTCTACTAAATGGCAATTTGTATCTCATAGGATATATAGTGGCTTTTGTGTTGATAAATGAATGTATGACAATTTTTTTTTTGTTTCATTAAACTTACTTTTTAGATTTGTATATCATCATCTTAGTGCAAAGCTGAGGGTGGGAATGACCAAGCAAAAGAATGGTTAATATTATCTAGTATTTCTGTATATGTCAGACACACTGCAACTAATCCAGGACCCATAACTGTTTATATCAAGCTTCCGTAGACAGTTCCCAGATAGGCTGTGCCAAAATTATTTTGAAACAATTTCAAGTTTATATTTGTACAAGCACTCAGTGTGCACATACTCATGTTACAGGAAAAATATTTGCACGACATGAGATTTTTGCACCCTGACTTCTGAAAATTACTGGGAACAATTGCTGGCACAGAAGTCAACTTTTTTGAGCATTGAGAAAAAATCTCTCAAAAACCCAGGTTTGACTAATATGTCAAGCATGAAGTTGTTGATACATAAAAGAGGTGAAAAGTGACACGGCCGGTAAGCTTGGGTCTATCATGGTAGGAAAGTGCCCAAACTTATCATCATCATCATCATCAGTCTTTTAATGTCCGTCGTTGGACATAGACCTTCCTCAGGATTTGCCACACTTCTCTATCATGTGTGTCGCGGAGCTAGTACTTCCTGAACTTGTCTAGCTCGTCTCGCCATCTAATATTCTGCTGGCCTCGGTTGCGCATGTGATCTCGGGGGATCCATGTCGTGATGTCCATCGGTTGTCTGCCATTCTTGCAACATGGCCAGCCCATGTTTCATCTAGACAGAGTTTTGATAAACACCAGCATTCCATGGGAAATTATGAATCCCTGCCATCCATAGGTGCTGCTGGTTACCTTGTGAATGAAGCTGTGAAGTTGGTAAAATTAAGTTACCTTGATGAAAATATAGTATGATCTGAATCCTAAGTTTAATTATTTTTTAATTTTTTTTTATTTTTAAAAAATTTTTTTCAATTGTTCTGGTTAATCACTCAGGGTGATGAATTATAAAATTCTTGAAAAGGGGTGATCAATGAATCAATTACTTTTCTTGCCTTGGCGGGGGGTGGCTATGATACGAAAAAAGTATGAATTTAAAAAAAAGAAAAGAAAAATGTGTGAATGCTGCCGGATACAAATTAAGGAACTAATTTGGTCTACACTTTCATAGTAAATTGCCCCCCCCCCCTCTCCCAATAAAAACCTATATTGGAGGGAAAATTTTCAAAAAATAAAACTCTGTAAGTATGAAAGAGATTGATTGATTTTAAAAATAAAGTCGGGCAGGACTGAGTCCAGAAAAATAGATAGATAGATAAGTCAGAAAACATGAATAGCCTAAATCCAACAACAGTGATAAAACCGGCTTTTTGTCAGTAGCGGTGATTAATAAGTCTTGGTTAATTATTCACATCTAAAATGTGAGAATTATCCTATGCTGTAGGCCCTTCCACAAACGTAAACACTGACAGCTATCCTAGATGGAGATGGTGACTCTAATACAATATTACCATAGCTAAAATTCTAACCAGTAACTCAAGATTTTACATTTATGGTAACAAAGATAATAAAGAAAAGACCAGGTGTGGAAATTAGCAGTATGGTATTTTAAACCGCCACAGTAGTCAAGCATAGATAGTCGTGATGCAAAGACGATACCTCCGACAACTGACAGTATCTGTTGAGCAAATTATTCTTACATATTAGCCTTTCAAAATATGAAAATAGAAACTTGAAGGTGTTATGTCGTCTCGTTGCTATCTGCAGTACTCTTTATTTAGCCTTTACGCACTAACACATAGAAATTTTTGACTGTCAGATGGAAGTAGTGCTGCTTTATTTTGGGGGTTGACTTATCTGGCAAATATAGGCATAAACCTGAATTAACGCATAGGAGTCAATTTTACATCCGCTTATACTGTCTGTGTGCACAAAACAGCTTCTCAATGTTTTTTAAGATGAAGTTTTTATAGTCTCTGGCTCAACAATAAATAAACCTTTCAAAATATGAAAATAAAAACTTGAAGTTGTTATGGTGTCTCGTCATCATCCGCAGTTCTCTGTTATTCATTTTATTTCTAATTAGGTTTCTTGAATTTTTTTTTACCCTTTCAAGCCTGATAGGATATATATATTATCCAAGGTTTTGATGACTGCTGGGATGTATATGCACCGTAGAACTTTTAGAAGTGAGATATCTTGATTCAGGCATTAAGCACCTTAACAGGTTAATCTTGAAAAGGTTAACCTGAACTAAACTGCAAATTATGAATATTATTTCTCTTAGATGAATATAATACAGTTTTGTTCAGTGGTGTCTCAGAGGAAGAAACTCAATGAAGTGGATAAATGAAGATTGAATCATAATGAAAAATCAATATCAATTTTATATTCATTAATATTCAATTTGAGTATTGTAGATTTTAAAATAATGATAATATCATCAGGGCATTTTTGTATTCTTAATTTCAAGTAAGCTTCCTTCTCTTTTGTACTTGGTGCTAAGATTTGAGCTCTGGTCTTCAAGGCTTCCATTTTGATTTTAAATTACTGCTGCTACTTTTTGATACTTCACTTTTGAATTATTAAATCAATCTTTCCTAAAGTAAGAATCGTTGATGTTTTAACTAAAACATCCAGAACCAAGATGAAAATTTGCAGGAAGAAACAGGGTGAAAGTAAATTCTATTTGGAAAGATGAGAATATGCTGGGTATCCATCATTTTCTGAATTCCAATTTGGTAATATTTTTTTCTGTTTGTCTCTGTTCTTCCTGGAGGTAACTCGATAGCATTTGACAGGGGGAGGATAAAAAACCCTTTTTCACTCTTCCTTATGTGTTATTGGGTGTTTCTATTGCAACACCTCAGAATGATTGGGGAGTGGGGGAGTGCAAATTTGTTGTGCACATTCACGTGAGAACAAATATGCAATGTGCACTGATGAGTACATCCTGTCAAGATCAGCAGAGAAAATTGTTTATTGAAGCTTCAAGTGAAAAAAATACTTAAATCAGTTGAGGGTCATCGTAAAATACGAGAAGCGAAGCAAAGATATCATTTATTTCCAGCAAAAAATTGCTGTAATCCAGTCCTTCTCAAGAGGGTGAGGATTGAGATGAAGGGCCCAATAGATTGTCACACACAAATGGATTTTTTTCTTCACAATAGGTGTTCTGTTTTATGTTTGTATAGTTAAGAAATAAAGGGAAGTTACTCCCACTTGGTGAAATTGAGAATCAAACACAATGGTCACATTGAATGAACAATGTAAATAACGCCATTTAATTTCATTAAGAACTTTAGCAGGGTAGATTGCTCTAAAAAAAAATAACCAAAAGGGATGGGTAGTGGGGATAAGAACGGAAAGTTCAATGAGGGGCTTACTATAAAGTTCAAATGCCATTATTATCAGATCAAGTGACCTTGAGTACAAAAAAATAATTTTGGGTAAGGAGCACCTTATTAAGGAACACCTTCAAGTAAATCTGACTCAGCTGGGGAAATTGATTTTAAAACAGTTCAGATAGGTTTCTTCAGTTTTTAAGTGAGTGTAGCTGGCTATCTATTGCACATGCGGGCAGTGACAATGAAGCTGGAGGGCTGAAAATTCAAACTATTACTTATGTCTAAAAACAAAGGAAAATGTTTTTGTATTTTTTGTTTTTTGTTTTTTTTAAAATTCCCCCACTAAAGTAAGTCTTCATTGAGGGAGCAACTTACAATGTAAGTGTAATCCTAATTTTTGTCCAGCAGCATTCACACTTATTTTCTGGAAATTCAAACTTATTTATTGTGATCACCACCCAACAAAAATACCCTCTCCTTCCAAATTTTCAATTGATCGAATCAACATGGCATGCTGCTCAAAGCCATTGGTTATTTGACTGTTTCTATTCAATTACTAACCAGTGCTCACCAACCTCCAAGAGGCATCCTTACCTCTCTACTGTCTCTCAGCTGGATGGCAGGTCTGTCCCCTTATTATTTCTCAGCTGTTTAAGGTCAGATTTACTTGAAACTTGGTAGAAAGATGTCCCTTGATAAGATGCTTCTTACTTATAAAAATCGTCTGCTCAGGGTCATGTGATCTTGCAGTAATGACGTTTAAATTTTATAGAGGATACCTCATTGAACTTGCAGTTCTTTCTTTTTTTCTTTTTTTTTTATCAAAGCAGTTCCTGGATTAATAATGGAATTTTGAAGAGGAAAAGTGCCTCCCCTTTTTTTCTTTTTTTTTCTTTTTTTTTTTGAATTTCTAACAGCTGGCAATTCCTGACTTTCACTGGGGTCTACAGCCTCCTCCACCCACCCCCAAAGCTTATCACTCAATCTCCCCCTATTTCTTAGCATCTCTCAACAGAATATCCCAGTTGTCAGCTGCTTTTGATGAAGCCGGGAGACCATCAAGCTCTAGCCTCATTGATTCTTTTCATTCATACGCACTCTCTCTCCTGCATCATCAGATGTGGAAGAATGAATCTTTACTCTTTTCACTTCTTTCTCAGAGACAACAATTATTCAACAACTGTGTGTGTTGTGTGTGTGTTGTGTGTGTGTTGTGTGTGTGTTGTGTGTGTGTGGCTCTTTCTGTCTTAGTGTGTGTCTTTGTCTGTGCATGTGTGTGGGTGTGTGTCTCTTTTCAGTAACGGAAAAAAGTAATCAACTAGTATTGTGGGGGGGGGCACTGGCACAGAAGCTGCATCATTCCACACTGCTGAAGAATTAAATTGGTATAACTGTCGCTTCTGGACCTTCAATTCCTCGCCTCCCCCTTCTTGTTTTGAATCTGATGTTTCCATGGCAACCATGATTGCTGGTGCCTGACTTTGGATCATCACTGTCCATTCCCACCACCCCTCCCCACCCCAGCAGATCTCTATGAAAATAAGACGGATCTATAGCTCATGGGGCGTATAGATGATTCTTGCTGAGCTAGTGCAAATCAAGCATAAAATAACTTCTTTAAGGGTGTAATATCAACAATACTTTTGTGTATTGTACTCTGATTTTTTTTTTCCTAATTATATGATACTGTTTGAAGAAGAAAAAAAAATTACTTATTGGTTCATGTATGTTTCAAAGTAATCATGTTTTGATACTTTATTCAATCATGTTCCATAGAAGAACAAACAAAAATCTGTGAAACTTCAACTGCAGGCTTCCCCTGTTATAACACGGTTCACATTATAATGCCGGTGGATGGTGAACTCTAGAACATTAATTAGTTCTGAAATGGCTAAATTGATCGTGGCTTGGTTACAACGCAGTTTTATCTTTCTTGGACTCCAACGCCCGCATTATGATGTGGGACACCTGTTATGATGCAATGAACTGAGTAGTACATATCTATGAATCATCATGAGAAGATTTTTGTGGAAAGATGCTACAATGCAATTGTTTTATTGCAATTTTTAATTTGAATTTTTTAATTTGACAGGAGTATAATACCAAGTAGATACAACTTAAAAAAGAAGCAAAATAGAGATAAAAAGTGTGTGTGTGTGTGTGTACATATATATATATATATATATATATATATATATATATATATATATATAATGTGTGTGTGTGTATAAAAGGTGGTTATGTTCTCAGCATAAAGACTTTGGGTCTCTGTGACTCTTTTGAGAGTTTATTAGAAACTATCAACCAAAACTGTCAACATAAGTTTATTTAGTTTTTGTGGTGGTCTGGCGATATATGTATGTGTAACAAGTACAGTCTTCTCTAACGGAGCTAGAGGGATGAAAATTTGAGCATTTACTCATTATTCCTAAAAAAAACTTTCCCTTTTTTTTTTGTATTTCTAAAAAATGCTTTCATAGGTTATTTGATGGGGGGATTCAATTTGCAATATAAGTTTATTATCAATTAGTTCCTTTGTTTGTGTCTGGTAGTGTTCACTCTTTTTTGAAAATTCGGATCTTTTTAGTGATCACTACCCTACTAAAAGCGAAGTAACTTATTCATTGATCCCCCTTTTTTCAATTATTTTTTGCCTGCTGCCAAAATATGTTGGTCATGTGGCATTCTATCAAATAACTAACTAGACCTGTTCTATTCTTTTTTTTATCTTTAATTAACCATTTATGTCCATCCGCACTTATCTTCTTTCAGAGCCGTATGAATATGCATCGGTTGATAAGCTTTCTATAAAAATGGGAAGTTTTCATTTCTCTCTCCATCGACTTGGATGTTTGTTGCTTTTGTTACGTACTTGGTTCAGTCTGTTTTCTCTCAATGCTCATGTCCTTACACAAAGGCCAAAAAGATTAAGGCTAAAATGTTAACAACTTCAAGTACTTCTTTGCCAGCAACTGATCCATATTTTGAGTACTTGGCTCCTTGCCTCAAAACCCACACCAATGAAAAAAGACTTTGCAACCACGGGTCATCTGCTTGGAATAGGATGAGGGTGTCAAATGGAACATATGTCCCCCGCCTCTGGATCAGGCCTTCTCACTTGGCATGGGGAGCTTTGAAAGTTGAAACCTTTCATTCACTCTAGGATAATTGTGTTGTATGAAACCTCAACTTGATGCACCCATATAAAAATGAAATATCATCTTGATGGATGGTATTATTCCTTGCTGGTTACAGGGTTGCCGCCAAGATGTATTCTGAATATATTTTTGCACCCCCCACCCCCTCTCTGGAAGTGGCAGAGAATGCCCATGCTGACAACTTATCACTTGTTTACAGGCCATTGATCTTCCTTTAAAAGAAAACTTACTGCAGCTTATCTCTGCAAATGAAAGATCTTTTGAAAAATCTTTAAGCAAGACTTTACACCCAATGTCCCAGAAACCATTAACCTTTCAGTTACCAAGCCAATCTAAAATTGGCATTTTTCAGTTCTATTTATCAGTCATGGCACAAGGGTTCGGAGATAAGATAGATCTTTTCTGATAGATTAAAAATGGGTTTGTAGATGTCTTATTCGCAAAATTTGGCTTTGCTTTCGTGTGATAAAAACCCAATTTTATTTACTTACTATGTAAAGAAACTGAGCTGAAGCTATGAATTGATTTTAAAATGATCTTTGTGGTAAAAACAAAAAATTTCAAAATACATTCATATTTATTTTAGTTTCTGTGTATCTTCTTCATAATTTGCAAGCAGTCAGTCTCTCTGACATATTAAACTGAAACTACTACTTCTGCTACAGTTGCTTATGTGTCCATTCTATTTTTACTTCAAATGAATACAATACAATAATTTTAATTACCAATACCCTGGATTAACCTTTCAAATTACTGTGTAAACATACTGACTCAGCACGCTGCTTTTTGGCATACTGTTAAAGCAATGGGCAATACTGACCTCCATTCCAATGCATTAACCATTGAGCAATTCCTCTGAGACTAGCATTGTTGGATGGCGAATATTGTTGTAGGCTTCTTTAATGATTTGCATTATTTGTTATCAACAAAATCTATTGTAACTTTATTAAGTCTAGTACAATCCATCCCTTCCCTGGAGTCATAATAAGCATAACCTTTTGGTCTCTATGGGACAGTTCAAGAGTGTTTCTTTTCAAATTCATCTAGCTTTCTCTTTATTCAGTGACAAAAGCTCTTGGGACTTGTCCAACAATAAGGTTAGAGAAGAATGCCAACTTCAGAAATACAAGATTAATGAAGTGAGGCATGTTGTGTGCAAACACATAAACAACTGTCTTACTAATAATGAGTTGAAATAAGCATTCACTTTGCTGGAATAAAATGAAGTACACTTCCTAATTCTTATCAACTCTAATGGTCGAACAACCATACACACTAAAGGTGACAATGGGTTCAATTTATTTTTAAACGTGTGTGTGTTTGTTGGCTTCAGCACTCCTGGTCATACCGTTTTGTCTACAGACTTGAATATTGACATCAGTATTCCACTACAATTGTTCTAAAAAAATTTTTTTTCTAGATTCATGGAGAAAAACTCAACTTTTTTTTTTTCACCTTTTATGGGTCTTATTTTGACTGGTTTATTAATAACATCTAGATTCTCAAGATTTTTTTCTCTCTTCTAACTGTACTTTAGATGTTTCCCAGTGAAAAAAAAAATGCCAGCAGTGTCATAAATTGTATTTATTCTGGCTGGATAGAAATTTTTCGTACACAACTTTTTTTTTTGATGCTTCCAAGTCTATAGACAAAACGGTATGGCCAGGAGCGCACAAAAAGCACAAACGCTCATGTATATATGGAAAAATGATAAAAGCCTTTGCCATCTTTGATGGCTGTGGTTGTTCATCCAGCATCCTGGATGCAGGTTCAACCCATTTCATTACATAAATATTACATTACAGTGGAAAAGCACATAACTGATACAACACAAAGCAATGAATATTTGAACGAGGCTAACGTGTGATGTAATCATTTATACTGCTTAATATTGTTGTCTTTGAGTACAGTGTTGATATGTAACTGATATCGTAGCATAAAATTTACGTGCACATAAATTCTACCCTCTTATCTTGAGGGTTGCGTTCTTTGATATGAACATCCAATAGTGAGAAAGGGCTTTTTAGGCTTCATGTTTATTTTGAATTGATTTTGCGGTAACAAGGATTACCAATCTAGTATTTGAAATAGCCTTTAATCTATAAATTGCTTCTTAGTCTGTCTGGTTTTGAACTGCAAACCTTGTAGCATTTAGATGAAACCCTCAACCATCTAACCATTATTTTGGATCCATGGTTGGGAAAAAATTAATCTGAAATATTGTATTCTCACAAAAGCAGTGAGATGTAACATGTCTGAATATACATATCATTCAGGCTGAATAGACCTGAAAATGTCTGTTGACACAAACAAAAAGAATTGATTGTTGAGACATTGAGAATATAGGTTTGTGCTTTCCTAATAGTCTGCTGTTGGAAGGAAGAACAGTTTGTTCTTTGTGTTTCTTGTTTATCTCATTAAAAACCATAAACCAAAACTGTCAACATAGGTTTTTCCAGTTTTCAAGTTGGTCTGGCTGGCTGTGTGTATCATGCATACAGGCTGCACCAATAGAGCAAGAGGGCTGAAAATGAACATTTACTCATTATGTCTTGGGTAAGAAAAACATTTTTTTAACCTCTCCCTTAAATAGTTTTCCATTGAGGGGTTCAATTTGCAATGTAAGCTAATGCTAGATTGATCCCTCAGTTTGTGTCTTGTAGCGTTCATGCTTAATTTTCGGGGAAATTCAGATTTTTTTCTGATTGATCACCCCCAACACAGCATGCTGCCAAAAAAACAGTCACTATTGAGTGACTAACCAGATCTGTTATATCATTTGTTTGATTGTTTCTTTGTTTTGTTTTGATTTGCATATTGGAAAGAGGAGATGTGAAACCAAAGAAAATAAATATCTTGAGAAAAGAAGGAAAATAAAAAACGATATAACAATTGTTGAAGAAGTCGAGCTGGAAGGATTTTGTTCTTGATGCTAGACAGTTTGGATGAGTCAGAGTCTTTCAAAGTCTCAATCAATATGTGAAGATGAATAGAAGATGTAATCAATCAAGAACTAAGCGTATAAATGTACTACGACATCTAGAAGATTAACATCACTGAGACACATTTTCTATATGTAGAAGATGGGAATTTATCACTGCAAGATGAAGGTGCACATGAAATGTATGTTATGAATATATTTTGATGTATATTGTTAAAAAAATAGTTTCAACTTCCTTTGTTTAAGCTTCTGTAGGAGAACAGGAATTGGTTGTCCATGGTCATAGTTTTTAAGAAAATTAGAAAAAATACTATCTACAGAAAAGATGGCATTTAAGCACAAAATATGTCGGTTACTTCTTACAATGTTGTACAAAGTCTGTCTTGGAAGTATCCAGTCATTTTGAATATTTCAAGAGCTGGTTTTGTGGTCTTCATATAACTTCGTAACCAATGAGAGGTGCACCTTTCAGCACATGCTGAGACACTAATGTCAGGTTATTCAGCCGACAGTAAGATGCCGTTGAGTAAGCTTGCGTATTTGTGATTATCTCATTCACAGTGCCTATGCTGTGCTCCTAAATTACTTGATTGTGCATTTTCAACATGTGCACTTGGATTGTTTGGATAAACAAATTTTCAATATTAAACAGTTTCGTTCCAAAAACACTAAGGAAAAAAAAAGTGATAATAATCCATAAAGGGAAAAATATTCTTTGAAAATGATTATTCTGTTATCTATTTGTAGATTTTCATTGAAGCACATGGAGGTCCTTCTTGCCAGATGAAATTCTGATTATTAGTTACATTTGGGTTTTAACAATTTCAAAATAGATGATTGATAAGAATTAAACATTCAAGTTTGGATGGCGTTGGTAAGATTTGTAATACCAAAATAAGCAGTCAATGAATGAAATGCCACTAAAATTGGCTGTGGGATATGATAGCTCAGCTTAGTGATATTTTTTGGAACAGGTTTTATGGTAAATCCTTATCTCCAGACTCCTGTAATCATTTTAGATTTTCACTTGACTTCCAAGTGTTTATTATTGACTTGTAGTTGTATAGAATCTCCTCTTTATCCCAATATTTTTTTGTCTGTTTTTGAAACACACTAGTGCGGATATGGAATAGTCTACCTATGTGGTCATTGAAACTACATTTTTGTATATCCATTCTGGTTCTTTGTTGGTACATTTTCTCTCAGAAATGCTTTGAAAAGTACAAGGCATACATTGTAAATTGGGCCAAGTTTGTCTAATATTCCAATGCAGAGCAAATACTCTGATAATTGGTACAAGAACAATCTGATAATTGTCTGGTGTAAAGGGCTCCATCATGAACCAATTTAGCTAGCCCCTAATCCAGATTATAGTTGGTTCAAGTGGTTCTCATGAATCTTTTTTCTTTTTTTTTTTTACTTATTACAAATGAGGGGCTATAGTCAAGGAGTTGACCAAATGTAAACTCTAGACAGGACAATTAGCAGATCCTAAAATTGAGTTTTTATTAATGTCAGCCATGAGAGGTCAACTGGAAGGTCTCTCTCTCTCTCTCTTCCAACCCCGTCTCTATCTTTTGGGACTGACATTATTCCCACTGGTTCCAGTTAAAAGCATTATTGATGCATAAATATCTGTTGATGGCTTGAACTTGGAAATTTGCTACTGTTTTGCAAGGAAAATGGATCGTTCTGTCCTTCCTGCGTGCATTTATTATTTCGATACTTCCTTTTGGAAACTCTCTAATAAACGTCATTATGGATTTTGGCCAGACAACAGGATGCTGTTTTGCATAAACAATATAAAGAAAATATGACATTTAAGTTTATGAATATTAAATTAGCCTATGTGAATTATTAGATTTTCTCTAGTTTTAATTAGCACTACTTTTTTCCTTTCAGAAAATGTAGATGGAATTGTTTTTGTGGCTGCTTGAAGAGTGTTTTGTCTTTTGTCTTTTGCTATTTTTTTGTTTTTGTTTTTTAGATAAAGAAAAATTATTTTGTGTTTGTGTGATATGATAGCTGGCTCATCACAATTTAGCTTAGAATATTTAAAAATTATATAGATTTGCTTTCAATATAGCAATTATTAAGGTAAAAATTGAAGTATGTGTGTATGAAAGGAAAAGTTGAGATACAAAGGCAAGAATCGGCAAGTCTGGATTACACCGACTTGAAATGAAACCAGCGGATACAACTATTTCTTTAGAATCAAGTTTTGTTTTTCGATAAAGCTCAACATTTTGTTACTGAAGTAGGATTCATACTTTTTTTTCTCTTTGGAAATGTCCACTCATCTCTATAAGATAATTTATGGTCAATCCTTGATATATTTAATATCAGTTTTCTTTGCTGTATCATGTTGGATTGATATGAAACTTGGTCTAGACCTTCAGCTGAATCCTCCTCATCTTCCACCTATTGCTACCTCAGATGGTGGACACATCTTGAATATGGTTCTTGTTTTGTTTTTATTTAAAAGATACTTTTGCCTTGGGATTGAAATATCTCTTTTGAAATGTTGAAAATCTTCCCAACCTGACCTCTTTGGACTGAACTGTTGGTATCAAAGATTTCTGTCTAGTAGCTCAAGCATTGATCCCATCTCCCAACACATTGTTTACCCATCCCAAAATAAAAATTGATTAATCAGAGGAATTGTTGAGGATATGTTATGTCCTGGACATGAGTGGCAGCAATGTTATCTTGAATTGATGAACCTTGTTAAACACTGACTTTTTCTTTAATGACAATCCTTGAGGTCCAAAGGAAAATAAACCACTTGAAATTTTTTGCTAGGCTTGCCTATCTCCTTCACATTATTGTTATATCTGTCAGGAAACATTCTCTTAATGTGCTTGGCTCGTGTTTGGCACTTCCGGGATGCCACGTTCATGGAGTACAATTAGTGTGTAGTCTGGGATTTCATGTTTGGAATGTTCACATTTATACACAGCTGTATGTTTGTGTAAAACAGGGTAGAATAACAAGAGTATTATATGCAGCATTGCCAGCTCAAAATATATTTTCGTGCTTGCAAAAATCTCTAAATTTTTTAAAATAGCAACAAAAAAAAGGCTAGATGGGACCAAAAAGAAAAAAAAAGATGCTAAAAATGGTCAAAACATACCAAAATGTTGAGGTATGTCTAATTTAGCGCTGCCAAAACCAGAAACCTACTCAATTCAGCGCAAAAAAAACACTAAATTAGCCACACTTATTACATGGTATGTGCATGCTTATCTATACTTATATAATTAGATGATTTTTTTTTTCCTGTTTCTCTGTCATTTCCACTCAGAGGTAACAATTTCACTTATAAAAATAGTTCCCATCCACAATTTGAAGCAATGGACTCTTCCATTGAAACAAATTCAGCGATTTCTTTTCTAAAGGAATCATCTGGAAATTCAAATATATCCATGAATTTTTTCATAGGATCAACTAGTGAGGTTATGTATCATCATTGTGTTCATCCTTGTATACAAATACAGGCCTTCCCCACTATAATGCGGATGTTGTTGAAAAAAGCCATTATTTATTATAACTGAGCTACAATAACCAGTTACTAATTCAGCTATTTTGAAGCTAGATGTAGCTGTTTTTGTAGCTATTTTGTAGCTACATTATTATTTTGGGGTTCACTATCCACCTGCGTTATAATAGGTTAGGGGGAGCTTTACTTCTATGATGGAGAGTGAACTCCTTTTGTTTTTGTTTTATTTCCTATGTACTGCAAATAATTCACCTGTCATGTGATAGTGACTGCCTAGTCACAAGTATAATTTCATTGTCAGTTATTTAGTGAGAGTAACACAACTGCCAAACTATTGATTTATTTGCATTAAGCTGATTTTCTTATATCCAGGAAGACAACAGCAATAAACATAGTAATATTTGATTGTTTTGTGTTCAGGTAATGATTTAGAGAGATTTTAATGCTTGGAAAAATTCTAATGCAGAAGTAGTAACCCTAATCTGCCTGATAGGTAAAACAATACTTCGAGTACTTGGGCACTACTTCATATTACTTATATATTCAGTGCTCCTTTATATTTATTGAGTTAACCCATTAACTATGAATGACAAGAATTACCGTCCTCGCAGTTCTATGGCTTTTTCAATAACATTTTTGTTTTATTATGATTGATGTCAACTCAGTTCTATTATCTTGCTGCGGAAATTGTCCTCTACAATCCACAGCAGTTAATGGGTTGGTACATTATTGGGAACTTACCTGTAAAACTTGTACTATGGTACCTTTCATCTTTTTTGTCTCATCAGAGGAGTATAAACTTACTGAATGAGTCTGTGTAACTCTCCTATTAGTATAAGTTTATAGAATAGTCTATAGAAAAAACTTGCTGTTGATTTGCACCTAAAGAATTTGAGGGAAAAAAAACATTCCTGCCATTGTCCTTCTCATTTATGTGGATATAAATTTTCTCAAACGTCCTCTCTTGTTTTGAGGATCTATAAAATGGTGTCTTCATTTACAGTTTAATGGTATTTTTTTTCTCACTTTTAATACTATGAACTTTTCAATTGCTTTTTAAGTATATTTTTTAACTTTTGTTAGATGTAACCTTTTTATAAGAAAGCAGTTCTTGGTTCTTGACTTCATACAAAGAAAATTCAATGTCACTTTCAAAGGATATAACTTTGACCATTTAATTTTTTTTTCTTCAATTTCTTTTTAAAAAAACTTTTATTCAATTCACAGAAGAGTTTCATGATTTTTTTTATGCTATTCATTGAAGAGTTCCACTATCAGTTTCAAGTGGTTTATGAATTCAACTGACTTGCTGACATCATGAGAGCTTGGATGATTAGGGACTCCACTAACATGAATTTAAGAGTTAACTCATCAATCATTTTGTGAAATCCTAAATCTGGCTCTTTCTGCAGTTTTTTAATTAAAATCTTATATTTATTGACTAGATTTTACTCTGAGAGAAATGATGAAATCTCAATTCAAGCATTAACTTCTGACTTGGGTTCATCTATTTTACAGTTTGGCCTGACTGTTTTGAAGTTTTGATTGAAAGAAAAAAAAAAAAAAAAGCTTTGAGTAGAGAATTCCCAATAAACCACTGATCACATAACTTTATGTACATTAGTTCGTTTTTTTAATTAGGCTGAAAAAAATCTAATGTTTTGAATTGAAAACTACTTAAACTGATTTTTATATTCATATCAGTTTTTATTTTACATCTCAAAACTTTTATTCTTTGAGGAAAATTGGAATGATCTAAAATTCCTTTGAACGAATTATTTTAATTGCTAAAAGCAAATAGTTGCACTAATGTATGCAATGAGAGAAGGGGCTATCAACCAAGCAATACTGAATTGATTCTATAATTTCTATTGGTTATCAATTCTCTTGCCCTCAATCGTAACTGGTTTTAATTTTAAAAATCCAAAGTTTCTCATAAAACCCATGACTTTACTAAATGCTTTTAGGTGGCTTTTTTTCCATTGAACAAAAAAATATTTGCACTAACAACCCTGGAGTTATTTTATGTTCTTTTTAAACTCTTCAAATATCTTTGTTTCATTTCATATCTTGAGAGTCTAAGTGAATGAATCCAAATCAAGTTTTTAATTCATAAATTCTCCTTTTTTTTTATTTTAATTTAATGTCATTATCAATGGAAATAACATTATCAAAAATATCCCCCTTTGGCCACTGATTTTTTTTTCTTCTGTCCAATTCACAGGAGAATTCCATTATTTTTTAATTCTATTCATTGAAGAGTTCCACTGTCAATTACAAGCAGTTGAATTACAATAACTTTACATACATTGAATATCTTCACGTGATAGCTTTATTTGGACTTTGATCGTTTTGTCTGTTGCTTTCAGTAATGCCTCTTCATGTAGTATCCAATAAATCATCTTAGAATTGTCTTCAAGTAGAATAGTCAACCCACAAAACTTGGATAATTGAACTGCCTGAATGTGGTGTTAAAAAGTAGCAGATTAGATATTATTTGATTATATCACAACTAGCATAGTACCCATAAAAAATGATGGGATTGTTCACAGCTTTTTAGCTCCATTGCTGTGGCATGTATGCGTCATACAACATATATAGCCAGCCAAGCTTGAAGACAGAAGAAACCTATGATGACAGTTCTGGTTGACAGTTTCTAAAAGACCAAGAGTTTTGTAACCTGTTTTTACAGAACTTTGAAGACAATTACCTGGCATGAAATTTGAATGAGCCTGTATTCATCGTTTCATGCCTTGCCTTCTGCTTTTAATTTGTTTTTTTTTGGGGGGGGGGTTCTTTCTTTCTATTAGTGCACTTGTTCTAATCTAGAAAAATTATACCACAGGCAGTTTCTTTTACTCAAACTGTGTTGACTGAATGATTTTGAAAAAATCTTCCATGCTTCTTCTCTCTCGAGTATTACTACAAACATCTATCATGAGGATATTAAATTCTAAACTCTATGTTCCCATCCTACATTGACAAATTGTGGCTATTTGATATATCGCTGAAAACTAAAAACAATCATTAAACGTAACTTGATCCACCGTCAGTTGTATCCACAAATTGTTTGGGGGGAGGGGGGAACACTCTGAAAAAACAAACATTGCGATAATGGCAGTTGTGTTGTTTACCAGAGAAGTAAGAAAAGCAACACTTACACACAGATAGAATGTATAACTTTTTAACGGTGCCAAAAGTCGACAGTTCTATGACTGCCCAAAAGTTTTTCATTCAGACCAAATTTGAATCAGTTCATAGCATTTTTAAAAAAAAGAAGGATAGCATGATCAGAGACAAAGAAATTTTTTTCTTTCTTGTGTTACAAATGAAGAAAACTTGACGTTTAGTAAATAATTTAAGTGTAGAGTTATGACCTATTACTTACACGGAACACAATAGATACACACTTCTTTAATACAAACAAAAATATAGCAAGGCTTAGAAAAAACACTTGGTGTCCATTTTTCAGAGTCTTATTTTTTTTAACTCTTAACAGCTGTACATTCTTTTTGTATCAATCAGGAAGCGATAGTTTTATCACAAAACAAATGTTGCCAAATGGTATCAAAATCATGTAAACAACATTGCAGGTTTCAAACAAACTATTCTTTTTCTTGTATTTTGAAAAATAGAATCATGCCCATTTCTTTATGTTGCTGCTGTTGTCATTATAGTCAGTTTTCTGATAGATTTTCAGGATAGAGATGCTCAACATTTTTTTTTATTGAAAGACTCTGTTAACATGGGTTAAATGCATTGAAGCCATAACACTGCTTTGATGTTCCAAGGACCAAGCTATAACTTTTTCATTCCAAAGAACATCAGATGAGAATTTATCATTTTTGTTCTTAGCATGGACTGAAAATTGACATAAAATGTCCTTTTTGACACATTCAAAAAAATTCTTTGAATTTCAATTTAATACAGCCTCAGGTCTTACATTACCTGGTGAACATATAATTTAGCATTGATTCCCTTTATATGCTTCTTTGTCAGTTCAGAGAATGTAAAAAAATTACTCCTTTATGTAGACATAATTATCTTATAATTAAACATTGGACTTTTAGATGCTGGAGTTCAGCATAAGCAGTGTCTTACATTCAAGAATCAAGGTCATCGCATTTACTTATGCTACATTCTACCAGACCTTGTAGAGCACAGTGGAAGTTATTATTTCGAGACAGCCTTTTTCTCAACCCACGCCAAGCAGTTTTGTCTTAGTGCTTGTGCTTGTCAGACATGCCTCTGCTACTCACAGATATTTAGATGATTTTTTGACTTTGAAGACCAAAAATGTTGAAGGCCTGAAGCTTTCTCTCTAGGTAACACTAAGAAGCAGAAAAGAAAGTATTTGTCATTATCAATATGGTATTTGTACTATCATCTCCAAATCCCCCAAATTCTGAAAAGTGTCTTGTTCTTAGGATTTAGTATAAGAGGTTGTTTCTGTAGTTATATATTACAATGTATCAGATTGCCTATACATTCATCAATTCAAAATGTAACGTTTGAAAATAAACAAAAGCGATCATTAATTCTTCAATTCGTTCAAAGAAAATAGTGTCAATTCCAGGAGAAATAACTTCTGATTAAGATTATCTCAATTTGGTGATTTTTTTTTATTTTAAATTCAATTCACAAGAGTTCCACAATTTTTCATGCTATCCATTGAAAAGTTCCATTCCCAATTAAAGGCAGTTACAAGAGGTTTAAGAATTTGAGTCTTAATAAGAAAAAAAATGTATAATTTCAGGAAAGCCTTCCAAATTGGCAGTGCAGATTCATTAATTTCCTCAACGTTTCATGAACTGCCTGCCATTCGACCCTTAAAATGTCATTTCCTACCAAGCAGACAGACCTCTTGACCTCTACTTTCTTGACCACCCCCACCTTTCCTAGAATCTCCTACTTGTCCACCCAACACAAATTTGGCACTTTCAGATTTGAGATCTTTTTTTAATCCTTTGTGGTCAGTCTTCCTTATTTACTGCTTTTTTTTTTTCTTTTCTTTTTTTTTCTTCAAATATCTATTTTTACAAGCATTTTAAAAGCTTTGTAAGTGATTGGCCTTCTGTAGAGGCTCACATCTTTCTACTAATTTTTTTGTGGTAAGTGTGTGCAAAAACCTTGTGTTGGATTAATTTCTTTTCTGTGATAAAAAGTATGTTTGCTCTTTTGAATTTGATCAAGTAAATCAAATTCTTTTTCAATAAACACAGTAAGCTATCTACAAAATTTAGAATCTTTTGTACACATTAATTTCCTTTGTGCACTGGTTACAGGAAGTGTCTATTTGTGCACATGCACGGCTCATAGGAAACTATGCTTACTGTATATTCCACTCTATAAGACTAATGACATACAAGACTATTAGCAGAAAATAGGCATAAAATGTCCTTTTTGACACATTCAAGAAAATTCCTTGAATTTTAATCTAATACTGCCTTAGGTTATATATTACTTGGTAAACATAGGCTGCTACTCATCTGCGTCCTATAATTGTAAATGTTGAGCTTCAATAGACAGCCCTCGTCATAATACCAGCGCTTTGGATGCTGTGTAATATTTGCATAGTTTATTTTTGTTTCAAATTAAATATCCATCTTATATACCAGCATATCTAATGTTCTTGATAATAGCTTGGAGAAAACTTTTAAAGCAAGATATTACTTCAAACAGCCACATGTCAAGTGTTTAAAACTAGAAAATCTTTTTCAATAAGGCTTTTCATCAACTTTTCTTTTTTTTTATAACACAATGTTATTATAGAAATAGTCTATTATTGATGACATTATCAGCTAAATTTTGATTAAAACCTTATTTCATTCTTCTTCCCTCTCACTCCTTGTCTTATATCTAAAAATTGAGATTTTGTGTCAAAAATTTTTTTTTTCAAACTGAAGTTCAGTAAAATTTATCAATTCACTTTGTTAGACAAGTATGTTTTGAATTTTGTCTGGTAGTCCACATATATAAAACACAATGCGTAGCCATATATATAAGTGTTTGTGTGCGTGTATTAATGCTTTTCATTGAGCACCCAGATACAATGCTTTGATCCTAGGCAGAGATCAAAGGAGTTGCATTTTGATCCCAAGCAGAAGTCCTTGCCTGTACATAAATAATTCCACCATTTTTAATGAGTACTATGCTAGTTTACTTATAAACAATCTTTTGTTATGACATAACGCTCTAGTGCTTATTAGGTAATGGTTATCCAGTGTAAAAAAATGGCTTAGTATGGAAAGGAGCTTAAGATTAGAAGAATTAGTAATGTGCATCTAAATTATGTAAGACTTTAATTATTAGTCATTCATTGTTTTATATGCTTAACTTTCTTTGTCATTAATTGTTGGTAGTGTTTAGTAGATACTGAAATGTTCCCCTCTATAACAAAAAAAATGTTTTTTGGCGTGCATCCAAAACTTACTTGGTTAAAAGAAAAAAAAAATTGAAAACAATTGTTAAATTTAAAGAGATTCAAAATGATCCTAAATCTGTATCCGATTATGTAAATGAAAACAAATATTTGTTAACATTAGAGGAAAAAATGAAAATCAATGAAACTTAGCGAGTGGGTGGAAGTAAAGAGGAGGGGGGTGAAATCATACATGATTACATGTAAGCACATTGTTTTACATGTGTAAAGTGAACAAGTACATTGGCTAACCATAGATGTCGGACTTTGAGCCAAATGGCTTACACTGGTATTTGGAGGACTACTGCTCACTGAAACTCATCCAAGCCCCATAATTGTCTATACCGATGACCCTCTAGTCATAATACCAGCACATTGGACATAGTGTGAATTTTTTTTTTTTTTTTTCCTTAATTGCTCATCTTATATACATGCATATACATCAAGTTGATTATGGAATAGGTGAGTACTTTTATTTCATGGGAAATAGTGAAGTCAGATCCTATAAAATGAAATCCCATATGAATTGTTACCCTTTTGATTTATTTGAACATGTTTTGAAGCTTTAATTTTAGTAGAGGAATTTTTTTTAATTTAATCAAAATTGAGGATGAGATTTCTTATCAAAATACAACTTTAAGATAAGTTTTATAGCTCCGTTTTTTTTGTTTTTTGGGGGGAAATATACATCCGGCCCACAATGATAGGATAATCATAAAAATCTTGTATTATGAAATAATTTTTAGTAAAATATACTATTCTATATCAAGATCAAAGAAATGACTAATTTGAAATATTTGTGTGATATCTCTAAATATTTGTATTCATAATTGTTAAAATGATGAAAAACACTTCTATATTTTGAAATAAACCATGTTTTGGTAAAGTCTTTACTATAATCTTTATTTGATATTTATAATTGTTCCTCTCCCACCATCCATCCACCCACCCACCCAATATAGATCCTATGTCATTCTGGTGCTCTTTAAGTTGAACGCATTTATTCTGAGATTGAAACATGAAACGTTGGTTTAAAATTGAATTTGATGATGGGTTCTAATGACAGCATGATGTATTTCCTTTTTTTTCCCCCCCAACTCCTGAAGTATTAATTGTTTGGGAACCTTAGTTTCAATTTCACTGCAGTTTCTTTTCTCTCTCGTATTCTTTTGAGGCAGTGGCTGGTCGAATAAAGTGTGGCCATTTGAATTGTTTCGTTTAATAGCTATCAATTAGATGCTAGAAGAAATTGATTTTAAACTGATTCTCTTTGTTTCAACTTGAATGTGAAATTTACCATTTAGATGAGTAATTGTTCTGATTACCTCCCTTTAGAAATCAGATCATTATAAAATAGGATGCAGACCATGCACTATGATTTTTTTCATTATCATCATTATTATCGATAATAATTGTGATACCCCAGGCAACTGGTGTGAAATTGCTGATAATACAAAGAAAACAAGACTGTTTTGAATTTGAAGAAATATTCAATAAAACAAAACTGAAAATATTAGATATATTGTATATCTTAATTTGAAATTCAAATGTAAAACAAATTAGAAAAAATTAATGGGGTATTCTGTAAAGAGAAACAAAATAGAATTTGAACATCGCACACCAATGTTTTAATAACGTGGTGCTTTTTTTTATATTATCATTATTGAAGTTGAAAATTGTTCTGGAAATTGCTTTATTCTTCAAGTTGCATTTTAATACCATTGGGCTTATCAAAAACTCTCTATGATGTGCTGTTTGAGTTTGTTATGGTAACAAAGCAAAAACAGAAATCTTATAACGTTAATAATTGTATATTTGTGTATATGTGCTTTCTGTTTTTACTTTTTTGTACTGTAGGTTGCTTTCTTGTTTTTAGCTATAAAAGTTTGGCTTAAGACTGGCCTTATCATCTTGACTCTTACATTCATACAAAGAGAATACAATTCCTGTCTGAATTTTGTTAGACAGGGTATATTAATCAATATGTATGATATGGTTGGACTATTTTCCTCATCTAGGTTTTGATTTTTTTTTCACCAAGCTAAAACATTGTGAAAAAATGAACATCAAAGAAAATATAGTCTGACTATATATTAGAAGCAGTTTATGGATTTAAGAGTTAAAGAAGAATAAACACCCTCTGACACACACACACATTATAAATGGTATGTTCTCATGACATTGAAAGAAAGCAGTTGTGGCATCGCCAGTCTCAGTAATGATTATCAGGCTACCTCTTTAAAAGCTTTCCAGTTACCTAACATTGTTGCTGATTTCTCTTGTGAAGACACAAGTTCTCATTTCCCAGCCTTTAAATATCAAGTTCGGTCCCAAATGCAACAGCAGCAAAATACTCATTTTCCTACCCCTCACTCATTCACTTACTCACTCTTTGTCCCTGTTAATGGCAGACTTGCATTCTTTATTTATTTTTACCTTAAAAAGATAGTCATGTACATAATCTTTCTTCTGACATGCCTTTATTTTCTGCTTCCAGGCAATTCTTACTATCGCATTTCTTGGCTTAAGTATTTATTATTTTGTCAACATTTCCACCCAACTTCTAAGATTAGGGATATATATATATATATATATATATATATATATATATATATATATATATATATATATATATATATAGGTTCTTATTTCTTTCACCCAGGCTTTCCTTTCCCCTTGAACAACTTGCTCCCATCCTTCCCTGAGTTTACTGAGAGAGAAATAGGCTAACTGTTTTGTATGGGAATTGGTTAGATGCGTGTTATACTCAAGGGAAAGTCTGCAAAATACATATAAATGTTTATCTTGAAGCGTGTGTGTGCAGGTATGTTAACCACATGGATTTTCCAATGACTGAACATTGCTTAAGATACTACTTCAGAACTTTGATAAATTTGATATCACTCACTCTGCTTAACTCCTTTTCAAATTATTATATAATGGATCAAATAACATGGACTGTACCTGATGGCTAGAAAGAGAGAGAGATAACTTTTGCAATGGAGAAAGAGTTAATTATTTTCCTTTTTGGTTATTGCTGTCTTACTTACCTCTACCAACAAAGTTGGAAGAGGTATGTGTAATAACTTGTCTGTCCACACAATATCTTCAAAGGCTCTCAATGAATTTCGATAATATTTTTCTTTTTGAAGGACAGGCTGTGCACTAAAGAAGAATTACATTTGAGGATGGGTCCAGGACTTTGTATTTGATTAAAAGATATGTTCATTATTCTTCAGGAAAACAGATTAAAAACAAACAAGCATGATTTACAAAGGAAGCATCTCAATACTTGTAGATTTGAATTCTTCCCTTATTTTTTAATTTTTTTTTTTTTCCATTCAGTTTTCATGGCAATGGAAGAGTGCTCTCTAGTTCTCCAGTTTTTTATAATAAAAAAAAGAATTCCCTTACAAATATGTTATATATATATATATATATATATGCCAACTCAAGTAAATGAGGTTTTACTTCTTTGTATATTTAGATTCCTTATTTTTGTTGTTTTATCTGTAGTATTGCTCTTAATGTTCTTCTGTGTAGGCTTCTTGCAGGTCTATATGGTGATTTTTTTTTGTTGTTGTTGTTGTTGATTTTTATTTGATAACTCATTAAACAAGACAGGAACATATGCATTTTGCAATTGGTGTTCTGAAAAGTACTTGACTAAGCTATTAGATTGGAACCTAATCATTAATGCTATTTCTGAAGTGCCAAGTAATTTTCCAGCACTATGGATCTTTGTTAGAAAGTTTTCAGATTCAATGCCAAAGATATTTCTTATTTTTGAGAGCTCCTTTTCAGGCAATGTACTTAGTTCTGTCAATGAATCTTTACATTTTATCTTCTGTCTGAAACCCTAAGAAGATGGTGTTGGATGAAGGGAAATAAGACTGCTTTTGTTTGCCACAAAATCCTTTGCCTTCCTCTTTTGCTCACGGTTATTTTGTTTATACTTTCTTACCTATCTCTCGGTCTCTCTTCCTTTCCTATCCATAGTAAGCTCTCTATATTGTTGGTTCTCATTCTTATATCATTTCTACCAACTTTCAAAAATATTTTCCACACACACACACAGTTGGACACTCATGTGAACCTACACACACAGATCTTCGCAGCATTTTCACTCGAATGATTCATACTTGGGAGTATAACTGAAATCTCTTCGAAAAAATATGATTCTGCAAGTGCAGCTATTAACAATAAATTTGTATTAACAGACTTGTCACATGTCAAGGCAGACATGTGTGACATGTTTGTGAAGATTGATTTGAACTGAGTATACAGCATTCAATTGATCAGTTCCAGTGTTATGCAAGACAATCTTTCAAAAATAATACAAGATAATTGAAATCCCAGGAATTTACTGTTAAAACTTCAGGTCTATAGACATTACTATCATTTTGTTAAAGATGCTTGATCAATACATTGAAATTTTTTAGTTAATCATCAGAATTGATTAATGTTAAACCTGATCAGTATTCAAATGAGAAATTATTTGGAAAATCTTATGCATATTAAACTAAAATCTTGTATGTTTTTTTGGCTAGCAAGCAATGTGATCTTATTTTATTTTATTTTTTTGTGACAAATCAATTGACTTGTTCATTGTAAGCTTGTCAGTATGAAAGAGAAAAGAATGGTATTGGTCAGAACGCAATCATTGATATTGTACAAATAACTGGTTTCTTTTTCAAAAAGAAGTAATCTTAAAGTTGGTGAAATAGTGAATATTTTAAATTTATATCAAGGAATGATATGTAACTCACAAAGTTACTTTCTAATAGTGGAGAGACATAGAGCAGTTTGCCATTAGGTATATTGAAAAGGGTGCTATCCTTTTTTATCTTTATGAGGGTTTGTGTGTTCTAGCGCTCCTTGACGTACTGTTTTGTCTACAGTTTGGCATCAGTACTCCACTAGACCCTTTCTAAAGATGTTTTTTTTTTTGAGCTTTGGAAAAGCCTCTTTGACCTTTTTGGGGGCCTTATTTTTTTTTTTTTTTTTATTTATTTTTTTTTTTCCTCTTCTCCACTCTATTTTAGATGTTTTCCAGTGGAAAATGCCAGTGATGTAATAAATAGAATTTATTCTAACCATATGTTTATTCTTCGATGGAATCTTTTTATATGACTTTTATTCAATCAATGACTGTTGTGGCAAGTTTGTCTTTAAAATGATTTGGCTATTTTGCATTACAAAAACCCGATTTTTGTGTCATGTCAAGATGACTTTCTAAGTATCAGCTCAAACAAGCCGAGTGTACATAATACATTTTGTGGAGTTTATCTTAAATCCTTTTTCTCGGACATTAACTTCTTGAAAACAGCTGATGAAATATCTTGAGACATCTGTCTAGGGCTTTGGCAGTGTATCAAATAATGATTGTAGACAATACATAGATGGTGATGAAGGTATTGAAAGCTATGATAGTGTTGGAGCAGTTGACTAGGTATGACAATATCTTTGTCCCAAGTGGTTAACTCTCTGGTTTTGGCTTGAACCAAAAGGTAATATATTCTACTGTTGGGTTCATAAGCTTTGTTAGCCATAAATATGCATGAAAAGAAGATTGGCTTTGAATAATTTTCAAAATGTATCACCTCTCATCAACTTTCAGTATCATACTGAGGAAGCTACTTATTGTGATCATTTTGGAAGAGTGTCCCTTGGATAAAAATTGGCTGATTACATTAAGCAAAGAATATATAGAAGAAACTGCTTATTGTGATCACTTTAAAGTATTTGAGACTGACTGATTATGATGGAAATAACTAGCGGATAATATTATCTATGATTATGATAAGCAGCTTCTTCTGTACCTGTAAAATTAAAACAGTGTAGGGAGGGGGTTGATATCAAGTGATGTCTGACCGAGTGTTGCCATTTTAAATGTTGGGGGGGGGGGCAAGTTTGGGAGTCTCGTGTTGCCAATTTTGATTTTATAAACGGTTTTTGAATTGGGGAGTCCAATGTTATTAATTCAGATGTTTTTGGGGTTTTTTTCAATGGATCTTTCGAAATTGGGTGTGATTCCCAACTTCAAAAAAGTATGCAAGTTATTCCCCGAGGGATGTTACAGACAAATGATATAAGTGTATTATACGTGTAGATTGTGTAATATAATTCGACAAATCTGAGCAGTCACAATGTTTTAAAATGGGAATAATCAATGTTTATTGAATGGTTGGCTATTTCCAGATAACTGATTACAGTATGAATGATGAACAGGAGAAAGACATCTACATTTTTATTGCTATAAAATCAATGATCTGAGCAGGGATATCATTAGGGGTAGGGATCAGGGGGATTTGAAATCGCTCCCGGGCTCCCAATGGGCAAGGGTCCCTCAGAAGATGTATGAATTCTAGTCTCTATATCTTTTGAAATTTAGAGTGATTCTCAAATCCAAAAAAAATTATAGAAAAAACATCTAAATTTGCAACACTGGTCCGACCATGCACCTTGTCAGATTTTTGTCTTTTCTCTTTATCCTTCTTATATTCTGTCATATTTTACTACATTTATTCATTTATTTCCTGCAATGGAGACTTGCAAACACACCAAGATGTTATATCATTTTTTTTTTCAAGTGTTAATTTCCTTGAAATAAGCAACATTACACCTCTGTACCTTTCTAAACCTTTCTACTTTGTTGGTCTATTTCTCCCTTTTCCTCTTCTCCCTCTCCCTCTCTCTCTCTCTGAATGTATAAATAGATATTTTCTTCAGAGCTCCCAAGCTCCAAATAACCCCACCCTTATTTTTCCTGTATCCTTCCATCCTCACTGGTTACCAACATGCTTTGACAATGAGAGGCTGGATGGTTACCTGAGAGGTTTTTTTTTCTCTCTGCGAGTCTTCCTCCATTTTCAAGAGGCTTTGCCTCATTGCTTGTAATGAAATTGGTTTTTATCTCAAAATTTAATGTTTGTTTAAAAGTTTTTTTTGTTTTTTTTATTTTGTTTTTTTGTTTGTTTTTCTTTTTCCTGAAAAAAAATAAATGGATGTGGAAATATTGTGCTGCTGTTCATAGACTTATATCAAGTTTCACAAAATACAGGCGGTTTTTGAAAAATCCCTGAATCAGTGGAAAAGTAGAAATAAACTGATATTATTCTATGAACTTCTTCAAAACCAGGTGCCTTTTACAAAAAAAAGACTAGAATTTTCTAAACATGTTACCGAATTTTGTTATGAATTCTACATAACTTTTTTTTTTTTCTTTTTGTAATTTTCAATTTCCTTTTTTTTTTCTCTCTTCTAAAGGGTTTTTCATGATAAAACAAGCTTTTCATTATTTTTAAATATTTTTTTATTTTTTGTTTTTTTTGCAAGCAACACCAAATCATGATGCTATCTATATTTTTTATTTCCTGCCAGAAACCATCTTGAAATCCAACCTAGTTCTAAACAGGCACAGGAGGTTTTTGAACATCTGTTCTTTGCATCTGAATTCCTCAATAACGTCTCCAATCACTTAAATCAAATGTTGTTTGAGAATGACGCTGTTATTTGGGAAAGTCCAAGAGGACATTTACAATGTGTTCCTTCATAATGGTGCCAAGATTATTGGCAGGATTGAGATCAGATTCCAAATTTCCTGGCCACTAGCCAAATCCATCTTTTTTCAGAAAAAAAAAAATCAAGCTTTCTCAACCTGTGCATGGCTCTAAAAACGGCACACAAAATGTTTCTTCCATGAGTCAGCTATCAAATTTCACACAAGGAGCCAAATATTTGTTTGTGCTCAACTCATAAATGTGAGGAAAATCCTAGAATATCATGAGCATGGTTGACAATACAATTAAGTTCCATCAAGCATAGTATGCACACTTTTATTATTTTTTTTAAAGCCTGTTTTATCATGAGAAACCCTTTACATCTACAGGTTTGATGTATTGCATTTGAATTTTCAATGCTTTCTTCCTTTCCAGACATGTAGCATATCTTCTCATGGTCTCCACTTTCCTTACTCCAAATTTCAAAGCTGATTCTCAATACCATTGATCCTCTGTATTTTTCTTTTCTTTCTTTGAAGACTATTTCGTCCACTCTAATTCTTCTATTGAAGATCCATTTTCTGAACTTTCTCTCCCATACATCAGTTCAAGTTTTCAATCTGCTCTTTTGATCCCAACCTAAAACTTAGACATTATTTAATAAAGGAGTTTATATAAAGATTGTTGTTTCCAATATTCACTATTCCGTTACTTAATCAGTGACAAGTTGAAAAATATTTTTGTAGATCAAATCCCCACCGCCACCTGACTCATTCATATACAGAGGAAGCTGCTTATTATTGGGACAGTCCTCTAGATAACAATAACTGGCTGATAACATTAATTCATTCAGGCCTGGGATTCTTGAGGTTTACAGAGTGAGGATGGATTTAAGTTTCTCATTTCCTAAGAAACCCTGATGAGTCATGTATCATTTTGATGGTTATAAGATATGGATTTAATTTATGGCAAAATTATACAAATATAATGGTCATGTGACCTCATTGTGTTTTCAAAATGGCTGTCATATTAGAAATTACCTTAAAATTAATAATACAAGTGCATGCACTCCCAGCCTGAATATGTTAAGGGAAGATATATTGAGAGGAAGCAGCTTATTGTGATCTCCTAAGATAAAATATTTGGAATTGAGTGATTTTGTTAACATTATCTGTGTTTATAATAAGCAACTTCCTTTCATGTATGTGTGTGTATAATATATATATATATATATATATATATATATATATATACATATACACACACCATTGGGGATTTTTTTTTTTTTTAATGGTCCCAATTTTTTCAAACGATCAACAACCAAGGAACTTACCAACAACTCTCATTGCACAATACTTTCTTGTGTTTGTTGTCTCACAGCACATTCTAGTCTCCATTGGTTTCTATATCAAAATATGAAGTTCGTTGACTTTGAACAATGATAGCCTTTATTTATTTATAAGTTTGGTCCGTTCAGTTTCTTCCTCTGCGAGGATTTCAGTTGGTTCATTGTGTCTTCATTCACAGTTGTCAGGAAGATCGAAAGATGGCGGCAGAGACTGGCTCAAAGTAAGGAACTAGATTCTTTACTGATAATTCCTACTAACTGGCGCTTTTCCCTAACAATGCCACCTACCAGAATTTAAATGTTTATTTTTACCTCTCCCACCTTGTTTTTTTTCCCTCCACCTTTTTTAATAGGTGCCTGCTTTTTAAAACAACCAAAAAAAAAAAAAACCAACTCAACTGCATTCATCCTTTTCCTCTGTGACTCCCCTCTCTTTCTCTTTCTTATCTACATCCCTACCTCTTTCTATCATAATGCTCCATCTACTTCTAGATACTAGCTCTGTCCCATAATAGTTGATACATTTGCAGATATATTTTATGCATTAAGGTATTAACTATTATGAGACAGAACAGTATTCATTAGTGGATCTCCTTCTGTCATACAGCTGTATCTGCTTTTGAATACCACCACTGTCCCATAATTGTTGATACATTCGCATATATATTTCATACATTAAATGTGAACTATTATGGGACAGGAGTAGTATTATTTTTTTTCACTCCCTATTTCTTCAGCTGCCTGCCTGCTTGCCTGTCTTTTTCTGTGTGCTCACATCTCAGAAGTGACTCCATCCAACAAATTTATTAATTTAGTTTCTCTGTCCCATAATAGTTATACATTTAGCATATAAATACTATATGCAGGTGTAACAATAATTATGGGACAGTGGTAGTAACTTTTTTCTCATTCTCTTTTTATCAATGCCTGTCTTCAATTTATTTATTTATATTTTTTAATGGCCAGTAGTTAATCACCATGCCTTCAGCTGCTAGTAGTTTACCATGCAAGGTGTCCCAGAATGAACTTACCAAAAATTACTTGCTAATAACTTTTTGGTAGATCCATTATGGGACATTGTAAATAATGTGCACATTGAAGTTTCTCATTAGAAGAATTCCTTACACTGTAATTGTCTTGTGTGTTCCCCTTTTTCTGCCTTCTTAGTTCTCCGGTTTTTTCTTCCCCCCCCATAGATTATTAGTTTTTTTCCTAGTTAGTTTTTGTTTTCAAGTTTTGTTTTTAAAGCTTGTTGTTTGTCACTTTTCAATGAATTTTACACTTTTCATCTTTAATATTATTGAGTGATATTTATGGATATGAGTTTAACATCAGCTGCTGTGAATGTTTCTTGTTTAACACCTTTTTATATTACAACTAGTTAATACCTGTGAAAAAAAGTCATGGATATATTTTATTTTCTGGCATGATTTAATTTAGAAAATGAACTCCTGAACTTGTTTCAGTGGAAGCGTTCATTGTTTCAAATGGTGGGTATGTGATACTTTTATCAGCAAAATTGTTTCTTTCAAGTGGAAGACACCATTGTGACAGAGAAACAGAAAAAAAATCACACTGTTCATTATATGAGTAGAATATTCTTTTTTGATATTAAGCCTCTTTCATATACTCTTGTAAAGAAAAACAAAAAACTAATTGTAATTTTCCAAACGTCAAATGAAATAATGCTGCTTTCACATAGTAAAAGTAGAATTATGAACAATTTACAAAAGGTAGATTCTTAGGACAAGGTTTTTTTCCTAAAATTTTGGTGGCAAAAGTTGAACAATACTTTTCAAGAATATCCTGTTGACTCCCAAGAATAAAGGTGCTTGTTTTGCCGTGGCTTGTTTTTTCTTTCTAATTCATGCTGCATACTAACAATCATAGAATGACAGGTTGTGGTGAAAACAGAAAAAAAAAAAAAAAGCAACAGAAATTAAGATGGAAAAAATACTTGGTAATAACCCAGTGTTACAATTCTATTATTATATAAATCTAACTTTCTGTTTTTCGTTTCGTTTTTTTTGTACTTAAAACATAGATGTAACTGGTTCAGTTTCCATGAAATTCATGTTGAGTTTGAGACAACATATTAAAAATGGACAGATTATTTATTCAATTAACAGGTTATTGTTTTTTTAAAATTTTATGAATTTTCTCAATTCAAACTAAAAAAAAACAAAGATCGTAAACACAAGTAACACTGATAAAGAATTTTGTTTTGCAATATCAAGATGACAACCAAATAAAAATAACTGTCCTTCTCTTTTGTTTGTTTGTCTATTTATAGAATGTGAAACAACTTGAGCATTTTGATAGAAATGTAAAAACGAGACTGAAGAAAAAGTAGTAAAAATGAATAACATTCTTGAAATTTCGATTATGTTTTGGTCCCTTTTAAACGGAAGTTTTTAACCCTTTGAACATCACCGTCATTGAATCGCAGCCACACACTTGACAGTATGATATATATATACGAAAATATAACTAGAAATCTGGTAGAATATGAAAAGCGGCCACACATTTCCACTGGCAGTAGATGATATATACAAATATATAGCTAGAAATCTGGCTTGCACATATTGGCATGATTCTGAAGTAAAATGCACTCATTTCTAAGTTAAAGTGTTAGGATTTTTTGTATAATAGTAAGAAAGTTGTTCTAAAAATTCTAAAATCCAAGATAGCCACCACCTGATGACATCATCACAAGCAGATAAGAAAATATTTTTCCAACACGACCCTTGTTCCATACTAATCGGCTCATTTCTATTTAGCTATCATCTATCATGAACACAAATCCAAATTTAGCTTCCATCTATGATAAACACAAACTGAAAATTACGAAATTGTCCTCAAAATGTTGATGGCCTTAAGGGTTAAATGGTAATACACATCACATCCAATCTGAATTGCATCTGATAAATCTTTTTTTTCTTTTTTATCGCTCTAATTCTTATGATGACTATCCTTGAATAGAAAAAAACTCTTTTTTCCTCTGTGGCTTGACTTCATAGTTTTGGGTGCCTAATTATCTCAAGTAGATGCCAGTGGCCTAGTGATTGATGGTGCAAGGAATGGCAAACCTAATTCAAACTCTAGTACAGAAAATTTGTGGCCATTATGCACTGATGCCCTTGGAAAGGGCATAAATCCCTCCCTTCCCCTCTGCTAACGAGGTATGAGCCAGTCTGGAGAACTAAGGCCCAACACACCCCATGTTTCATACTCACAAAGACAAGGGCCCTTAAAAAGCTCATGGAAAAAAAAAATCAAATAAAGATTATCTTGATGTTTCTGAGGATCTCATTATTTGCCATTAGAGAGTCTCAGGATTCCTTGTGAAGTTCTTTGACTTCCTAACCTCCAAAAGACATTATTCAATTTTATCTTGGTTGTGATAAAAGATAATGCTTTCAACCTCAGATCCTATCTTTTGACACTCTACTGATACTTATAACCCATACATACCACTTTAACCTCTGACATCAAGTGGTATAATCTTGACATGTAGTTTATAGAAATCTAGTCAACTGACTGATGACATTTTATGTCCATTGGTTCTTATTTCTTCTATGGTCATGAATTGTACTAGTTTTCTATTAGTGCCTCCATCCCCAGACCTCTGCTGTTCAAATCTTTGAAGCCTCCCTCTGGTCAGGGCAAGCCCTAGGCACTGGCAACAAGGGTAGTCATCCAGAGGGTGCCAAATGCTAGGAGGTGCTTGTCACATGTCTGAGACAGGAGGACTTTTCTAAACACAAATGGGAGAATGAATAAATCAAACCATAAAGTCAAAATAATAAAATCCCCTGATGTGAAGATTATACTACACTTTAAAGGGTGCTGAAGTTCAGCTTGCTTAGGGCACCAGAAACCCTACTGCTGATCCCTGCTGGTTATAGATAATGTTTCCCTTTAGCATTTACTGGAAATTTATCAGTCAAGATTTATAACTGGCTGCAAAAAGACAGTTTTGTTGATATTGAAGTCATTGTTCACCAATTCTAATGCTATCATGAAGACTTGTCAGTTCACAAATAACATTGGCATAAAAAATAGTTATGTTCCACATAAGTTTTGATATGTTGAAATCTTTTTTTATCATTTGTCGTAGAATTAGTTCTGTGATGTAAGCTATTACTCACTTGAAGAACATGCCAGTTTAAACTGCTGAGCCAGAGTACAGATCTACAACATGTATTTTAAAATTTGCTTACAGTAACCTCTATTTCTGAACTATTTTTGCATAGTTTAATATTAGTTTGATTATTTTTCCATATTTAAAACATTGATATCAAGACACATAGGCACCCCACCCTGCAAAAGTTTCTTGAGAATTCAGAAAATTCTTTTCTTTTCGTGCTATTGCTGTTGAATTATGGCTTAATGCCAGGTTGGTGAAGATGCTGACAAAAAACAAAAATAAGTTGAAATCCATACTAAGGGAATATTTTCCTTTTGGTCACCCTACTACTTTGGAACTCTGCCAATCTGTATATATTATCAATATCTAATATAATTCATCTTTACTATAGTGGTAGTTTCATCATGATATTAATAATTTTATTTCCCTGATCACTATGTTCAACTGTGATAGGTTCACAAAAGAGGATAAAGCAGATAATGATTGAAATAATAAATATGTATAAAATATTGTCATGGTAAACAATTGATATTAGAAAGAAACCATGGTACTGTGGAATGCTCAATCTTATTTAAAACACTTTTTGACTAAGTAAGTCCCATTAATAATATAGCACATCTTTACTGTTAGTATAATCGTTGTCATCTTTAAAAAGTGACCAATGAATGTTGAAAATGCTGAAAGAACAATATCACAAAATTTGGACATTCCCTCAGTTCTTGTGACCTAGCAAAAAAAAAAAAATAGCTTAATCGCGAATGAAAAAAAATTTAGTTTAATCAAGAAAATCCATCCATTGTGTTTAATGAAACTTGCTTGAAAGGAAAAAATATTGTCTTCTGCACATTTCCAAATATATTTTGGTATGAGCTTTGTTTTCATTGAGAATGTATTTGAATTTGGTAAAGAGACACAAATACTTAGGTCATACAGCACTTTCCATGAATAAGTATTTTTCATAGCAGTTTGTGTTTCAATAAAGAATTTTTCAAATGAAATATGTATATCTATATTTAATACAAGATTATATTATTTAAATGTTTCATAGCGATGATTTTCATTACCCATTTGCAGCAAATTACTGTACTTTGTTCTTGTTTCTAAATTCAAAACGAATTTTATTAGCTGAACTTTTGTTTTGCTTTTAGCATCTTTGGAAATGTTTAGGTTTAAAATATTACCTAATTGCAAGCATGCTTAATAGACATGGGGGGAAGTATCTAATATATGCTCCACAATTCTCAATCTTTGTATTTGAATATATAGTAGGACAGTGGTTCTCAAACTGTCTGCTGTAGCAGAGTAGCGTGCTGCGTGAATTTTTCCAAATGCGCAAACATGTATTTTAAGCTGTCAGCATGTCCAGTGGGATGTTATGTCTGTCCCGCTTTCGCCACAGAGTTGACAATCTAATTGTTTTATCATTAGATGTTAGTCTCAACCTTTTTTAGCTACAGGGAAGGGGAAGAGGAGTACATATATCAGTATATTAAAAGTTTCCTACATTGACTACTAAGACGTTTTTATCAAATTAATTTCATTTTTACAGTATTGCAGACTTACACATTATTTCCAGAGGAGTGATTAGTTATACATGATTTTTTCCAGTGGTTTTCATGTTTAAGCACGTGCACACGCACATATATATATACACACACACACCAATTTGTATTTTGATTTAGTAAAGACTTGGTGTGTCATGTGAGTTAAATATATTTCTCTGTGTGCTATTATAGAATGTTTGAGAACCTCTCTAATAGAAGAATTGAACAGATCTTAATAGTGTTAGTATGTATTTATTCATAAACAGCAGTCATCTGCTTCGGTAATTTGTGTTAAGACTAGTTGAAAACCACTAAAAGTTTTAGCCTGGAAGAAATTGGGAAGAAATTTCAGGACTCTGAGACCCATTGGTCTAATTTCTTTGGAACAGTAAAATCTCTATTGTCTATAACTTAAATTAAGATTCCACCTTTTGTTCTGACAATCCTATCTTCTTTTTTTTTCTAATTGTGGAAACTTGCGAAACCACAAAATGTTCAGAAATGTTATGAATCAGAAAAAATGAAAACTTAAAATTTATCTAAAGTACCATTGTCACTTTTATGTGCAGATATCTGTACTTCTGGCACGCTATTCCAAATTCATATTAAAAATTAAGAAACACTGTCAGGACTGTGACTCAATTGCCTGACATAGACCTCCGTAGACTGATGTCGTACACATGAGTTACCACTACTGAGATGAAATAAATATGGACTTTAAACCTCAAGTATTGTCAGTCGGATTGGGTTGTGAGGAATCGGATTACAAAGCAGCAAAAGTTGCTGAGCAGAAGATGTAATTTACCAGAAAACCCAGATCCCTTTGGCAAGGATATTACAAATGGATTGAAAAAACATTTAATGGGCTAAAATTACAATTCAATATCAATTACATAGATATAATGTCTAATATTTGTTACTGTGTATCAGTAATATAGTTTATCCTCTTTTTATTGCAAATTCTAAAACAAAAAGACACTAAAACTGACATGGAGACTGCTTTTGCTCAGAATTTACCAAAAGATCCAAATTTTGTACATTTGTTGGTTTGTCACCATAATGCTGGGAAAATTTTACCTGTCATTTTTGACGGGTTCTATGCTAGTACTTATGATAAAGCTTTAAAAAAAAAACTAACAATAGCTTTTTTCAATAACGCTTCGCTTTAAATTTCACTACAAATGTCTTTGCAAAAATCCACACAAAGCAACTCTAAAATCCTAATTCTATTTCTATTTTTACATTTATATTCTATGTTCCTCAACTAATCCTTACTTATGTTTGTTTCTTTCAGAATAGTGAGAGATGACATGAAGAGCCATCAACGTCAGCTTTCTGGAGGAGTTAGCAATCCAGGTAAGAACTTTTCTTTTCTAATCAATAAACGATTAATAATAGTAAATACCTGGGTTTTTTTTTTCTAACAGTGTACTTAAAGCAGTGTTCTGCATCAGTATGTTTACATAGTAATTTGAAAGGTTATGCTAGGTATTGTTAACTAAAATGTATTTTATTTGTATTAAACTTGAAATAACTAAAAAGCTTAGCAGTACACTGGTTAGTTGGCCATGAGCTTCATCGCCATTAGATTGCATGAAGTGGGTCTGGGTCATAATCCTGAACAGAGAAAAATCTGATCTAAAAATTATTTTCTTCCATTTTGTAGCACAGGAGTCTTATGTAGATAAAAAAAAACATTCCCCCTATTTTTTTTTCTACATAGTAACCTTTTCATAAATAAATACAGCAATCTAGGAGTAAGTTCTTGAAGTTTCATCAAATCGAATCGAGATTCAAACAGAAAAAAACAACTTTGTCAAGTTGTTCTCCCTTTTCTAAAGTTGTTTACCCTGGACAGTGTGACAGACAGACAGGTTGCTTATTATGATATTAGATTAGATATAATTTCTGAGAAAAAGGAAGCCATTATTTTCCTTATCTATAAGTTTCTTCCTTGTCTTTATTATTAACTGCTTTATCATCACATTTCGGCACTGTATATTATGGCCTTTCCTCAGGTATGTATTGCATTGTAGATTGTTGAATCTTGTTTAGAGAAAGAAAAATGCATGCTCCCTCGGTAAAGGATTCAACATTTAAATTACTCACCCTTTGGCCTTCTTAGGGTGTATGTTATGTGCCTGGAAAAAAAAAAAAAAAAAAAGATCAAGTCGAAACTAACATGTATGCAATGATAAAAACACTTCATGGGGCGGGGGGGGGGGGGTGCTGTTTTCCTTATAAGGTAATGAATTTAATATTATCATCTAAGGAAATGAAGCAGCTGACATATTGCTTCATATCTCCAAATCATATCATTTCCTCACAACCCGGTAGCACATGGTACTGGTCCATAGCCCGATGGTTGGGGACCACTGCTTTATAAGGTTAAGTTTGGCTTTTCTAGTCCAACCACACCACTCTTCCTCCCATCTCTGCCTTAAAAATAAGTAACTAAATAAAAGTAGGTACTCTGGACTTCAGCTAAATTTAGTCACCAAAGACTGACTGCATTCTCTACATTCTCAACTGCTTGCTGAAAGGAACTTTATGAGGTTTTGCTCTGTCTACCATTTGTCTACTCGAATGTTTTTTCGTGTCAGCTATCATAAAATTCGAAACCATTAAACATTCGACTTTATGGTGAACGACGAGAGAATTCTTTGTTAACCCATCAAGTGTAAATGGCAGATTTCCTTCATTGCAGTTCTACGGTTAATTCTGTAAGATTTCTGAGTGATGTGGTCACTTGGTTCTCTCTTTGAGTCAGAGCTTTTATCTTGCAATGGATACCTATTACTCTCCAACCCCTTCTGCAGTTAATGCGTTGATTCTTTTGTATAGTCCCTTACTTTCTTTTTTTTTCTTTAATCAAACACCAAGTGTCCAGTAAACAATTGATTTATTAGTATCCAATATTTACTTTCATGCAATAAAAACAAGATATACCGTACGTAAATTATAAGATTACTGGTTTGGCTGTGTATCCAACTCAAAACTTTTTTGTGCTAAATCAATCTCAAAAAAGCATTAAAAAAAACACTTTCTTATAGTCATTTCTTATAGCTAAAAGTGGCTGGATATATATGAAAATTGATACAAAATAGCTTGAAATAAGCTAAAATTGCTGGGGAAATGGTGCTAAAAATAGCTCTAAATGTTTAATTTTAGTGCTGTCATAACACGAAACACTAAAATTTAATGGGTAACATTGAAGGACTACTGCTCACTGCAACTCATCCAAGCTCAGTAACTGTCCATTTAGAGTTTTGTTAGACAGATCCCTTGTCATAATGAATTCATAGTGGCTCAATGTAATGTTTGCATTGTTTTTGTTGAACTTCTTTTCTAGAGTTGACTTAATCATTGAAACAATGGAAAATGATGTCAACAATAATGTCCCTCTCCAAAATTAGAATACTTGAAGCCTTAATGAGAGGTTTGAACCTTGGGCTTGTAACCTCATTCCAACTCACACTGGAAGATTCATAAAGAAAATTTGGGGTCAACATCCCTCACAGGCCTTTTTTTTTTTTTTTTTTTCCTTTTTCCAGTTTGAATCTAGAATTGCCTCAAATTATATCTGGAATTATTTAAATTTTCGTGCAGTCTATCTAGATACTATTTTCGATTCAACATAGCCCCACAAATAACCAACCAAACAGATTCTTCTCTCTTTGAGTGTCGGTGTCTCCTGGTCACTTGGGGGGGGGGGGCAACAAACTTGAAAATTTGCATGTGTACACTACTTGGTACCATCAGGAAATGTTTTTTGGGGGTCTCTATGGTCATTTTTGGACCGACAGTGCCCAAGTCATGTGGTGGGATTTTTTAGGTTTTAGATGAAATACCTACTTTTTGAAGATAATTTCAGATAATTAGTTGTGGCATATGTGTCGGATACTTTTTGCGAGATATACATATTTTATATCCTCTTCCAATGCGAAATCAGAAGATCCTTTTTACATAAAGGAAAATAGTTTAACAAAAGTTGAAATATTTTCAAAACTTATAAGCCAGGTCATTTAAGCTTCAGTCAGTGGAGTTTGTCCCTGAACCAACCAGTCTCATTTTTTGTTTTTAAATTAAATGTCTATTTCATATACCAGCATAAACAGTATTTTAAAAAAGCATATGCCTTGCATTCATTTGATATGCTTATAAATATTGCTTTAGTTTACTATCACACCACTGAGTAACCAGCTATGATCATCAGCTGACACTAACTCATACAACATTCTCCGATCTTGTAAAATATCTGATAATCAGGAGTAGATATCTATTTTCAATTCATCAAATGTTGTCGGTGGTCATATGTTAGTTTAAAAATGCCAGTCCAGCATTATCTTCAATTTTATATTCCCTACAATCTGCCAAAAAGGAAACACTTAGCAGACATTGAATCTATAAATAACAATGAAGATGATATTGATTTGAACAAAGCCATGGACACCAATGTTGTCTCGTGTGACGAATGTCAATCTTTATTTAATCTCCGAGATAACAATAAGAAGATTCTTGTTGTAATAATCATGTTTTCTGTGCAATTGTATTTCACTTGTGTGACTGTAGCTCAAAGTTGAGAGCACATTTTTTAGATCACACTGAGCAAATATTTGGTAATTGAAATTCAGGGTTGGGGGGGGGGGGGTAATATTTTTTCTTTTCTTCCCTGTTGTTTTTCTTGTTGTTTTTCTCATTCTTCTCCTTGCTCATTTCATCTCTTTTTAAAATTTGTGTGTGTGTGTATATATATATATATATATATATATATATATTGCATTATATTATATTGAAACGGTGGTTGTATCATTTGGTCATGACAATATAAATAGAATAAACGATAAAAAAAATGAGGTTGCTGCAGGAAGCAGACCTCCAAATTCTCATTTTGCTTATTCACAGTCTATACTGCTCAATTTGTTTCTTTCAGCATAACTATTATGTTAAGAAATGGATCTGCAAAATAAGAATTTTTAGTTTTGGGGGCCTTAGCATCACTGGGGCCATTTAGTTGAATGGTAAAAGTCATGCTACATTAAAGTGGCTACCCTGTAGGTCACAGGTTCGATTCCTACTGCAGCCGTATTTTCTTGGATTGTTGATTCTATTTTTGTTGTCTAGGCCAAGTGATATATTCTCTGTGTAATAACGGGAGATCATTTCAAATGAGGCTTTCAGTAGAGTATAATGCAATTTATAATCATTCTGTTGGATCATTTACGTCCATTCCTCAATAACATATAACTTCACTGAATGGCATCTCACTGTTGACTGAATAACCCCACAGGAGAGTGTCTGTCTACGCATGCGCATTAAGGTCCTCTGATTGGGTGCCAAGTTGAATGAAGGCACTACCATCTCTAGAGGTATTCAAAATGGCCTCATACTTTCTGAACACACTTCATACAAATAACTGACCTACACCATTTCCACCCCTGGTTTTCTTTTCTCCACGTGTCCCAGCTGCATTCATTCGGCTTATGATAATTTAATAATTGTCTCAACAGTAGCAGTGATGGTAATTTGATTGTTTGTTGTGGTTTTCTCTACTATTTCTGCTGCAGCCAGTCTGTAAGTTTCTCTAGTTTGTAACAAGAGGAAATGAAAATTACAGCTTTATGAAATGATATCAAATTGTCACTATTGCCAATATTCTCAGTTCTTATCAGATTGGTGATATTTAAGAGTTAATTAGACGGTCACGTGACTCGTTGGGTCACCTTTTGAGAGAAAACTAGTGCAATACAATGTGATCAGAATGAACCCAGATTTTTTTTACGCATTTGCAAATAAATAATTGAAACCGGGTAGACTGCTCTACAATTAGCAATTAATAATAATCTCCCTTGACAAATCCATCATTATAATATAGATGGGAGTGAGTGCAGACACAGACCCTAACACTATAATTATCAAGTTGTAAACCACCTGGGCTTATGGATTAATTATGCATCGGTGCTGCACACTCTTCTGACCCCCATTTGGTTTTGTGCTGTACTCCATCCTGGATATAAACAGAAATGATTGCAGCCAAGTGAGTATGGGTGTAATCAGCAGCAGCTATTTGAATTGTACCTGCTGCTTGCTTGGTCAGTTGCTTAATGTAACAATATCACCCAATTCTCATGCAGTGCAAGGATGATCTAACTGTTATGCTACTTTCCTGTTTTCCACTGAGTCAAACAGTTGAATTACAGCAGGGTTTCGTGATTTCATGTTTGCTTGGAAAAATATTGAATTGAGTCCTTTCAATTTTTAATTGAGCTATTTTGATTATAAAGTGACAACAGCTTTTATATAAGATGGATGATATGTGTATAAATTTTAAATTTATATAGAAAATTAAGATTTTTTTTTTTTAAATTTAAAAAACAAGGACAGAAATATACTGAACAAAGATTCTTGCGTGATTAAGCAAACAAGTACACTCATGTTCACTATGTTTATTATTATCGCCTTTAAACTGGGTAGGGCAAAGCTATCCCTGCTTGCAATCATATATCTTATTTACCAGACTTCCCTATGCTCCTTCACCTCTGACTAGTCTTCAAAGTATTGTCCACTTTCTACGAATTAGGAAGCTGGTCGTTTTTTGAAACACAGTAGCCTGACTGTTGACATTAGTGTTGATCTTTTTTTCTTTTTCTTTTTTTTTTAAAATCTTTATTTTAATTTCATGAAGGTTGATGATATCAACATTGTATGTGTCAATGTCTTTTTAGCGAATTGATGTTGCTTCATTACCGATGTATATCCTTGGACATTAGAATTGCTTGTTCAAAGGGGTTTAGGGTTCTGATGGTGTGCAATATGTGCGAATAGACTTAGCTTACAAGCCCCAAAGCTGCGTCACTCACTCCACCGATATATTCTCTTAATCCTTTCTTTTTTTTCTCTCTTCCTTTTCCTCTGGAATACTTGCAGGTTCAATCGGGATGAAAGACTCATCTCCGCAATCAATGATGTCAGTGAATCCTGCTGGTGGAATGAGTCGGGAACAGGTATCGTCTTCATGTCAGCCGCCTGCAGCACCACCGGTGCCCCCTGCACCACCTGGGCCACCTGCTCCGCCATCCGCTGGCCCGCCCAAGATCCCAGCTGCTCCTGCTGTGCCAGCAATACCCCAGCCCCCACCTGTTGGAGCGCCACCACCACCCCCTCCCCCGCCACCTCCTCCAGCAATCCCCACAGCAATTCCTCCGCCTGCCCCTGGAGGAGGAGGACTAGCCGACGCACTCCAGAAAGCAAAGTTAAAGTCTGTTAACCGGGTAAGTGTCCGTTGACAGGGATAAAACCAATTCTGGTTGATTCTTTTGTCTGTTCAGTTCAGTTAAGGATTCAAATTGATCTTTTTATGACTGTTCATCAGAAAATTTACAAATTTGGTTATAAGTCATTTGTTGAGTAATATCAACCCATTAAACGAATGAAATTTCCGTTTTATTGTAAATCAGGTGCGGGCAAACTTTTTGATCTTGCGGGCAACAGAGGATATTTTTCATCTATATTTGTGCCATACGTGGGCTACAAAAAATGTTGCCGCTGGCTTTAATTGCCTATATGTGTTGTAAATGATGGCAATTAGGTTGTATCTTTCAGTCAGTGCTTTTATCTTGTAATGGATGATTCACAATGGACAAGAGCTTTCATCTTGCAAAGGATGACTTTAACTCTTTGTCACCTGTTGCAGTTAATGGGTAAAAAAATGTATCAATAAAAAAAATTGTGAATATTTTATCTATTTTAAGAATTAATATTTTTGTATTATCTTACATAAGAATTAATTTTATTCACTGTGTTTACTTTTGTAAAACTTTTTGAATTTTTTTTTTAAATTCATGAAAGAAAATTTTGATTGAAATCTAATGGGTAAGAAAATATATTAATAAAAAAATTTTGAATATTTTATCTATTTTAAGAATTAATATTTTTATATTATCTTACATAAGAATTAATTTTATTCACTGTGTATACTTCTGTAAAACTTTTTGAATTTTTTTTTTAAATTCATGAAAAAAATTTTTAATTGTAATCTAAAAACAGTCACCAAATTATTTTTCTTTATTTTTTTTTTTTTTTTTTTTTTTCAAGTTTATTTTTCAAATGGCACTTGATTTTTGTTCATGCTCATGAAGAATGACAAGATATTTTTTCTTTCTATTGTCTATGTCTTCTTTGAGAAGAGTCCTCAACCTTCTTACTTCTGTTCGAACAATTAAATCTCTTCTTCCAGTCCTTGGTGTTGTTGACACGTTTCAGTCTATCAATTCTACAGTCGTATAAAAAGTTTGCCCAGTTTTTTTGAGTTGAAAAAATAGAAAAAAAACAAGGATTGTAAATTCAATCATGACTCCATTCATCATCTATATGCCCATATTTCAAAAGGATTTTAAACCAAGTAACAATAGTTTTAGCACTTTTTTAGAGCCTTTGTTGGAGTTCGTATGATCACTTGGAAATGAAATCTACACAGTTTTAGCCCTTTTTTTTTTTGCTGTTGTTGGATAAATCTAACCGTTTTTAGCCATTCAAAATGTTTGTACTTCAGTGTGTTATTGTAAAGATTGCTTAAAAAATGAACGCTTAATACAACATATATATATTATTTTTTTTTTTTTTTTTTTTTTTTTTTACTTCGAGAATGGATCAAATAGATATTTGCTTAATGACATCACGCATTCTTTTCTGACATCATAGCTGCTGGTGAATAAATCAATTTACACCCTTCCTTCCTGTTTCTATCATTTAACAAATTGGAGAATGACCCACCAACCAAAAAATGTCTTAAAGAACATTCAAAAAGGTTTGCCTCATTTCTTGAATTATACACCTGACAAGGACTGGAGATTGCATCTACCAAAACGTTGTCTTCTCAACATCAAAGATAGAGAGAGGATATTCAATTGTCAGAACAAAAATGAGTTGTTTTTTTGTTTTTTATTTTTCTCTCTTCAATTATTTTTTGGTATTTGAAGAAAAATATCCAGGATTATATCATTGCTGAAGAGAGCAGTTTTAAATACATTAAAGTAAAATAATTGTTGCCTTTTTTATTCTCATAAAATATCAAAGGGAACAATTATTTGATTAATATGATTTGTGTTATTTTTTTTTTTCTTTACAAAATGAGAAAAAAAGCATTGGATTTGTTTTTGAAGAATTTTAACACCTACAAAAAAAATTTTTTTCAATATCTCTAATTTATATTTCAGTAGAGATCACCATGTATTTTGGCAGATAAGGTAACCTTCAGATAAGACGAAATTCCAATTGAAGTCTGAATTTCATGCTTTTATCTCATTATTTAGTCACTGTTTTTGTGTCTGGCAACCCTATTTTTGGGGTGTTTGGGGTATATTTCAAGTGTTGTCTTATCTGCTGAAATATACTGGTATTTATTGCCATTGTGTATATCTTTGTACACTTTCCAATGATTTTTTTTGGTTTAGAAATAACATTCTTTTAAAATATCATTTTACAAATGAGCAAATTTTCCATAAATGGCAAAATCAAGAAAGGCATCTGAGAAATAAATTTGAAGAAAAAAAAAACAACTTATTCTCTTTTAATATAACCATAGTATAATCTATTTCACATGCTGTGATTTGTATTTCTATTACTGAAAATGGTCAAGATATACTATCAAAACTAAAACCTTTTTTTAAATTAATAGCTTAAATGAAGATCTGTGAAGGGATTTAATAAATCCCATTATATCTATAATATAAACATCAGTTATAACTGATTACAAATTCTGAATATATCTTTGGTACTTAGTTATTCTTTTAATCACTCTAAAAGTCACTTACTCAAATTACTTAACTGAATTGAACAGACGAGTCCATGTCATTACTTGTAGAATTTAGTTGTAAAATACTGGGCCTTTTTATTCAACTTGGTAATCTTAGGGGAAAATATCTCGTACATTTACATAGTATCCCAGTTCAATGTTCCTATACCATATAGTGGTAATTTCTATATAGCTCAGCTCTGTTGCTCTGATGTTGTGCAACAGATGAGGCAATGATTTTGTCTCCATTTCTCTAATGATCTGTGGAGACCCAATTATAGTTTGTAGCAATTTTGGGTTTTTACATGCAACAGGATGCTAGCCCAATGCCCAAGATGGACTTCCTAATTTCAGTATAGGAATATAAAGTAATTTTGTACTTGAGTGTCCTTAAGTTCTAGTGACTTGCTCTCATAAAACTTGTATAAACCTCATCAATATTTATCTGAGTTCTTATGATCATGAGGCAAATTAGTGGCTAATTCTAAATAAAATAAAAACCCTCATTGATGGATTATAGTACAATATCAACCTGTATGTGTTATAAGTATTTGTATGCCTACCTAAATGGTAAATAACTTGTAAAATATCCATTATGGTAGAAATTGCCTATAGTTAACTATTCGTGAGTTGGCTTTCAACAGATCAAATCTTATTGTATCAATTTTGACTACTATTTACTCATTTAATTTAATTCAAGATGAAGGTAAATAGTAGTCAAAATGAATACAGTGGATTACAATACTTTTAATCTAATGATAAAAATACATAATAAAATCAGATCAAATCTTATTTCAGGTACTTGAAAGGTATTTTTGATCTTTTTTTTTTTTTTTTTTTTAATAGTATAAGGAAGTAAGCAGTCATAAAGAGACAAATGTCACTTCCTAATTCTGCTTCATGTTATTTCAAGGCCACCACTTTGAACTTCTTTCACTATATGGGTAGCTTTACTAAAATCAAATAGTTTAAGTGAATGACTTGGAATACAGATATGTAGAGAACAACAAGACAAGCAAACGACACAATCAGAAATGTATAGTAAGCTTCCAATAACATCTTATGTCCCCATGCCAGAAAGAAGCCCGGTTTATCCCAGACTGCTATCATCAAGATGGCTCACTCTTTTTTTTTTTTTCTGATCATGGTGTTTGCTCGTAACCGTAGAATGACAGCCCAAGTAATATATATATATATATATATATATATATATATATATATATATATATATATATATATTATATTATATTATATAAAAATTCAAAATGAAAGTAAAAAGTAATCAGAATTAATTTTAAAAGATATTGGCTGCAATACTTCATCTAAGAATCCACACCTATAATAATTAACAATGTGCAGATGTCTTCACTCACGCTAAGAAACGCAACTGACATGAAATAGAATTTCATCCAACTGATGTTGTAAATAGAATTTCAATTGTGTTGTAATGACGTACTTACAATTCTTGATTTGAAGAATAATAGAGAAAGTAATAGAAACAAAGAATTATGAAAAATCTATTTGTGGTCAACAGAAGGCTAATCTCTAAGCTCACTGCTATGCAAATTTCTATTATCTATGTATACAAAATCCAATGTGTATTCATCGAGTGAATGATAAAAGACAAACAGTTGCAACAAGAAATAGAAATGGTGAAGGAATAACAAGAATGAATAAGATCATTGTATGTTATGACTGGCTTATTTCTTCACATACTTTAGTTTCATAGTTTATTTCTTATGATTTGACTACCTTTATTGAACTTCAATGTCCAGTTTTAGCATAATCAGTTTATTGTCTCAAATTGAAAAAAAAAACGAAAGCTTCAAAGGAACTTGAAATGTTTGCTATTGGTTCAGACAGCTGAAGCCAGATTCAGATAAAATGTAAGAACTTTTTTGTCTTTTTTATGTGTATCTTTCCAGTCTAAATCAAGTGAATTGGCAATTATAAAAGGCTAAAATTTGCTAGAACATTGGTGCCACACATCATCTTCCTATTCTATTTAACTTCCTTCTCTTGTAGGACCTGCTTACATGTAAGTTTTTCCATGGAGGCATAGCTCCTCTAGAAAAGGCTTCAAGAATAAAATAATTCTGAAGCCTGCCATATTTAGCTTGGACTCCACACCTAGGTGCCGCTGTATCCTTTGGATGAGTCTTGCACCAAGTGTCCACTCCAACCACAGATAGTGCATATACATACTTGCAAAATCTGAAAGTACTACCAATTCTGTTGTGCCTTGCTTTGTCGTAAATATCCCTGAGGCTCAGATTTGGTAACAAGAAAAGTGGCATTTCTACTCACCCCCTTCTTTTATCCACCAACCCTGATTTCCACCCCCCACCCCCACCCGGTCCTGGTAGCCCCTACCCCTGTTCCGAACCAAAATTTCTTGGGATCCTTCCTCCCATGTTGGCCCCTTACCCTCTGCTGCATCTGCTTTGTTTGGGGTCTTTGCTTTATTATGCCCCCCTTCCCAGCCCCCACCCCTCCAAACTCCCTCTCTCATAATCCAGCTTGAACTTGACTTGAGATGAATGGAATTGTTTTCATATAACATGACTTGAGTATGTCTTACCTGGCTTATATCCCCCAGCTTCCTGTCCCCGCAAATATAGACTAATGGCACTTGTTTGCATTGTTCGTTGAAATTTTCTGGAGTATATATGATCACAAATTTGAAAGATTCTTGGTGGTGGGGTGTCTTTATTTTTCAAGATTCCAAATATTAGCTTTATATACTTTTTTATTTTAACTTTCATCCAACTAAATTTGATAAAAGAAAAACAGTTTTTAGGATATTGTCCAGCCAAAATCATTTCACCAATCTTGTCTTTATAATTGTATCAGAACAGTTAAACAATGGAATCTTCTAGAAAATTTTTTTTTTAGATTTGATTTTTATCCTACTTTTTGATTATAAGGATATGCATTCTGATATTAAAGTGAAACTTATATCTTAATTATTGGCATAGTAGAATTTAAAATTTTTTTTATCTTCACCTCAAGTTTTTTATTATATAATTTTATTCGAATTAGCTAGCGCATATATTCCCTTATAGAGAATGATTGAATAATTATCCAACCGTAAAGAAATTTTTGCACCTTGCTATTTTTACTAACCCAGCAATTCTGAGTGGGTATTCCTACTTGAGACCTGCTAATAATCCTAATATCTTATTTGAATGAAATCTCTGGCTTAAAATAATTCGAGCAGTGGTTTGCCTTAGCCTAAGGTTTTTTCTTTTTTCTTTTTTTCCCATTTTGGTTTGTATAAATGCTATTTTGAGTTTTTGGTGGTAGTGTGCAGAATCTTGTGTTGGAATTCTTGCATGAGTGCATGTCAAGAAAATATGTATTTTTATGGTTAAAATGTGTAGAAATTCAATTGATGATGCCACCTCTGGTGATTAAATGATTTGTGCCTGCCCTGGAATTTGCTTGGATCAGAGTTCCCAAAACTATATAATATGATGCTTGTTTAGACTTTGATGCATAGCTCTTTTCTTCATCCCTCTCCCGTGCATACACACATGCATAATACATGTGATTACAATTTATTGCTTACTCCACCCCATATCTATACCTCTAACAAATGTATACAACTCAAATCCTGCTCTTGTCCCTCCACACCATGCCTACACCAAACTTCCACTGATTTCCCTCCACCATATCAAGCCGACACCGATGATTTTCCTCACTAGCATCTGATCTCGACATTAAAATCACCACCACATCATTTACACCAGGCATCCAATGGTTTTCCTTGAACACCACATCATTTACACCAGGCATCCAATGGTTTTCCTTGAACACCACATCATTTACACCAGGCATCCAATGGTTTTCCTCCTCTGCCGCATCATTTACACTAGGGTTCCAATGGTTTTCCTCCTCCACTGCATCATTTACACCAGTCTTCCGATGGTTTTCCTCCTCCACCGCATCATTTACACCAGTCTTCCGATGGTTTTCCTCTACCACCACATCATTTACTCAAGGCTTCTGATAGTTTCCCTGGATCACCACATCATACCTACCCTAGATACCTGCTGATTTCCTTCCATCTCCTGCCACCATATCATGCATACACTAAATTTCCATTGATTTTCCTCTTCCACCATCACATCCTGTCCACACCAGACTTCCAATGGTTTCTTTCCCCACTCAACCATCAGCACCACCACCACCACCCCATCATATCTACACACTCATCCACCACACACTTTCCACATGTCCCATCCATTCTAAGTACTTGGTCATCCATAATCACATCTCACTCTCTGTGCATAGTCAACCAAACTGCTTGTCCTCTCTTTCTGCATATCTACTTTGTCACGCATTCACACAAATGCATACAAACCCTAAATAAAAATGCAATACTCTGTGCATTTTCGTAGACATTTCTTAAATTTCATCTTCATTTGTTTTCATTTTTGGTTATTTCTGCTTGATCTGCTGTATTTACTGAATTTTAGAATGCAAGAAGTTGTAAATCTCAAATTAAAAACATGATTGAATAATTCTAGAGTTGAACATAACTATGACTTCTAGAACATTTTGAATTGAAACTTGAAAAATAGTCATCTGCTAGTCACAAAAAGCGATATATCAAGCTTAGCTTAGTACAGTACATGATTAAATGTATTCTAAAACATAGAGATAGGAAGATTACACTTCGCCAGTCTTTCAAGTGCATCCTGTTAATTTGCCTGTTTTAGCTTTTAATAGGTTTGGTAATGATTACTGAAAATAAGTTCTTATTGAAAATGATTTCTATTATACTTTTATAATTTTTTTTGTATAGTTTGGTTACCATATGTTTTGGCTTGGTTTCAGATTAAAAGAAATTACCAATTATCAGAAGAGGTCATTCCAAGGCATTGTTTCATCGTTACTACTAACCGTTATGCTAACCAATCAAAATTGATTATCAAAGAAAAACGATATTTCTTGAATACATGCATAAAAAACTTCCTTGACTGTTTGTGGATCATAGGGTCACACCTTTGACATCTAGTTTATTTGTGTTAATATAATATCTGACAATACACCTTGTTGTCTAAATCAAAACTTTTTAATAACAGGAAAGGGGTTTCTCTTTTCTGGCTTGTGGCCAAAATCTCTACAATCAAACAAGGGTTATTAACCACTTGAGCTGGGGCCAACACATAAGTTTCCAAATAGTGTCCCCAGTTATCCTTTCTATCTGGCCACTTATTTTAATGAGATATAAACAGCAAAGACTAAAGTACTTTGTGAAGATGTTCTACTATGTTAGGTTCCTAATGTTTTGTTGTTGGTTTTCAATCTTTCACACTGCAAATTGCTCTGGGAGATCAATAATTGACCAGCTGCTGTTAGGAATAGAGGTTTTTAGCCAAGTTTCTAAGTTAGTAGAAGCAAACACATTGAAAAAAATGGGCACTTAAATAATTTATAATTCATTCTACATCTTCATTTTATATTTAAAATCAAAATTCTGTTATAGTTATGAAAAACTGTCACCATAAGTTTCTTCAGTTTTCAAGTTGGTCTGGCTAGCTGGCTTTGTATGTAACAAACATACAGGCTACACCGATGGAGCTAGAGGGATGAAAATTTAAACATTAACTCCTTATATCTATAGAGAAACAGTTTTGAATTGATCCCCATGATGGCTTTATACTGGGGGTTCAATTTGCTATGTATATGCATGCTAAATTGATCCCTTAATTTGTGTCCGATAGCATTCATGCTTGTTTTTGTAAAATTATGACTGAGTTTTCACTGCTCAATAGAAGGCAAAAGTAGTAACTTATTCATTGATCACCTTTCCAATTTTATAATTGATTTTTACCCCCAGTACGGCATGCTACCAAAAGACATTGGACACATGATAGTCTGTATTGAGTAGCTGACCAGACCTATTTTGAATTTAAAATCAAAACTTTTTCAAGTTTTACAGTAGGCTCATGAACCTAAATTGTATTCAAAATCAAAACTTTTTCAAGTTTAACAGTCGGCTCATGAACCTAAATTGTATTTAGAATCAAAACTTTTTCAAGTTTTACAGTAGGCTCATAAACCAAAAATGTATTTGAAATCAAAACATGATAAAAATATATATTAATTATTTTATATATCAAACGTAGGTTGGTTGTGCTAGGGTCAAACACTCTTACTTCATTAAAATCTAAATTGTAAACAAAACAGAATTCATTTCTCTATACAATATTATTCCCAAACTATGTATCCCATTTCAATTCCTCTATTAGTAGTTTCTGTAATAACACAAGTAGTGATAGTGAGAATTCATCACCAATTTTTTTTCACTCTTATTCATACCTGATGTCACAGGTTTTAGGTGTGGTCATTGTCATTGTTATGACAAACAAAAATAAAGTCAAAACTCAACAATACTAAGGTTTTGACAAAGCAATATGAAGAAAGAATGAAACGCACAAATTAAAACACTGGGAGGTTGGCTGAATAATTTGATGAGCCCTGAAAGTTCTTCCAAGGTCATCTAATGAAGTGAAAAGAAGAAAGAAAAAAAAACAAATAAAATGTGATTCTGTTTTTATCACATTAGAGAACTAAAAAGTTGGAAAATTGTTGAAAACGTTCAACTTTTGAAGAATATGTCAGGGGGTGGGGTACAATTGCTCTCTTTCCCTCCCCTTAACTATGGTACTGGTTAGGAAGGATTTTTTTTTTTTGCGTCTTCTGCACTCAGATAATTCTATTGATCTGAATTTTGTAGTATAGGTGTCTAGTCATCTTAATTTTCTGTTGCAAACTTGAAGTGCACAACACTATGCAACTTTCTTTTAAACTTTTTTTTTTGTTCTTGAATTATAAATATTATTTCCTGATTGATTATGTCTAAAAAGAGCAATCATGACATTGATAATTTGAAATCTATATATGTTGAATTGGACAACGAACATATTTGCATATAGAATAAACAATAGAAGAAAATGGAGCTGCTGCTGGAATCAAATCTGCAACTGATAAGGTGGCTGCCTCAATGTAGCCTTGCTCTTACTACTGAGCTAAACAGTCACTGGTAATGCAAAGGCCCAAATAACTGTTCTAACTCCAAATTCTCATCTTGTTTATTCCCGGTCTATATCTGCTCAATTTGTTTCTTTCAATGCGACAATTATGTTATTGAGAAATAGATATATGATCTGACAGAATGATTATAAATTGTTATAAATGCTTATTCTATCCACATTGTCCAGGCCAAGTGATACATTCACCATGTAATGACATGAGATAATTTCAAATAGTTTCAATTTAATATAACGCAATTTATGATAATATAAAATATAGAAAATAACACTCACTATCCAAAAACAAAAATCGCATTGCACATTGTAAATTTACCAGTAGTTGTTTAGGTCTCTTTTATTAGTGAGGATTTTCTTTTGCACCTCTTGCTCCCAAATAATGTTGTTAATCCGTTTTTTGTAGTAAAAGTGCCTAGTCATCTTAATTTTCTGTTGCAAACTTGGAGTGCATAATCTCAGCTTGGTCTAGAAATGAATTTGAATCTGTCATGATAGAAATAATCAAACCTCAAATCCTAATTGATTTTTTATTAGTCTTTAGTGAATTGTGTTCAGTTGCTGCATGTCACTTCGGTTATGTCTTTCAATATTAACTATTGTTCGAGTAGATATTTGTTTAGTCTGGTTTGTTTTTCTCATAAATAAGGGTAGGTAAATGAAATGGAGAGAGAGAGAGGGAAAGACCTTCCTATAACCAGGAGTTTGATTTCTTCACTGTTTTTATAGGGCTCAGAAGTTTTCTATGTCCACATTATTTTGATTTTTTTAGAATTTTTTTTTTCATAAAAAAAGTTCCCCAAAAAAAACATCCAGATCTCAGCTCAGTTGGGAAATCAGAATCAGGTTTCCTTAGGGAATTGGCTGTTGAACAGCTAAGAGAATGCTGGCTAACACCCTGGGCTTGTTCGTTCTATATTCCTGTAGACACCTTGTGGAGTATAGGGCCACAACCACTCAGTTTCAATTTTAGACCAGCTATGGCGACTGCCAAGCTGTTGGGGTTTTTTCTATAAGTGTAACTTTTTCTTAGATGAACTGCTTTATGGGGTTCCAAATGCCCTGCTATTCACCCATAGCTGGAGGGAAGAAGTAGATTCATGCCTTGTCTAAGGGTATCAGTATGAAGTGAACATTGACATCATTCGTCAAAATTTGAATTCTGTCCTCTGAATCTGTTTTCCTTGCTAATAACCATTATGCTACTCCCCATCTCCACAAAATGTATTGTTCAATGAAGTTGTATTCTCAAATCTAAAATGGCTTTGTGAGCCTATGTTGCTCACCTGAAACTGACTTTCAACAACTAACAAGTCATTTTCTAGTTCATGATATAAAGAAGTGCTGCTGTAATTGGTTTTGTGTGATTTTAGTTATATTTATATAAAAGATTTTTTTACCAAGAGTAATTTATTGCATTTATCTTATTTATTGTCTTCAAAATTAACCTATTGTATTTTTAATAACTAACAAAAAAACTATACTTCTGTTCCATCTTTTATACAATTGTTGATATTTTATCATGCATTAACCTTTAGATTGATGCTAGGATTTGATAATTAGGCTTTTTTATTAAAGATGAAGCATTATTTCATCATTCTCAAGAAGATACCATATTTCTAAGAGGTTTTTTATTATTTCCAATGTCAGCTTCTGAACTTTTGATATTGTAGCAAGTAACTCCGGGTGCAGAGCTGTCTTGCATTTTTATTATCAAAATATGCCTTTGAAAATATATTTATACTTGTTTTATATAACCTTGAAAAATCTATTGATGAGATGGATTTTCAAAAAGTTATCCCAATATAAAGTAATGTAATGATATGCCTTTATTAAAAAAACAATTTTTGTCTGGTTTACAAGATGGATGGTTCTTCATTTCACTATCTGAAGATGAGACCATAAAGATGTTTGAGCTGAATCTGGTTACTTAAGGATCAAATCTGATTGAATTAGATAAAATCAGCTTTGTTATTCCAAGTCATTATCATAAAAAAACTGGCTATTTTCAAATATATTTACATAATACAAGAAAAGGATCAGTTGACTCTTTCTGCTTAATTATTTTCTAATTATTATTATTATTACTCTACTGATTGGTTCCTGGAGAGAGCATAGCCTACAAATAAAAAGATATAAATAAGCTATTTTGTTTGTTAATTCTATTCTTGCTTTTGTTAACAGAGAATCATGAAAGGTCAAGAATACATAAATTTAGAACTTGATTTTTCTCAGGTTGTTCTGCAAAAATGATCCAAAAACTGTTCTAGCTTAGAAAAATTGTTCAATGGTTAATAGAATATCTAATTTTTCACAAAAATGGAAAAAAAATTGTGAGAATTGAAAGTTATATTCATTCAAAACATTTCCAAATACAAAAGAACATATTTTCCTACGAAATTATACTATTTCGCTAAACTAAATATTGCGAGGTGTTATCTTATAGTTAATTAGTTGTCTAGGAATAAAGGGTATCTAGTTTCATCATTATTCACTTCATCATAGCTTTAATCTCGGCTTATCTGTACTGTTGGTAACCTAACCGTTAGTGAAGCTGAATGAAAAATATTTTTGACATTTGCTAGGAGATCTGTATATATATATATATATATATGCATACATATACAAATACATACCATATTTTCCAGCATGTAAGGCACCCAGCCCTATAAGACATACCTCCATTTTTGCAGAGATATTCTTGAAAAAATAATTTTTTTAAAACCTTTTTTTCTCCTGAACCTCATGGCCCTCCCCACAATTGGGTTCTTCAAATTCTCTTATCTATCCAAATCTCCATTAAACCCCACGGTGGCTGGCTATTTACATTATTTGCATTACGCAGTAACGTAAGTAAACAACTGATGAATAGTTAGCCTCCCGAGACAGAACTTGGGTAAAAAAGCGCACCTTACATGCCGATAAATATGGTATATATATTTATATATGTATATATATATATGTATAAAAAGCATGCATGTGTGCAATTGAAGTGCACTGCTATCCACTATCTAGACTATATTGGGAACAATTTCCACATGAAAATGTACATTCATAATGGTAATTACAAAACCTAATTTATGAAATTTATCATTTTATTAAAAGACTTGATTTTTTAGATTCATAATTGATCTTTTTATTCTTTTTTTCTTTTTCAAGAAGTGTTCACATAAATTATGCCAATATGCTCTCAAGTTTATTAATATATATCAATGATAATATTTCTACTATACAGTGTTTTCAAAAGTAACCATCTATTTTGAGAAATAACAGACATTTTTTTAAAAATCAAGACACACACATATATATATATATATATATATATATATATATATATATATATATATATATATATATATATATCTGAGAAAAGTACATGTATTTTTTTAAATAAACGCATGACAGAATACAGGCATAAGTTTGGTTACTGCTCCTACATGGCAAACACCAATGTCTTTGCAGATCTCAAAGTAACCAACCATTTTATGAAACAAACTTTCAAGAGTTTCAGGTGTCATTTTACCTACAATTCAGTAATACAATTTTGAAGAAGGTCAATAATAGGACTGAAAAAAACCTTTTTTTTCTCATATATTCATAAATGGGTTTTTAACAATTCTAATGTAAAAAAAGAAGAAAAGAACACCCAATATTTTGTATGAAATTATGCATACAATGATGTTGACATAACAGATGTTTAAAATGTATATTCATGACTTGAGTTATTTTTTTGAAATTTCTATTACTGGCCTCCCCTGTTATAAGTTGGTTCATTATAGCATGGTTTGTTTTAAAACACTGGTGAATGGCAGATCTCAAAATATTAATTTTACTTCAAAATTGATATATTTTCCTACAAAATATTTAGATCTAGCTAAATTGTTTGCTGCTCAGTTATAATGCTGTTTTATCTTCTTTGGACCACAACACCTGCATTAAAATGGGGAATGCCTTTATTTCTCAAAATTAATGGTTACTTTTAGGACGCCTTATATATTGCTGTAACAATAACTAGACATTGTCAGACTAAATCAAAATTATCTTATACTCAGCTTGTTCGAGCGTAATCTCTAAATGACGAACCTCATGATCGTTCGAAAATTCTTTCCTTTGAAATTCCTGCACGTTTTCTGTATATTGATTTGTGTATTTGAAACTGTTTTCAATGTCTTCTCAATAGATATTTCATTATTTTCTCTTTTCTCTGCCCCGTTCTTGTTCTTCGCAGCCTGAAGATGGGGTTGCTGCAGGTGCAGACAGTGCAGGCAATGCTGCCCAGGCAGGGATGAATTCACTGGCTAGGCCACTGATACCTGGAGCTGAGGACATGATGAGCGAGATGCAGCGAAAGTTGGCTGCCCGACGTGCCAAGACTGAAAACTCCTCACAGGTAAGATTCTCTCTATTCCAACATCTTTGTTTTGTCTTTTCTCATAAAGTGTTTATTACAGTATGTCTCGTATAGATGTCATTATACCAGAAATTATGATTTTTTTTTTACTAAGTCATAAGTGATATGTCCCTATTATGCTACTTGTATCTTTTCTTTTTTTTTCTTTTTTTTTAACCTCTGCCAACGAAGTCGGAAGAGGTATGTGTATTCACTCGTGTCTGTTTGTCAGTCTGTCCGTCCATCCATCCATCTACCCATCTGTCTGTCTGTTTGTCCATACAATACCTCCAAAAATTTCTCAATGCATTTCAATTAAATTTTGTGGAACGAAGAATTTATAAAATTATGAAGCAGTGCCAGGAATTCTTTTTAATTGAGAGATTTTTATTTTTATTGTTTTCAGAAACCAGTACATACCACACTTTTAAAATGTTTTCTCTTCATCACTAAAAAAAATTTATTATACAGCCTGATGGAAAACCGCTCTTGAGCTCAGTTAGTATACTAATCTAGCAAGTCATTGGTAGTGAGTTTGATTCCTAACCAAGTATTCCATAAATCTGACTTTGTCCTCATGCTAGCTTAATCAAACAAATATCTTTAGAAATACCTTTGTGATTATGTCATTGGTCTGCATGTTGATTTCTCAAACCATTGAGAGTAGGCTTGATCAATGTTCCCTCTATTTTTTTTGTTGTCAATGGGCAGCAAAAATCATATTGTGCAAAGTTTTATCCTGTGACAAGAATATGTGCACATTTTTGAATTTGACCTTTGAGGGAACTTTTGGCTTCATCCTCATATCGTGCTCAGCGAATGAGGTTTTATTCTCTTGTCCAACAAATGTGAGACTGGCTACCTCACAAAGTCCTATAATCTAACCTGTAAAAAGTTGACAGGAAATGTTATTCTGAGAAAAGCATGAAATCCTATTTCAGTAGCTTACCATGTTGCACTACATGTAGTCAAGGCGCACCTTCATGTACAATCCTCAGCCAATTTGCTTGTGTTGTTTCATCTTCTATTGGCCCGTTGACAGACTTTCCCAACTGTTAGTCACTGGCTCATCTTGGGCTGCTCTTATTTTTTCCGAACCTGTTGGCATCCATCTAACTGCTAGATTCGCATGTCTTATGGGGAAGCCTCAAGACATGCCTCAACCAGTGGAAATGCCATCTGCAAATGGTGGTGCTCTTGTGGTCTGTCCTTGACCTCTTCATCTGACATTGTCATTCCATTTGATGCTCATGATTATATATAAGCATCTACTGTCAAAGATGACCAATTTCTCCTCCTGGGAAGTCTTATGTTGCCTAGTTTTACAGACATACAGCATGGTTGAATTATATTTGAATTCTTGAACCTCGATTTGATTTCAAGAGAACCAAATCTTGACAGGTCAATATTCTGCAGAAGCATTCATCCTAGTTTTTGATAAGTCAGTATTTGTTTTCTTGTAGTCTTCCCTGATGTAATATTTACAAAATGCTCTTCCTGGAGAGATGAAAATTATAAATTGTTGTTAGCTTGCAAGTTCATCTTCAAAATGAGAAGTGATCAGTATTCTTAATTTTTTGTCTTTCCCTCTTTATAAATCAGTCTTCTTTTTTTCTTATTAGTTGTGCATGAGAAAATTTAATCATATATATATATATATATATATATAATAGCTATGTCTGTCACATCTATACTATCAGTCGCAGCCTTTAGCCCCTCTCCCTTCCTACCCTCTTATTAAACTACATCACCTATCATGTCTGTTGTTGTACTTTTATGCTGATCATCAGCAAAGCAATAGGCCATTGAATAGCATTTCTGAAATTTTTTTCACGCACTCTGTTTGTGTATGTATGCGTGTATAAAATATCTTTCTTCACAAAACTTGAAAATGATTGACCTAAAGCATTGTAATGATTTTCATTGACTTTTTTCTTGTCAGATTAGCATAAAATTTATGTTGAAAATCACTTATTCTTCCCAGGCTTCATGATTTTCATTTCGCTTCCTGTAACGTTCAATGATAAATAATCTATTAGGTATAAATATCTTCTTTCTGCACAACCTCTGGGCCGGACCTTGCCAAAATTTGGGGATTGGTATCACATTAATTAAAAGTTAAAAAAATTTGCAACACATTATTTGGGGTTTTTCTTTGCCTACCCAAATATATAATGTCATCCCTGCAGTCCAACTGATTCAGGAAAAGTATCTCTTGAAAGATATACAAAATTATACTTAATTTTGTGACACACCTTAAGATAATCAGCAATGCATCGCAATGCAGTTTGGAAAGTTCTGCTGTAAGTACAAATCGGTCTTGAATTCTTGCTCTTTAATCAATAACTGGGTTTTTCTTTTGTACTTTCTAGTTTTTCATTAGCCTCTCTTTGAGTCGGTGGTACTCAATTTTTATCATATAAAGGCACACTAGGAAATGTATTTGACTTGAACAATATATCAACTGTAAAAATGAAATGAATAGGAGGAAAACATTTAAGTAGTCACTGAAGAAAACTTTTATATTTGTATACTGATGCACATACTCATTACTCCTTTTTTTCTTTTTCTCTTTCATCTGTCAATAAAAAGGTTCAGATCTCATGAAATCTAGTGATAAAAACAATTTTATAGGCTGAAATATATTTGCATTGTCTATAATTTTGAGAAGAGCCATCAACATACCAACTTTTGTTCACAAAATCGAATCTCCGTTTACCATCTTTGTTGTTGACTCAGTGTTTTGGCCAATTCATTCTATAGCCTTTTGCGTCTCTGGAATAAGAGATTGATAGGAGGGACTCTCTTTCCTCAGAGATATTATATTTTACACCTGAAAAAGGCCATAGAATGAATCGGCCAAAACGTTATGTCAACAACAAAGATGAGAAGAGATTAAATAGTCCGAACAAAAGTTGGTGTTTATGATTGCGTATTTGGAAAGGTTTTCATGGCATGCTTAGGATATAGCTGCAACACCCAATTGTGCCACAGCACGCAGTTTGAGAACCGCTGTTTAATATCAATAGCTTGGTTTCTCTTCAGGTTTTTCATTTGTCTCTGTAAGTCTACATCTTCCACTTTACTGTAGTCATTCTTATCTCTAGCCCAAGAGGCTAAATGTGCCTCTACTGTCCACTGTGTGAGGTCTGCGAGACAAATTGTGCTGAATCTAGCAGACAATGGAAGAAATATTGATTTGAGTGTCCAATGCTTGGATCTTTCCTCTGTCGTCTGCCATTTTTATCTGTGTGGCATTCAATGTGAACAATTCAAATTGTCTTGCGTAACTGGTTATACAAAAGAATCTTATGTAAAGCTGAATTGAGCAAACAGAGCTGTTCTTTCATCTTGGCAGGACCTGAGTCACAAGAAATTTGATCCGTCCAAGGAATAAGGGGAAACTTTTTCATATAGGGTCATCTGTTGTTGTTCAAGACATGTCACTCTTTCACGACGTATGCCTATATCATTATTATCGGTCGTCTTTGATCGGTTGCTTTGCTGATGGTTACAGGTGTACAACGGGCTCTGCTGATGGCTGCTACTGATTATGATTGACAGGTACAGTAGGAAGGAAAAGGGGAGAAAAGGAAGATGTTTTAAAAACGAGGGTAGGAGGAGGAATGAAAGTTTGGTAGTCTGATAAGAGGGTAGACTTTGAGAGCTGAGAAAAGGTTTGGTAGTTTAATAAGAGGGAAATGGGAGAAAGAAAAGTTAGGTAGTTTAATAAGAGGGTAAGAAGTATTGTATGTTAGCTGTGGAAATTGAGAGTTGGAAGAATACTAGATTCTATTTTTGGTACTAAGCAATATCAATTTTGACTAGTTTTTACCTTCATCTTGACTTTCAGTAGCTTTTTATCACTAAGGATCGGACCGTAACTCTACAACAACAATTAAACAGCATAATCGGTAATAAAGAGTAAGCCCACAGAGAAGATCAAACTCACATCTCTAGTCAGTAACTGATTAAAACTAGTCAAAATCAATAATAATGTTGCAATACTTCATCCAATGATATGAATAAATTAGGAAAAATTCTGAAAATTGGATCAGTTTGTCAGCTTCTAGAATTATGTAATCTTTATTTGAAAAAGTTTTTTCACCTCTGCCAACAAGGTTGAAGGAGGTATATATATATTCACTCTTGTCTGTCTGTCAGTATGCACACAAAAAATGTTATCTTCCTGTTGTAGCTATATTCCTCACGTCATAACAATTAATCATTCTGTTAATAATTATTATTGTCTCTTTTTGCTTGTAGGAAGCCGATAGCAGTTCATCTTCACCGGAAGTGAAAAAAAATAGAGACAGAAATACCACCAATGGCAACGGGAACAAATTTAACCAAGCAAATGGTTCTGAATCTCCTAAGGTTTCACAAAGGTAAGATGAAAGAATCTATCAGTGCTCTGCCTCTTATTCGGCTACCCAACTAATAAGTTAGCCGTCTCTCAGACTTTTTTCCAAGGGACATTTTGTCGTCAAGTCAAAAGACAATTCATCAACAGGACTTTTTGTCAACGAATGTTTTGTCGACAGATGTATTGTCAAACAGACTTTTAGTCAACAACTTTCAAGTCATATTTTTAAATCCAGTCAATTAATCATTAAATTAACTACTGTTTTTTGATCAAATTTCTATGAGGGCTACTTTTTTTAGAAGGGCTAAGATTTTTAAAACTGGTTTAATTTTTTTCTGTTGAAACACATTACACATCCATTATGGCGTATGTAATTCAAGTAATTTGACAGAAATGTTTAAAAACAGTCTGAGAACTGTTTGGAGTAAGCAAAAGTGTTTTTTCTTCTTTTTATGACTAACTTCATACTATTTTCTTGCAATTAAAACTCCAAAGAAGACAATTTAAATAATTACTATGTGTTTTAAAATTTAAAAGACAAGACTGTCAAGTCTGCAGTATAAAAGAAAGTTGGGTTGCACTCGTATTACACTTATGAAATTGACATTTTTTTAAATATCTTTATGGCTTGAAAAATTTACCTTTATCAAATACTGACTTCTGATTTTCATTTGTTATGTATAGAGTGTTAAAAAAAACCCCAGAAGATGGGAAAATTTTATTCATATTCTTTGACAGATCTTGATTTTTGTAGTGTATATATATCAAGTTTTGAAAAAACGGACTTTTATACTTATCGATTCTGAAATTATAAGGTGTTTTATGGCTATGCATTTTTAAATTTCTATTTTATCCTAATTTTGTTGTAATTTGTCGTATGATTTGGGGTTTCAGGGATAATGAAATATTTGGCAATTTTATAAGTAAGATTTAGGAAGAGTTTTTGTTATCAAATTTCTACCATTGAATTTTTGTCAAACTCTCATCCAAGTTTGGAGTTGACTTGGTTTTTCTATCCTTACAAGAACAATCCTCACCCAAATATTTGGAGTAATTTTTTACTGTTTGTCTATTCCATCACACTGAAACAAACCCATATTTAAAACATTCCTCTACCGTGATTTGAAATCATACCCAAGTGATTGGTAGACAGTACTCTTAACACCTGTGCTAAATTGACAAGTCTTACATGTATATTGAAATATTCAGGGGCTTATTTCATTCTAATCATGCCAAAGTGATTGGTAACTGGCTCTCTTTCTGACTGAGCCAAACCCACAAGTCCCATATATTCTCAAATTTATTTATTATATATACAATACCAAAGTGGCAGTAATCATCTTCAGTTGGAATAGGAGTTTTTGTCAAGTTTGACCCTGCTGCAGCCAGGCTTGTTGTTGACGTAATTACATTTTTCCTCTTTATATCAAAGTAAAGATTTGATATTATAGTAAGGTCTTTTCTCAAAATGGTATCATTCAACCATTACCACTAATTCCCCCAGTCCACAGATGTAATCTCTTATCCTTACATAATATATATTTATTTTTTATATTTGTTTTCTTTACCAAGGACAAATTTGGTCAGCCCAGCAGCGTAAGTGGATATGTCATCTTTCTAGTCTAGTCTTGCATTTCTCTCTTCCTTTCCGCTCTGTTCTATAAGCATTGTCCATGTTCTCCCAATATGTCTTCCCCAAACATCACTATTAAATGTCATGTGCTTCAAAAAATTAATCGAGGTCTAGCAACAAACATTTTAAACCCTACCAACTCCTACCTTTTCTAAGACTAATTGTTCATCTATCGTCTATAACTTTGAGAAGAATCATTAACATTCTAATTCTTGTTCAGACTATCGAATCTCTTCTCCCCCATAATGTTTCAGCCTTGCGATTTCTTCTGGTGTAATATGTAATATTCCTAAGGAAAGAGTCTCTTTTTCCAGTCATACAGCTCTCTGTTTCTATGCCACAGACTGACTGACAATTCAGAAAATATGATGAAGATATTTGTTGTAACCTGTTGAAATTTTTTAATTACTGAATAATTTCTTTCTCAACAGCTTTAGTTTTATCTGATGCAGTTAATGATTTTACCAGTTCTCATTTTATATTGTTTCATCTTTCTCTTAATTTTTTTTTTAATCATACGCCACCATAAACAAAAAATGAGTACATCATGAAATTTCTTCGTTGATAGGAATAAACACTAACAAAAACTAAATACAAATAAAATATACCTGAAATATTTATATATATATATATATATATATATATATATATATATATATATATATATATATACTCACACACACACATGCAGTTCATAATTATTTTCTTTCAAAATATTCATATTTCTTTGTATAAAGTACCTCATTCCAAATAATCTATTACAATTGTTAGGGTGTAAAGCTTTTACTCTATTTCAGCCATTTTCAATCTCTAAATTTTTTTCTATCAGTAATATATTTTCTGAATAGTCTTGTTAAAAATAGCATTAGTGTACAGCTCTAAAAATATTTTTGATAAGTTTAGTAATTATGGAAAGAGCATGAGCTTACAAGGACATTTTTGGAATCTTTCTGATTAGATTTTCTAGGGAATCTAATCTATATATTGTGTTAAATTGTCAAGATAGTTTATATTTATGTAGATGTTAGTGAATCTTATGAATTTTATATTTATTTTAAAGTTGCTGCGTAAATATTGTATATAATTGGAGATTCCCAAAGAGGCATATAAATGAATAATAAATAAACCTTTTTCAATTGGAAGAATCCTTGAAATAACTTCCGTATCTCAAGAAATCCTGCACAAAGATGAACAGCTAACCACATATCAGTGTGTTCAAAATGAAGAAAAACCTGAATCTTGAAACTGTTCCCTAGTATCTGTGGTTGCTTCAGCTTAATACACACTAGTTCACACCTGCTTTAAATGTTTGTACTGTAAAGGAAAGAGCCGTTGGCTGTTTCTAAATCCCCCCACTACCACCACCTCAATATGAAGGCATGTTCACTTGTCTCTGACTGTCTTTGTTTTCATTGAATTCATACAATCCTAATTCCCAGATGTACACCCTGTTATCTCTCTCAAAATCACAAGTGCTGAATCATAGGCCAAAGGACTTTTGTCAAACTGCAGTCCAAGTTGGAAGCTGGAGTTGACTTTGTTTTTTTGTTTTTTTTACTGTAAAAACAAGAACAACAACAATCCTCACTTAATTTTAGGAAGTAAACTCTTCACTGTTTGTCTGCCTTGTCACGTTAAACCAAACTGAAGTGTAAAATTAACACTTCCCTGTTGTAATTTGAAGTCACAACCAGGTGATTGGTAAGCAGCTCTCTTACCAACTGAGCAGAACTGACAAGCCTTTCATATCTATGAATATTTGTTAGGAATACGTAAGGGCTCATTTCATTCTGATGAATAAATACATCTTTACTGAATGTTTTTTTTAAATATTTTTTTAAAAGTATATATATATATATATATATATAATTTATATTTATATATACACTCACACATACACATTATAAAAGTTGGAGTAATCATCTTCAGTCAAAGTAGGATTGGAGTTGGACCTGCCACTATATGTCTATTTGTACACCCCTACCTCCTCCCCTATTAAGGGGGAAGGGATCTTGAAACACTTTGCTTCTACAGTTTTGAGATAATTATAAAGATTCCCTCCAAGATTATAAAACAGTTGAATCATTCTGTTATTGAATGAACAAAGTATTTTATTGAGAAAAAAAAATGTTATGCAAACTTGGGAAACATTTTAAAACAACTTCTACTCAGAATATAAAATTATTGTCCATTCAATTCTTATTGGCTTATTCTCCACTTGTGAGTATTAGGGATAGGTAGGTTTTTTGTGGGTTTTTTTTTCTCTTTTAAGACACCATCACCACTCTCTAAGAGGCTCAGTCCATCAATATGTCTGCTCCCCCATTGCTTTTCAGCTGTTTCAAGTCAGATATACTTGAAACTTGGTAAGAAGGTATCCGTTGATAGGATGTTTCTTACCTAGAAAATTTCTTCCACTCAGGGTCAAGCGATCTGGCAATAACGGTGTTTAATCTTTCTTTTAAAATCAATTTCTTCGTTGTTTCAAGTCAGATTTACTTGAAACTTGATAGAAAGGTGTTTATTACCAAAAATCATCTTCTGTTCTGGGTCACGTGATCTGGCAATAATGGTGTTTAAATTTTTCAGTGGATGCCTCATTGAACTTAGGTTCTTGTTCTTTTTCCTCCTACCCACAGCTTATACAAATTGAGTCCACTCTTTAGGCTTGGTGCCCTTCCTCAGTAGCTTGACAGATTGAGATGGCCAATGTAACTGCCAAACTGTAGGTTTTTTGTCAGAGTAACCTTCTCTTACATGGACCACCTTACCAACACTAAAGGGCTCCATCTACCCTGCTATTTTATCCATAGCTACAAAGTGGATTCATGTCCTTCCCAAAGGCACTAGTGTGAAGTGATCACAATCTGCTTCTGCCAAAATTTGAACTTAAGTTTACCAATTCTAGTTTTAATGCTGTTAACAATCAGGCTAACTCAGCCCCACTCTTTTTCTTATAACACTACATACATATGATTATTAGACTATCATATACAGCATAAAATTTGTGATCTTCATTACAATTCAATGGGGGGGGGGTGAAGGCTTTTGAATACGAATTGAAGATCATGTTCTTCATAAATATTGTATTACTGTTCATGTGCAAGATTATCATCAACTAATTTAAAATTGTATTGCTTTATGTATTTTGAAGATTACCTGCAATAAATATCACGGGAGGTAGATATGATTTCCAAGTGCTACTGTCCAAGGTGTAATCTGCATAAAAGGCTAGAAGTTATTCACCGTGCAAGATTTTTCTTCAATTAGGGTGTCTGGACATAAACAAAAAAAAAATCCCTTATGTATCATAATTTCATTGAAAAACTACAAAAAAAAAACGAAATAATTTGATAACAAAATACCAAGTTGTTTGATAATTTACTTCAATAGTTTATTTTAATACAATAATGCAAGGGGGATAACTTTTTGTCTTTGACAGATATTATGCCGTGGGCCCCACCAAAATAACGATTCCCAAAACAATTTAACCAAATTCCAATGATTATTTCTTCTACTGAAGTCAAAAAGAGTAGACTCTCAAATGAATAGTCATTGCCAGTGAAAAACGAGGGGAAGCAACTCTGATTTGTCTTAGCAGATAATGGCTATTTATCTGTCAAGTGAATGTTTTCTTCTTTCCAGTAACACTTAAAGCATGATCCCAATATGCTTCTTGCATTCCTGGGATAAACAATATTTGAATAAAAAACAAGATTCTGTTATCAATTTTTTTCTTCAAAACAATGTTTCATTGTCTCTTGGCTGTCTGGATGAAGTTTTTTTCCTTCAGTCAGGGCTGATAATCACTTAATCTATCTAGCATTTTGAAATATTCCTCACTTTTCTTCAATTTAGATAAATGATGGTAATTACAGCATACTAATTAGAATGTCCTAAGAAGAATGACAAATTGTTTTGTGACAGGTGAAATGTTTTTAACTTGTGTTTAAATATTAACCCCTTAATTCATAAACCACTTGTAATTGGCAGTGGAACTCTTCAATGAATATCATAAATAATGGAACTCTGCTGTGAGTTGGATTTTTTTGAAAATTAAAAATTCACCAAGTGGTCAAAAGGAGATAATTTTAATCAGAAGTTATTTCCTTTGAGACTGACTTTCTGTTTTCTCTGTATGAATTAAAGGGTTGAATATGGAGTGGGGGCATACCAAATTCATCATTGTGCAGATTCAAATCTGTCAATTTATAAACTCTCTGTCCAGACATTATTCTATAGACCAGTGTATCTCAAGTCCCTGGTCACTTTTCTTCTCTTGCAATCTGGGTTTGTTTGTTTTTTGTTTTGTTTTTTTTTATTCAATTCCTCCCTCATTTTGAATTGTCATGTCGTGATTCTTTTGTCATTTCCCTTACATGTTCCTTCCCTTGCTGAAATTTCATCCTTGGAGGGCCAAATGCCTCCTGGTTTGAAAATCACTGCTACAGACCATCTGCTTCCAAAGAGTCTTTGGGTCAACTTGCATATTTATTTCAGTATGAACGTTTTTATTCATATCTATTTGCTACTAATGATGGCGTGTTGTTCTTTCCAGGCAAAAACTTTCATTGACTGGTCAAGAAACTGTAGCCGTGCCAAATGGAGGCAGCAGCATTTCCGGTGATTTTGAATTGCTGAAACAGGAAATTCTTGCAGAAATGAGAAGGGAACTGCAGAAAGTGAAAACTGATATAATTGAAGGTAAACTGCACCTGGATATTTTATATTCAGCCATTGATAAACAGGCTTTATAATTATTGCTTCTTTCCGAGAAAATGGGTTTGTAAAGATTTACTTAGTTGTCTCCCTTGCGTATGTCATTTAAAATAAGAATCCCACAAAATTTCATTATTTTAACAATGGCAATTTCATGAACATTTGAAGAACAAGACCAGTGAATGGATGAAAAAGATTTGCTAGAGCTTTTTAAAGTCAAGAAGAGAAATAAAATTATTTGAGAGAAATGAATGAGGTAAACGGTCGAGAATGAAAGGGAGATAATGAAGACAGAAAAAAAGTGAGGAAGGAAAAGAAATACCTGGGAAAAACCTGAGAGGATAAGATGAACACTCAAAAGGAAATGTTTGGAAAAGATAAACCGGGAGGAGAGCAGAAGATTCATTGAAGATTGAACGTAAAATTAACTTTTTCTTTTCATTTCTCTCCTGATTCTGATATGAATTTATTCAGTAAACAAATAAAAAAAATAAATGAATAATACAACACCGTCTCCAGTTTTCAGATCCGTGTACTTGTTTTGATTTTGTAAGGGAGATAACTTTTTCGTGAATTTTTACAGAACCATCTTCTTGGAAAGTTGTCTTTATTATTATTACTATTATTATCATTATCTTTTTTTATGTAATCTGATGTTCAAAATTTTTGAATACATTATTTATTTTAATCGTGTGTGTGCACTGCTTAATCAGAATTTCTTAAAATATTGAGTGGTTTTAAAAATGTAGTGAGTGAAGTAGGAATTTTCTAGTATAGAGGGAGCCACTTGTGATTACTTGGAGACTGTCTTTTACATAACAATAACCGGCTGATTTACATCAGGCAAAGGATGATAAAGTTGGAATAAACTCCATTGATTGTTATCAAATTCATTTTTTAATATAATTTGCATTTCTGAAAATTATGGAATTTATTTTTCGGTCAAAAGTATAATTTTTTTACTTTTTTTTTTTTTTTCAAAAAGTATTTGGGACCGACAGATTTGATAACAATAGTCATGACTAGTAAATGACTGTTGCTTTGCTACTGCTGTACTTCAGGTTGTGTTCTTATTTTTTTTCTTACCGCTTTCTTTCAATGAACAAAAAATGATCTCCCCTGACTAAATTCAATTTTTCTTGTTTTTCTATTTTCAGCATTGCGCCAAGAACTTAGTAACCGATAATCCTGACTGCTCTTTGGTGGGAACAAATAAAAGAGGGAACCAGAGTCTACTGAATTAGAATGGCCACTTTCTGCTGTGCAGAGGTCATTACTTATGCCACCACGTCTGGGTGGCAAATCTGAATGAAAGATTGAAAACAGACAAACAGACTTAAACAATAAAGACAAAACGAAAACTTTAAAGAATAAAAAAAAAACAGCTAGATCACGAGGAACATACAACTAGGAACTTCTAACTACCTATCTTAATTAAACAAATACCTACCTTCCTTCCTTATCTCGACCCAGCTGGATTGGTTGACTCTCTTATGTATTGGACAACAAATAAACCAACTGGTGTGTCTGCAACTTGTATCTAGTGACCACTATACTCTTTACTTTTTTTCAATCCGACTGCTGTTAGCTTTTATTCGGCAGCTCCTCCTCCTCCTCCTCGTCAAACGACTTTTGATCGATGCTTAAAACATTTTTGCCTCAAGGCGGCACTGAGATAATTCTTTTTATTTATTTTTTTTTTTTTTCAAATATATTCTTTTGTTACTCGAAAACATGTGTATGCAAAACATTTAGCTTCTCATTGTGGAATTGTTCTGCAAATTGAAAAGATAAAAACTAGAGATCAATTTTAGTTTTGAGGTGTTTAAACCCCCCCTCCCCCTTCTCTCTCTCTCTCTCTCGAAAAGATATAAATTTGTATTAGCTATTTCCTTTTTATACTTGAAAAAGAATAATAAAATGTCTTTGCTGTTATTCCCCTTTCATTTCTGGGGTTTTGGGACCATTTTTTCTCCTTTTACTTAAATAAACCTGTTTTCTGATAGTTTCTAATTATTATGATTAGGGGGTAAAAAAAGGGTTGTCCAAATTATTTCTAATTCAATTCGCAAATTCATAAACCACTTGTAATTAACAGTGGAACTCTTCAATGAAAAGCATAAAAAATAGTGGAACGCTTTTGTGAACTGAATTTTTAAAAATTCACCAAATCGTCAAAGGGAGAATATCTAATCAGAAGTTATCTCCTTTGAAATTGACATTCTATTTTCTTTGTATGAATTTAAGAGTTGAAAAACTTTCTAGAATAAGCTACCATCTTTTAAAATATTACAATCAATGAATAATGATGTTAGCTTTTGTAATACCTGATTAGTCAAACTAGATGACAAACCATTGTCAATTTTATTGAAAATTTTTTTTTTTTTTTTCCTCTCCAAAATGAGCAGTTTTGTCAGTTTTCAAAAAAAAAAATTTTTTTTTTTTAAATCCAAAATTCTGGCAAAAGTTATATATCGATAATGTTAGAAATATTATGGCACCGGATATGGGAAAAACTGGGGGGAGGGGTAACAATTGACAATATTTGAAAGATAATTTACATGAATGTCTATTTAGAAGAATATGGCGAGAGAAAGTTTAAGACCAAAAAAAAAGGAAAAAAATTAAACTTATTGTCAGTAAACAGTCACCTCTATTAAAATGAGAAATAAAGGCTGCACAACTGTCTCAACTCTGTTTCCTGCTTGTGTGTATGTGTGCGTGTGTATATATATATATATATATATATATATATATATATATATATATATATATATGGAGAGAGTTAACAATGCTGATTCCTTGGTGGCATAAATGTCACTTCTGGCTGATAGAAAAACAAATAAACTTTGCTTTTGATGGGGGACTTTTTTTTTTTTTTTATTATAATTATTATTATTATTCATGATTTTTGTATTTTCTGTAATCAAATAGATTCGATAACCAAGAAGAAACTGTTGACAAATTATCCATTTATAAGTCATTATCTTTGACTAATATGTTACTGTATGCAATTATTATAATTATTATTATTATTACTATTACGAACTGTGAAAGTATGTCCTTGGTCAATCAATAACATTTTCAAAAAAAAATCACAAAAAATAAACACTAAGTGATAAACTGAAAATGCTTGTGTATATAAACTTTTTTTTTTCTTTCTTCTTTTTCTCTCTCTCTTCTTCTTCCTGTTATGTTTCTTTATTGAAATTTAAAGAAAGAAAATCACCAACCCTAAAAAAAAAAAATAATGCTGTCTGCTGCAGTCATGTTAAAAAAAAAATCAAGATGGCCCCCTGCTACACACTTCACAAGATATGAGCTTGTTTTTCAGACCTGCTAAAAGTGAACAAAATCAGTAATTTTATGACTATTACTTTTTATTATAATTTCCACTAAAACTACTACTACATGCTGTCCTGTGATCGGTCATTATTTTAGTAGTTCTATTAAATCAATAACATTTTTTTTTTTTTTTTTTTTTCATCAAAAAAAAAGCACGGTTGAGGGAGGAAAGAGTCCTCTTTAACAACTTATCAAAATAAGATTTTTTTTTTTTCTTTTAATAGTAAGACATTGTCTTACGTATACTTCATAAAAAATACTAGCAAACCACTTTTTTTAATCCAGCTACTGTTTGTCCATAGACTTGTATTTGTGTGCATATGTATGTAGACAAATATATCCATGGCCACAGATACCCATATATCCGTGCATTACATACACACGCGCACACACACATACACACACCCTGGCTGGCAGCTATGACCTGTCTCTGAAAACAAAAACAAAATGTTCATTCCAATGAATTTTTTTCCTGTTTCAGTGTCGTTGCCACATGCACTCGAAAGTAATCACTAGTTGGCTACCATTAATAATTACTTTTTAGATTCTTATGTTTGTTTGTTGTTTTTTTTTCTTTCTTTTTTAAGGGGCTTTTTTCTATACTTTCTTAGAACACATGAAAATAGTCAGCTATAAGTAATTTTTAAAAGTACAAAACTGAATGTTACAAACAATAATCAACAAAAATGTATGGGTTGGGGTTGGGGTTGAGGTTATGTGTGCATGTGTATTAGCGAGCACACTCATAAGTACTCACAATGATCGAATCATTACATACCTATATATTTTGTGCATGTGTGTGGGGTGTGTTTGCATTTTTGTATATATGTAATATATTATGTTTTCCCCTCTCCCATTATTTTGTTGGTGTATCGTGCTTTTTCTTTTGTTTCTGGGGTTTCTGTTTTGTTTTCTTTTTCTTTTCTTTTTTTTCATTTTTTCTTTTTTTTTTTCATTTTATTTATTTTCTTTTTCCTAATTCCTAACACATTTAATGGTATTTTTTTTTTTTTTTCTGTGTTACAAAAACACAAAGCAAAAGGGTAGTGGGTGGGCACAACCCTGCACACTTTGAAGTCCCTACTGGGGTAAAGTGACAACACACTTTGCATACCATGTGATCAACTTTAAAGAAATAAAATCTCTCTCAACAAAAATTTCTTGAAAAAGATTTTTTTTTTTTTTCTTGGTTAAGTGATCATTTTCTTTCCCTTTTTTTTTTTTTTTTTTTTTTTTTTTTACACATAATTTTTTTTTTGTTCCAATCAAAAAAGAAATGACTTTAACTTCTGAGGTACCTGTCAATAAATAGTATCAAGAATTAAACTATGACATCTTTTATCTTGTCTCAGCATGCTTCCTCATTCTTGTAAGATCCCAAGAAACTTAAAAAAGTATAAACAAGACTTACCTGAATTTTTCAAGTCGACTTGCTTTATGTTAAATAAAATCAAAAAAAAAAAATTCTCTTCTCTTCAAATTTTAAATTTTGTGGGGGGTGAAAATATAAACAGGGTATCCATAAGGTTCCTATCTATTTTTGTTTATACAATGTAATAGAATAGAGATTTTAAGGACACCCTGTATCATTCCTAAACAATAGCCAAGTTTTCAAATGAATCTGCATGTGATGTTGTGTGCATTAAAAGTAGTTTCTTGTTTAGTAACCCATTTTCTTCATTTTAGTAGCTAGCCATAATGTATAATTTTGATTATAATTAGTGGGTGTTGCTGAAGTAAAGCCCCCTTGGCGTTACAGTAATGCCAGTTCTAAGGGAAATAACGATTTGAAATTTCAGTAAATAGTGAATACAAACCGAAACGACGACATAAACCTGTATATACTTACACCAAACATAATTCCTGAAAAGCTTTTTTTATGGGACACTCTTTAGAGTTTGAAACATCAGGAAGTAATCCAGATTTGAAAAAAGTATTGTTTAAAAAATTTGAAATCATGCCACGACATTGTCTTGGATGCTTTTTCCAAATCTGAATTACTTTCTGATGTTTCATCCTCTTAGAAGTATCAAACAAGAAAAGCTTTTCAGGAATTTTTTGTTTGGTGTCATAATATGCTGTAAATACATATGGGTGTATGTAGTTATTTCTGTCTAATATGTATCTGCTAATCACAGGAATTTTCAAGGATTAAATAATGTAGAGTTCAATATGCAAAAAATTACTAGTAAAATTGAACACTGGTCAATTAATCAGTTGAGCAAGCTATGAGTGGACTGGGAAAAAATTACTAGTCCAATTAGCGAGTGTGATTTTTTGCATACTGACGTGCCGAACATTACAATAAATAGTTACTTCCTTCTGAACTGGTATTACTATTGGGATGAATTGGACATTACTTTTGGGACACCCAGTATTATTGTTTTCTTTGTATGTTATTTCCCTTATTTAATTATTTATTAACCTATTCTGCTTGTAGATTACACCTGCTCGCATTTTGATCTTTTTATTTCTTATCTTACTTTCCAGTCAGCGGACTTTTTTTTTTCTAATTTATATAATTACTTAGCTCTTCCAAGAGTTGAATTCCAATTTAAAAAATAAAATGACTGTGACTGGGTTCATTTTTGCGTGTGTATATCGATGGCAATGCAGAGTTAAATATTTTATTGAGTTTTTCATAGCTCATTGTGTCATCTTTGATAATATGACAGCTAAAAGGATTTTTTTTTTCCTCAAATAACCCACCAAATAAAGTTAAAAAATAAATCTAACAGCCATAAAAATTGAATTTTCTACAAATTTTGCTACTGGCTACTGATTTTTGCAGCTTCCCAAAATGTGATGAAATATATATAACAGAAAAAAAAGAGTTGCTCTGCAACTAAATATCTTATTTCTAAAATGGTAATTAAACCGAAAATAATTTGTTTGCTGTTGGTGTTAATTTTTGCACATAATATTCTCCTTTTTGAAAAAAAAAAAAAAAAAAAAAATTTCCTATGCATTGAAGTGGCAGTTTGGAATTTCCTGTCTTACCCCCATGTGGAGCCAGTTGGATTTAAGTAACTTTGGAACAGGGTCAGCGCAAGGATTTCGTACGCTCCTGGCGAGACTTGATATTTTCATAAGAGGTTCCTGTGCCCTTGGCAAGACTTTGAGTGTGCACCTCTGGTTGTCTTCTATCAACTTTTTCTTTCTTTTTTTTTTCTTTTCTTTTTTTTCCCCCCTCCTAGTTCGGAGTGCGCCTTCAGGACCTTTGCACCCTAGGTGTCCACTTAGGTTTGCCTAATGGACAGGCTGGCCCTGCTTTTAAAAATTGATTGACCCCTAGGTGTGGATTACTGGATCAAGCTATCTTCACCACCAATAAAATATTCTTGCTAATAAGATTCTGTTCAGGCTTTGAATAGTTATTGTACTGAATACAATGCACATTTTCATTTACCGATACTAAACAAGCATTTTGGGAAAATTTAGTCTTCCATAGAATTTTTTTTTCTTTGTGGAAGAGCAATGTGTGTGTGTGGGGGGGGACAATTAATAGATTTATCAAAAGAAAAAAATCTTTAATTCTTAGTTGTTTTTTTTCAAATTAGTCTATATATAAAGCAAAGATTAACTCTCAAATTCATGAACTACTTGAGACTGTTAGTGGAACTCTTTAATGAAGAGATTAAAAAATAATGGAATTCTTGTGTCAATTGAATTTTTAAATGTTTGGAAGTCACATCATGGTCAAGGCGATAATCTTGATCAGAGTAATTTCCCTCGATATAGTCATTTGATTTTTAAAAAATATGAATCACAGTTGAATTCCCCCTTCCCAAATGGTTTTAATAAACTTGAATAAGTTGCCCAAATTCAAAATCAAATTATTAGATCAATATGCACATTGGTAAAAAATTTGATTTCAAGTTGGTTTTTTTTTTTTCTGTATTTTTGTCTCTAACAAAGGGAAATAACTTACACAAGTTACTTCCAATGGAAGACTATTTCATTACTCAGTAATTTGTAAGAGAAAGATGGTTATACACAATATTTGAATTCTGTGACAATTTCTCAATTCTATCAGCTTCACACTTCTTTATATTCTTAGCTTTTACGTAATTGCAGTTGCTAAAATATTTGTCATGTTTTGACGGCAAGGATAAACTAGTTCAAAAAGAGAAATCTTCTTTGCTGATTCTGATAAAAATGGACTCCCTATTGAGATATGCTTGAAATTTACCTATATATATATATATATATATAATATATATATATATATGAACCCTCCAATCCACTTTTTTGTGTGAATTGTGATTTTTATTTGAAGTATCCAGATCTTGGAACAAGTTTGCCATAGTAACAAATGAACCTGTTTGGTGGCTGAGATAGTTTCGTATGATAGTCGGTGTTCAAGCCCAAATAAAAGCCAGGATTTCAAATGCTGACTTTTTTTTTTTTCAAGGCAAGCAGACAGATCCTCCCCACTTGGAAGATTGATGCAGCACAATTTTCCAACTCATTACTACTCTCCCTTACCCACTTGGTCTTGTGCCAGACCACCCTTAGTACACACACATATATATATATATATATATATATATATATATATATATATATATATATAATGAGTGAGAAAGATTAAAAGCTGCAAAAATATATATATCTTATATAGTACGCCAAATGTATATCAGTATTTTGTGTCTGTTAGACCCCAAGGGTGATAACTTTCATATTTTGTGCAAGATTTACTTCTTTTCAAAGCCTACTTTGTTATTTGTAAGGGAAAGATAATTGTACACAATGATATTCAAAATTTGTGACAATTTCTCAATTGAATTAGCTTCACACCTCTTTATATTTTAAGCTTTTACATAATTGCAGTCGAAAAAATTACTTGAATAGTGCCATAAAAAATGACAGCTGATAATAACTGTTTTTATTGGAATCCCATAACATTTTGGTTCATTTTTAAACCCTCCCCCCACACACATACACACACATTTCTCCCTGTAAAAATTTTTAAATTATACGGCGCATTTCTCAATTTTCTGGGATTTTAATTGCCTCTACTGTACATTAGAGTTTTTTACAACCAGAGACTCTTCCCGTTACCAAATACAAAGTAAATTTGTGGAGCTATCAGTTGGGGTTGATCTGAGCGATCCCACTATTGTATTTGTCAAAAAAGAATTGATATTTCCTTGCAAATGTAGATAAACATTTAACACTTGTGTTACTAAAGTGACTTTTTCTTCCTATTTCAGACATTAAAAGAATCTGTTAAATTCAGTTACTATAGCTATCATTCATAGTAAAATTACTAGTTACTCTCAGTTCTTTAGATACTTAGACTGGCTTAAGACAAAAAGAAAAATTTAGAACTACTTAGCCAAGATGGTCTTACATCGATTATAACGGCTGAAACAGATTTCTTGTAAAACGATTGAATTACCTCCCTTTGATTTCTCTACCCAGCCTTGTTCTAATCAGACATTCTTCCATCTATTTAAAAAGAAATAAAATGAGCCTGGCTGCATTGGGGTCATATTTCCTTACTTTATTGAAATCTAAAAAAAAAAACAAGACAATTCATTTCTCTGTACAATATTATCCCCAAACTATGTACCCTATTTCAACTCCTTAATCGGTAGTTCCTGTAATTGAAAAAATATTTCAAATCTACCTGAGAAGGTGAATTCATCATCAGTTTTTGCATATGCAACTCATATTCATGTTGTCATGACATCACTGGTTTTTGGTGAGTTCATTGTCATTATGAACAAAAATAAAGTCAAAACCCAATTGTGAGTGTTCGATAATATAATTCAATTTGTGACGAATGAGACGTGTAGTTAGTAAAACAATGATTAGAAATAAAAATGTTGGATTTCCTTCCATTAGATATAAAAAGGGATAATGAGTCTGAAATGCAATGTATTTATTCCATGTAAATTTTAATATCTAGTCATCCCCATGGGAAAATCCAGATATATTTGAATTTTTATGAGATGATGTCTTTTAGAAAAGAAACTGCTGAAATCATCTCTCTCTAACCCTAGAAATAATGATGCAATACTTCAAACAGGATGCTTTAAAAATGTATGATCAGTATGGGGCTAGGTAAAGAAAACCAAGGGAGGTAATTCGGTCTTTTTGAAATGAAATTTATCTTGAACGCTATAACCAGTATGACCAGCCAAATTGACTCATAAATTCGTAATCCACTTGTAACTAACAGTGAAACTCTTCTGTGAATTGAATTTCGAAAAAAAAAAAAATTTACCAAATGGTCAAAAGGGATAATTTGAATTCAGAAGTTATTTCCCTTGAAATTGACATTCTATTTTCTCTGTCTGAATTTAAGAGTTGAGTAGAACCAAAAACTCTTTAAACCTCCAATTTTTATAAAACAAATGTGTGCTATCTTTCTCTTGGCTACATTGATTAGAGTTCTTCACTTTTCCTGAGTGGGTATCATGTGACCTCTAAGTTCTGTGGTTAAGCTTGTTAACCAAAAAAAAAATTTCTTATAATCTTCTTGGAAAAGGTAATAATTCCACAGCAGAAATAATTGCTAGTGTGTCTATGTAAGTAGATTTCTCAATTGAAATGCAACATTATATTGTTTTATGAAACTACAATATCAAATTTCTCTATTTATAAAAACTTTTTGAAAAAAATTGTAAAATGATATTTTCATGCATATATAACAAATAATATTCAAAAGTTTACTGAGGCCACTTGGATTTAAAATTAAAATGAATGCTCTATCTAGTAATTTTGATATATTTATCATATACATATGCATAGAATATATATATATATATATATATATATATATATATATATTAGCCTTTTGTTTTATTTTTGGTTTTAAAATTAAGGTAAATTCTATTTTTCTATAGAAAATTTGATTTGAGGAATTATTTCCACTCTGGAATTATTTTCTGGATCCGAAAATTTCTTCAAATTTTTATCTTCACAGATGACTTGTATTTGTAGTGGTTATCAGAGAGTTTTCTTGTTCCAGGGTGACGCCAACAGCTGTTTTGAGTATTATTATATGAATATGTATTGTTTTCAGCATAAGTGATATTATGTACACAGGGCCGGCTCAAGGTACCAGCAACACAGACAGTCACCAGGGGCTGGGGGTGCCTGTCGTGTGTGAGACAGTTGGACTTACTACCTTTGAGTTATCTAAAATATCTATAAATGAATTATTATTCATTCTATTGATGTGTTGTATCAATCAGTTCAGTATGGTACCAGACTATTAGAACTGCTTTCTTTTACCTGATTATTATAATAAACTTTTTTTCTTATATATTTATTTGGCTCACTGAAGCATTAAAAGGTAATACTATACAGGAATACCTTAATAAGAGTTGTTTCGATTAGTATTGGATTTTATGTAATACTGTTAAGGTATTGCTGTACAAATTAATTTAATTAAGTATAAGCTGAAAACAAAAACTCATAAGACTTTGAGCAGTACAAAACCTTTTGGAACAAATTAACCGCATCCATCAAGATATACCTGTGCTTTGAATTGCGCCAAAGTTCAGCTTTCCCAGGGCACCAAAAGCCCTTAGGCCGGCCCTGTATGTACAGAAAAAACTTACATTTCAACATGGTTATTGTCAAAACCGTATCAAACTAAAGTGTTATAACACTTACCTTTTCTTTTTTTTTTCTTTCTAATCATTGATTGACACGAGAATCTGCAAATATTTTAAAGACCTGTGAAACAAAATATATGGAACTTGTGTTATATAAGATATTTTTACCATTTCTGACTGGCTGAGGTTTGATACTAAGAAAGTCAAAGATGTTTGGAAGGTTTTTTTTTTTTTTTTTTCAAATGTTGAGGTGGTAAAATAAAAAAATTTCAAGGAAAAAAATTGAAATTCTTGTTGCTAGTGTAGTGTTTGCTAAAAAGTAACATTAAAAAAAAAAAAAGAAGTTTACTTAAAATGAAGCAACTTTTGCAAGATTAATTCTTGGATCTGTGGGACGTGCGTGCATATATGTATGTATGTATGTATGTTTGTATGTATGTTTTTATGTATAAATATCTTCAAACCAGAGGCAGACTTTGAACAAAGCTTTCTTCCCACCCGACATTCCACCCCGTGACTTTACTGTGTGCTACTAGTTGAGAGAAAGAAAAGGAAGGATCCCTTTTTTTTTTTCTCCTTTCATAGGTTTTGTGTCCACTTCTGCTTGTCACACTGTGATATTTCTACTTATAACAACACAATTTGTGTACACCCACTCATACATACACACACACACACAGAGGTGAATTACATTGTACAACTTTTTCTTGTTCCTGGGTAATAAGTATGATTTTCTGATCGATTCTATTCAAAAGGTAATGAAAATATCAATTATTCTCTTCAAACTCTCAAACCAGTACAGTGAGAATTTGAAATGTACTTATTTTTCAGTAGGACATTGGATTAATTTGCAACCATATAAAGTAAGAAAAATAACTACCATATTCAACCATGTATAATCTGCTATGAAAGATAATCCACACTCCTCGATTGAGTGTCAATTTCAAATAAAATGAGCATTATTCTGTCAACACAAATATATATAACAATTATGATTCTGTAGATGATACATAACTTGATTTTTTTTTTTTTTTTTTTTCTCAAGCTCAATATTTTTTTGCTGGGGAAAGAAATCCTAATCATTCATGGTGAAATATGGTGCGTATGAATATCATTGTCCTGGTTCAAAAAGCAAAATTTGAAGGGAATAATAGCCATTTTCTATATCTATCACACATAAGCAATTAGAAAATAACACTCACTACCCAGGAACAAAAATCACATTGCACAGTGTTAGGTACCAAGAAAAAATATTGCTTGATATTTTTCAATATTTGCTTTTTTCACTCACTGACATTTATTGGTGGACTTGTTGTGTCCACTTGGCATTGGAAGGAAGTTTCACTTGGTGGCGGACTGGCCCACAGGGATCCGGGAAAATCTCCCAGTGGGCTTTTCTTTAATGGTAGAATATTCATTGGTAGATATGTTTGCTTGGAAAAAGATTTATTTCGCAATTTTTCTTGCTTACTGAAATGTTTTGATTTTAATGATCTTTTTTTTATGTGACAGTTTATTGCCGTTATATAATTATCAAATTTAGACTTTCAGTTTTGTTTCTCTAATGCAAGCATCAAAGTGTAAGTTACTTGAAAGAATGCATTGAATATGCCCAAATGGTTTGTTTTATGATTAAAATTGTGATTCATACTATTTAACATTGATGAATGAAATATTGATGGAACGTGGCATCTTATTTGCTTTCTTAAAACCATTTTTTTTTTCGTTTTTGTTTTTTTAATTTTATTCCTTGGCTAAATTTTAGGATCAAGTGGGCCCTTTTACACATTTTCCTGGTAGAAATTTTAGGCCCAGTCCGCCACTGGTTTCTCTAATCTGTTTTATTCAATTTTTTTTTTTTTCCTCTTCAGTTATGAGAAATTTCCAGTTTAAAAGGTTATGTTATTTTCAATAAGATTTTCTTCTCTTGCTGCATGAACCACTTTTTGTCATCTTGGTCTTCATGCTCAAACTATCCCTGCCGTTAGAAATTTGTTTATCCCTAATTTTCGAATTTCAGGTTAATATATAAACCACAAATGTAGGTAAAAATGACGCAAGTGAAAAACCAGGCAGAAATGGCACATTCAATTGAAATACTAATACCCTAACCTTTTGATTCTTAGCTTCTATATGCATTCATTTATACTCAATGTACAGGGGTTTTTTTGTTTTTTCTCTTTTTTTTCTTTTTTTCTTTTTTTTCTTTTTTTCTTTTTTTTCTTTTTTTCTTTTTTTTTCTTTTTTTTCTTTTTTTTTTCTTTTTTTCTTTTTTTTCTTTTTTTTTCTTTTTTTTTCTTTTTTTCTTTTTTCTTTTTTTTTCTTTTTTTTTCTTTTTTTCTTTTTCTTTTCTTTTTTCTTTTTTTCTTTTTCTTCTTTTTTTCTTTTTCTTTTTTTCTTTTTCTTCTTTTTAGATCATTAGCGTTTTAATCAAGTGTGCCATTTTTTTCCTTAGTTTTTCACATGTGCAATTTTTTTCCAGGGTCATTTTCACCAGGCACTGTAAACTACATTTAAGTAGTGGCTATAAACTTTGTCCATTTTGATGCATTGTGACTTTGCTAAATCCAAAGCTAAAGACTTGTCCGAATTCTTGACCCTTTCTCATGGCTTCAATTCTTTTGCTACATTACCAATTCAAAGTCCATTTTAGTTTATTATTTGCTACTTGTGGGATCAAACAGTTTTTTTTTTTTGTTTTCCTTCTGTTTCAACCCATAAATGCCTATCGGCTTATGTTTAGTCCACCCTGAAAAAAATTGCCATAGAAAATATACTCATGGAAGTAAGCGGATCGTTTTGTTTCGTTCACAAATCCATTTGAATCCCCATGACTTTCATATACCCCATATTTCTGATTATGCCATAATCTGACTTTAGGCTTAGATAGGTTAACGATGCAAATGCACCATATTTTAAACTTATAACAGCATTAGTAGAAACAAATATCAAATCATTCATAAAATCTATAAATGAAAATTACTATGCTTAATTTGATGGCATTTTTTCTTTCCAAAATATTTTGCAATGCTGATGTGACCAAACATATCTCTAATGCCATCTCATTATCTATGATGAAAGATATTACTCTAAAAACTGAGTTCCCTTATTTACTCTTATGAAAAAAAAAACTAGAGAGCTCTGTGTATACTTCTGCCAACGCCATTGTAACTAAAATCTGAATGAAAATCAGTTCACAGATAGTTACAATACAGGGGAGGTAACTGTAAAAATTCCTGGATCTGCCCCAAAATTAACCCATTCTTCCTTCATTGGGAGAGGTAAAAATGATTCAGTCTGTTTTTGTTTTTGAGGAGTTTCAAAATGAATAGAAATTGATGCTGTCAAAAGTTTTAAATAGTATAGTTTCAGTATGAGAAGGGAATTAGATCTATAATTACACTTAGAGGTTTTTTGTTTTTGTTTTTTTTAAATTTAGTTATGAAAAGATTTTTTTGAAATAAAATCACTAACCAATATATATCTCATAATCAAATACAATTGGATAGGTTATTTGTATGGCTACATAATTACTTCCGGAAACTGATAGAAACCTTTTTAAATGTTTGAATATAAAGTAGCAGGTGAAGATGTATGAACTATTATTAATTTTTGAAACTATTTCCTTCTATTCTTGAAACCATGAAGCCGTCTCAAGCTTGAAACAGAAATGGTAGTGCTAAGAGAGATTTTGGTTTTTCAAGTTTTCTCTAATTTTTCTCTATTAACTCTTCAATGCAGAGCATAAAATTTAGAAAAATTCATAGAAGGGACATAATTTCAATCAAGTTATGTCTCTTGAAATATTTCTTTTTTTGTATGAATTTAAGAGTTATTTGTTTCGTTATTTATTCCTGGAGACACCTTGCGGAGTGTACGGCGGTAACCACTCAACATTTTAGTGATATTTTGATTAAATATATATATATATATATATATATATATATATATATATATAGCCAAAACAGTACATTGTAGTGATTTTGAGGGTGCAAACAGTGAAAATTTTAATAGTAATTGGTTAGGGAATGCCATTCAAATAAAACTGCATGGAAGTAATATAGCATATTGAAAAAAAATATGAAATCAACAATGGAAGATTTGTAAAAACAAATTCTTCCCCATCCAGCGAATCATCTGCAATTATTCTGATTGCTATAAACTAATTACAGGATACTAAAAATTCATTGAAAGAAGAAAAAAATGCATGTTTGAAGTGGCTGTCCATAATTTTAAAAGAAAAGCCATCTTGGTTTTCGTTTCAATAATCATTATTTTTAGTGTCTAATATTCTCATTATCCCTCAGAGGGACAAAACAACACTCTGCAATATTTCATATATCAAGAAATGAGTGCTATTTTCTTTTTTATTGAATCACTGTTGCCCCACAAATGACTTGCCAAGTGGGCTACAGATTCTTCTCTGTGTCTCTGGGAACTCTTGGTCATATATTTGTGCTACAACTTTGAAAGTTAACGGGAGTACGTCACTAGGTACTATCTTGAAAGTTTTGGGGGTTTTCTATTTCAAAATATAATTTTAAATTGATTTTTTTTTCCTTCTTTAAGATGACTTATTATTATTATTATTATTATTGATGATATTGATGATGATAATCATAATTATAATAGCAGCAGCAATTGACCCCTTGTAATCTTCCACCCCTCACTCAAGAGCTACTGGTCGACTTGAAACATAAATCTTGAAAGTTCGGATCTTTACAGATGTTTCAATTTGTCAATGGTGGAAATTTTCACTTCATTTTTGTTTCCAATTTAAATGAATAGCTTTCCTCAATTGATCCATAACCCTTGGAGGAGAAGAGACTCTAATTCTTCAATTTTATGTTTTGAATTCGTTGATCCCACTTGTAAATCCTTCCCTACCTGCTTCAGATTTTTGAAGGCGTCCATTCTTTCTGCCCCAGTTACTGGGAGGGTGAACAGGCACGTTGTCTGCAATATATTTAAACCCTTCCCCCTCCCTCAATTTTAGAAGCAGAGTGACAAAACAAGACACGGCATTATATCTCCGAATGGACAATCTGGAAGATTTCGAGAAAATGATTCAAAACAATTGAGTGGCCGCACATGATAAGTGTCCAATGAACCATTTTTTTAGAAAGTTGATAGTGTTATTATTTTTAGTTTGATAATGCTTGTTTTTTTTGTTTTTGTTTTTGTTTTTTTTTCTTTGAGATCAAACAACCTGCATTATGATTCTGATGTGTGATAACTGTCTCAATTTTGATCGCAAATGAAAGGAGAACGATAGGAATAGTGTTATCCCACATAATAGCATTTTCACAATGGGTGTGCGTCCTCTCAATTTTTCGAATCTTCATCTTCAGAATTTTGTTTGAATTCACTATTGGGAAGTTTTTGCTTTATTCTCTTGACATTTTTAAGACTTTGGTACTTTTTTTTCTTTCCTTCTTTTTTTTTTTCAATCTCTTTTTTTTTCTCCCCCCCCCCCAAAAAAAACTTGAAAATAACGGTTTATGATTAGGACTTTTTTACATGAGAAAGAAAGAAAGAACCAAGCTTTTGTTATTTGATATCATTACCAGACAAAATCTGTTAATTCTCTTAGTTCTGACCAAGCAGCATGGAAATTTATGCAACTATAGATACATACTTTTCATTTACTGCGGTTACTCCAGTAGTTATAAACTAATCACGGAGTAGCCACCATGATGATACTAAGAGTTCATTAAGAGAAACATGCACGTTTGAAGTGATTGTCTAAAGTTTCAAAAGAAAAGTCATCTTGGATTCGTTTCAATGACGGTAAAATATAAAATAAGGGTGATCATAACTTTTAATGTCTCAAATTCATTTATTTCTCGACTATCAAGGGAGGTAATAGAATTTATTTTGGAAGTCAAGTTTTTTTAAAGAGTAAAATTAAATTTAGCACTATGGTGGTCCCAATTGTGAAATTCCACACCTTCACTTGGTGTTATTTTATTGGAGCAAACAAATTTTAAATCAATAATTTATTGGATCAAATAACCCCAACCTATTAATCATTCAATTACGCTTGAAATCAAATTATCTCCCTTAGATACATCACCTTGACAGTTGTGGAATAAAGATTCAAGATGCTTTAAGTAATGATTACCAAAAATAGGATCTGCAGACTCAAGAGATTTATTTTTTTCCTTTTGCCTCAAAGTGGGTTAGCTTCTTGCCATTGTCAGTGTTGAACTTGATTTGCATTTTTATTGTTTTTATTATTAGATCAAATACTGTAACCAATGCATTAATTTTGACTGCTAATTACCTTCATCTTAATTATTGCTTTTTATCACAACTAATTGAAATAATTGCTTTTATATAGTACTAATAGTACAACAACAACAAAGATGGTGCATATTTTTGAAATGAAGAGTAGATTTTAGATTTGACTTCTGCTGATCACGAAGTTCTCTTGGCTGAATGTTCAAAGCAGCTGGGCATAAACCAGGATTCCCTCTGGCGAGAGAGATGGAGGTTTAAATCTCACCGTGAGTTTACTCTTCATTTCTGATCCACGCTGATTGCTTGCTGCCATAGGGTGACGGCCCAAGTAGCATTGTAATAAAAACTAAAAAATAAGATGAAGGTAAGAAGTAATCATTGCATATGATAACGTCAGACTATTTGTTCTTGTCTTTACGTTCATTTGTTCACATTGCGGCCATGTACCCTTTGAGCACAATCGGTTTTTCTTTGTTCTTCATTGTGGAATTAGTTCCTAGAACACCCGACAAAAGCTTGAGGGTACGCAGCTGATACGTTTTGAATAAATGAACTGATAGACGAGGAAAATAGTCTAACCATATCACACACAATGATTGACACACCCTGTCTAACATAATTCAGACGAGAACCGAAAGAGATATAGAAGTTGATTTTATATACAAACGATTTTTCTTTCTCCCAGTACTGAACATTCTTGAACAACAGCAGTACAGCTTTTAATATCAGGTGGGGGGGGGAGAATACTAAATTTTAGTCCAACTTAAACGAATAAAAAAAAAATCTTGTTCTGTTATAACTGTTAAAATTTTATTCACAAAATTTTAAAAAAAAAAAAATCAATAATAATAATAATCACAAAGATTTGGGGGATAGTCATTTATTTCGAATGTTTTTGCTCTCCCTACCTGCGAATTCACAGCTTCATAACCAACCACCTCAGCAGAAATATTACAAAATAACTGTCTTCAAGAATTTAGTTAACTTAAAATGAGTTCAAATCCTTTTTATAATTGTCTTTATCGCTTTTTCTTTACAAGGGTTGACCAAATGATGGAAGGGACATAACTCTTATCGATTATTTTTTTTCATTGTTATCTCCCTTACCACCCCGCGCCTACAGCACACTTGGTGACCTAGAAGTCATTGCTTGCAATTATTTTAACTTTCAGTTTTGGCTGTTCAAAGCCGAAAACCGACTTCAGTTTTCTGTACATCATCTTCCACTTGAGCATAACAAGGAGAACAAAATAAACTTGATTTGAAAATGTGTCGACTGTTTAGTCTCTTTATTTCTTACCTGTGGTGTCTAAAATGCACCAGATATGGATACACACATTGCTTTTTTATGTACTTGGATAATGAAGATTTGCATTGAAGTGAATTTGGAGAATAGAATTCTGTTGACCTTGAGTGGAATTTTATCTTATTTTTAATTTAATTATTTTTCTTTTATTTTTCTTTAATTATTTCATTTATTTATTTTTTTTAAATTATTTTATTTTATATTTCTTTTTTTTAAATTTTATTTTTATTTTTTGATTATTTTATTTTATTCTTTTTTTCTTATAAAATCAATTGCATGAATGAAATTCTATTTCCCTACATTAGTCGTGTCCTGGGAGACATCTGTACATTGTTGATGGTTTTTAACTTAGTCATCCACATGATTAACATGGGTTTCAAAGAGTTTTTCCAGACCATTGAACCCAGCTATCACATTTGTATAGTAGACCTGGAAGAAAGGTTGTAGAATGGATTGGCTGAAATATCATCTTAAAACACACACGAAGTTCAATCATACAAAAGAAAAGAAACTCTTCTCCAAACTATAAACAGTATTAATGAGGTTTCATTTTTCTAGGTGGTTGATTGGCTCTCTCTCTGTCACATGAACAGATAGCATCAATAGAGCCAGAGGGTTGAATATTTAAACATTCACTCATGTCTAGAAAAAAAAACTTTTTGTTGTTGAAAACTCCTGGCAAAAATAGGTTTTCAGTGGAGGGTTCAATTTACAATGTAAGTTATGCTAAATTGGTCCTTTTAGTTCATGTGCAGCTGCATCTATGCTCTTTTTTTTTTTTAGTGATCACTACCCCACAAAAGGCAAGGGAAGTAACTTATTCATTGATCAAACCAAATACAAGCCACCAAAAGATGTTGGTCACACGACCGTTTCTTTTTAGCAACTACCTCAACCAGTTTTTTCTTTTTTGAACAGTATATTAAATCCATTAATTTTGATTAATTAGGCTGTCATTCTCAGGCAGTGAACAAACTGTGCAGATCAGAAATAAGAATAAATTCCGGTTCAGATTCAAGAAGAAACCATGGTCAGCAGAATTCCATATCTTGTCTTCTTTTTCTCTACAAGCATCATTTTAGCAATTATTTTATCATTCATTATCTTTTTATTAGCAGCACAAATTGCACCAACTAAAAATCAAGACAAAAGTATACATACATAACATAACATATAAATGTCAATTGTCTGTTCAAGGGAGTTCACACATTTTGCACCATATTCTCAAAGGGTTAACGAACCTTGCCAGACAGGATGAAGGGGTACAATGAATTAAAAATTAATGAGAACTCCTGCCTTAAAGAAATTAAGCACCATCTTCAACCCAGCTGAAGCTTAAAAAATTATAATAATAAATTGAAAAAATAAAATATTTTTCAATTGCCTATCCTTGAAGCAAGTACATGGAAATAATTTTCCTTGTGAAAAAGTAGCAAAGTTGGTTGATCAAAGTGTGTTGTGTGTGTTTTTTTTTTACTTTTATTTACCTACTACCTGTGGAAAGAATCTATATACTCTGAATTTTTCACACACTGCTCCCCGAGTGGAAGAGTCAAGTGTTTTGGATAGCAAACTAGGAAAATCACCTTACTTATTAAATAGAGTAGGTGACATCCACCATTTTATCTAGGGGAAGTGAGGAGGAGGTGGCAGTACACATAAGGGGGGGAAAAAAAAAAAAAGTAAGGTAAGATAAAGCTTCCGATCTCTTTGGAGACAACTCCCAATGGAATACAGAGGCCGGTAATGAAGTTCCAGTTTCTATGTAGCTTAGTGATCTCTAAGTCTGGTTGAGACCAGGACTTTAACTACAAGTTTTTAATGACCTTGGCAGGACACAAGTTCACTGATGGGATCCCTCCACCCTAATCACAACTTAGAGCATGCTCTATTAGTTGAGCCATACTGAGTGCACACGTAAATTTTTCCTAATGAAGAATTTTCCACACTCTTCACTTATACTGGGAATCAAACCCTTCATGGAGTGAGACAGATGTGTTAACCATTACACAATCTGAGCAACTATGTAAAGGCTCTTCAAGATCCTTGATTTTAAGCCTTGTGAAGTGGGTAAGGAGGAAATAAACCTTCATTTTTGCTTATCAAGCCACAATAATGTATTCTTTGAATTAAACAGCACACATACCATATATAAACACTAATGTAATGGTTGACAGACCAATTTGTGAAACAATAATTTAGGGGGTTGAATATCACTGAGGGTATACTTTTGAAAGCTTAGAGCCATAATTTCTACAGCTTTGAAGGCTTTCCTTGTATAACATTCAACTTCACCCAAATTGGAGGTTTTTTTTTTGTTTTGTTTTTTTCAGATGGGTCTCAGAAAAGTCAAACGTTACACAAGTATATATATAGTATCTTAGAACTACCAGCAAGCTTACTATATTCTACCCGATTAATAAACAAAATTTCAATGAAAAAAAAAAAAAAAAAAAAAAAAAGTTTCCTGAATTTCTTAAAAAAATTTATTTGATTGTTCATTTGGGTTTAAAGAAATAAATAACATTCAAAGGATTAGTTTGGGAAAAAAAAAAAAAAAAGGTTTGCAGTTAAGTTAATGTAATATAACATCACTCACTTGAATGATTAATCTTGAAAAATTTCAAATGTGAAGCGTTCAAAATCAAGGAGACAAAAAAGACATGAAGACAACATCAAAATTTAATAAACAGAAAATTTATTTAACACTACTCACCGGAGTATTTTTCCCTTTTAGAGGATTTGGAAAGGAAAAGAAGGAGAAAATAAAAAAAAGGGGGAAGAGTGAATGATGTGAATCAGTAAACAATGTGGAAGACTTTCTCTTACCAATATACAGTGTGAATACCGTCCCATGTAAATGGGATGTTTCTATAGGCAGACTTTTTTGGTTGGGGAGTTTCAGAAACTGACTTTTTCTCACTACACATTTACAACTTACTGCTTGCTTCATCTGTTTATTTTTTTTCTCTTTTCTCCTTTCAAATAGGGAGGGGAGAATATATATAAACAAAAACAAAAAAAAAAAAAAAAACAAGTCTCAAGTCTAGTTGAGACTAGGACCATGCCAATCTACCAAAGGGGTACCTCCACCCTAATCACACAGCTTAGAGTGTAATTAATTAGCTGCTGGGAACACAGGGAAATTTGTCCAAATGAAGAGGAGTTTTCCACACTCTTTGCTCATACTAAGAATCAAACCAAGGACCTTTTGCATGCAAGGCAGATAGGCTAACCATTAAACTATCCAACCGGACATCAACTCAACATAATAGGAATAATTCAGATTACCCATGCAGGATCCTCATTTAACCTGGTGTTTTAGGGGTGCCTTGATAGAAGCAACAATATACCAATTGGGCTAACTTGAGAGTACAAACAAACAAAATGGGAATTTTAATAGTATATAGTGAGGTAATGTCATTGTCCCTTCCCAAACAAAGGGAAGGCCACTCCAAAAGCACTATACTACTGAATATAACCAAGAAATTCAGGGAACATTAGAACTTTAACTGGAACCAAGCTTAACATATCCTAAGAGAACCAACCAGGTTAGAAAAAAAGCAAAGTCTTATTTTTTTTTTCTTAAAGAATATTCATATCTCATTCAAAGTGAAGGTAGTGTAAGTGGTCAATGGCAAGGAGAATTGGATCAAAGAGCAGAGTTCAATCCCCGGCTGAGGCAGTTTGCATTCACTTTGCACTAATGGCCTTGAGAAAAGCATAAATCCATCTATCCCACCTCCTGCTATGCAAAGACCCCAGGTCTTCCAGTAACAGACTGATTACCCATAATATAAGTATAACATCTAACTGAATCCAATTTCAGGGCTAAAATTAAAATGAAAATTTAAGAAAACTCGAATCACAACATATATAAAAGAGTTTCACCCCCCCCCCCCAAATGGGCCCATATCTGGCTGATTTTTTTTTTTCATAGAAGAGTGCCCGGGAAGAAATGATGAAATATTCAATCTGTACCAAAAGATGCCAGATAAAACTTGAAAGGGTTGCTAGATTTGGCCGTAGGGGGAGATAATTCAAGCTTCAAGAGGCTGATATTGATCTTCTGCCCCAGATTCAAATTCAACACTATTCCTATGCCTGTGTTGGGTAAGTCTGAGATAGAACTTGGATTATTTCCCCCATTCTGGCAAATAAAATTAACAGATACACAATCAATTAAACCAAATTCTTGTATTGTTTATAATAATTGTCTTTTGATGGGACAAATCTGTAGTCCTCCCGCCACTAACTCTTAGGGAGGAGAGCAAGTAGAGATGGACTCTCAAAAAACAATTCAAAGGGAAGAGTGTGTCCCCCCAAATAATTCCCAAATTGATAATCAATGGTACAGCAATCAGGCACAGCACCTAAGAGTAATCTTCCTCAACCTCTCATGGTTAAAAGAAAAAAATTTTTTAAATAAAAAAATAAAAAATTTTTTTTAAAAAGAGAGAGAGAAAAAAAGGGAAAAAAAAAAAGGCAGACATGTTGACAGAAACAAAAACGTCACCAAGCTAAGGATAGATTATCTACCACCCAGGGTCCCAAGGTTGAGCTTTAGTAAGGTTCCCCCTGACCTTTATATATTTGGATCCTAATTTGAAAATAAGATTTCTAATATTTCAGACATGGAAACAATTTTTTTTTTTTCTTTCAAATGCATTCACTCTTAGTTCCTCACTCGACAAAAACCTACTCAGCCTAATGGTTAATCAAGAGAGTTGAGCAAGTTTCTGTTATTGATAAACAGTAGCCGTATTTGATTCATTCAATAAGAATGAATGAATGAATGAATGAATGAATGGGGCTGATCGATCGAGTGCCATTTCAGTCAGTACAGATGTGCAGGTTTAGTCATGGACGCTGGGAATGGGATAGGTAAGACAAATTCTAACTCCAGCTGAGATGGTTTGCATTCAATTTGCACTAATGTTCTTGGGAAAGGCATGGATCACCCCCCCCCCCGTCATGAGACGGTAAGGCCCATCAGTCTTACCCTAACATACCTACGTCCAAACAACAGCTAATAAAAAAATGAGAAAGAAAGAAAGAAAAAAAAAAAAAAAAAAAAAAAAAAAAAAAAAAAAAAAACTCATTTTTACCTCACTTTTTAAGATAACCATAAGCAGTTTTGATTGTCAGTCCACTTTTTCTTTTTTTTTTTTTTAAAATCGTCAGGTTCATGTTTCGTTGGCAAAGATGGCCACGGCTCCAGTCCTGAGTAGTGCAACAGTTGCAGAGCACTATAGGGTCCGAAGTCATAACTTGTGCTTGATTCAGAGGAAAGTTGCACAATTTCGTCAGCCTCACTCTCAACCCTGCCTACCCAGGGTCCAGCTGCAAGATATTAGTCTCGCCGACAGACTAGGACACAGTGGGTGACCAGAGCATTCTACGACATGTCTTCACACTCCACAACGCAGAGCTGGTTTGCAATCAGTTCATATCCTAGACTGGATGCAAACCATGGCTACTGAATCCAGTCTGCCCTATTTACTTATTATATAAATATAACTGCAAAATCTAATTTGAGGGGAGGGGGCAAATTCTAAAAAAAAAAAAAAAAAAAAAAAAAAATTCATTATCCATAATAGTTAAAGCTTTTTCTTATGTTTTCACAACATGAAATACTATTTTAACATCAGTTATAATGTCAAAATAACCAACAATAGAAATTATACCAAAACTTATCCACTGATAAAAACAGAATAATTAAAAACAAAACACACAAAGATCAGGATTTTCCAGATTTAATTTTTGGGCACAAACTTACTCTTATTCACTCGTGTAAATTTAGATTTAGACATATAAAAAAAAAAAAAAAGGGGGGGGGGATTTTTTTTTGGAATTTCTTCAGGTCATATTTTGCACACGCGACTCCTAAATAAAAGTGATATGAAATCACACTCAAGGTTATTCCATGATGAATGCAAGAGAAATGGCAGCAGCTGAATTTTCTTCAACGAGATTCTTTGCAAAAAAAAAAAAAAAGAAAAAAAGAAAAAAAGCTGTGCTGCCAACAAAGCCTTCATTAAATGAAGAGGTATGATTTCAGGTCCAACACATGACCATCTGGGTTGATGGTTTCCATTTCAAATGATATAGGATTTTTTCATTGGTGATTTTATTCATTGTTTCTGCAGTAATTGTTGGTTTTTATGGAGCCAAGAGTGCTGGCCTGATACCCAACCCTTTACAAGGCTATCCAGCAACACCTGACTGTAAAGAATATACTACATTTAACACTTATCTGAAAATTCAGGTGATCAAATTGAATCTTCCTCACATGCTGACTTAGATTGTATCAAGTTTTTATAGCTCTAAAATTCATTTTTTTTTTTTAAAATTGACGGTCATTATCAAGGGGAATAACTATTAGATTTATCTCCCTTGGAACTATGAATTGTATAAAAAGTGAATTTTTTTAAAATTCATCGAAGGATCAATTTTTTTAAAAAAATTAATTAATCTAGAAGTTCCACTGTCTATTCCAAGCAATCCATGAATTTAAGAGTTAGAGAAAAAAGAAAATTCTTTGTTCTAAATGAAAACAAATTTTGTGTAAAGCTGTTTTTTCTTCTAGTTATGCTTTCAATACAACCTTCATTAGAAATTACTCAACCTTTGACAGGGGGAGGGGGGGGGGTAAGAACCTTTAATGTCTACTAGCTGAATCCATGTGATTTCCATGGGTGTTGACATGCAAGATTATCCATTATCTCATGCCTCCACCTGTATGTTCTCATTCCCTTATCCTTCTAATCTGTTAACTGCCCAGGTCTGCTAAAAAGTTTCCCACCCCCAGTTAACAACGTAGTCTTTTCTGCCCTTTCACTTCCCAACGTCTTATATAACAACTACTACACCTTTCTCTCCTGTTACTACTTGAAGTGTAACATTCGAAAGATTCAATTCATCTGGTTTAACTAGTCAAAATGCTATTTACGTCACAGATGTCAGCATGACAGACGACAAATGTACATTGCAGATTATTTTTTAACCTTTCAACATCTTCATTAGAAATTACTCAACCTTTGAGGAGGAGACACACACAGTAAGTCCTGTAACATTTATTTGTGTGAGAATTTGGAAAAGATCAGAAAAAAAAAATTTTCTCCAATTGAAAAGCCAATATAGAAATTGGCACTGCAACAAAGTTTTCCTTGTGGCAGCCATACAGTGAAGGTGTTCTTTGTGACTGAAATATTCAATTTCTAACAGTCAATGCCCCCCCCCCATTATAAAAGGATTCATTATGGCATAGTTCGCAATATTATGCAGGTGGGTGGACAAAATTTTTTTTAAACAATCTAGCTCAAAAATCAGGTAAATTAGCAACCATAGATATTGTGGTTCAGTTGGCTTACTTGGACTAACACCTGCATTATAACTGGGAGGAGGAAACTACAAATACAACAGCTGTTTTGGAGAGACTACCAGAATTTGTCTCTTCCAAGATCGCAGAGACAGAAAGCGATTAATTTGTTATGACTCTAGTCATTTCCAGTCCTAAACACCCCGAGTAGTTTCAAGTAAAAATTACATTTACGCATTACAATCGCAATACCGGAACAAAAAAACGAATTCACTAAGACTCAGCAGTTGAGACATAAGTGAGTGATTACACCCGTCTGTCACCCATCAAACGTTCTGTCATTCAGTATGAAACCGATATCTTCACCATTTAAAATTCTATCAAGAAACCAATCATTTGCTTTCATTTGTTATTAAAGAAACACTGATTTCTTGATAGCAAGTCTGCTGGAATAAGAAAGAGGGAGGGGAAAAAAAAAAAAAAAAAAAAAAAAAAAAGGGAGGGAACCAAGTAGACATTTTTCTTACTCGCATATTTCATTCATATCAATCAAAGCCAATCAAAATTAAACAAGGAAAAAAAAATAAAGTTTTGGTGGGCCTATTCTAGATTTTACCAAGCTATATAAACCCAGTTTTCACAACTGCTATTTTGCAGGCAAGCGGTCATCAGAACTTGCATTATGGCAGTCCAAAACATTCATCCGTCACATTCTAAATCTTCAGTCTAAAGAAGAAAAAGTCATGAAAGCCAAGGCCGATTTGAATGCTGCAAATCATATCCTTCAAAACACAAGTGAATTAACAAAGACCTCAGCAGTTAGCCCACATCTTAGCAACTGCTGCCCATCTGAACCTTTCTGTCACTCAGTATACAGGATGCTGTCAAGAAAAGTTCATTTGTCAGTGAACTGTAGAAAGTTATGCCAGGCTGTCCAAACCTTATACAAGCCATTACTGCTGAACGTCTTTGCTCTGAAGACAGCTTGTACCAACTCAGGACCAGCAAGAGAATTTTTGTTCTGAATTTTGTGACTCTCTCCAAAATAAATACATACATGTCCAAGGTAAATAAGGTAAAGCATCAGTCTGCTAAGAGATAACTTATCAAAGTATATCCAGCCAGTGACAAAATACTTGTTTTCTTTGTATGCATTGGCTTAGTGATCCTTGTAAGATCAGACCAGATTTTAAACTTGCAAGATTTTATGGCCACCAAGTCAACAGAAGGTATGCCTGCATCCTAATCACATAGCTTAGAGTGTACAGGGAGATTTGTCTCTTCACTTATGCCAGGAATCGAACCTGGGACCTTCTGCATGTGGAGGCAGATATGCTAACCATTACATGATCCAAGCAAACATATACAAGTCCAGCTGGAAAGTTTTTAAAAAGAACCAATGCAGCTCATCCAGAACTAGGGAACATCTCATTATTTTCTAATTGACTTTACAAAACATTTATGGCAATCTTTGGTTCAATGTCAGCCAGAAAGAACAACCATTTTGAATGGCTAGGTTTTTCAATCAATTAAGAAATTTTTAAAAATAAAAAATAAAAAGCCAGATTTCATTTCCAGGTAGCTGTACAAATGCAGAAAATTCACCCAGAGGCTCCAAAAAGTGTAAATACACAACATTGATCAGAAAATAATGAAAATAAAACCATTGTTTTAGATCTAAAGATACCATTCTTTATATAGAAATATAAAATATAATATATCATTTTTAGGTATACAGTCATCTGGAAATGGAATCTAGCCTACTTCAGCCATTTAAAAACGTGACTTTCTCTCACCAACATCAAACCAGATATCGCCCATTTTTGCATATCTTATATGATCTGGAACTTAGCATTCAAAAAGTTATTTCAAGTAAAAAGAAACATTTCAATCTGACTCATTTCTTTCAAAAGAAAGGAAAATTCAAACAAAAAATATATTTCTTTACACAAAAGTTATTTCAATTGTTTCAGTTGACAAGAAAATTGTTAATATCTGTACATTTCTTATCAGACATCTTTCACCAATAGAGCTTGTCGATTTGATCATTTCTAACATGTTCATATGTCTTGCCACTTTACTCCTTTTGAAAAAGGTGCCACTCAGTCTGAACAATTTATATCACCTCACTTGCCAGTAGGTAACACAAATTCCTAATCAAAGAAAAGTGCAGTCTCTTACAGTTGCAAAAATTCAACAAAGCCTCAAAACAAAAAAGCTGATACCTAAACAAAGATGAATTTCTTCAAACGATACTAACCCTTATTAAAGGATAAAGCTGAAATGTCTGCAACAGCCGGGGGTCCCTAATGCCCAAGGCAAGCTGCCCTTTAAAGTATAGTATTATCTTTTGTTTTCCAGTAAGAGATTTGTTTGCCAAATGTTACATTGTCCAGAACACAGCAAGAGGATAAGTAAAACTCTAGCTAAGTCTACAAATTCTTTGATTTCAAAATGGAGTAGGTTTAACTAGAGTTTGGTTAACCTACTATTAATTTATGTAGACAGCCAAACATGAATTACTTTATGTAGAAATATTGCATAAAAGTCTTGACGCAGTTATTTCCCCTTAGTATTTGTGATAAAAATCTCTACTACAATAAATTCTTTTTTTTAAAAAGCACAGTAAGTAAGGGTATTCATCTGCCTTCCCATGAGGACAGTAGGCGACACAGGGTCAAGTCTAATGTGGGGAGACTCAAGCATGTACATAAGTACAGACAAGAATTGTCAAGTTCTTCAGCACTTGTTTTTTGGGATTAACCCTGAACCTAGTCCTCTTTGTGTATAAAGTCTCCTGGAATCAGACAAAAAAAAAAAAAAAAAAAAAAAAGTTGCATTAAAATTTTTTGGAAAATATTAAAATTAACTGATCTGATAGATTTCATGTCCAACTCGGCCTTTCAAAGAAAATATTCAATAAAATAGAACCAAGAAATTTCAACTAAATATACACGGGTGAATAAGCAACTGGCACAGCCTTCATTTGGCTAATGCAGGTCAATTTTAAAACTGTCATATGCTCTTAAAAGATCTTAAAATGTAAAAAAGGGTGTTAAGCAAAAAAAACATTTTGGAGCCTACGTATTCAGTCAAGCATACTTTTGGTAGTCAGAGAAATGCAGATTCAAGTTCTGAGAGATTTCAATAATACGAGGCGTTTTATGTCCGGGTTTCATAAACTGAACATATAAAAAAAAAAAAAATATATAGATTCTTTTTTCAGTCCCCGCCCCCTCCCTGGAATGATTGCCATTGTGCAAGATTAGTGGTTTCTTGACCAGCCCCAAAGAACTGGAGCCGAAAGAAAAAAAAAAGAAAAAAAAAAAAAAAAAAAAAAAATGGTGTTGCAGCAGTGGTGTTGGTAGTAGTAGTAGTCGAGTGATAACAGAACGGCAGAGTTTTTAGTGGAACAAGATGAACAGCGGGAGTGGAAGGAGAGAAGTCAGGTAAACCATTTCAGCCCTCATTTTCAGCCTTTTACTTTCTCTTGTGAAGCAAAGTTATTGTTTGTTACATTGACTTGTCAAATCCTTTGATCCACTGTTGTTGTTTTGGCCTGGAAGAGAAAGAAAAAAAAAAAGTGAATAGTCAAAAACAGGGTTGCCAATTTAGAGGGTTTTTTTTTTCCTCAATTTTTAAAATGTGGGAATCACCGCCAACCATAAGTTGAAAAATGCTTCCACGTAGGAAAAAAAAAAAAAAAAAAAAAAAAAAAATTAAATTTAAAAAGATTAAGTAAAATTTAAAAAAAATTAGAATGAATAAACGGGGGGGGGGGGGTACCAATGCCAAAAAAAAAAAAAAAAAAAGGGAGTGCCAATGAAAAAAAAAAAAAAAGGGGGGCACCAATGTCAAAAAAGGACTAATTTTCAAAAGAGTGGGGAGTGGGGATGTATAAAGCGGAAAGTTCCTTTTACTGACCAATAAGAAAACTCAATTTTGACAATTCAAGATGTAAAAAAATTTTGACCAATAAATATGTCAAAAAAAATTCCCTCCCATTTTGTCCTAGAAGTGGACAAAAATTACCTCTCATTTTGGACCCCTAAGAGGGAAAAAAAATTCCAGATTTTGACCACTAAAAGTAAAAAAAAATTCCATTTGATTTCAACCTTGAGGGAACTTATTTCATGGGGGGGTGGAATCAATAATGAACTTTCATTTTTCAATTTTAGGTATCAAAATATAGGGAAATTTTTTCTTGGTGTTGGCATCAGAGGGGGAGAAAGAAAAAAAATCTCCCTCTCAGATTTGTCAACATAACCTCTAACACCCTATTTCCGTGTTTTGGGAAAAATGTTCAACTGTACTACATCAAAACATGCACTAATCAAAACACCACTATTCAAGGTATCCATGCATGACGAATAATCATGATTTGTGACGTTAAAAAAAAAAATGTGATTCTTTCTGAATGAAGAATGCAATCTACGTTACATTTTTATCTCCAAAGATCGATTCAAGAAAGAAATTTAGATGGAATTATTTTTTTGATGACATAATAGAGGAATAGCTTTCACCTTTAATGTCTTATGTAATTAGACCCCCCCCCCCGATTGAAAACGGAGTGGAGGAGTAAAAAAACTAATTTGCTAAAAACACTTGTGATAAAGCTGTACCCATAGAAAACTCAGATTTGTATAAGGTAGTTTTTCTGGTTGTTGCGTACAGACTTGGCAAATTATGAGATTTATGTCCAACCTCGAAATCTTTTTCAAGTTCATTCTGGGGAAATAACTCATCTTAATCGTTGGACCCTTCAATTTCATATTGGAAATTAAAGATGGGAAATTAACATGCTGATTTATTTGGATAATAAATTTCTAGATCCACATTTAAATAAAATTCAAGATTTGCTATAAATTCAATGGTTGCTTTGTTTGGTTACTATTAAAAGTGAATACTTACCAGAAAGTCTCTTCATAGCAGCTGCTCTCTCTACAGCATCAAAGTACCACACAGTAATTGCATAACTAAAGAAAAATAACCAAACTAAATATTTAGTGTATGTTCATAACATGAGATGGCAAAGTGTTTAATACAATACCAATGTAGATCATCTTGCCTTTTTATTTATAAATACAGAGAAAGCCGTTTGTGATTACTTCAGGACAGGGACTTTTAGATAACCAGCTGTCAAAATTAAACTAAGGATGTAAAAATTGGAACAATTTACATGAATTATAAATCCAGAGTTAAATTCATCAATTTCACAGAAAGTTAAAAAAAAAAAAATATTAAAAGATTGATAAACTATTTTTAATGTTTAAGACTGATTTTGATGACCATAACAGTTTAACAACATTAGAGTGATTTTACTGAATCATTTCTTCATTAAAATTAATTTTACCGTAATTTGGCTTGCAACAGGAAATGCCCATCATGAAATTTCTCAGATTACACAGAAAATGAACAGAAAGATTGCTAAAAAAATGACGATTCAAAACAACCTACTTTTATTTGTACCTTAGAGAATCATAGGTAAAATACCTTATTCATTAAGTCCTGCACTGGTTTTAATACTCAGCTCAAATTATTCAAAAGTGCCAATGGCCAATCAGTTAACAGCACAGAAAAATAGACTGGGCAAGCCAAGTTCAGACTAGCACTAATGCCCTTGGGAAAGCCATGAATCCAACTTCTCCCCTCTGCTATGAAGGAAATAGCATAGGTGAAGTGAATGACAGCTTCAGCTGCTTGTCAACCAAGTCCAATTTCACACATCACAAAACCCCAAGAATTCAGAGATGAGGAAAATTGTGATAGATGAAGATAGGGCAGGGATATCTGTGACTGTGGCCAGCATAAAGATATCTACCATACAAAGTACTATTTAGTGTATATTCGGAAGTTCAATTCTTCAAGTCTTTATAATAATTTCATCAGGTGTACAAAATTTTTATGTACCACATATCTCTTGATAAGGTGACACTTGAACCATAGAGGGGAAAAAAAGAGAAAGAATTGGGATGGCTTGATAGCTTTGTTTTTGTATCTGGCCTAAAACCATGAAATTTAGGCTGAGTTTGGGGTCCCATATCGCCTTAACAGATAAAATATGGTAATTAAAACTCGATTCGAACATGTTGGCATGACTACGCTATAAGAGTTATCTCCCTTACATTGACTCGAATCAGTTATTTTACTTCCTTTTAAGCCGTCTCTAAACGAGTTATATTTTAATAGCCATGTGACTGAAAATGTAACTACATTATAAAAAAAATGCAATTGGTCAAAATCCCCAGGTCAGAAGGTCACGAGTCCAGAGTCATGGAAACATCAATGTTTGTAAACAAAATGCACATGTCTGCAGCCAGTATATCAGTCACTAGTGTTCTAAAGGGTTAATTAGTAATATGTAAACACAGGTTGTTACCAGAATGTAGCACTAAGCATTATACAAATTGCAAATATGATTTTAACAACTGTGGAGGTCCGATAAATTTTGTGTTAAAACAGATTCAAGGCATAAACCTCAATTCTTGAAAAATGTCAGCAAGCTTACCGGCATCTTTTGGCAGCCTGAACCTCATGAGGATTTCTGCGATCCGACCAGAAGAAAACAAGACGATCAAATTGGGGAACGATGTTGGCAACAGTTTCTTGGCCCTCAGGGAAGATCCGTAATAATCCACCATCAGTCTGAAAGTGGGGGGAGGAGGGTGGAAAAAATTTTTGAAGATAAAAATTATAACTGACAAGCCGATATTTGAAATAAATGATCAGGATAAATTGCTGACAAGAGAAAGAATAAAACTAATAGATAGAAATTGGAAGGGTGTTTAATTCAATTTGTTTTTAAAAGTGATGTTCGAGACAAGTTTTTTTTTACCCACAATCTTGGAAAAATGTCAAGTGCACATGGCTTTAAAATTTAGCAGAAACTTGACCAGCTCAGTTACCATCTTTTAGTATGTTCCAAGCTCAGAAGAATACTGGTATTAATACCCATAAGTTGAAGTGCATTAACTCTAGTAAAAATATCAGAAAACCTTGTTGACCTTTCGTCAAATGGCGAAAGTTTTTACTATTTATCATTTGTTTCTGTACGAGATGCAAAGTGGCGTCACTTAATGAGGAGAATGGAATTGGCACTCATGCCCTTGGGGAAGACATGAATCTATGTTCCAGCCCCACAACTATAGGTAGGTAGAATAGGACGAATGGGGTCCATTAGCTGTCCATAAAACTAACATGTAAAAATTCATAGGGTTGAGAAGGAAAAAAAAAATACTCACGTCGACATTCCAATTTCTATTCATGTAGTAAATGCAGGTCATACATCTACCGTCAGCATTTGGATTATCTATGTGGCGGAGATATTTTGTATCTTTACCAGGATAGCAAGCGACCATCCCCTGAAATTAGATCAAAAATCCAAGATGTTAAGAAATAAATTTGAGCACAGCAATACCTTTGGTAATATCATTTCACAAAAGCCTGTTTCACATGTACGGCAGTTCGATAAATACAGATTTCCCCAATTATGATGATGATATGAGGATGGTAGACACCTAAAATGACCTAGCTCCAGAATAGCTAAATTTTTTCACAGCCATTATGATCCAGTCAGCATTCTTGGATCCCAATACCCATGTTACAACCGGTGTGTGTTTGTGGGGGGCATCTATTTTAGGATAAAGATCAGTCAAGATTGCAAATCAAGAAGTCATAATAAATTTGGTTCCATGTTGGCTGCTTATGCAACCATATGCTGTTTCCAAGTGCTCATTTAGAGCGACCATCCAAATTCAATCTGTTGAAGAGTTTCTTTCATAATATCAGACATTTGAATACACAGGAAAACTAGGAATTTGCAGAGGCAAACGTATCAGAAGCGAATCAAAGTAGAAAGTCACATGTTTTTCATTCAACCGCTATTAATTTTTTTAATAATATTTTCTTTCATTTAATTTTGGTCGTATCTTTATTACAACTACTGACAGTCTACAGCAGCAAGTAAACTTGAATTTGTAAATAAACAATAAGCTTTGGGCAAGACTAACTCACATTGCTTTTGTCACAAGGGACCCTTATAAAAAGGGATACAAGTTAGAAGTCTCACACAGAGCACCTATGTATTTATTGTAAATTTTTTTCTTTACCAAATCTCGTTGGATGTTAGAGTCTTATTCTGACAGATTTTGATTCTCCAGAATGTAGTTTTTTTTTTTTACGTTTTTACTTCATTTTCGATATTTTCCAGTGGGAAACACTAGTGATGTCATAATAGCATTTTTCTGACCATATTCTCAGATTTTTTTTTTTTCTTCCTTTACAACTTCAAACTTTGACGTCAAGGTTGTTCAATTATTGACTGCGATGGAAAGTTTATCGCGGGAAATAGCAATACACAAAGAGGGTAAAACAGTGCATTCACACCTGCTGTATTCTAAAGCCCATTCTATACCAATCTAATGGTGTGAAGAAGGTGGGGGTTTTTTTTATGTAAACGCGTACTTACCAAGGAAATTACGTCTAACTTGTAAACTGTCCTGGATGCTTAATAAGGGCAAGTGTTGGGTAACTCTAGTCAGTAGTACTAAACAGCTAGTTTAGTAGCTTTAAAGTCAATAATTACGTCTAGTAATATCAGTTTGAAAATCGCAAGTGTTACTTAGCAGACTAGTGACAGAATGACACATCGCAGCCCAGAAACAATGTTTACTGCTGCTAGAGTTTTCCTCACAACCGATAACATTTTGTTTTTAAAATACTTTCCTAATGGCAGATCCGGTTAGGACGCATTCTTTGGCAATCCTTCGTTTCGTAGAGGCAAAAATGTAAACCATTGTTGAAATCGACTACGGATGCGCACAAAATGGCAAAAACTCTTGTTACACCGGGTGATATTGAGCAAAAATGTATAACTTGTTTAGGACATTTTTTAAATTTCCTTTCGTGAATTTTTCATGCTCACTCACTAGATATTAACAGCGCATAAGAGGACAAACGTTGAATTTCCAACCGTGAAATTTCGCAGATGAAAAAAAAAAAGGATAAGAAAAAAGCTTTTCATCCGTCACCGTTCACACTTAGTTCCGGTGTCAAAGGAGTTTTCGTACTCAGTCTTTTCTATGAAATGAATTTTGATAAAAAGGTATGAACCAAAATATGAATTTTAAGATAACAATTCTTAAATTATTTAAGAGATTTTAAAAAACAATATAAAACATACAAATGTAACAATATATTTATTTATATGAGATTATATTAATTGAATTATTCAATTAGTCAAAATTTTATAAACCCAATTAACAGAGACCGTACATAAGAGAGTGTATGGTGACCTAGCCTGAAAAAATAAAGCGTTTGTGGTATCCAAGAAACTTCCGTCAAGTCATACGTCACGAAATTTTTATGGCGTAAAAAGATGAAAAGATATCCATCTCAGTGACTGAGTGGAGATTGTATATTTCAAAAGTTTATTTTGACAATATGAAGTAATTTTCCAAATAATTATATTGTAGATATGCAAAATATGAAAGATTTAAAAAAAATTTATGATAAATCTTGTAGAGAAATATATGTTTACATTTTATATTGGTATCGATTTCATAGAGTTATAGTCCAAACATTTTTAAATTTTGTGAATGAATGAATACAGAAATATACATTTCATTTTCTTATATGGGGGCACATTTTTTTTTAAATTGACACCGGAACGAAGTATAGACGGTGACGCGTGAAAAGCGTCCTTTTCAAATCAGCGAAATGTCACGGTCAGAAATTCAACTTTTAATGATTATTCAAGTAAATCGGGTGGTCCAAATAGAATAAGGGGGGGGGGTTGTCGGGTTGCACCATTAGTTACCACACTAGGTGACGTCAATGTCAATACTGAATTTTTTCTACAAAACAAAACCAACTTACATTTACAATATACAGTACAGTTGAAACTTAAAACCATTAAAAAATGTAACTGCCTAAATGAAATGGCTTTGAAACAGACACTGAATTACATCCTGTTGGGCTATTAGTTTAAAGTTTCAACTATTAGCACGATTTGACTATACTGGTAAATTAAATCTGGACTTTACTCGAAAATCTTTAAAAAAGAAAAAAAAAAAGTTTACTTCTAACCGAAATCCCCGAAGCTACAAAATAACTTATCCATATATTGCTACCAGCTAAGTGAGTGGGCTAAACAAGTCTAAGCTACTACGCATTAAATTTCAGAATTGACGAATTCATATATACTCGTGTTGGAGTTTAATTTAGTCTAGGAGAAATTAAACTTGAAAAGTCGGATATCTAAAAAAAAAAAAAAAATTGAATGAAAAGATAGGGCTTACAATGAATTTTAATGATTCAAACATTAGTAAACATTCGCACAGAGCATTAGCGTCCTTTTACTCATCAAAATAACAACCGTGGACGTCTTTTACAGCAGGTCTGTTTGTACTCTTTTAGAGACATGTGCACTTATTGCACGTAGTTTCTAGGTACAATAAGTACCCGGATTAGGAACGTCCAACGTACGAACAAATCGTACTTACGAACGGACTGCCACCCCCAACCCCGCATCAAGTCGTGTCGTATGTAGTTATGTTTAAGATGTTTTAGAAGTGTTTCGACTGATTTATATACTATAGGATTATACTAACTGACATTAAATATGAATCGTATGTACGTAGTACCTGGTCTGAAATACTTACCTAACCTACTAATTTGACTTGAAGACTGACTACTAAGAACGGATATCAATTGTAACCCGAGAAATACCAGTTCAAGCTAAGAAAGGATGACTAATTTTGTTATTGGATTTTTGAAGCGTCAACCTTCAGCGGTTTTTCACTTTAATCGATAAAGTTTACAGGACCAGGGCCCCATGACCCCAAGGGCAAGCAGAACAACTTCTGCACCCTTTAAAAGTTTAGTATTATCTAGTATCTCGGGCTTCATATCAGGAGATTTCCCTATTTTAACTGTTTTAAACAGTTAAATTTATCAATTTTCCTCATTTGTATCAGGCATGACAAGGTTCCCTAGCACTTTGCACCCGGGCGACTTAGTGTTGCCGGCAACTAAGACAAAATGAAAAAGCAAGACGAACCCCCTTCTCATGGGAGACTTTGTAAATTTGAATAAGACATTCAGATTTGCTACAAATTATTTCGGGTTCAACAAAATACATATGAAATGCTAAATAGGAAAATAGGAAGTTTGTTTTGCTCAGCTACTTTGAACACTTTGTTGCACAAGGGACAGATTTTCAGGTTGCCCAGAGTCATATGTCAGCTTTTAATATATTCGTCTTAGGGCCTGCTTTCTAGGCTGCGATGCCCAATAGGGAACATTTTTTGGCAGGGTCCCCCTAGCTAACAGTCTGCAGAATCTTATAAATAAAAATAAACTCAATATCTCTACGGCACAACGGAAAGCAATCAACGTGCACCTGAAAATTTCGCAGAAAATTTTACGCTCCTATTGATTAACATTATATAATTTCAATACAATAAAAAATGTAGACAGTGTAAACAAAGTTGAATCTAAGAAAATTAACATTGTTGCTGTTCGGTAAATCACCGTGTACGTCTGCTATGTCGTGTCTTGTATCTAACAAGACAAGAATATACCAAAGTGAGAGGCCCCACGATTCAGTTGGCTTAAAACCGGCCCTGACTTGGTGATTAATTCGATCTAAATAGATTCCTAAAATATTCCCAATGAAGCGCAAAATTAAAGTTGTAATTTCACGGGTATATATCGAATTCTACAAGTTTTATTTTTTTTTACGTGATCTTGATAAAAGGAGTTTTTTTTTCTCCAGAATAAAAACAGAGTTACTGAAATACTCAAGATCAGTTTTAATAACTGAGAATGTCGCAGATTCAAAAATATACAAATACACGTGGCGTAGATGGAATCTACGCCACGTGTATTTATTTATGCGTTGTCTGTAAAAGGGTTGATAAGTAGAGATTTATCATCATGGTAAATATCCTGAAAAGTTTCGTTCATAGATATATTTCGGTATAATTCATTTATGTTACAGTAGATAAAGTAAAAGTAAAGACTTGAAGTCGATTTCATGTACTATCATTTTTTTTACGCCACAATAAATAGGGAAAACGAAAACAGCTTTAATAAGGAAAACGAGAACGCTAACAATTTTTTTAGTCAAGTCAACTCCCACTCAAAGACAGGAATTGCGGAGTATACCTACTTTTCACGCAAAATGAAAAACATTTTCTTCACTGCTCCCACTTAATGGAAGTATTTAATTAATTTCTTCACTCACCTTTGTTCGCCCATTTATGTTATAGGACCCTAATTTGCCCTTACATAAAAGGACGAGCCTATCCACACACTCCATGAGCAATTTAATGTTCTCACAGTTCTCTTCGTTACCATCCACCCACATAATCATATCGCTACGAATGGTGGAATTATTCGTAGAACCGTCCGTATTTGTCGAGCCAACAAGCTGGCCTTGCGAAAAAATCCCAGAGTCGTGAAAACCTTTCACTTCGTTCAGGATTTTTAGGCCCTGTTCCTCGCCAAGGAAATTATCTACAAGACATATCCCGTATTTATCCATACATTCTATGACATAATGGTGCAGTTCATGTATCCTTTCCGTAAGAGCTTGGTCGAGTTCGACTCTAGGCGCATCACGGACCTCCGGGGCCGTATTGTTAGAGTTACTACTACCGCTATTGGCATTTTCTCGGTCGAACGAGGCATCATTATCGTTTTTGGGGGCTTGTGGCTTGTTTTTCCTCTTTTTATGGGAACCAGATCTTTTGCCGTGTTGGTTTTGACGTCTTTCATTTGTTGTAGTAACCTCGGGGACTTGCGGAGCACATTTTTCGGTTGTGACTGCCACTGTCGCTTTCGTAGAACTAGTTGTACCTGTAGTTAGGGATTTCTTATTTTTGTCACAACGACCTTTTGATGAAACTGGACGTCCTGATTTCGTAGTTTTGTCGTAAGATTCTTCTTGAGAACGATTGTCGCGCAGTTTTGTTTCTGATGAAGGGTTATCATTAATATTTGAACTTGCTCCGGCTACGACGGCGCTTTTGCTTGCGTTAGAGCCTGTTTGTTCCGTTTTTTTCGAAAGAGCTTTCTTGCAGGACAATTTGTGAACTTTCCAGTCGGTCTTTTGGTGTTCATGGCTGCAGTACCAGGCACTCCTACAGCCGGCACAAAGCGACAGGTTTTCTAAAGTCCCACAAAGTTGACAAATTTTGTTAGTTATTGACATTTTCAAACGTTGTCGGCCATTTTCGGACTTGAAACGAAGCTATTCTCTCCTATTATACTTTCGTATTTGTCACTGTCCGTTCAGTTTTATGCAAATCCAATCGTATCCTTTTACACTTTTTATTTTAATGCATGTTATAATGCTAGACTTAATAATTATTCATGCATGAAATAAAAAAATCCGCGGAAATCAATAATATCCACCGCAATAACCGAATTACGAAATAAAGGCTTCACCACCTTGTCATTTTCTAGTTTTGTTCTGTATACTGAACAGAGTTGGTATTGTTTTAGAATACAACTTCGTCGTGTAAAATGTATAATTATCACTTTTTCTTTTCTTTTTTTTGGTTCACACGCCAAATATATTATTCATATTAACGTCTGTAAGGGTCAAGTGTCGATATTATACAGTAATCCAGGTCAATTCACAACTTATAGGAGGCGCCATTGTCAAGTTACTCTCAGGCACGTCACTGAACTAAACCGAAAATGTTATTTACTTTTTGCCAAAGATTTCTGGCGAGCTTTCGTTTTATGTTGGTAAAACGGAAGACGACTCCCACTAGGTGAAACAATCGCCTTATGATAATTACGGATGCGTAGAAAGCATACAATGGGCTACAGAATCATGCTTTTGTAAATCATGATTATTTACTTCGATGGTCTTTCGTTATGTTTAGTCTTAAGCCTAAAATTGTTATAGTGGTAGTAGACTTCAGGAATATAGACAATTAGGGAAGTAACCAATATTGATAATAACAGATGTATTCGTTTCATTCACCTTCGTATGTCGTAATTAACAAGACAACCCTGTGACCCATTGGATCAGCCTTTGAAAAAATAGTACAATCTGATATGATCAGGGAGAATTCTGATTTTTTTACACATTTGCAAATGAACCAAGGAGACTACTATATAATTAGCATTTAATTGTTATCTCCCTTTACAAATCAGTCATTATAATATAAGTAAGGAGTGTGCGAACGCAGACCTCACACTAATATTCATTTGTTAATTAACCTGATTTTTTTTGCATTCTTCAAATGCATTACTTTAATTGAATGCATCTAGTACAATTCGCAGTTTCAGCTACTCAGAGGTCACATACAGATAAACGAAATCCGACTTGTAGTATCAAATAGACGTACATGCATTCCAAAAGTAATAAATTACTTAAACAAAATTTTATACTTAAATTGCTGAAATACATATGTGAAATCAATGTCTACATCGTAGTTGTCAGCTGTCATGAAATTTCCAAGGGTCCAGACAGTAATTTATAAATATCTCGCTTAGGTTCTCCATTATGTTGATGATACTGGGAACCAGTGTTCCGCTACTGTAATTCTCCATTATGAATTCAAATGATCTACTCAGGACTGGATCCAGGATCTTGAGAGGGCGGAGGTCAATTTTTTTTTTTTTCTCTCTACATTTGTCTTACTATTTTTGTCTTTAAGGCTAATTTATGAATACTTAAGATAATTTATTTTATAAAATTTCTTTATCTAGATATTTTTTAACAACCTGGATTGTTCTTTTCCTGAGCAGGCTAGGGGGCGGGGGATTTGATCCTCCTGTATCCATGACTGCTACTACAGATTGAACCTTTTTTCATCCAGCAAGCTAGGGACCAGATGCTGAGGGTAAAAAGATAGCAAAATGAGGCATTCACCGTATCACTGGTACTATTACAACTTACATAGGCATAAACCTAGTTCAGGATTACTGAACTTCTGTAAGAAAAAGTGCTAGTCGGTCAAGAGACTGGAGAGTGCTCAAGCTGTGACGTCTTGGGCTGTCACTGTTTGTAGTAACCCCTTGATCTCTGACCTCTATGAGATTACCAGGGATGGCGGAGGGAATAGCCTCTTTGACCCCCCCCCTCATCCTGGGTAGCATAATAACATCTGGGTTGTTTTTGCAAACAAATCATTTTACATGTTCCTGTTCACGCTCTTCTAAGGTATCATGGGATATCAAACGATACCATAGCTGACTTGTCTGTCAAGGCATATCCTGTTATCAACCTTTAAAAGACCTTGAAAAGATCACAACCTTTCTATTAAATATTCAAGTGAACCTCCGTAGCCCCATGAATGGCCCACCCGACCAACCACTTAAGTGGGCTACAGATTCCTCTGTGTCTGCTGTAAAGATAGATATTGTAAAACTTGTCAGTTTAGCTCATTTGATGAGACACCAGCCTACCAATCAGTTGGTTGTGATTTCAAATCACGGTAGAGAAATGTTAGTTTTATAAATGTATCCATTTATTAGAAATGAGTACTTGCGCACTATTAATATAAATTTTGGTTGGTATGCAAGACTTGTCAATTTAGCTCAGATAGTAGGAGACATGACTACCAAACCAATCTGTTGGTTGTGATTTCAAATCACGATGAGGAATGTTAATTTTCACTTCACCAAGTAAGGATTATTGTTGTTGTTGTTGTTCTCACAGCAGAAGATCAGAGTCAACTCCAGGTTTGTTCAGGAGTTTGATATTAGAGTAATTATGACCTGTGTTCCCTCTAAGTTGCATGCAAGAAAAAATTATGCCATGTAGAGAAATTTTAATGTCACACACGATATAGGATTATATGATTATGAATAAATAAAATAGGAAAAATCAATACACTGAATAAATCATTTATTATACACATTGTAATAAGTAACTGACCTTTTGTTTCATAAGCTTTAGACAAAAAAATCAATGATCATCTTAAAAGTAAGAATATTTCCTGCACCCTCCACTTTATTTGTTCACAGGCTTTTTGGTCCCACACAGTCTATGAAGAAATTAGAGGGAACATTGATTATGACCCACAAATCCAACAAATTCACTCTTTTTTTTTTTTTGCCTCAAAAGAGAAAATGCTTTTAGATATGCCACAGTCACCAGTTTTTGAAAAAAGTTTCCATTCCCATATTTATTCATCGAGAAGCGGCACACGCTATCATGTTACTATCATGTACAAATGTTAATAAAAGTAAAAATAAATGTGCATCGGCCATCTTCCAGGAGTGAGGCAAGGGGGAAAATCGAACTTGTACCCCTCGGATCGGGCCTTCTCACCAAGGGTGATGAGGTTTGAAAGTTGGAATCTTATAGAGGCCAGAGATCAAGGGCTCACGATGAAAATATCAGCAGCTTAGGACAAGTCACAGCTTAAGTACACCCGAGTCCCTTACCTGACAACCAACATCCGGAAATATCTTTTTGATCCCCCTTCCTTCCCCTGATGAAAAGTGGCAACTGACACCCATGTGAACACGTCTTCAATAGCAGGAGGTAAACAACAAACAAAAGGTACAAAGCAGATTATAATGAAATTCACTAAGCAACTGGTAATTTGGCAGATTCATCTTGTTATGTATTTAATCCAAGGTAAAATCTTAAACTCAAGTGTCCTGAATTGGCTGTTATCTTACCTTCCTTTCAACTGATTTATTTGCAAAACTTATGCACTTATTTGGCCAATAACCTACTTTAATGACCTCTAAACTACTTAACCAACAACAATTATCTATGTACCTTTCTATTGTATCCATTGCTTTATACAGGGAAGCTTTACACAGCACATCAGATACATTCCAGCTGAAGAGTGTGCAGTGGGAGGAATATTTGTAATAGCCAGGCACTTTACAAATGTTTAGTAGGAAACTGAGATGCCAAGATGTAAATAGAAATTTTAAAGAGCTTGATTTGACCCCAAATCTATACAGTTTTGCCTGAATTTTCAGAGGAGCACTTCCCCCCAGCCCCCTTGCTTGTACACCTATGAATAGGTAAACCAGGATATCACGAAGAAGGATTACTCTATATAATGGGTGTGAGTTATGACAAATGAAGCAGTTTGAGATAAAGAGGTAACTAAGTAGATAACCAGTCCAAGTTGATAGGAGTTGCCTGTTTGCAAATAAACAATAAAATAAGAAAGATTGAAATAGATAGGCAGACACGTGATAAATGTCAAATAGTTTTATTTTTATTTCAAAACATAAACAGATCAAATACGCAGTGTTATAACCATACAAGTGGTGTAATGACAAATTAGATAGAAACATTTGTTAATCGGGTAATTGAACAATACAGAAAACCAGGGTATTTGATAGTGAACAGTTTTCACTATCTTTCTGGTTGTAGAAACACATGCAGTTTAGTTAGAGATTTTAAGACATAACTGGAATAATATCATGTATAGGGTACCTCAGATATGTATGTATTAATTTTGTAGAAAAATCCATTTTAAATAATTCAAAATACTATGCAACTGGTTAAAAATATCAAAATTTGAATATTGTTAATAGCAAATAATATTAATATTGTACTATTAAAGTTGGAATGTACCCATTTTTAAGATACTTTTTATAATGTATATTTGAATGGATGTTTTTTAAAAATTTGAGTTTCATATTTTCAAGTTCCACTTTTAGTAAGAACATTCACTCCAAGACTGACATCTGCTCAACAAAAGCCTTCAATAATTTTTTTCACTATTTATTTGTAATATCAGATGGGGTATTGTAAACCATTGCATTCATTTTGACTACTATTTACCATCAACTTAATTTTTAGCTGTTTTTGATGGCCGGAGTTGAATCTTAATGAAAATAACTAAAAGCCAGGAAGAGAGTGAATAGTAGTTACAATAAATACAATGATAAAGCCTCCAAATTTGCTCATATTTTAATCAGCAAATCACCTTCAGTGGCAGAAGCTTGTTGACTTATGAACACAAACAACTGGGTCTTGTATTTAATTTAATGCAACTGCCTTCCATCTATACTATATTAAGCAACCAGTGGGTTACAGTGGTTTGTGTCACTGGTGTGCTTTGAGCTATGGATGCACAAAAATGCAAAAATATTTGTGTCTGTAGAAAGCCTTGGACACTGAGAGATATTTTGGTACAATGTATGGGAGGTAGCTCCCATTTCTTAAATTGTAAAGTTTCACAACCTTTGATGTTACGAACAGCAAACAAATGAAAAGAAATAAGACGATTAATGAAAAGTATTTTGGTGGTACAAAATTTTTATATTCCCATAATTAGTGGATGTATACTAAACAATGAAAGAGGAAGAGAAATAAGTTTTAAATTTGTTTTTCTTCTTTTAAATAAATCCTCAAGAGCCTCTTCCAACTGACACTCTTATCGTGAAATGACCTGCCAGAAAAAGACCTGTTTAGAAAAAGGGAATTAATTAGAACAAATTTGAAAAATGTCTTTTTAAACTGCATTTCTTGAAGTTGTTCAAATTATTTCCGTGTAGTATATCCAAACATTTTCTGACAGGCCATCCTCTGATGTGAGTGTCAGTTGAAAGAAGCTTTTGAGGATTTATTTTAAAAAAACAAATTGAACTTTCTTTATCTTTCTCTTCCTCTTTTGTGTATTACTATGCATCTGTTGATTAATTTGAAAAATTTGTACCACCAAAAGACTTTTCATTAATTCTCTTATTTCTTTTTTATTTGTTTGCCATTTGTAACATCGAATGATCAAGGATGTGAAACTTTGAAATTTGAGAAATCGGGACTACCTTCCTTAAATTGTACCCCAAATCTTTTACTATCCATTGCATTTTACAGACACTAAAATATTATTGCGATTTTGCACATCCATAGCTAAGAACACACCTGGAATACAAATCACCATGTCACTGTGAGAAATGTGTCAGCACCCTTCCGCCTGTCACTATTCTAAAATAAAAATTTCAAATTAAAAGGAGTGGGGTTCGAGGAAAGATTTGGAGAATGGGATAGGCTCATGAAAATTGTGAAGATGGTGGGGAGAGGGAGATAGAAGCAAGGTAGGGGTACACAAGGGGGTTGCTTCAGGCCACTCCCATGAGTTTTTTCAGATACTACAGTGCTTCAAATTTCCATACCTAGGCATACCATTAGCAAAGCAACATGTATCTATTAGTTACAATTCAAGCCAGGAGTGGGGTAACTGATGTTGAACAACAACATTGACGATATCTAGAAGGTGTCAACTTACAAAACTTCTAGGCCCTTCTGTTCATATGTTAGCAAGCTTCTGACAGAATCTATCTGAATGAGATATTGAAAATTTATCTTCACTTTCCGTCAAGTAATTTTTTTTCCTCCAAGTAACTTATGATACTGCATCCCTGTAATTACTGCTGTAGTGTGTCAACTTAGAAGACCTATACACATTTTTAAAATATAGAGTATACCAATTTCACTGGATTATAAGAATCTCTTTATAATTTCCCTGTTGAACAGCTGATTCCATTAGTTATTGAAGATATCTTAATAAGTAATAAAATCTTCAAAAAAAAAAAAACAGTTGAATACAAAAGCTGTTAATGCTTTTATTGCACTGTTTCTCAATATTAGCCCATCAATGAATATTTTGATATTTTTTCATAGGGCCAATGCAAAATTCAGTAGCCTTGGTCTTTTCATTGCCTGCTAGAACGTTTGTTCCAGCTTCAGTGCCTCACATTAAGATAATTTTTTATCATAAAAATACTCTTATAGTTTTCACTATTCTATCATACTATGTACTATTTAACTCTCAAATCCATACAAAAAAATAGAATGAAAATTTCAAGGGAGATAACTTTTGATAGAAATGATCTCCCTTTGACCGTTTGGTGAATTTTTAAAAGCAACTTTTATTCAATTCATAGAAAAATGCTACTATTTTAATGCTATTTATTGAAGAAAGCGATTTTAGGCAGTTTATGAACTCAAGAGTTGAAGAAACATATACTGCTTTTCATCTATAAATTACTCTAGAAGTAGCTGTAATTGTATTCTGCAGAAGCAGATTTTAAAACTTTTGCTATTGAATGAAATTTATTTCAAGTTACTATCCTATATCATAATTTTCAAAATGACAATATGTCTGTCACATAAACAGAAAAAGAGGAAGGGGATAATAACATACTGACGCAAAAGTTGGTTGACACTAAGTAAATTCTGCTGCATGTGTACATAAGTTCACTGGCTGCTGTTCATATAACTACTTCTTCTACTGCTGTTTCTATCGTTGCTGATGTTCTTACCTAATTCACTTTGAGAACGGAGACTAAGAGGTTTGGATGGCTAGGATTAGGGTAAGGACGGGAGGAGAGATAGAGTGAGTTTTTTTCAGATACTACAGTGCTTAGATTTTCACCTCAAGATATACCATAAGCAAAGCAATAAGTTTTCTATGATATATTTCATATGATGTGGTAATAATAAATGGCTAGGTTTGGTGATTTTAGCACCTAACTTTAAAAAAATACTAATTAAATATTGTATCTGCAGCTTATAAGAATTCTGTTTTGAATAAGGCCCTCCAATCGAAATTGCATATCTTATCAACCCTTGAATATATTCTTGTGAAAAAAAGTAATTCAAGGGAAGTAACTTTTGATTGAAACTACCTCCCTTGCAATTTTTGGTAATTAAAAAAAAAAAATGGTTCTTTAATTCAATGCACTAAAGGCTTTCATTTTTGAAATCCTATTCATTAAAGGTTTCATTAATGGTTACAAGCAGTCTATGAATTTAAGAGTTAAAAAGCAATTTAATCAAAAAGCAATTTCTTCCTCTTTTTTTTCTTTTGTAAATACTTTTTCAGAAAAGAAAGAAAAGCACATTTGAAATCTTATCAAATAAGTATGAGATAATTACTAGCTATTTTTCAATTTAATTCCAGTATTTCTTGCCAGAATTATATCTTAAAGGAAACAAACTTTTTGGCGATTGCTTAGATTCTGTTATATTCTGAAAATATGTTTGAAACCTTTTAGCTCTTGAATTCATGAAAAAAAGGATAAAATGTCATTATCAAGGGAAATAAGACTCTACTAAAATCATCTCCCTTTGACCATCTAGTGATTGAAAAAAAACAACTTTCGATTCAATTCACAGAGGAGTTCCATTATCTAATTCTATTCATTGGAGAGTTCCACTATTAATTACAAGCAGCCACAAGTGGTCTTTGAATTTAAGAGTTAGAACAGCATTTAATTATCAATTATTAGTTTCTTGAAGATTCATAGAAATAAGACACAAAAATACCCACAAGTGTTTTACACTTACTCTGAAACTATGAAAAGATCAACTATTTTGCAAAAAACATTTTCATTCACATTGTCAGGAGAACAGAACCCCCATAATTAGGCCCGCTGGGAATAAGTGTCCACAGACACAGTTGGCTCAAGAAACCCACAACACAGGCAGTAAACAAGATGTCCAGTCTAGAGGGTGCCTGTCATCTGTCTGAGACAGTTGGACTTTCCTAATACAAATGGAAAATTGGAAAATGAATAAGTTATACAGAGTAAAAATAACAAAATAATAAAATTCCCTGCTGTAAAGGGAATATCTCATAGTTAGATACTTTCTGTTGAGATGAAACTAAGAGAAACAATTGGCAAGGGAAGATTCCATGACTGATGACAGTTCAGTCAGGCTTAGCTTGTTTGATGCAATAGAGTACTCACAATAACTGGGAGCTGCGATGGAAGATAAGAGGAGTGAGGTGAGATTGCAAGAAGATATATTTAATTCTCTCCCTGTAAGACATATGTAAATAAATAATAGATATACTTTAATATGCACTGAAGTTCAGAAATTGTCTGAAGAGTAGACTCCTATTGATAGCTCTTTGAAAAAGCCTGGAGAAAATATCAAAAGTATTCATTTCAGGAATTAGTCATGAAATTTGTCTGACAGAGACTTTTTCATATTTAGATTAGAAAAATGTGCTTTCACTCATATTTCCATGGGATGACAAATTGTGATTGTAAGTATTAATCTTATTTTTAATTTTAAATCATGAAAACAAATGCCATTGTTTCAATACAATGAGTGTATGAGTTGTACTCACTGAGAAAGTGTCCGAGCATATTTTCAAAGATTGTAATAAGCAAGGCTGATAATGCAGATTTTATAAGATAACAAAGTATCAGATTTTTTCATGCATTTTTCATTTGAATATTATTATTATTGTTATTATTATTAATTATTATTATTATTATTATTGCAGGCAGTTTTGTTAAAAGCAGCAACAATAATACTTCTTTTGGTTTAACAGAATTGTCGAGGAGTATTAAAATTCTTTTTGAGAATCTATCAAGGTAAGGTTTTTCTGTGTTTAAATGTACAGTTGAATAGACATATACATGTGAGCCTATTCAGCTTTCAAAAAGATTTGTACAAACTCAATGGTGTAATAAAGTTGATTAAGAATAATTGAATTTAAGTTTTTATGTTGTGTGTATATATAATAATAAAATTATTAATAACGAAAGTTAATTAAAAATAATTTTAAAATAATTGAATCCAAGGTATGGTGTTATATATATATATATATATATATATATGTGTGTGTGTGTGTGTGTGTGTGTGTGTGTATAAACATGACATAATCATAATAAAATTAATGGAAAATAAATAAGCTCTTGTGTAATACATAATGAAACAATGAGAAAGTTGAAAAATAATTGGATGTAAGTTTTGATGTAATAAATTAATTACAACTAATTAAATCTTAGTTTTAATAGATAATAAAAAATAAATTAGAAATAGACTTGAAAATAATTGGATCCAAGTTTTGATGTGATATATGTATAAATAATTAAAGATAAAAAATGAATCTAAGTTTTGAAAAAAATTGAGAACTTTTAAAATATTGAATTTAAGTTTTGATTTTAAACTTAAAAACTTGTATGAACTTTGGTAAGTCAGGCATGTAGAATAGTTCACAGATATTACATAAAAAAGATGCCCATATTTTATACTAATGTTCACAAGGCCCAAGTCCTACTTGACATTTTTAAGCTGGATCTCTCAGATAGACTACTACAGGAACCTGAACTACAACAGGTTCAAGCATCTGTTGTTGTTGTTGCTGAGCCTGTTGTTGTGGTGATCCGTTGTCCGGTATTTGCTGGAGTTGTTGACTAAGATCTTGAGGCCAGGGTGTTACAGGGTGCTGGGCTGGCATCATCATCATTTGTTGGCCCTGGGGAGTTGTGCTGAGGTTGTTTTCTTCATTTTGCTGGCACCTTGTTTCCTCACCCTGTTGCAACCCGATATTCGAGGAGGATGAGCCCTCTTCGGCAGGCTTGCTGTTCAAGATGTCATCAAGTATATTCTTTCCAGTGTTTGGGTCAACGATCTGCAAAAGGGCCTGCCTTCTCGGGTAGGGGTGAATGTTTTGATTGGCGGCCACTGAAGCGAACGGGTTAAGTACTGCCTGAGGATACGACATGTAATTGGCAACTTGGTTAGTGTTGTCGCAATAAAATTGGGGGGTGACCCCGTTGTTCATCAAATGTGGTCCGGGTCCTGGATACATAGGAGAAGGCCTTATCCAGGGTTCGGAATATTGATACGGCATAACTTGGTTAGGATTCATACCTGAATAATTAATGATTGGATTTGATTCCTGTTGACAACACAGGAATTACTGAATTCGGCTAGATGATATATATAAATCTTTTGTACACAGGAAAAAATTCCGTAGTATAAAGAATGAGTCGGTTTTAGTGTGGGATGGATTGAAGAAGCTTGTTTTTTCAAATATTAACAAGCAACAACATAGCAAGAACAAGATTTAAAACTAATTTCCTAACGGATTATTGTCATCATAACGTGCTGTTATCTCGCGTTTTTACATCACAGTGAATATTTTGAACTAACACAATGAAGTTTCAAAAATGTTATAAAACACTCGTTATCAGTTATTTTGTTTTGATGCAATTTTATTTGAACATTTTGACATTTAGCAATATATTCACTGTTAGTGTTAATTAAAAATTTTGTTCGTGAAATCATTTAACAAGGCATCATCTCTATTATCATTGCTGCACATTAAATGTTAATCAAGTATTCATTTTATGTGTTTATTTTAGAGATAAAGTAAAATATCTTCCACTTCACAGTTGATTATTCTCAGTGGGGGGAGAAGGATCTTTCTGATTCCTGTTTGAATTTTTAATCTATTTTTTTCATTTTTCTCGGATTAAATTTTTTTTTCAAGAATGTTAGAATTTGAAATCTAATTCACATCAAAATAGATGTCATCTCTTAATATCTGTCCGTCGGCCTGTTTCAAAGCTTGTTGGCCTTAACGTGGGTAATCTGTCATTCAGACTTTTGCACCACAAAGAGAAGGTCTGAGCATCCCCTGGTGACTGCAGGTTTCCCAGTGCGCCAGGGAGCAGTTTAATTGGGAGTGGTGTTAGGGATTCATTGTGGCCAAAGATGAACGGATTTCTTTCTTAAATATCGACTTGATGGATTTTTTCATCGTCTCTGTGTGTGCTAGAGGTCTTTTTCAATTTCTTTGGTTCATTTAAAATCAAACTATATGAAATTCATTTTGTTTAGTTAAATTACGTGATTTATGAACATTAAGAAGTCTGAAGTACTAGGTTATTTTGTAGCTTGCAATGAGATTCGAACTCGAATTTCATCTAACATTAGACATAAATCCACAGTTTTTGTTCAATAAACAGATTTCTAAAAACACTTAATTTTCAATTAATTAATAAGAAAAGTATGGCAATAATCCTTCTATTCTAGAGCGAGGCCAACCATGATAACTGATTTAACGGTTATTATTGGAGTGGATTTTACCACGCGTCTTCAGGTTGAAAGTAATGTTTAAATGGAACTATGTATCGTCGTTAACAAAAACTAGCTTACACCGTCAAGAAGAATGTCCGGCGAACAGGCGGTGTTATGTTACTATTACACGTATGTACTTTCGCTCAATAATTGTTTTTATTAATCGAAAAACAATAAATTGATCAATAATATTTTGATCCATTTTTAATTTTCACTTAGTTATAAAACAATTTACAACTATTATATTAGAATGTGCGATTGCTGTTATGTTGTATTACCTGTTGTAGTATAGGTAGGTGTGTTCCTGCATTTTTGAGACGGTTTGAGTTTTCTTGACAATGCAGGTATACCTTGATTAGTGCGGTTAATTAGTTCCTAAATTTTCTCTGGGATTCAAAACTGCACCGTTGAAGTTATATTATGATTTAACGTGATTGTCTTGTTCAGCTTATTCTTAGTTGCATTAATTCACAGAGATACCTTAAACGCAGCATCAAAACACGCACTATTCAAGGTATTGAATTAATTGCTTTTTGATATTTAATCGATTATAGTATTAATAAAAAAGACCTCCCCTCTTTGAGTTCGTGAAAAAAGAATTTTTTTAAAATTTTGTATTGAAAATAAAGATTAAAAAATGTTTTTAGATTATAAAATTGTTTGAAAAGATGAAAAAAACTAAAACTTGGTAATTCAATTCCAACTTTAGTTCAGGCAAGCGAATGTCTTCCCGCTTTTTATGTTATCAACACAATATTTTCGGATGATCCATTCTTGAGCCTTCGTCTGGTGTATGATTCTAGAAAAGGTTCAAACTCATTTTTTTTCTGCACGAAGAAACTGGGCGTAATTTTTCCCTGGTTTCTTCTTTTCTTATACATATGATGAAGGCCTAGAAATGGATTAACCGATACTTTTGTGGTGACATAGAACATCAAAGTACCTGAAAAAGAGATTCGATTGTCTGATCAAAAGATGGAATAATGTTAATGGCTCTCTTCATAGTTGTACACAACATTAATCAAGTTTTCAAAGCTAATCTGCTTTTATAAAAATTAATCGGGAGTATCATTTGATTCACTTCAAATCGTTACAATCGATGACACAAGAATATGTTTTCCTCATTTTTCGTGTGTAATGTGATAAATATACATATTTTTTATAAACATTTTATGGACAATTTATAAAGTTATTATCTTTGATTTCTGTTTACCTTCATCGTAA
>OY735230.1:15636071-15856071 GCA_963457665.1 Thysanoteuthis rhombus | reverse complement strand
TGTGAATATATATATATATATGTGAATATATATATATATATGTGAATATATATATATATATGTGAATATATATATATATATGTGAATATATATATATATATATGTGAATATATATATATATATGTGAATATATATATATATATATATGTGAATATATATATATATATATGTGGATATATATATATATATATGTGAATATATATATATATATATGTGGATATATATATATATATATGTGAATATATATATATATATGTGAATATATATATATATATATATGTGAATATATATATATATATATAAGAATATATATATATATATATGTGAATATATATATATATATGTGAATATATATATATATATGTGAATATATATATATATATGTGAATATATATATATATATGTGAATATATATATATATATGTGAATATATATATATATATGTGAATATATATATATATATGTGAATATATATATATATGTGAATATATATATATATGTGAATATATATATATATGTGAATATATATATATATATGTGAATATATATATATATATGTGAATATATATATATATATGTGAATATATATATATATATGTGAATATATATATATATATGTGAATATATATATATATATGTGAATATATATATATATATGTGAATATATATATATATATGTGAATATATATATATATATGTGGATATATATATATATATGTGAATATATATATATATATGTGAATATATATATATATATGTGAATATATATATATAAATGTGAATATATATATATATATGTGAATATATATGATTATATATGTGAATATATATATATATACATGTGAATATGTGAATATATATATATATACATGTGAATATATATATATGTGTGAATATATATATATATATGTGTGAATATATATATATATGTGAATATATATATATGTGAATATATATACATATACGTGAATATATATACATATACGTGAATATATATATATATACGTGAATATATATATATATATATGTGAATATATAAATATAAATGTGAATATATATATATATATATGTGAATATATATATATATATGTGAATATAGATATATATATGTGAATATATATATATATATGTGAATATATATATCTATATATGATTATATATATATATATATTCGAATATATATATGTGAATATATATATATATGTGAATATATATATATATGTGAATATATATATATATATGTGAATATATATATATATGTGAATATATATATATATATGTGAATATATATATATATGTGAATATATATATATATATGTGAATATATATATTTATATGTGAATATATATATATGTGTGTGAATATATATATGTGTGTGAATATATATATATATATGTGAATATATATATATATATGTGAATATATATATATATGTGAATATATATATAATATGTGAATATATATATATATGTGAATATATATATATATATGTGAATATATATATATATATGTGAATATATATATATATATGTGAATATATATATATATATGTGAATATGTATATATATATATGTGAATATATATATATATATGTGAATATATATGTATGTGAATATATATATTTATATGTGAATATATATATTTATATGTGAATATATATATATGTGTGTGAATATATATATGTGTGTGAATATATATATATATATGTGATATATATATATATATGTGAATATATATATATATGTGAATATATATATATATATGTGAATATATATATATATGTGAATATATATATATATGTGAATATATATATATATGTGAATATATATATATATGTGAATATATATATATATGCGAATATATATATATATGTGAATATATATATATATGTGAATATATATATATATGTGAATATATATATATGTGAATATATATATATGTGAATATATATATATATATGTGAATATATATATATATATGTGAATATGTTATATATATGTGAATATATATATATATGTGAATATATATGTATGTGAATATATATATTTATATGTGAATATATATATTTATATGTGAATATATATATATGTGTGTGAATATATATATGTGTGTGAATATATATATATATATGTGAATATATATATATATATGTGAATATATATATATGTGAATATATATATATATATGAATATATATATATATGTGAATATATATATATATGTGAATATATATATATATGCGAATATAATATATAGTGATATATATATATATGTGAATATATATATATATGTGAATATATATATATGTGAATATATATATATGTGAATATATATATATATGTGAATATATATATTATATGAATATATATATATATGTGAATATATATATATATGTGAATATATATATATATGTGAATATATATATATATGTGAATATATATGTATATGTGAATGTATATATGTATATGTGAATGTATATATGTATATATGTGAATGTATATATGTATATGTGAATGTATATATATATATATATGTGAATGTATATATATATATGTGAATGTATATATATATATATGAATGTATATATATATATGAATGTATATATATATATGAATGTATATATATATATATGAATGTATATATATATATATGAATGTATATATATATATATGAATGTATATATATATATATATGAATGTATATATATATATATGAATGTATATATATATATATATGAATGAATGTATATATATATATATATGAATGTATGTATATATATATATATATGAATGTATGTATATATATATATATGAATGTATGTATATATATATATATATGAATGTATGTATATATATATATATATGAATGTATGTATATATATATATGAATGTATATATATATATATGAATGTATATATAATATATATATGAATGTATATATATATATATATTTGTGAATGTATATATATATATGTGAATATATGTATATATCATTGATTATACATATACATGTGAATATATATATATATGTGAATATATATATATATGTGAATATATATATATATGTGAATATATATATATATGTGAATATGTGAATATATGTGAATATATATATATTTGTGAATATATATATATATATGTGAATATATGTGAATATATATATATATGTGAATATATATATATATGTGAATATATACATATATGTGAATATATATATATATGTGAATATATATATATATGTGAATATATATATATATGTGAATATCTATACATATGTTAATATATATACATATGTGGATATATATATATGTGTGGATATATATATATATGTGGATATATATATATATGTGGATATATATATATATGTGAATATATATATATATGTGAATATATATACGTATATGTGAATATATATACGTATATGTGAATGTATATACATATATGTGAATATATATACATATATGTGAATATATATATACATATATGGGAATATATATGTGTATATATATGTATATGCATATATATATATATGTGTATATATATATATGCATATATGTATATATATATGCATATATGTATACATATATATGCGTATATATGTATATGCATATATGTGTACCTATAATATATGTGTATATATATATATATGTGTATATATATATATGTGTGTATATATATATGTGTGTGTGTATGTATATTTGTGAATACGTATACATATGTGAATATGTATATATATATTTATATATGTTACTATGTATGTATACATATATATGTTGATATATTTATGTATATATATTTTGATATGTAAATAAATATATGTTGATATCTCTATTAATATATGTTGATATTCATATTAATATATGTTGATATCTATATTTATATATGTTGATATTTATATTAATATATGTTGATATCTATATTAATATATGTTGATATGTATATAGATATATGTTGATATGTATATAGATATATGTTGATATGTATATAGATGTATGTTGATATGTATATAAATATACGTTGATATGTATATGGATATATGTTGATATGTATATAAATATATGTTAATATGTATATTAATAAATGTTAAAATGTGTGTATATATATATATATATATATATATTGATATGTGAACATATGTGTTGATACATACATGTGAATATGTATACATATGTGGATATTTATATATATATATATATGAATGTATGTTCATATGTATATATATATATGTTGATATATTTATGTATATATATATATATGTTGATATGCATATATATATGTTGATATGTATATATATGTAAATATGATTAAATATATAAGTTGATATGTATATATATATGTAAATATGATTATATATATATGTTGATTTGTGTATATATATATATATATATATATATATGTATATGTGTGTTAATATGTATATATATATATATATATATGTTAATATATATATATGTGTGTTAATATGTATATATATATATATATGTTAATATATATATATGTGTGTTAATATGTATATATATATATATATATGTTAATATATATATATGTGTGTTAATATGTATATATATATATATATATGTTAATATATATATATGTGTGTTAATATGTATATATATATATATATATGTTAATATATATATATGTGTGTTAATATGTATATATATAGATATATGTTAATATATATGTATGTGTGTTAATATGTAAATATATATATATATGTTGATAGATATATATATATATATGTTAATATGTATATATATATATATATGTCAATATGTATGATAATATGTATATATATATATGTTAATATGTATGTATATATGTATGTTAATATGTAGGTGTAGTATGTCGATATGTATATATATACGTATGGTAATGTGAATATATATATATATATATGTTGATATGTACATATATATATGTTGATATGTATATATATATATGTTGATAGGTATATATATATATGTTGATATGTATATATATATATGTTAATATGTATATATATATATGTTAATATGTATGTATATATATGTTAATATGTATATATATATATGTTAATATGTATGTATATATATGTTAATATGTATGTATATATATTTTAATATGTATATATATATATACGTTAATATGTATATATATATATATGTTATTATGTATATATATACATATATATATATGTTAATATGTATATATATATATATGTTAATATGTATATATATATATATGTTAATATGTATATATACATATATGTTAATATGTATATATAAATGTTAATATGTATATATATATATATATGTAAATATGTATATATATATATGTAAATATATATATATATATATGTTAATATGTATATATATATATATATATATATATGTTAATATGTATATATATATATATATATATGTGTTAATATGAATATATATATGTATGTTAATATATATATATGTATATATGTATATATATATATGTTAATATGTATATATATATGTGTTAAAATGTATATATATATATATATTAATATGTATATATATATATATATATTAATATGTATATATATATATGTCAATATGTATATATATATATATATATGTTAATACGTATATATATATATGTTAATATGTATGTATATATATGTTAATATGTATGTATATATATGGTAATATGTATATATCTATATGGTAATATGTATATATCTATATGGTAATATGTATATATATATATGTTAATATATATATATATATATATATATATATATATATATGTTAATATGTATGTATGTATATATATGTATATATATGTATATATGTTAATATGTATGTATATAGATAGTATATATATCTATATATGTTAATATGTATGTATGTATATATATATATATATATATATACGTTATTATGTATATATATATATATATATATATGTACATATATATATATGTTAATATGTATACATATATATGTATACATATATATATATGTTAATATGTATATATATATATATAGGTAATACATATATATATATGTATACATATATATATATGTAAATATATACATATATATATATGTATACATATATATATATGTTAATATGTTCATATATATAAACGTATACATATATACGTATGTTAATATGTATATATATATATATATCTGTATATATAAATATATATATGTATGTATATAGATTTGATAATATGTATATATATAGATATATGTTAATATGTATATATATAGATATATGTCAATATGTATATATATACATATATGTTAATATGTGTGTATATATATATATATATATATATATATATATATTTATATATATGTGAATATATATGTATATTCAGGTATGTATGTATATATATGTAAATATATATATATATATGTATATATATACGTGAATATATATGTATATATATACATGTATATATATATATATATGTGTGTGAATATATATGTATATATATATGTGTGTGAATATATATGTATATATATATATGTGTGAATATCTATGTATATATATATATGTATATATGTATATATATATATATATGTGTTAATATATATATATATATGTGTTAATATATATATATATATGTGTGTGAATACATATGTATATACATATATATATATATATACGTGAATATATATGTATATACATATATATATATATATATATATACGTGAATATATATGTATATATATATATGGATATATATATATGTATATATATATATATGTGTGTGAATATATATGTATATATATATATGTGTGTGAATATATATATATATATATATATATGTGTGAATATATATGTATATATATATATATGTGTGTATATATATCTATATATATATATATGTGTGTGAATATATATATATATATATATGTGTGAATATATATGTATATATATATGTGTATACATATATATATATATGTATATATATATATATATGTATATATATATATATATATATATATGTGTGAATATATATATATATATATATATATGTGAATATATATATATATATGTGAATATATATATATATATGTGAATATATATATATATATGTGAATATATATATATATATGTGAATATATATATATATATGTGAATATATATATATATATATGTGAATATATATATATATATGTGAATATATACATATATATGTGAATATATATATATATATGTGAATATATATATATATATGTGAATATATATATATATATGTGAATATATATATATATATATGTGAATATATTTATATATATATATATATATGTGAATATATATATATATGTGAATATATATATATATATATATATATATATATATATGTGAATATATATATATATATATATGTGAATATATATATATATATATATGTGAATATATATATATATATATATGTGAATATATATATATATATATATATGTGAATATATATATATATATATATATGTGAATATATATGTATATATATATATGTGAATATATATGTATATATATATATGTGAATATATATGTATATATATATATGTGAATATATATGTATATATATATATGTGAATATATATGTATATATATATATGTGAATATATATGTATATATATATATGTGAATATATATGTATATATATATGTGAATATATATGTATATATATATATGTGAATATATATGTATATATATATATATGTGAATATATATGTATATATATATATATATATGTGAATATATATGTATATATATATATATGTGAATATATATGTATATATATATATATATGTGAATATATATGTATATATATATATATATGTGAATATATATGTATATATATATATATGTGAATATATATGTATATATATATATATGTGAATATATATGTATATATATATATATGTGAATATATATGTGTATATATATGTATGTGAATATATATGTGTATATATATGTATGTGAATATATATGTATATATATGTATGTGAATATATATGTATATATATATATGTGAATATATATGTATATGTATATATGTGAATATATATGTATATGTATATATATATATATGTGAATATGTATGTATATATACATCTATATATATATATGTATATATATATTTGTGAATATATATGTGTATATATATATATATATATATATTTGTGAATATATATGTATATATATATGTGAATATATATGTATATATATATGTATATATATATATATATGTGAATATATATGTATATATATATGTATATATATATATATGTATATATATATGTATATATATATGTGAATATATAAGTATATATATATATGTATATATATATGTGAATATATAAGTATATATATATATGTATATATATATATATATATATATATATGTGAATATATATGTATATATATATGTATATATATATATGTGAATATATATGTATATATATATGTATATACATATATGTGAATATCTATGTATACATATATGTATATATATATATATATGTGAATATCTATGTATATATATATGTATATATATATATATATGTGAATATCTATGTATATATATATATATATATATATATGTGAATATCTATGTATATATATATATATATATATATGTGAATATCTATGTATATATATATATATATATATATGTGAATATCTATGTATATATATATATATATGTGAATATCTATGTATATATATATGTATATATATATATATATGTGTGAATATCTATGTATATATATATATATATATATGTGAATATCTATGTATATATATGTATATATATATATGTGAATATCTATGTATATATATGTATATATATATATATGTGAATATCTATATATATATATGTATATATATATATATGTGAATATCTATATATATATATGTATATATATCTATGTATGAATATTTATATATATATATGTATGAATATTTATATATATTTATATATGTGAATATCTATCCATCTATATATATATATATATATATATATATATATATGTATATATGTAAATACACATATATGTATGTATATATATGTGAATTTGTATACATGTATTTATACATATATGTGTGTGTGTGAATATATAGGTACTGGATGGGATAATGGAAAGGCTATAGCCACTCTGAAATGATGCAATACATCAAATCAGCTGTCTGTGGATGACAATAATTATTATACATGTTTATATACATCTTTATGTATACTTATGTATTTATATATGTGTATATACATATACATATATATACCTGTGTATATATATATGTGTATACATGCGTGTATATATATATGCGTATACATGCGTGTATATACATGTATATATATGTATACGTGTTAGTATATACATTTATATATATGTATACATGTTTGTATATATACATTATATGTGTGTGTACATACATATATATATGTATATACATGTGTATATATATGTTTATATGTATATATATGTATATATTTATATATGCAGTGTATGTAGAAATTTGTATATATATATGTACATATGTGTATGTATGTGTATATACATATATCTGTTTCCGTGTGTATATTTCCTCTTAGTTTATATCGTAGAAATGAAGGTGTCAGTCCTGCATAGTGCAATATAAAGTATTGTTTGATATGTGATTAATTTATTCCTTTGTGTGCTTGATACAAGAGTTCAGTTGGTCCAGAGTAGAGTTGGAAATATTGTAGAAAAAAAATTTGCTAGTCAAATACGTTCATGTTCCTGCCCAATCTGGACTTTTCCAGGCTCATGATTATATTTGTTTCAGTTTGTCTTTTGGGAATAGGAAAATGTACAAAACAAATTACAAACCTAGTGCAAGATGGAAAATTTTTAAGACAAACCAATATATATATTACACAAAGAAGAAAAGACTTGTAATATCTGCGTAAAAGATGAATTTGAAGTTTCAATTTTACAAAAAAAAATGAAAAGGGTACAGTTGATTTATCAAACAGGAAAATTGAAATAACACTAAAATGCTTGCATTGTTCAAAATTTTCATTAACATAACTCAACACTCTATTCATTAGTACACCAAAGGTAAACTGTTTACCCACATACCCATCATCATAGAAGAACATCCAATCAGCTTTTACTCAACATCTACTCCCTCACATATCCAAGTAAATTAGGAACAATACAATCCATGATGGTCATAAAGGGCACAAAAATAGGCAATAGATTTAATGCAAAAATCAAGATCAAAACATCCCTTAGAACACAGTTCAGCATCCACTTATAGATAACACCCATACTTACTGTGCGCCCTTTGACATGTACCTCATAACCAATAGCAAAACATACACACTATAAATAAACAACAATAAAGAGAATAAAAACTCCTCTCTTCATAGCGACACTCACCAAATTCTCACCAAATTCCCCAAACAGGAATCTAGAACGCCCATTATCATTTGCCCAAAGAGGTCAGAAACATAAATGTGTTTGTGTAGTGAATTTACTGTCTACTATATATATACATATATGTATTATTGTGTCATCTGGAGACAGCTGTTTCGTTGTATTACAACTCTCCAGTGTTGCTATAGACAATATATTATCCCATCCAGTGCCACTTCGCTTCAGACCCGGTGGCCGGTATCCTACGGTAGAGCCACGGAACTGGACAGTCAGTAAGGCTGAATTCAAGCGATATATTTATTCAGCTTAATTCCCCATCCACCAGTATGCTCTATTCCTATGGAAGAGCATTGCATATATATATATATATATATATATATATATATATATATATGTATGTATGTATGTATAATATTTTGTGCTTTTGGAGTTATCTGACAGGATGTTGATGAAATTTTTTATTTCAGTTCAATACATATATATGCATATATATATATATATATACTCTCAAATTTTATGATATTTGTAAGATGTAAAAAGAATTTTTTGATGTTTTGCTTATATATTACTTTTGTCTACTCTGTTGTCCAACCATAGGAATGACATGTACAGATACTGTGGCTAGAACTGAACGGTCTAAAGATGCAGTATTACTGTTAGTATACCAAGAAAAACTAGAAAAAATGGAGGAGCAGATATCATTTCTGAAGCAACAACTTAGGAATGCAACATCGTTGAAGTCACAACCTGCAAAAATATTATCTTCTCCCCCGGTAAGGACTCTCTTCCTCATCACCCCAACACACACACGTCCCGAACAAAAAGCCGAGTTGACCCGTCTCTCACAAACTTTGTTACATGTTCGTAATTTGCATTGGATTATTGTTGAAGACACAGCTGAACGAACGTCGTTGGTCTCAAAATTTTTAAGCGGTTGCGGCCTCAATTATACCCACCTGAATGTGAAAACACCAGACAATTTCAAGCTGAAATCTAAAGACCCCAACTGGTTGAAACCAAGGGGCGTCTTACAGCGGAACTTGGCTCTTCACTGGCTGCGGAACAACATTGACATTCATGCACAGAAAGGAGTCGTTTACTTTGCTGACGATGATAATACATATTCATTGAAGATTTTTGAAGAAGTGAGTCTTGTTTACCTTTTTATTGTTTTAGTTTTTTGTTGTTTCTTTCCTCTGGTATTTACTTTTATAATAGTTTAGATATATTCTTTACTTTAAGTTTCTAGAGATGCAGGTTCTGATCTACTCAAGCTGACTCTATCATATGCAGATACTTTTTTTGGTTTATCACTCCCCAAGTATTGAGTCAACATCTTATTTCCGTTGCCTCTTATCACTACTCCTAGTTTGTCATTCTATGATTGTCAAGCAAGCAGTACAAATCAGAACTAGCCCTCAGTAAGATTTGAACATGAATCTCTTTACCTTGTGATGCTGCCTTTCCATGACACTACTTCACCAATAGGAGTCATCCATATTTAGCAGTATAGCTCTGTAGATACTAACCAAAATATCAACACATGTGATAATAAGCCATGTATACTTGTTGACTGTCACATTTATGTCATCAGAGACATCTGGTGATGTAACTTAATAGAAATAGAATTTTATGTTACGTTAAACTTGATAAATTGTATATTCGTTTGATTTTAACTTTAGATTAGTTTAATGTTCAGGAAATATCGGACATGAACAGGAAAATGCTGGGCAAAACGATGTTTCTAATATTTTTTGGTCAAATATACTCGGTGTGCCATCGTATAATAGGGTTTATGGCCTAAAGCCAGTCTAAACTCAATCTCAGAAAATATCCCATTCTTCAAGTAAAGAGCTAACTTGAGTAGTGATATAAGTGATTCAAACTAGTATGCGTATGATGTTCATGTTAAAGTATTTTGTCCAAAAAGTTTGAGCCATTTTTCTTTCAGATGCGTGATACAAAGGTCGTGTCTGTCTGGCCTGTTGGGTTGGTTGGTGGACTCCGATACGAAAGACCCCTCGTACAAAATGGCAAGGTAAGAGCTGATGATTTGTGGAACCCTTCATATTTGAGATTAAGCTAATTTTCACCTCATTTGGCTTTCTGTGGTGTACCAAGCAAGAACGAATTAATTATGACATTAAATCCTTTGAAGATAAATCCAATTTTATTAATAATTTTAATAAAACTAATTCAGAATATAAGAATTTATGATGCATGAGATTTGATCTATAAATCTTTAATGGCAGTAAGATAAACTTACCCTATGTTCTCTTCTATTATCTACGTATCAATGTTAATTGATCTTTAATCAACAACCGCTGCAAAAATTTGTGCAAATTTTTCTGATTCTACAACTCCTCACTCAAAACTCATGTTGAATCATAGAATTTAATGTCATGCACTTGATCATGAATTAGAAAGAACCTTGGTAATCTGCCCCTTTATCTTCTAATTAATCTGTGTCTCTGGATCATACATCATGCTTAAATAAACAAACTGACTAGACAATGAGGTATGCTTAAATAAACAAACTGACCAGACAAGAAAATGAGGTATGCTTAAATAAACAAACTGACTAGACAATGAGGTATGCTTAAATAAACAAACTGACCAGACAAGAAAATGAGGTATGCTTAAATAAACAAACTGACCAGACAAGAAAATGAGGTATGCTTAAATAAACAAACTGACCAGACAAGAAAATGAGGTATGCTTAAATAAACAAACTGACCAGACAAGAAAATGAGGTATGCTTAAATAAACAAACTGACCAGACAAGAAAATGAGGTATGCTTAAATAAACAAACTGACCAGACAATAAAATGAGGTGTACTTAAATAAACAAACTGACAAGACAAGAAAATGAGGTATGCTTAAATAAACAAACTGACCAGACAAGAAAATGAGGTATGCTTAAATAAACAAACTGACCAGACAAGAAAATATTTGAATAAACAAACTGACCAGACAATAAAATGAGGTATACTTAAATAAACAAACTGACCAGACAAGAAAATGAGGTATGCTTAAATAAACAAACTGACCAGACAAGAAAATGAGGTATGCTTAAATAAACAAACTGACCAGACAAGAAAATGAGGTATGCTTAAATAAACAAACTGACCAGACAAGAAAATGAGGTATGCTTAAATAAACAAACTGACCAGACAAGAAAATGAGGTATACTTAAATAAACAAACTGACCAGACAAGAAAATGAGGTATGCTTAAATAAACAAACTGACCAGACAATAAAATGAGGTATACTTAAATAAACAAACTGACCAGACAAGAAAATGAGGTATGCTTAAATAAACAAACTGACCAGACAAGAAAATGAGGTATGCTTAAATAAACAAACTGACCAGACAAGAAAATATTTGAATAAACAAACTGACCAGACAATAAAATGAGGTATACTTAAATAAACAAACTGACCAGACAAGAAAATGAGGTATGCTTAAATAAACAAACTGACCAGACAAGAAAATGAGGTATGCTTAAATAAACAAACTGACCAGACAAGAAAATGAGGTATGCTTAAATAAACAAACTGACCAGACAATAAAATGAGGTATACTTAAATAAACAAACTGACCAGACAAGAAAATGAGGTATGCTTAAATAAACAAACTGACCAGACAAGAAAATGAGGTATGCTTAAATAAACAAACTGACCAGACAAGAAAATGAGGTATGCTTAAATAAACAAACTGACCAGACAAGAAAATGAGGTATACTTAAATAAACAAACTGACCAGACAAGAAAATGAGGTATGCTTAAATAAACAAACTGACCAGACAAGAAAATGAGGTATGCTTAAATAAACAAACTGACCAGACAAGAAAATGAGGTATGCTTAAATAAACAAACTGACCAGACAAGAAAATGAGGTATGCTTAAATAAACAAACTGACCAGACAAGAAAATGAGGTATACTTAAATAAACAAACTGACCAGACAAGAAAATGAGGTATGCTTAAATAAACAAACTGACCAGACAAGAAAATGAGGTATGCTTAAATAAACAAACTGACCAGACAAGAAAATGAGGTATGCTTAAATAAACAAACTGACCAGACAATAAAATGAGGTATACTTAAATAAACAAACTGACCAGACAAGAAAATGAAGTATGCTTAAATAAACAAACTGACCAGACAAGAAAATGAGGTATGCTTAAATAAACAAACTGACCAGACAAGAAAATGAGGTATGCTTAAATAAACAAACTGACCAGACAATAAAATGAGGTATACTTAAATAAACAAACTGACCAGACAAGAAAATGAGGTATGCTTAAATAAACAAACTGACCAGATAAGAAAATGAGGTATGCTTAAATAAACAAACTGACCAGATAAGAAAATGAGGTATGCTTAAATAAACAAACTGACCAGACAAGAAAATGAGGTATGCTTAAATAAACAAACTGACCAGACAAGAAAATGAGGTATGCTTAAATAAACAAACTGACCAGACAAGAAAATGAGGTATGCTTAAATAAACCAACTGACCAGACAAGAAAATCAGCTTAAATAAACTGACCAGACAAAGAGGTATGCTTAAATAAACAAACTGACCAGACAAGAAAATATTTGAATAAACAAACTGACCAGACAATAAAATGAGGTATACTTAAATAAACAAACTGACCAGACAAGAAAATCAGCTTAAATAAACTGACCAGACAAAGAGGTATGCTTAAATAAACAAACTGACAGGACAAGGAGATATCCTTAAATGAACAAACTAAGCATATTCTGATTTCAGAAAATAAATCATTCCCTCAACCCTCTTTTTCTTCATTTTCTCTTTTTTCTTTTGTATCTATCGATGAGATAGATACAAAAGAAAACTGCCACTGCCATACCCATGCCCAGTGTCTTTTCAATTAACAAGTTTGGAATTTGAAGAAATCAATTCAAACTAAATCTATCTCTCTCTCTCTCTTCTTTTTCGTTTTTCCCCCTTCTCTCTTTTCCTCTCTTTCTCATTTTTCCATTCCTCTTCCTCTCTCTCAATCTCTTCATTTTTCCTCCTCTCCTCTTTCAGCTTTTTTTCTCTTTTTTTCTTTCTCTATGTTTCACTTTTTTCCTCAACCTCTCTTTTCTTCTTTTTTTCTCTTCCTCCCTCACAACCCATTCCCAGTAGTCTAGACAGACTTAAATGATGGAATTTTTTTGAGTTCATAGTGTAAGAAAGTGACATTTCCCTGTGCTTCATATGGTTTCCAGAAATCTGCCCATCAGGGAATTTGTCCTTACTTCTTTTTTCTTTCATGAATTTTCTTATTTCTTTTCATTTTTAATTACAAAAAAAAAATAATTTGAAAATAATAATGACCATCAAAATGTAATTTGCCCCTCAGATAATTTTCGGGGAAATGTTATTACGTTTTATTATGATCCTTTGGCATAACTCACTTCTGTTTTTTTCTTTCATTAATTCCCTATTTCTTTTCATTTTTAATTAATAAAAAAAATCTTATCTTAAATCAGAATAAAACAAAAAATCGAACAAATTTTTGATTAAAATGAAAGGAAACAAAAGAATTCATGGAAAAGAAACAACTGTAAATTGAGAAAATACATTTATTTATTTGGCTTAGAATTAATTGTTTTGACCTGCTTATTGATATTTTCTTTTCATTTCATTTTTTTAATGTGCTAAAGTATGTGGACCTAGGTATAGCTAAAATTTTCAAAAAGTGAAGACTTGTTATCTTTTCCCTTTTATTCTTCTCTCTATTGCATGTCATAGTCTAATGTACATCCCAATGAGGGAAATATATGGTCAAGACAGATCTAGTTATGAATCTCCATGTTAACGATTTTGGCTGACAGCAAAGGTGTTGGTGGTAAATAGCAGGTACTACTGTATATAAAAAAAAACAACATTTTTTCCCCAAAATTCATGTCACTTATTAAATTATTTCCCAATACATGTGAATTTCCCAGTTTTTTCATGTTTTACACAGAATTTGATATTACGGTACTATGTGTGAATTTTTCTTGTTGGGATTTATATATATATTTACATATTTATATATATATAGTCTAGAAAGTGTTACAGCTTTAAACACTAAAAACATTCAGAGATTTTTTTTTTGTGTGTCACTTATATAATTTTCTTAGGAGTTCTTTTCTGATTTTTATTTTTTATTAAGGTACTATGTATAAATTTCCTCTTGTTGGAACATTTGTTGTTTACCATGGTTAGGGGATTATATATATATATATATATATATATATATATATATATATACACACAAATATATACAAATGCATTGTGTGACAAAATATTATTTAGAAGCATAAAATATTTATAAAATGAGTTTGAATTTACTATTAAATCCACAGGTAGTCCAGTGGTTTACATACTGGAAACCAACCCGGCCTTTTGCAATGGACATGGCAGGATTTGCTGTCAATTTAGAAAGATTTTTCCAGTTTCCTGAAGCTAAATTTGATTTCAACGTTCCTCGTGGTTATCAAGAATCTATACTTCTCCAGGGACTCCAAGTGAAGATGTCTGATCTTGAACCCAAAGCTGATCTCTGCACAAAGGTCAGTCTTGCATCTTTTAATCTTTTGTTTACTGTAGATATTATTTACTAACTGTTTAATTCTTAAATTCATACCTAGGAAATAAAAAATCAATTTCATGGAGAATAACTTCTAATTGAAATTATCCCCCTTTTGTGAATTTTAAAATTTTTTTCCCAGAAAAGTTCCTCTATTTTCCATGCTGGGTATTCTGCGAAGATCTTTTTTTTTTCTTTTATTTATTCTATTGCAAAAATGATTTGTTATTCCAACCTAAAATAAAAATGTACCACAAGCTTCATTTTAGCTATCTAAATTGATATATATTGTATATATGTGTTCTTATGCACCAGCATTATAGCTTTAGGGATCAAATCTGGCAAAATATGAATGCGTGCCCTGTGTATTTAGAAATTTTTTCATGGGTTGTATACAATATATATTTGTGGTGCACGTGTAATCTCGTTTTAATCAAGGGGGGTGTACTTTTTAAGAAGTGAATTGAGTAAAAGAAGAAAATGTCATGATTCCTAAATTACATACTATTACATACAATGTTAGTTTTCTTTTTTAAAAATTCTATGTTCTCTATTTATTAGTGTTTCTAACTCTTAGTCGTTAGTCATTTATTGCTTTTTTAGTCATTTTTAATCTTCATTACAAATGTCCTGTTTTAATGTTTTGAACTTAACTATTTTAACATCAGTAAGCTGTTCTGACTTTTCTTTTTCTTTTTTTCAAAACTTGTTTAAGTTCTGTGGCATAAATAACTCCCTTCCTACAAACCATTTGATTTGAAAAATGGCCAAAAGGCCTTGTTTTGGGTGACCAAAAGTAAAGAAGAAAAGATTAATCGTAATTTTAAAAAGAAAAATATGCTCCAAAATGAAACATTTTGGATGGAAAAAAATTGATCTGGTGAGGGGTTAAGAAAATTTGATCAAGTGAGATAAATAATTTCACAAAATTGGTCTTGTATGGGCTGAATACACAGTATTGCCATTTAAGTATCGTTTGCCTGCTGATCACCAAACGAAAGTATTGTTTGGATTCAAAAGCTTTGAGTTGCTTCTTAACAACCAGCTTCAGGCTATATAACAATTTGTTCCCAAGTGTCACCTGGATATGCTTTATCAATGTTGTCATTGTCAAAGAGCATTATCTAGCATTTAATCCTTGCACTGCTTCACAGTAGCCATAATCCAGCTAACACAATGATTGCTTGGATTTTTCGCTATTATCAGCAGGAGGTGTGAGTGAGCATTTACATCATATTAATGCCCTAGGGAAAGGCAAGAGTCCATTTATTCTCTCACCAGTTAGAAGAGACTGGGAAAACTGAACTCTTCAGTCTTTGTTGGCTAGCATACCTCATATTGCTACAACAGAGATTTCTCTATGACTGCTTTTTATCTGCAAAAAAATGACTGCTAAAGAACAATGTCCCAAATTTGTAGATCCAAATCAGTTGCAAGTTGTCTTGACCTCTGGTTCAAGAATGACTGCTCTAACCCCATCTCTCCCAACCTCTGAATTCAGTGACTCCGGACACTTCAATCAATTTTTCTCACCTCTTGGTTCTTTAACAAAAAACATGATTTCTTTTCTACATCAGGGTTTTATTTCTTTCAACTCCTCATTGTGATCTTTTTCTCTCCTATGGAGGAAGCGCTCTCTGGAAAAACTTATCTATTTAATGTTTTTTTTTTTTTTCTGCACTCAACATCTCTTCATTGTAGTTCATCTCTTGATTTTCTGTTATTCTATGGGTAGAAGGGTGCATATATTTCAATTAGAGTCATTTTCCATCATTTCATAGTTAATTACTTGTTAACTCAACCACTTATTCAATACCATTAGCTTGTAAAATTTAATTTGGGGTGTGGTCTATCCTGCCACAATATGTTGATATCAAAATCTACATTAATTTCTTTTCTTCCTTTCAGATTTTGGTTTGGCATACACGGACAGAGAAAACCAAGTTAAAAAATGAGGAAAGAATGAAGATGCGATTTGGTCATGGGTCAGATCCTCACATTGAGTTGTGACCAATTTCATAGCTGTAAACTCCTCTGATAATTCAAATACCAATACCAATGCTTTCCTCAACAGGTCTCTTTCAATTCAATCATTCTACAACTCTCCTTTTACCATACAAATACATCCATTTCATTTTTACCATCCATCAACAAAAATATTTTGTATCCTCCATACAATTGATATAATTATAATTTATTGTGATGGAAAAACTTTTTTAAGCTCTTTCCATGTATGCAGTTTATATAAAAACAAAAGAAAGGTTAATAATGACTGTCTTTCCCAGTGCATCAAAAGACAGACAACCTACTATTTTCCAGGATATCCTATAGATTTCTCCCCCTGTATATCCAACATTTCAAAAGAAGTTTATTTCAAATGATTTGTTATAGAAAAGCATAGAATTTCATTGATTACTGCTGGACAGTAACAGGCTTCATGAATTACAAGACAAGTTAAAAAAAATGTATTTGGATTCAATTTATTTTTAATTCCCCTAATTTTATTATTATATTGTATGTGAAAAAAAATATGAAAAAGAAAATTTTGCTTGGAGTTGTGAGCAAATGATAGTTTCAGGCCCAATTTCATTTTTTTAGCTGCTACAATCCATAAAAGAAGAAACATTGTTTCTCTGAAACAGTGAATCCATAGGTATATATATCTGTTTATTTTGACTATAATTTTAATTCCTAATTTAAATATACACATCTTTCTCAATTTGAATTCAGAGTTGTCTATCTTCTAGATTGATTGCTGACCAAGGCTGAAGTGCCCAGTTGGCCCCGATATTTAATCTTAGCTAGGAAGTGAAGAGGTGGATTCATCCCTTTCTCAAGGGTGCTCAAGTGAAGTGACAAACTGTCTCAGCTGCAGTTTGAACTTGGTTCACCAATTCCATTTTCTGTGCTGTTAACCATTAGGCCACTCGCACTGCTGTCATACCTAAGAATTACTGTTTTAAAATTCTTACTTTTAAATTCCACCGCCTTTTTTTAAACCATCTTGAATATTGTTGTACAGGGTGGTGGGAAAAAAACTCCCTATTGGAAATAACTTTATTATTCATTAGTCGACTGGTCAAACTAGCTTTATTTTGAACCATACATTGGTAGAATTAGTCAACAGTATTAAAATTCAAAGTAGGCAACTGCATTATGTACCAATTTCTGTAAGCATTTGAGTATTGCCTCGACAGACTTTTGGGGTAAGTCCGACTGTATGTATGCTGAAATCAAGTTTTTGGATAATTATTCTGGTTATTTAATACCATTCGGGAATCACTGCATAAACAAGGTATTTGATATTTCCTAAGTGCATTAAGAGGAAACACATTTCTAATAGGGAGTTAATTCTCACATACCCTGTACTTCATGGATAGATGGAAATAATGTATGAATGATGTATCCAATTTTGCTGAAAATGAAAGAGAAGGAATCCTTTTGAAATTATCTGGTTCCTCAATTTGCTGAATGAATTAAAGTATTATGATTACCTTTTGGTAAATAGCTGTGACCCACCTTTGACAAACTTATTCAGACATGCATTTTCTTTTCAAATTCTATTTAAGAAAAAGTCTTAATTGATCAATATTATTATTTTATTCATGCTATGCTCATTTTTATGGCATGATATCCTTACCAACACCAATTTCTTTAAGAAAAGAAATCTTCCAGTTACTGCATAAGCTGGACATTTAATTAAAAATGTGAACAATGTTATTACACTACGTCCATTACACTGGTATTATGACTAGGTGGCCATCTACCTAAGCTTGATATGAACATTTATGGGAGTTGCGGGGAGTGATGGTCGTCCAGAAACTTGCTAGCCATTCAAAAAAAGATTCACCAAATCCAAATGGATAATCCTGTTCACTAGTCTCAAGGGGCTGGTATCGAACCACTACCTCTAGACTCATCCAATTTCCAAATTTGGCTATTCCAATGTCTGTGTTGGCCAATTTACCAAGATGAAGCTGGGATTATCTCTCCTCTTGGCAATTCTGAGGAGCCCTCAACCCAACTCTCCTGGAGAGAAAAAAAAAAACTTTCCAAGAAAAAGTTAGCAACATTTCAATTATTAAATCAGCCTTGGATGAAAGTGTAACATTTATTTTTTGTATTTGATATAAATAAAATCATTTTTACAATTTATTACAGTATTTTAAAAAAAAAAAAAAAATTGTATTTAACAAAAAACAAAACAAAATTGTATTTAACAAAAAACAAAACAAAAAAACCATTTATGCTTATAATTTTTATCTAGTGTAAAAATTATGTACAGAAGAAGCTGCTTGTTGTGATCACTTATTGATAACATTAATCAAATGTATAGCTGTCTGGCCCAGGGGAGGAGGGGGGCAAATACCCCCTATAAACTCGCGCAAATCAGTGGTAAAGGTCATGCCAATCGAGCGTGCTGCCCTTCTTGATGAAAGAGTTCCCCGTACACCTTTGAGCAGAGGATATGAAAATTGGAACAATTTACATTCATTGTTATAAACATCTTGACATTATATGAAATTATTATGACCAACTAATTTTAATGACTGAAACCATTTGATAACACTGTAAAACAGCTTCCGCTGTGTGTATGCTTGATCATCATAGTTTTTCCTATCCCCTTGAGCTAGATTAATATTTTGGGGGTCACCATCCAGCCACTGAGTTGTTCCTCCGCAGACCACACATATCAAGTTTTCTTCACGCTCCTGTCTTAGGCTGAATCTAAAGTTCTTCAAGGTTTGGAGGCAACAAGCACCCTAAATGTGCGTCTCACTTCACTCAAGATTTAGCTATTTAGGAGCTAGATTCATATTTTGGGGTCCATCTACAATATAACATGAACCGTGCTATAATGAAATATTTCATGAAGGGAGGAGGCTTGTTGTTGTTGTAGTAGTTGTAATAATAATAATAATAATAATAATGATGATGATGATGCAGAATCTGTCCACATCAACAGGATTTCAGTTTTAAATGTAGATTGTTTCCAGTCTGTTTTCAAGAGGAAAGCATAAAATGCTGATCAGAAAACATTTCTTTTTAAAGGCTTCTTTGTATCAGTTTTATTTTAGCTGAGGAATCAACCAAGAGAAATTTGTTCTGTGTGTATCAAATTATCATTGGACATCAAAAAAAAATGGTGACTCAAATTCTAGTAGTATATGAATGTAAAAAGTGCTGGAGTGCATGTAAAAAGCTTGTTCAGGAATATCTACAATAATGCAGTTTTGATGTAAGGTCAGAGAATTGCTGTACAAATTAATCTCAATCAAGTAAAAAAACTGAAAACAAAATCACCGAATTATAAGACCTTGCACATACAACACATTTACCACTCTTCTCAAGGTATAGCAGTATAATGTCCTTTCAAGTTATTGCCTTTAAATCACAAGCTAGATTTCTTTTGGGAAGAAGGGTGGAAGGAAATGCAATCAGGACTTAACTGGAGTGGGGGGGGGGTAGATCAATGAAATTAGTGCTAAGTGGCTCGTTGAAAAGTTTTATACTTTGTAAGAATTATCTTTTGTGAGCCATTGTACCTGTCTTAGCTATAACTAGAATGTAACAGATAAATACTGCCTTTATGCTGATTGTGTTGAGGAGTTCTTTCCCCAGGTATCACATAACAATCTTTCTCAAAGATCCTGTCTCAGGCTAAACTTCAAGTAATGAGGCAACAAGCACCCAAAAATGGTGTCTCACCTCTCACTATTTTAGGCATAGCTGTGGTGGGGGGGATGGATTCAGGTCCTCCCTAAAAGACATTAGTATGAAATGAATGCAGATCATTTCAGTTGAAGTTTGAACTTATCAATTCCATTTCCTATGCTGCAAACCACTAGGTCACCAGGGTCTCTCATTGCTCTAACTCATCTGATAATAGTGTACGATTTGATGTTCGTTTCTGGGTAATGAGTGTTATTTTCAGTAAAGAATATAGAAAATGACTTATTCTTCTCAAACAATCTTGTGGCCAGGATAGTGATATTCATATATAATTGGTTTTCTTACTTTATGTAATTAGAAATGCACAAATTCTACCAGAACAACACTTATTACCCAGGAATAAAAAAAAAATGAGTAAAAACATTGACAGTGTAATTCATCAACCTCCAATCACTCTATAAACAATAAAAGGGAGTAAGTAGATCAATTCAAAGAAACTATATTAATTACAAGCAGAAATATTTTTTATGGTCACAAGTTTGTTTTTTTTAAAAAATACATATCCAGCATGAAAATGAGAGGTGGGAGCCAAAAAAACAAAACAAAACAGCCGAGTATGTATAATATATATATAAATAAAGAAATTTAAACAGTTGAAGAAAGAAAGAAAAAAATTAAACGATGTGTACCTAGATTTTATGGTAGCTTTTTTTAGTATTCCGAAGAAATGGTTGTTGCAAAGGAAAATGAATACAAAACCCATTGGCAAACTTTGCTTTGATATTGAGAATGGCCATTGGCTAGATTTTTCCAAAGCTAGATTTAAAAATGGCTAGATTTCATTTCCTGATGACCATACCTGAAAATGTATGTTATTTGAAGAATGGTTTCATTTTCATTATTTTATTAACATCTGATCAATATGTTGTGTGCGTGTGTGTGTATATATATATATTTATTGATGATAATTGTAGAGATAATTAGGAAACATTTCATCAGGCACTGGAATTGACCTAATAGCAAATTGAACAGCCGACCATATAAATGAATAAAGAAAATAAGCATCACATAGGACTCAAACCCACACTCACTAGGAAGCTGTCTTACTGTGACTCTGCTCTAACAACCGAGTTAACATGCTTATATATTAGAAAGCTTTACAGTTAAAGAAAACTGAAGATGTAAGAATTTTATTTTTGATTTATGTCACTTTAGTTAATTATTTCCAAATATCTTTTAATGCAATATTTTCAAAGGGTTTATATACAAAACAATCTCTAAATTAAAAACAACAGTATTGGAAAAAACGATTTTATTTTCATTATTTTGTCAATATTTGTTGTATAATCATACATTATAGAGCCTTTGAAAGAGTTTTTGGAGTGTATACTTGGGAATGAAATCTAACAAATTTTAGACATTTTCAAAGCCAGTCATTGAAAACAATAGCCACTCTTGGCCATTTTCTGATATCATTGTCAAACCTAATATTGCCAGCATCTTTTATGTACCCTATTTTGTGGCTATTTACCACTGATCAGTATTCACATTGACGACAGAAAAGTTCAGCACCTGGTAAAAATGGCACAAGGGGGAAAAAAAAAAAAAAGCACATTAAATAAAACTGTAAAAAAAAAAAAAAAAAAAAAAAAAAAATACAAACATTGAGTACGAACAAATGAATATAAAGGCTAAGAATTAAGAGTTAGGGTATTGGTATTTTAATTTAATGTGCTATTTTTTTTTCATTTGTGTCATTTATACCAAGATTCATAAAGCTCATATAAAAGGTGCAGCTCGGAAAATCATTTCCACCATATCTGACTGATTAACATATCTCCAGAAGTAGTACTAGAATTCCCATGAAAGTTTGTTTTTGGGAACATGAATGTTCACTGCAAAACAAACAAATAAATAAATGAAAACACACCCCTCAAGATTTCCAGAGAGGATGAATTAGGATGAAAACAGTATTTGTCATGGAGAAGAGGTAGATATTGCTTTAAAAAGAAAGAGCAAAGAAATTTATGGAAACTGACTCAAAATGGCAGTTACTGTTCATGAACCTATGGGGCCAATTAAGATATTTATTTTTCAATTTTTGGAGTGACTTCAAAACTTGAAAAATTCAATGAAGCCAAACAAAATGTCTGAATTGGCGACTCTGGACTCGCAAATTCAAAAAATTGAAATATATATATAATAGAATAGAAATAATAATATCTAAATTGGCAATGTTGGGCTGGATATTGAAATTGTAGTGCTGTAAACTTGAATTTTAGCCTGTGCAATAATTATTCTCTGTAAAGGGCCAAACAATGATGTAGAAATGAATGAAAATGTTTTTTTCAGGAAAACCTCTAAAAGGAACAATATCAGGTTCGAGAGTTCTTGTCTGAATTTTATTAGATGGGCTGCTTTAATCATCGTATGTGTAACAGTTGGATTATTCTCCTTGTCATTGCTGTCATTTTCTCCACAACATTTCGGCCTCCTTCAGGAGTTCTTTTTTTTCTTTCACTGATTCAAGGTCAAATCAACATTGGAAAAATGGAATTTTTTTTCTTTTCTTAATCCTATTCACATTGTATTCTATTCAACATGTTCAGTTTTTTTTTTTTTTTTTTAATTATTTGTAAAGTGTCAAGTTAAATACAAACATGTATTTGAAGATTTTGATTTTTTTTTTTTTTAAATGTTGTAACATGTCAAGTAAAATGTTAAAAAACAAAACAAAAACATGATTTCTCCTTTTTCTAAATAGCGATTTGCCCTTAAAAGACAAATCAGATGGAAGGAGACAGAAAGAAAGCAAAAAAAGCACCCAAAGAAGGCCAGAGAGTGTATGGCTGAAACATATTGAAAGAAATAAAAGGATAGACAAGAGAAATGATCCAAGTGGGATACACAATCAATCTTGACTTTTATTTAAGTGTAACTGCCAGTGTCCAAAGGGCAAACAATTCACTTATATTTTAAGGTATTGGTTAGGAAATTGGTCTTCAAACTCTTATTACTACAGGAATCTGTTTCAATAGTCAAATTTTCTTGGGAACCCCTCAGAAAAAAAAAAACTTTCCCTTCTACATATATTTACAACTAACTATTTTATTTTGGCCTTGTTCTTAGAATTATCTGAATATGAATAAACATGAATTGAAAAATAAGAACGAATCTTACTGAGGTAAAATAGACATATGAACGATCATTGACTGAATGGTGTCTGTGTCAGGTAATTAAGCAAAATGTTGAAGTAAGTTTTAATGAAACTATTAAAACTAGGGATTAGGAAATTAGTCAAGAATCATAATGCGTTAGGGACATTATAAACAAGTAATTATCACACAAGATAAATAAAACATGAAGCCATGCGTGCAAATATGCAAAAATGTTATTTCGTCACACGGAACCCTGAGTTCTGCGGGACAGATTGAATACTGCTGGATTAGAATAAAGTCCTGTTGATTCTATCAGATTTACTTCCCTTAGACTTTAAAGACTCTTTCAGGTGGGTCATTAGATAAGGGTTTCTCAAACTAGCGGTCTGAGGATTATTGGTAAGGGGGGGGGGTATTTAAAAGATGTTGGAAGAAGTTTTTTTCAAAGAATACTTGTGTAACCAGATCTTTTTTTTCTACATGCAGAAATGTACTCATATTTGGTGATTATAGAATGATAACGCTGTTCATCTATTTTAAAACAATGAATTTTGTATTTGTTGCATTTCAGTGATTCATTTCTGAAAAGTATTTTCTCAATAATAAACAGTGGAAAACTTATATAGATTATAAATAAGTCGCAATTTTTGACGATTTTTTGGCCTTTATTTCTTTATGTTTAGTTAGTTATATTATTACTGATAATAGAGTGGCTGTACATAATGAGTGCTCAGCAAAGCATTTTCAAAGTTGATTTTTGTAATTTTTAGCTTTTGTTTTATTTTGAAATGATAAATACTATGAATCACTATGCAGACCTTCAAAATGAAAAAAAATCTTTTTCAAAAAATGAACAAAAACTTATCATTGTAGCTCTAGGAATAACAAAGATCTCGACTTTTAAAAAAATGATTAGTAAGGGCCTTTTATGCACCCACTAAGTCTCGGTAGCTATTGCTTTCATAACAATGAGTGAGAGGGTCATATAAAAAAATAAAAAATAATAAAAATAAAAAAACTTGAGAAACCCTGAAAGAGTATAGTAATTATGTCAATTGTTTCTACAAGGAAGTTTTTGGTTAAATGGAGTTAACACTGGCAACAGATTGAGAAGTTTGATCACCCCTTTAGGTGCCAAGTTTTAGAGAATAATTCCGTAAATGCTTTTTGGAAAGGCTATAAAAAGGGAAATGGTTCATGACAGAAGGTTGCTATAAAGAAATGAAAAATTCAGTACGGCACAAGATTTGCAAGAGAAAAAAAAAAAAAAAAAAAAAAGATAAAAAAATTCATTCAATTCGCATGTAATGTCGTCTCAGGTCACAGCCATCTTAGATTTTAGAATTTTTAGTACAACTTTCTTACGATTTTACCAAAAAACCTTGCACTTTATATGTCAAAATCTTAATAAAACTATTTTAGAGTTATACCATGTAACGCTAACTAATGGTCATGTGCACAGCAGATTTCTAGCTGTATTTTCGTACCTGACTGGGGGAGGGGGCGTGATTCAGTGACAATGGTGCTTGGAGGGTTAAAAAAGAAGAAAAAGGTACTTCATTATCTGTAGATCACTCACAGTAACCTTTACTTTGATTTCAGCAATCCCCACAGCCGGCTTGCATTTTTTCTGTTTTGGGGGTTGAGGAAATTATATCCATGATTTGGTGTGAAGTGATGAAAAGTTGCTGTATACAACTCTTTGGTTGAGTGACCCCCACCAAAAATCCAAGTGTAGGTAATGGATCCTTAAACAACATACACTTTGATAACATTGAGAAGCATTTCTCAAGAGCTGCTATAAAGCTAAATGAGAGGTCAACAAATAATGAAGTGCTGGAAAAAAAAAAAAAAAAAAAAAAAATGGTTAAAACAATCACAATTATAGTCATAAAATTGATAAGTGTTTAGGAAATATTAGTAGTCATATTAGTCAATATTTACCACAGGTTAAACTTCCCGAACTCGGCAAGGTCGGGGACTAGTCCTAAGCCGACTTTTACAATGTATAAAAAGCATAATCAGAAGCTTCAAAATAGGTTTCTTCAGTTTTAAACTCAGTCCAGCTCGCTATGTATGTGTGAATGTCTGACATACAAGCTGCATCAATGGAGCCAAAAATTTCAACAATTACTTATGTCCAGTAAATACTTTTCCAAATTTGCAACGTGATTTTAGGCTAAATCGGTCTAGTTTGTGCCCGCTTATTTTGAAAATCAGATTCTTTATTGATCCAACAAAAAGGTTAGAGAAGTAACTTGATCTTTTTTTTCAACTTTTTTCCATTGATCACCCCCAACACAACATGCTGTTGGTCAAGTGTTTACTAATCATTCAAAATACTCTGGGTGTGTACAAAGCTTGGCACCCAAAACATTGTTGATTTCAAGATCTAATGTTGCGGAGACCACCAAAACACAGTGGTAGGTCTGCAAACTAAGCCAACACAAATACAGGCTACCCCTGAGTATTGGGAGTTTTGTTTAGTATCGAAAAAACCTGCCAAGCTTTAGATGTTACAGAGTTTTGGCAATTCAAACTGTCAGGTAATTGGTATACCCATGAGGAAAGGGTGAATTAATACATAGGCTCAAATGCCAAAATATTTAGAAGATGATCTAGAAGAAAACTAAGTGCATCAACATTAACAGGTCTTTTTTTGCATAGGATAATACGAATCACCGTAGCCCCACGATGACCCGACCAACTAGCCAAGTGGGCAACAGATTCTTCTCTTTGTTTTTTGGTGTGTCTGTAAGTGCTCATGGTCACATTTTTTTGGATACAACCACAGACATTTGCACGAGTACTCGACTAGATACCATATAGAAATACGTTTTTTTTTTATTCTATTTTATTTTTCTATAAATTACTTTTAGGGGTCTCAATGGACAAACAATGCCCAAATTTTGCGCTGGTAAAAATGCAGGCTAGTGATTCATTTATGCAAGGTATATATATATGACTTAATCAAGGCGAGTGTCTTACTGTTATCATATAATTTTTCAAATTTATTGTATTCATATATACAGTGTATCTCAAAAGTAATGCTCTATAAATAATGCTCATGAATGAATATATATTATATATATATATACATATATATTGGCAATCTATCTATACATTACACGTTTTTTTTAGTAACTTATATCAATCTGTGAAATAATAGGGTAAGTAACTAATGGAATATTCATTCCATTTTAGATCATGCAAATTAGGCACAAACTTTTGAGACACCTTTGCACGCACGCACACACACACACACACACAAAAAGGTGTCTCAAAAGTTTATATATATTACATAAAAATATATCTGGAATGATTTCCTGTCATTTCATGGTCAATATATCATTGAATTTAGACAACGTAAATAGAATAAACAATTGAAGAAAATGGGGCTGCTGTAGGAATCAAACCAGTCACAGATACGTGGCTGCTTCAACGTGGCGATGCACTTACCATTGAGCTAAACAGCCTGCTGGCAATGCAAGGGCCAGATAACTGCTTTCAACCCTTATTCTCATCTCATCTATCCTTGATCTTTTTTGTCTCTTTCAATGCAACAGTACGTGTTCAATTCATTCTGTTGGACCAAATATGTCCATTTTTCGGATACATACATACATACATGATAGTTATATTTCGAAGAGCAAATGGTTGCTTTTGTAATCAATCCTAAATTATAAAAAGCGAAACTTGGTAAAAAAAAAATTTGAATAGAATACATGTTACCAACTTTTGTGCGGTAGTACTCATACAAGACTGGGGGAAAAAAAAAAAAAAAAAAAAAAAAAAAAAAAGCAAAAATGTTTGTTTTTTTTTTCCTCTAAAATGTTCAAGGCCTGTCATACACGAAAATACATAATCAAGTGTGGGGTACATCTGGAATCACATTTCTGCAATATGTACATTAGGTTTACGGGGGCATCTTCATATCATAAAAGATATCTTATAAGAAATTTGGATTTACATATCTCTATGACTGGCATTGAAAAAGCCCCCCCCCCCAAGTGATTCGAGGGAAATAACTTTTTGCTCAAGTTGTTAGACCCTAGTCTTGTACGAGTACTGTTTTGACCATCCCTAAGGACTGTCCAGACAGAATTTGGTTCGTATACGATTCTTAAAGTTATAGACAGTAGAATTTATCTTCGATACAAAATTTAAAAACTTACAGCTTTCATTCTGTTTTAAGTGTATGTATATACAGGAATGATAAAAGCAATTACATCCATTTTGAAAAATAAAGACAAAAATTTTTTTTAGTTTTTTTATACATATATTTTTTTTATATAAAAGATGCAAACAGTAAATTTACAAGAAGAAAAGAAAAAAAAAATCACGTTAAGGAGGGGGAAAAAAAAAAAAAAAAAAAAAAAAAAAAAAAAAAAAAAGGAAAAAATTGAAGCCCCAGCTTAGAATTATGTGCACCATTGTGACTAACTAAAAATGGCTACAGATGAAAATAAAAGCTAGAGGTCAAAGATGAACCATTAAGATTTGACAATAGAAAAATGATAATTGATTTTATGAACGCATTAGAAGGAAAAAATTATCGAAATAAAGTGTACTAGTTGAACAACTTAGTAGCTAGATTTTATTTATATTTGTCCCATAATTGTCACATTCAGTATATGAAATTTGAATGTAAATGTAACAATATGGGATAGAGGTATATTATTTGGAACCATCAAACTCTGAATATTGAATCTGGAGTATTAGTTTATAAGGTGAAAATAATTAGGGAAGGTAGACCCTCTGGCGATATAACATCTATCTGTCTGTCCTAACATGCCTAGTTTAATTCTGGAAACAACTAAAGCAAGGCCATTGTAGCAATAACTCAAGAAAAGAGTAATTACAGATTGGATCATGGCTTCCAGGAGGGGAAGTAATCCCAGCATCACCTCAGAGACTTGACAGACATTCATATTTAGAAATCAAGTGAATCTGGAGTTAGACTCGAAGCCTGCATCAAGAGGCTGGGATTGAATCTCTGCCGGCAGACTCGCTAGATTTCAAAGTTCAATGTTATTCAAATGATTGTCCCTGAGATAAAGCCTAAATTATACCCCCTTGGCAGCCCTGAATTGAATGAGGACTTTTTTGGTTTGGAGTTTTCTAACTGGCTAATGAGGTATTGAATAATAAGCAGATATGCTGGTATTAATGGCTTAGTGGTTAAAACACCGGATTAGAAGCCTTGAGGTAAGGGTTGAAGCTATGGTACCAACTTGTTACCATGACACTTCAAGAAAACTGATTTCAAACAGAATATTTTTAAAAAATAAATAAAGCATCTCACAGTCAGTCTTGTACATGTAAAAATCTAAAATGTAGATCAGGTATTAAGTGCGGATAGCATAGTGGGAACAATGCTGGCAAGTGCTGACAATTTCAAGCTCTGATTGGCTAATAAATATTTTGCATAAATGCCAAATACATAAACTTGGAGTGGGGGGGGGGTTACCAAAAAGAAATAACATAAAATTCAAAAAATTCCAATCAAGTAAAAATAAATGTACAATAAACAAACAAACAAACAAAAAAAAAAACAAACAACAACAGAAAACAAAGAAAACTGTTTTCAATTTATCAGATACTAAATTTTCCAATCCGACTTAATATTGGCAGAACTTGTGCTAGTGTTTCCCATACCAGTTATTCTACCCCAAATAACTTCAAGGAGGACTGCAAGCCTGTACAAAAAAAAATAAAGTAAGAATTTCAAATTGTTTGGGGAATTCTCTCAGTGTTAACATAATATTGTGATGAACATGACATTAATATTTTTTTTTTTTGTAATTGTTAGGAATACGCTCACCAAAACATTATGTCAATATTTTGCAAGGAACATAACCACGATAAATGCTGTACATGATCAAAGTGTAATTACAGACAATTTGGCACAAATTGAGAACAGTTTACTTCATAATTACATGAGTTTGTGTGGAGAAACCACAATCAGAAATGACAAAGAAAAATTATTCATTCTTTTGATAATCAATTTCAAATGATTTTCTTATTAGAGTTACAAATATGAAAGGAATATTTAATCTTTTTATGTTATTAATTGCAACCATAACACAAACCCTTAATTACATTTTTCCTAGTTGAATTTAAAATACAGTTTCAAATGCTGAGTTTTCTGCTTTCATTTCTACTGTAAGTTCAACAGCAGCAGCTAATGACTAAGAAAGTTAACTCCCTTGCAAGATATTGACATACTGCTTTGATGAACCAATTCCAAACAATTACCTTATTCATTTTCACATATTTCAGAACCAGTTCCAAACTAATCATTTCTGTGAGGGGGGGGGGGGCATGGTGGTAAAAAGGTTCGAAACCACTGTGCAAACAGCTCTGTGATAGAACATTAAGCTGAAGACTGCATAATCACTTGCGTTGATTGAAAGAGATGTTCTAAGAATTGACTGAGATAGGATGAAAGCACTTCCTCACTTCAGTCTTTTGTCAAATTCACAAAAACAAAGTTTAAGAACCAACATAAAGCAAACTTAACAGATGAAACCCTATAATTCATCCTAAAATTTAAGAAATTGTTAAAAATCATTTGTTTTTATAATATAAAGTTCTGAGATGAAGTATGAAATTATTATAATACAAATGAGTGGTCAAGCACAAGTGTCCAACAAACCATTCTTAAAAAGTTGATATTTTTGTCATTTTCTGAGCTACAATGCTGTCTTTTTTGAATTTTGAAGCTTGAAGACTATAAATCATAAAAAACAGAGCTCTATAGACAAAAAAATGACAAAAATTTCAACTTCTCGAAAATGGTCAGTTGAGCACTCATCATGAGCGACCATTTGAATGCTTTGCTAAGTACTTGACAGTTCATACTAAGAGCAGATAGGCCTTCATGAGCAGAGCAATTGCTATTGAAATAAATCCACCTAGGGCAGGCATATTCATGAAGCGAACCCAGGTGGTCAAAGGGCACACTAAAAACTGGAAAGAGAAAAAAAAAAAAAAATAATTGTCAGAATACAACTGGGAATGCAAATTTAAAGTCTTAACTAGGCACATGAAACCCTTGCTCCAATTTTAAGTATTGCTGAAGGTGCAGGAAACTTTTGCACCAACCCTGAATCCACCTTTTATATACTAAGATGACATATTATCTTCCACAAGAAATTGGAAAAATAAAGGCTCAGCATACTTAACGCATTACCTGCAGATGACAGGAATTTCCGTCACTGCAGTTCTATGGCTAACTAGAAAAAAAATTTCTTTTTTGCTGTGATTGATGACAACTCAATTCTATCAGAGTCAGGGCTTTTATCTTGCAATGGATAACTACTCCACTAGACACTATCCGCAGTCAATGAAATTGTTAAAGCAAACTCAGACCTTTGACACAGTCATTACAAGTAAGTTTTTAATCCCATTTTTTTTTGTTTTTGTAAATACTGAAAGGGGGAGGAGAGTCTTTGTACAGCATGTAAACACTAGGATTGAACCTGAAACCTCTCAGTTTTTATTCTTTTGCATAAGCTCCTAAGCAGTATATACAAAGACTAATACTGGCATATTGTTTAAAATTTAATGCTAACAATCACACACACACACACACACACACACACACACCTATGTATGTACATAAGTATATATACATGCATATACACATGAACAAGAATATGTATACACAAATATTTACATGCTTAGACACACCTATGTACAAGCACACAGACACATTCATAATTTATCATTTAAAATTGGTTTATCTTCCCTACAGCACCTTGATTTCTCAAATTATTACTCAATTGTTATTGGTAATTATAAACTCTTGAATTCATTAAAACAATTATTAAGGGAAATAACCCTTGGTTGAAATTATTTCCCTTAGACCATTTACTGAATTTTTTTTTTCCCTATTCAATTCACAGAAGAGTCCCATTATTTTCAATGCTATTCAGTGAAGAGTTCCAGTCAATAAAAGCAATTACAAGTGGTCTATGAATTCAAGAACTAAGCTTTGTTTAGTACAACAGAAGTGTGAATGTCCAAGTAGTTGAGGGCACAGTGTTCGAACTCCCACTGAGACAGTCAATGTTCACTTCACACAAATGCCCTTGGTAAAGGCATGTATCCATCTATTCCCCCTGCCAATACATCACACGTCAGCGAGGCAGGGTAAGGCTCATCAACCCTCCCTCCTCCCTCGATGTCTTGAACTTACTAGAGGAAGTGGAGCTGATGTACAACAAAAAGCTGATTAAAAAATTAAAAGGCCAAATGAAGAAATACAGGTCAAAAGATGGTTTTGCACCACCTTAAAGGGGGGGGGACTGGCCTGCCTTAAAAAAAAAAAAAAATCTTTTTCCAAGTGAAGCTCAAAACACACTGACTTCTGGCCCCATTGGGAAATATACAACTATGTCAGTCTCAAGGCAGGCCATGTTACCCATTTGTTAATGACTAGATAAAGCATTGCTTAACTATGACACCATGTAGGAATAAGTATTAAAATGTACTGCAAGTAAGATGAATAAAAATCTATATAGGAATTCTAGTGCATTTTCTCATGAAAACCAAGTAGTTTTTTGTAAAAGTAGATTCTTCTCTTAATAAAATCTGATAAGAACTAATAGCACCGTGCAATGTGATTTTTGTCCCTGGGTAGTGAGTGTTATTTTCTGATTGCTTAAGTATAAAAAGTATGGAAAATACCTCGGATTCCCTTCAAACCTTGCTTTGTGGCCAGGATAGTGATATTCATATGTAATCGTTTTACTAACTTTATGCGATTAAAATGTGCAGATTTCAAATTATCACTGTCCTGGACGCTAAAGCAAAGTTTGAAAGGAATGATTGACATTTTCTATACTTACTAGAAATAATCAATCTGAAAATGATAGTCATTACCCAGGAACAGAGAACAGAATGAAAAAAAAAAAAAAAAAAAAAAAAAAAAAAAAAAAAAAGAAGAGAAAAAAAAAAAGAAGATAAAAAAGTTGCACAGTGCAGTAAGTACAATTCTTCAGATATTTTCAGAAAAATATTGACATGTATTTTTTTTCCTTTTTTTTTTTTTCCAAAATGTTCAATTTGTTATTTCCAGCTCATTTTTTTTAGTCAATTTTTATTTTAATAAGAAAATTACAACTTACATGACAAGTTTTGTTTTTTTTTGGTGGTAAAAAAATATTTGTAGTGAAAACGTACATATCACATCAATAAATATCGCCCAGTAGATGTGTTAAGTACATTTGAGAAAATACAACCATTTCCGACAGCAGCACTGCCAAGAATTAACAGAGCTAAAAATATACAGTTAGCAGTTGATATCACAACATATGTCGTCGTAGTCATTATGGGAGGTGGCGGCCTACTGCTGGAGCAAAGCAGGTGTCACATAGATGTAGCTTCCATTGACATGGCTATTGCCCTTTTTAACATTTCTTCTTCACTAAGATCATCTGAAAAAGAATCAGGAAGAAAGTCAGTGCAAGTAAGAGTCGCTTATATAAATAAACATTTGATGAAGTCCAAGAATTTGCATGTAAAAATAGACAGAGCTCTTCAAAAATTAAAATGAATTATCTCCCCTTGGGGAAAAAAAAAAAAGTCTCTATTTGAGCCATTTTTACCAGAGTGGGTGAGTGAAATATTCAAGGGTTTTCAAAATGAAGTTCCATTTTTGCACAGTTTTTTTTAAAAAAAAGGGGATAATCATTAGCTGAGGGCTAACAAAAGTTATCCATTTCATCATCATATTCCACAAATTTACCAAACCTTTTATTCAAAAAATTATGTTGCGAAGAATTGGAAGATAATTCATACAAATGATATATTAATAGAGAAGCTGTGCATGATAACTATCCGACAGGCCACTTCTTGCAAAAACGTTTTCACATTGGATAATACTATTTCAATCCTCCCTGCATCATTCATAATCAAAGTGGAGTCAGTTACTACACCAGAAATAGGTTTTATAACCAGCAAATTTTCATTCCTTGTTTTAATAGTGGGTTTTCTCTCCCCAATGAATTGGAGGGGGGGGGGAAGTATGTCAGTACCATGGCAACAATGACCCTGGCTATTATGATGTCATATAATTGTACATTAAGGTTTCAGTCGTGAGATCTGTTTTGTATTTAAACAATCACTGATTTTGTTTGTTGAAACTTCGGTGAAAATCGGATGTCATTTTTTTTGACCAAGCTTCAATCGCAATATATTTGTAATTTTTAGAGTAAGGATGCTCATTTTATTCGGGTTTTGAAACTTTGATACTCAGCTTTCACTTTCAATATGCATAATGTTTCTGAAAATACTCAACCTAAGTAGGTGGAAAAAAAAAAAAAATAGATTTTATTCATTGTAACTTTGCATTACAATTCTGATGCTCATTATGATGAATCATGAATACTTGGTATTCGAACTAAGAAGACACACATATATTATATATAAAGAACTTGCAGCTCTGAAAATAACCAAAATATTCAATCACGAATTTCTGAACTTTTTAAAAATGACACATTGGTTATTTATCATGCAGAGTCACTCAATTGCTCCCAACCCAAATTGTTGGAATTTTTCAAAAATTTAATGGTCAATAAAAAGAGAATCTCTTCAGATGTAACCAAATCTAAATTCACACAACTCCAAATACAATTAATGTTTGGAAAATCGAGGGAGTCTGGAGGCAAAGGTTCAATACCTCGGATTATCTCCCCTCCTGGCCAAAAAAAGCTACCCTAAGCAAGAGGTTACTTACCACTTTTGTCACTATTTTCTTTGGGTTGAACAGCATCATTTATACTGGACGAACTAGCTTCAGATGGTTCCCCATTATTTTGTATGCTGTTTGTTTTGCTAAGATAGAGAAGTCTCTTTTGTCGCAGCTCATTAACAGATAAAGGGGACTCTGGTGATTTGTGTGATGTTGAAGGAACACCAGCAGAGCCAGACACTTCAACATCATTAGAAGTACAATTCAAGTCATCCCCTAAAATGAAAAAAAAATTTTTAAATTGGTAGAAGTCACACTGGAAATTTGTATTTTTCCTTTGAATTTTAAAAAAAAGAGTAGGAAAAGAAAAAAAATTGTATTTGAAGTGTTGACGTGGGGAAAAAAAAAAAAAAAAATTTCTTAAAGATTAAATGGATCATCACTGAATAGGGTCCATTTATTTTTCTAACAATTAACAATCACATTCTGGAAATTTAACAACCTGAAACTTAAGAAAGAATCAAATCAGCTGAGAATTATAACAGAATAGAACTACAATTTGAATGGAGAAAATGTGTCATTAATCACCAACTAAAATACTGATTTTAGAGCCACCTTTGATTCACATAAACAATGCATTTCAGTATTTTTTGTTTTGAATAGTGTAATAGCATTCTCAATCAGATTGCTTAGTTAAGAAAGACATTTTTCTTATGAAATGATTTATTCTTTAAAAATTGGACACCAAAGGGTGCCTAAAATAAGGAACTGAATGAAGTACCACAAAATTGAACCTACTGACCTTGCATACTCAATTGAAGAGCAGTTTCAAGTAGGGCCTCCTCCTGTTTTTGATTGTCTCTTAGGCTCATCTCCAAAGCTTTTTGTAACGATGGGTCATCTCGTTCTGCATACTCACGGGTCGTTTCTATTGCATGCTGTAGACTGGTATCCATTTGGTCCTCAAGTGAGGAATTGGTGGACAAAGATGTTTCAATAGTGGGTTTCACTGTCTGTACAGCGGGGTTCTGCTTTAGTAGATAGTCAGCTTCACAATGAGGCAAACTACCAACAATGATGAATATAGAATAACCTGGACACGTAAAAGCAAACAAATCGATGCGGAAACCTTGTCCAAATAGTTTTTAAATAAAGGATGGAATTAGCTCCGAAGAGCACACTTTAACAAAAATGGTTTACAAACTTGCATCAAAATAACAAGTGACTTTCAGCAGGGTGTGATGGAGTGATAAAGTGATTTAGTGCCTCATAATGTAGAATGACCAAATGAGCCAATAAAATGCTTATGCTGAAATTTTGTTAATACGATACAATACAAATTCACAGATTAATTTAGGTCAAAGGCTTTTTATCTGGTCTTCAGAATATTACTTAATTTGAAAGCTTCTATCAGCCCAATTCTGGTCAAATTTCATCTTAAAATTATTGATTGGACTGGCCTCTATCACTGAAACTGGAAACCTGTTCTACATGTTCACCACACGGCATGCAAAGAACTACCCTCTAATACTAATATTGACTGATTTTTTTTTTTTAAAGTTTTAGCAAATGACCTCAGATATTGTTACTTCCCATGACCAGGGGACTGTGCATTGTATATGCCATGGGTAAATTTATGCATTTCAATCAAGTCTCCCCAGTACTACAAGCTTGGTAGTATGTTTAACTTAGTACTACCGATTTTGGGCATTGTTTTTAACTGAAATTTTGAATCATGAATTGTGGTTCTGGAAGTAAGCATCTAATGTTTTCTTAAATGTTTGTTTGTACGAGTCTTTGTCTCAAGCTCCCTTGATCAAAGACAGCAACCTTTGATTTAAATCTCTGCACTCTCTACCTATGAGCAGGTGTGCCACGTAGCAGCGTAACTGCATTACTATGCTTTTTCACAACCTGTCTTTCAGTACTTATGAGGGATGCCCCCCAATGACCAGATTATTTTTTCTTTACACCCCTATCACAACTTTTAAAAAGAACCTGTGGGGTCATTTGGAACTTGTTCCTTCAAATTTTGGCACATGCCCAAACAATTGTCTTTTTTCATCCTCTGAGTAAATGAGGTACGAATTTTGTGGAGATGCGCTTCATTTTCAAAACTTCTGTTAAAATAAACTCCAAGACAAATCAGTCACCTTAGATAGCTTATCAATGGTCCAATGACAATCTTCATTGATTGCAGGACAAATTCTTTCAACATTCGTTATTTCTGCTTTTGAAGGTCGGTCAAGTTATACTTCACCACATTTGAAACACAAGTACCATTCACACACTTGTGTTTCACCTTGAGCTTCTTCAAAAGCTTTGAATTATTGCAACAGTTTCAGCTGTAGATTTTACAAAAGGGAACAGAACTTCATGTTCTGCTCTTTTTCATTAGCTACTGTGAAAAATCAACAAACTAGTTTATAAACACTAAAAAAAAGAAAAACTAAGGGAAAATATTCAGTCGATCAAGGACCACACTACATAGAAAACTGGCTTAGAATAGTATTGACTTGTTACACACTATGTACAACTATTCCAAGTTTGCATGCCACATTTGAATTCCGGTTTTACATTAAAATATCATATACATTAAAATATTAGATACCATACTACATTAAAAATATCATATACATTTTTTTTTTAAATAAACAAACAATACAAAGAGAATAACTATCTCTTTGTTTTTTTTTTTCTAGTCTGTTCCTGTTACATTGTTGAGTTGAAAAGACTCAAGTCATAAATTAAGCAGAAAGTAGGGACTAAACAGATATCAAAAATTCTAAATCATCAAAATTAAGATCACCAACCCATTAACTACAGAAGGTTATCCATTGCAAGATAAAAGCCCAGACTCAGATATGACCAAGTTGTCATCCTTAGGAGTCAAACTCCACTTCAACTTCTATTCCAACTGAAGATCACAGCAATTTTTGTATTGTATTGTAATGAATGAAAAAATTAAAAATACGTTTTTTTGTATAAATGTTTTTATTCATTAGATCTGTGCAATAAAATTTTGTTAATATCTAAGACTTGCCAATTTAGCTATGTCAGTAAGACTGCTGGCAATCGGTTGCAAATTAAATCACAACAGGGGAATGTGAATTTTACATATCTGAATCTTTTAATGGGAAAAAATTGAACTCCAGTTTGGGAGTTTGGCTAACTAAGTCAAATTTTGACAAAGAACTGCAATGGAAGAAATTCACACCATTTGTAGTTAACGGGTTAATATACTTGATAGATGCCATATAAATATATATATATGATCCGACGGAATGATTATAAATTGGATTGTATTATACAAAAACTCGTTTGAAATGATCTGTCATTACACATTTAATGTATCACTTGGCGTAGACAATATAAATAATATAAACAATTAAAAGAAATGAGGCAGCTGCAGGAACCGAACCTGCAACTGATAAAGTAGCCACATCAATGTAGCTTTGCTCTTACCATTGAGCTAAATTACAGTTAATGTATCACTTCGCCTTTGTTCAATGACAAGAGGTCATTTCAAACAAGAGTTTCTGCATAATATAACCATTCTGTTGGATCATATATATCCATTTCTTAAAATATATCTGTCGTGTTGAAAGAAATAAACAGAGCAGATATAATCTGAGAATGAACAAAATGAGAATTTGGAGTGAAAACAGTTATTTGTACCCATGTTTTACTGGCAGCTGTTTAGCTCAATGGTAAGAGCAACGCTATGCTGAAGTAGCAACCCAACTGAATTCAAGTTCAATTCCTGCAGCTACCCCATTTTCTTCAATTGTTTATCCTATTTACATTGTCTAGGCAAAGTGATACATAGACTGTATAATGACGGGAGATTTTAAATAAGATCTCTCTCTATATATATATATATATATATATATATATATAAACAAAAAACAAAAACAAACCTCATAAGACAAACCGATTCTATTCTCAACATTTTGGTTACCATATACACTTATAGACAAGACATTTCTATTCTTGCCTGAGCCTTTGACCACTGCATAGGAAGTAAGATTCGATAGATAGGTTGCATGCATTTTTTCATGTAAAATTTTTTGGATAAAAAAACTGCGACTTATCTCAGACTATATATGGTAATTATATTTGAATTGAAGCTCTTCACTTCTGCTTATGAACTACAAGCGGAAATATGACTTCCAATCTATTTTAATATAGTCGATCAGCATGGCAAATTAGAAGAGAAAAGTATTTAAACACTTACCTTCTTGTTGTAATTGTGTAAGAAATAAGGCCAAATATGTGTCAGAAATGAGTTCTGGTCCACTCAAGAGTGAATTCAGATTGAACCACTGAAGACCTATTTTGCGTATGGTAAACCAATGTTCTCTCATGTTGCATATGTAGGCAGACTGTAAACTAAAACAAGATGTAAAGAATTAGTTGAAAATAAGTAAAACTTTTTATTACTCCCTTGACTCCAACTTATTGTTACTCATCACACAGACTCAGCTTAAATTAAAAAGTAACAATAGATGGAGTAAAGCAAGTAATTAAGGCAGACTTTACAAGAATAAATAAAATAATTCTAATTTGGCCGTATATCCCACCATAGCAGAAATCCGAGTTCTATAATGTTTGCAATCCTACTGGACGGGGGTGGAGAAAGAAAGAAAAACAGATTTGCATCAAATACAATTTTTGTTTTATTCATCTTAGTCATGAAATAAGTCAAATGATATATTTTTGTATGTTTTTTCATAACTGAAAAAGGATCAGGTTTGTGATGAATTTTTTCCTTAAAAGTACATTTAATAGACCATGAAATAAAATTATCAAAGTGGTGATTTCCCATTTAATAGACATTAGTTTCAATAGATAGCAAATGATATTTTTCATCTCTCTAAATGGAATTGATACAGGAAAATAATTCCTATATATGTGGTCTTTAAATATGGGAAAGATTTGAATATAAGATCCAAAATACTTTCATCATTTCATTCATTTTTTAACATGGCAAAACAAACGAAGTAACTCCTGTTGAAATATTTCAAGAAATAATGCAAAGTTTCCAACAAAGTTTCATTTACTTTCAAGATGAATTTGGAATTCAATAAGCAAAATTTTTTAAAAAAAGCCAAGAAGTTTTAACAAAAAAGCTGAGAAAAAAAAACCCAATGAAACATCTCCACTCCAGTTCTAAATAACGAATGATTTTTGTAAAATACAGCATAATCTGTCTCCTTTTGAAATGAATACTTTTCAATGAAAAGTTTTCAATACAGATAGAAGTATTTTTTTGTGTTGCTTTTTTTTTTTTTTTTACTGCTTTCCTTGTCCACACCTAAATTATGAATACTGCCAGTTGATACAAGTTTCATACCATTGAATTTGCATCTCAAAAGCTAATAAAGTCAGATTTTTGAAGTGGCAAAATCTATGGTCAATAATTAAGAGAAGATTTATTAGCATACCAACCTTTGTTCAGACAATCCAATCTCTTCTTCCCATCTTACATGGGAACATGTTTCAGCAGATTCATTGAATAGCCTTCAGGTGTAATAATTGATATCTATAGAGAAAGTAAGTCTCATTGATCTCTTGCAGTAAACATTTAAATTTTCTATTTGTTATAATTTTTTGCTTTGCACCACCAGAGAATGAATTGACCTAACTATCGTGTTCACATCAAAGATGGGGAGAAGAGATTGGATAGTCTGAACAAAAGTTGGTATAGCAAAATCTAGTCAAAGATTTTTTTTGACTGAAAATATCAAAGGACTGAATTTTTTAAGAAAATAAGTAAAGGCTATCAGAGAATATTATAAAAGATTTAAGAGTGGCTGAAGAAAGAACACATACTTACATAGGATTATTTCTTGCATCTATTGCTGTGGGATGTTGACTATTATAAGGTATGATATCTAAGCTCCAAACTCCTAGCGCTTTTGTTATTACTTGTATAGAAAAGAAACCTCGGTCATCCATATTTGATGATGGTTCCTATGGAAAAATATATAAAAAACGAGAAACATTTGACATCATTAGTAAGAAATCTAAACAGTTCAACTTCATCCCTGACAGAGTGAACATAATGTGAAAAATTAAATTGAGTTACAAAGTTCAATGCATGATATAAATATCATTGCAGCTTATTCATCTTCTACAAAAGATGGAGTATAAGTTGCCAAAGACTTTACTTGAGTAATAATGATTATCACTAAATACAAAACATACAAAATTAGTTTACATCAACCATAACTCAAAAGTCAAGCAACGGCAAACATCAAGTACAGTGTGCATCAAAAATATTTTTACAAGTCAAGTAAATGACCCTAAGAGCTCTGTTAGCTCTAGGGCCTAAGGCACCCATCTTTAAGCCATGGTTCTCTGAAAAGCTCTTCTCAGGTTCAAGGGGTCCCTGTCAAACAGAGATGCAACATGGAAAGATAGAAATTCATTCATTATCATTTCAGTCTATACCCTACTTCAAATGTACAAGGGTCCCCAAGAGGACCATCTGGCTCTCATTGAGAATAGCTGATCTGAGGAGAGAAAATAATAGACATACAAGAACTGATTATACTTCGACTCACTTGAACCAGTGTCTTCATCTTGGTTCTTAGAGTCAAAGTTTCAGCTATCATACCCTCTGGCCTTCTAGCATGGACAGCGGAATGAGGACAATCTGCAGGTTACTAACTATGATAGATACCCGAAGAAGGCTAAAGGGTACAACAGCCGAAATGTTGCAACTATGACAACGAAAATGAGGGCACTGGTCTGAATGAATCAGTGTATACTAATGAGTTTGGCTGCACTACAGTCAAACTCCCTTGCTTCATTAAAATCTAAACAGTAAACAAAACAGAATTCATTTCTCCACACAATATTATTCAAAAACTATGTATCCCATTTCAACTGTTTTATCACCAGTTCCTGTAATAAAACAAGTCAACCCAAGTTGAAAGAGTGAATTTATCAGTTTTCATGTACATGACCCTTATTCAAGCGGTCATGACGTCACTGGTTTGGGTGAGGTCATTGTCTTGACGAACGAAAATAGAGTCAAAACTCAATAGCAATAGTTATTTTTCATAACAGAAATTCAATGTTGACAAAAAAAAAAAAATTTTTTTAAATTACTGAAAACTCAGACGCAAGTTGACGTAACATGACATCATAGCATCATGTTTCTTTCTTTTCTCCACATCTTAAATTCCAATGTCTGACAAATTCACAACGATAAACTCAACTCTACGACTTTGATGATAATTCTTTTAGAACAGATTTTACAAGAACTTACCTCTAAAAAATGCATGTATTCCTGTGAATTAATACCACCCTCTGCCATTTGTTCTCTTTCTTGGTCATCTAATTTGTGAGCTATTTCAGCCAGATCAACTGGATTGAAATATTGGCCTTGAAGAAGAGAATTGAGACAGTGGAGGGCACATAGTGAACCCTGTTGCTAAATAAGGGAAAAAAAAAAAAAAAAAAATTATTCAAACAAAATGTTTACTTATGAAGTAGCAAGTCTACTGTGTATAAAGATTAAAATAGAGACTGATGAAATAAACATGATTGTCAGGGATAGCCAATAGTGTAAACAGAGGAGAATTTATTTATTTTTTTTTATTGATTGTATGATTAATCAAGCATCATATGCCCATCATTCATCACTTCTGAACTCATGGTAAATTATATAAAAGTACATGTACAACAGTCCATTCGGATAGTGTAATGGTTAGCACATCTGCCTCACATGCAGAAGGTTCAGAGTTCAATTCCTGGTTTGAGTGTGGAAAACTCTTCATTAGGTCAAAGTTCCCAGTGCACTCAGCAGCACATAGAGTACACTGAGCAGTGTGATTAGGGTGGAGGTATGTATCCCTTCAGATATCCTGTGAGGTAGTCATAAGAATTTGACCAGACTTGGGACTCACAAGGATCACTACGCTGATGCATGCATGCAACAAAAACAGTTATACTCCATGAGGGGGGGGGTTGTCTTTTAAGAGAAGGGAAGCTTTACCCTACAGGTAAAACAGGCAGGGGCGTACTGCAAGAATTATCAACTTTTCAATTAGCACTATTTCATTCATTAAATATGAAACTGATTTTTACTTGGAAAAAGCTCGAGGGGAGAGAGCACACACAAATTCTTTATCTCAACAATTTTTAAAAATATTTCTACACCATGTCCGTTCTTAACGATGCAAATGTCAAAATCTTTTATTATGCTGCAGCAACACAACCCAATATAAATCACTTTGATTCGAACATCACATCTGCATGAAAAAATCATTAAGTGCTGTGCCACTGCATTATACCATGTTCGCACTCTTGAATAGATGATAAAATAAATATAGACAGATCTATATTAATTCTAATATAAACATAAACTTACATAATTTTCACTCCTGCTGCCTTCTTAAATCCTACCTAAAAACAAAAATATCCCTCCCACCAAAATCATCCACATCCGTACACATAATAATTAAAGTGTTTTTGTACACTGGAAGATGCAACTGATAAAGTAAAATAGAATTTCATGTTCTGATGACACAGTAAAAATGCTGAATTTACAAAAAGTAATAAAAACTAAAGTTAAAAAATCAAATCTGTTTGATCAATAGAACGCAATTCTCCAAGCTCACTGTGATGCAAATCTATTATCTGCGTATATAATATGCAATGGGTTTCATACATGATGTCATTTTGACGGCACATCTAAACTAGTATATACAACAAGAGCCATATCTGTCACACTTGGAGTATCAATAGCAGCTATCAACCCCTTTCCTACCCTCTTATTAAACTAACTTTTTCTCTCCCTATCGTGTGTTATAGAATCAGTAGCAGCCATTGAGTCAGTTGTTGTCCTCTCATGATAACTGTCAATGAAGTAACAGGTCATGGATTAGTGTACATATAAGTCTCAGCAAAGAATGTCACAGCCATGAGAGATAAGACCTAATACAGCAATACCTTGGTTGGTATAGTTAAGGCATTCCTGCACAAATTAATATAAAGTATAAGCTGAAAAGAAAAAAAAAAACATCAAATTATAAGACCTTGAACAGTTTTGAACAGTACGGAAAATTTTGGAGCGAATCAACTGCACTAATCAAGGTATACCTATATTTTAATCCTTTGAAATCAGTTTGAACAAAGCAGTATGATTGAACTCCTAAAATTGATAGGACAGGGGGGCCACCAATACAAAGTTTTGACTCATGGTAACCAAACTTGTAAAAATGCTTTGGCTGCGTTCCAGCACTGAACCTTTTGCCATACCTACTGAGTTAAGACAGACAGACATGCAGCAACAAGAGAGAAGAGATTAGGTGATTAATTATAACGTACCATTCTCTTGCCAATACCAACAATAAGAATATATACGCACACACAGGTTCTCACCACCAGGGATCAAGATGGTATCTTATCTCCATTGATTGCAGCTCAGAAGTAATTATAAATGACAAGATTTGTTTATGAATTAAATTGATTTCTCAGTTAAAAATTGCTCCATTGTTTAATCAAGAACCGTATCGCATTTAGTAGAGTTCTGAATCCCTAGTATAGCAACAAAGGTCTGATGGCTTACAGAAATAGATAGAAGTAGTTGGAGTCCAATTTCCATTAGTTTCAAGTTAATTCCTGGAACTAATATTTGATGAAAGCCTCTGTACTTTAATAGAATAAGAAAACAAGTCATTATCCAGGCAAAACGCCAACTCTAGAAATACTCTTCACATTTGACAAACATGAGAACAGATCTAGTTAGTCATTCAATAGACACAGTCACATAACCTATGTCTTTTGGCAGCATGCTGTATTGGGGGAGATCAATTCAAAAATTGGAAAAAAAGGGGTTATCAAGGATAAGTTACTTCTCTCACATTTTGTTGGATCACCAGTCCAAATTTAAGAGAAAAAAAAAAAAAAAGAAAAGGGATGGACATCGCCAGACACAAACTAAGAAACTAATATAAGATAAATTTACTTTGTAAATTCACAAAATCCCCACAAAAAGAAAAAAAAAAAAAAAAAAAAAAGAAGTTTTCCTAGACATGGGAGTAAATGTTCAAAATTTCAGCCATCTAGCTCTATTGGTGCAGCCTGCATAGATAGTTTTGGTTGATGGTTTCCAATTCTATAAAGACAAATACAGAAAGCCTAAGTCTAGATCATGGACAAATACAGTTTAACTATCATAAACCTGATAACAGAACTAAAACCTTAGAATGCAATAATTGTCTTTGATTTAAGACTACAAAAAAAAAAAAAAAAAAAAAATGTATGCGTTTCTTTACCCCTGAATCACTTCCATGAGACATGGCTCAAATAAAATTAAAATGAGGCTGGAAAGTCTTCAACTAAAGAGCCGTCTCAAGGTACTAACCAGCAAGGCACAGGCAGTCACCCTGGGGTGACTATGCTAGGGCCCCCTCCCCTGTCAGGTGTCCAAGACAATGGCACTTTCTATACTCTTAGTCATGTACCATAGATATTTACAGCATATCAATTTGTCAGTTTCCATCATCACATTGAATTTCATTATAGAGCTGTAAGTAATATAAATTTATGTCATGTAACACGATGCTCCTGTTGTCCACTGTTTATATGTAATAAAAACGGGTAAAGAAAATATTTAATCATCAGATATTAAGAAATGGATACATAATCCAATAATATTTATGAATGCTTTATATTATTTGAAACTATTTAAGATGACCTCCCATTATGACCCAGGGAATAAGTCATTTGGCCTAGACAGCGTAAATAAAATAAACAATAATTAAAAAAAAACGAGGCTGCTGCAGGGATTGAACCCGCACTGTCTAGGTCTAATAACTAATCCTCCGTGTCATAACAGGAGGTCATTTCAAGTAATATAATGCATTCATAACTACTTACTGTCAGTATTGTAAATGAACACTCCTTGATATATGTATCTCATTCATCAAATGATTATCTGAGACCAAGTTAGAACTGTTTTCTTTTACTCAATTATCAGAATTAATTTTTTTAATTTCAATATATTCATTTTTCTCACTGTAGAACATGAATAAGATGACACAGGCATCCGTCATTGAAACGCAGGAGGTGCAGGGGTCCAAGAGAGCCAACCGCGCCATAACCGAGTCTCAATAGAATTCAGCTATTTCGGAAATAGATCGAGTTTTGGCATTCATTATCCACATATGTTATGATGGGTGAGATATGTACTATACTTTAAGCTGTGCTGAAGTTCAGCTTGCCTAGGGCACCAGGAATTCTAGGACTGGCCATGGGTACTAGTGATACAGGAGAGACAAAAAAAAAATCAGGCTAACAACTGACTAACAACCTCTGGTTCAAGCTAATGAAACAGGTTTAACCAAGATTATAAAATCAATATGTTCAATATTTCCCTATTAATGAATTTGCATAATCTAACACAATTCAACTTAAAATTATTCCAAATGCAGAAGCTGAAATAAGTTACCTTTCTTTGTAACTAATTGATATTTGATCAAGTGTGACATTCCTATAATGCCTAAGCTAGAAAGATTTTCCCACCATAATGCATTACTAACCTGTAAATTTAAAAACTTTAGCAGAAAGTCACATAAAATTATCAGTAAGTAAAAAAAACAAAAAAACCTACCAGTTCAAATGAATTGAAAAATTGATGTAGGAAACTAAAAAGCATTCAGACAGCACATACCTCTAATGATACCATTGTCAGGGGAGGTAATTGAGCATGGATCTGCACAAAAATCTCATCACTTCCTCTATCATGAGGAGAGAAACTTCTCATGACGTTATATGGTGTAGACATAACTATGATGCAGGGAAGTAATTGTGCCTGGATCTGCTGAATTTGATCAATTTCTCTTTAGCTTATTGTTTACTCTTCAACAAAATTTCAATTAATTCATTGAAAACTTTTGGAGATATTGTGTGGGCAGTCAGGAGTAACAATGAGGTAACAATAAAAAAAATTTGAAGAATCCTATTACTAATATAGTTCATGTGACCCAAACTTATGTTCTAACTGAATACCTGCCAGTTAATATTCAAAATTTTGAATAGTGACTGGAAATCCCATCTAATATTCTAAATTTTGTTAACATTGTAGACATTAAATTCATATCATCTGTAGTAATCGGAAAGGAAATATAGGACAAATTTACTTGAACATTTTGTATAGATTTCATTGTAGTCTCCACAGAAATTCAAATCTTTGACACAAATTAATGTTAAAGGTCCGATCTGTTTTTAGAGTTCTGAAATGTAGCTGAAGATCTAAAACATGAATCTTCATAAATTTACCATCACCTTGATTTCACTTATTTTTTCTTTTTTTAAACAGCTTTTAAATTTGGGCCACTGTTTCTATGGCAACAACTAACAGTGTTAAGAGGTAAAGATTAAGCCTTGGGTGAGAATCAACCCCCCACCCTCATTTTATTAGACTTAAACCCAGCTGCTCCTATAAAGACATTCAGGGATTAGCAGAAGCCGACTTACTTCTGAATGCACTGTTATTCATTGCCTTAGAAACAATGGCCCAGTTTTGAGAGTTGTATTGAAAAAAAAAGAAAAAAAAGGACAATTAATATGAAGTTAAAAACTAGTCAGAATTTGATGAAAATAACCTCTGATATGTTCCACATTTCTGTCTTAGTTGGAGGCTGGAGTTTACTTAGTTTTTCAACTGTATCAAGAACAATACTCACCTAATTCAGGAAAGCAAACGCTTCAGTTTGTCTCTCCAGTCACGTTAAACCAAACTAATAAATAAAATTAACATTTCCCGACCGTAATTTGAAACAACGATCAAGTGATCAACAGGCAGCTCTCTTACTGACCGAGCTAAACAGACAAGTCTTAAGCATCTACGAAAATTCATGTAACAAATACATAAGGGCCTGTTTCATTCTAATCAAAAAATACATTTATACTGAAATTATTTTTTTACAATTTTTTTTACTTATGTGTACAATACAAAAGTATATCAATTGGAATAGTAGAGTGCAGTTTGATAAGCTTGTTTCGATATATAGTTCTATTTCTGCTTAAACTATTACTGATGAAATACATTTGTATGATTACCAATGGAATAAACTTGTAAATAATAAACCATAATGACTGATAATACAAATCTATAAGGAGTACCAGCCAAAGATATGTTATTCATTTTTAGAAGTCTTTTCTATTGAAATTAAATTTGATAGTTTTTTTTCCTAATCGAAATGCATTATCAATAACTTATGTTCAGAATTTTGTTGATATCAGGTTACAGCTATAATTATTTTTTTTATATCGTGCTTTTTTTTGTCACCTTGTATTTGAGATCCAATAGTTATTCTTTGTTCTTAGATGAAAAATTTTATTAGGCAAAGATTTGCAACCATGATCAGGTCAGTGACACCAAAACTCAAAATAAACAAACAACTAGCATTCAGTAAACAAAACTTGTGTATCTTATGAAATATTTGTAGTTATTTGAGAGTATATGTTTGCTGAACAGTTTACACTTCAATTCAGGAAACACTTGACATACAATGGTAATGTATAGAGGCCAGCTTAGAAAATTAAATAATTCTGAAACAGAAAGGGTAACTTATTTGAGCAAAATAGCTTAAAAGTTACACTAAAAATCTTGGCTTCTACATTAACTATAGTATCTGTTTTTATTCAATATGTAATACATACAAACAATCAAACCAAGTAGTTTCACCTAATTACAAATGGAGAAATTTGTATCAGTCACTGCGTGTGTGTCCACCACGATTACTCGACAACTGTCAGGCAGTGCATTGTCGAGTTGAAATTTTTGAGATCAGCGGTTGAGAAATCTAATAAAAATGAATAAAAAGTAGATTATAGATCTTTCTTCTTAGTTTCTATATATCTCCCTTGACTTCACCATAGTATTTGTTAGATTCTTCAACATAATACACCTTAACAACCTATACTATAGGACACACTGCAACTTTTAACATTATAAATACCATAAAGCAAAAAATTCATCAATACATATAAAACTTGAAAAATGTCCCATCAAGTTTTAGAGAGCTATGCATGTAGATAATTCAAGGTAGACAAATACTGTTGTATTAGGAAAAAAAAAACAGAACTAAACAGTGGCCCTAAAATAGTTTCATAGAATTTCACTTAAATAATATTCAGGCAAGTCATAGTTTATTTTGTACTTCCTACTATGCTGACTGACTTGCTTGACAATTTACAACAGAGCTTACTCATACTAATTTAACAAGTCACATGACTTGAAATGGAAAAGCATCTGTTTTCATAAGTTCCAAGTAGTTTTTAATCAATTCAAATAAGGACCTATAATTTACTGTATATACATACACACACACATACATACATATACAAGACGGGTTTTACTTAGAAAAATACTGTAAAAAATTTTCTACTTATTTCATACATTAGAAAATTGAAATAATTTTCACCATTCTTTCATAGGAAATGTTAATCAAGAAAACTTTTCACAACATTTTGACAGTTTTGGTTGACAGTTTCAAACTAGTAAATGCCGGTTGCTTTTTTAACAGTATACCAAAATCTGTTTTTTGTATCAATAAGTTCACAGTAATTTGAAAGGTTTGTACAAGGTATTGTTTTATGAAATTCTTGTATTCATTTTGGTTAAAAAATTTTCAGCAGCCAGTGAACAAACACATGCACAGCAGAATAGTATTGCATGTGTGTTTGCAATACCCCTTTCCATGCTTCCTGTTTAGTGTTCGAAAGACTGACAGCTTGGAATTATATTAAGGATGAGATTTTACATATTTCTTTAAAATGATTCAAACGAACTTTGTATCAAGATATTTTTAAGGCTTGAAATCCAAGATGAAAGTAATCTTATTGAATTATACAAACTATAGATTACACAAAATTATGCGAATACAACAAGTGTACCTTCCTTTTTCAATGTAATCAACACAAGAGTAACCCCCTACCCCCTCTATTTATCAAGTCAAGATAGCACATCCGGTTTTAAAGAGAGGGGAAGAATAGAGATGGGCTTGACTGCTACAATGAATATATGTTAAAGTAAGAGAGAAAGAAACAGACAGAATGGGAGGACAAAGCAGACATTTAAACAGTAGTTTTGTCCACTTGTTTACTTCATTTAAATTGATTTTGTTGTTATATATAAATGTAACTCATAAATAAGGCATTAAAATGGGGTTGTTTCTAATCAAACTAGAATTTCCACTTGCTCAATTGGTTTAAAGAAAAATTACAGTTCATCAAAATTGTCAAAAATCGAACCCAAAAAAAGGGATTTGGCACAGCACTATTAATTCAGACTAGCAAGCATCTACTTATTTTTTTAATTTCAGCCGTCAATTTCATCTTGTATAAACTGTTAGATGTAGATAATAACCACTACGAATCTAGTTTTATTTCAACTTTTTTTAAAGCAATTCTAACCAGGAAAATGCCAGATATTGCTCATATAGTGATAAACATGTTTACATCAACGCCTACACAAATTGTCAGATTGTGTGTACAGTGAAACCTATTGTCTGACTAGGTACATTCAGTGAAACTTATGGCAGAACAAAATGAAAGTGAAAATTCCTCCAGACAAAGAAATATTTCCATGTTTGTTTCATTATCATTCCTTTGATATCAAATGGAGGAAACAACTATATTCAGTTATGCAACATCACTGCAAAGTGTTATTGCATCAGTCTCTAAGCGTTAATGGAACAGTTTCTAGACTTTGAAACTATAAGAATAAAATCAAACAGGTCCATAGAACTCAATAGAAACCACCACATGACCAATGAGTTTTTGTAGGATGCCGTGTTGGAGATGATCAATCAAAAAATTGGAAAAAGGGGCGATGAATAAATAAGTTATTCCTCTTGCCTTTCATTAGGCAATTATCATTGAAAAACTCTGAATTTTTAAAAAACAAGCGTGGATGCTGCCGGACACAAACCAAGAGACCTATTTAGCATTAATTTACACTGCAAATTTAAACCACTACTAAAAACCAGGGTGGGGGGCAAAATAAATCTTTTTTCAGAATAAGGAGTAAATGTTCAAATTTCCAGCCATCTAGTTCTATTAGTGCAGCCAGTGCACGTGATACATAGATAGTCAGCCAGCCAGATCAACTTGAAAACTGAAGAAACCCATGTTGACATTTTGGGTGACAGTTTTCGTTGATAGTTTCTTATTCATGTAGCTTGATGTAGTGTTTTTCAAATAGGGGCAGGAGTACACTTGGCAGAACCTACATGAGAAGTTTATGGAAGGTTAATTAAAAAAAATGTCAGATAATTTCCAAAATAATTATATCATAATAAAATTGATAAAAAAAAAAAATGTAAATATCAGTTTGATATACCATATTTTATATTCAATGATGGCTTAGCATTGTATTGTGCGCATCTTTGTAGTTCGTTTTTTTTTTTGCCAAAAATCTTGCATTCTGGTCTGGGAATACTTGACAGGAAAATATTTGAAAGGAGATGTGTTCAAAAACGTTTTAGAACTGGTTTAATGCATAGATTTGGAGGTATGGAATGGTGTAATGGTTACAGGCATGGAAAACAGAATCAGCAAACCAAGTTAGAGTTTCGGTAGAGGCTGCTTGCGTTCACTTCATCCTTTTGCCCATTGGTGAGGCCCCCAGCTATGGGTAAATAGCAGGGGACTTGGAGCTATTTAGCTTTGTAAGGCAGTTTATCTAGGAGAGGGTTACTTCAAAACAAAAAAACGTACAGCTTACACATGAACATAGCAACTCCATATCATAAAATCTACTAGCTACTAAAACTGGGGAATTGTGTAGTGGACAGGGCAATTTTTTATTAATCCATTGAAAGCATTTCTTCAGGTGGCTTCTTGTCTCCTGATGGGGCTTTGGAGACCGTTTCAGCAAAAAGGAAAGTTATATCTTCAGCTTCATCTACTAAAATCAACTCAATGAGAGACAAAATCCCATTGAAGGCTATATCCCCTTCAGAGCGTTCTTTGAAACAAACAGGTGAACATTGTACAATTTCTTTCCAGTCCTGCCCCAAATCATCAAGGTTTTCTTTTTTGATGCCTGCATCAAGTGATTTTAAATGAACCTGTAATTCAGCAGTCTGCTCGGAATAGCTAAGTCCATGAAGACCAGAATACTCATGCTCATTTTTTAGGGAGACCAGCTAAAAAAGAGATGCTCGACAAGAAATGTACTGGAACATGGTACACAAATCAGAAATGTATCGAACTGTCATAAAATCTTTCACATTTGCAAGGAAGTACCAAACTTTTTTTCTACTTTAATTCAAACATTATTTACGCCTACCAATTAAGTTGGAAGAGGTATACGCAATCATACATCTGTCTGTTAACCTGTCCATAAAATATCTCAAAAAGTTCAATTTTTTTTTTTTTTTAATTAAAAAAAAAAAAAAAAAAAAAAAAAAAAAAAAAAAATTGTGGGAGAGTGGGCCACGGGGTAAAGAAAAAATGATTGAATTTTGGGGTCGATCCAGGAATTAGTTTTCAATTGAGTTTTTTTTTAAATTATTCTGCAGGAAAGGAGGTTGAATATTAACAGTTAATAAAAAGATTGGATTTAGATTTTGAGCGAAGTAACTCAATATTTGTACATTCAAAATTATCTCTTCTTTCTAGATTTTCAAGAATTTTCATTCAGTTTGTAGTTAGTGTATGGCATTTGACAGAGGTATGTGCTCCAAATGCTTGTTAGTCATGTTCAAGATCTTGATTTCATTTAGAGCTCTTTCCAGTGCTCAACAGTTGTGCATGACATTGTTAACGTCATATATAACTTTGCAATTCCTTTACAAATGGTACACCTAAAACTGTATTCGTGTCAGTATGTTTACACTGAAATTTGGAAGATTAATGCAAGGTATTGTTAACTAAAATTCTTATATTCATTATGGACATACCAGCAACAGTAGTTATATCATTAGCAGCCAGAAAACGAATGCACAGCAGAACAGCCAATTTTGTATTCATGTTTTCATATTACCCCTCCCTTCTGTTTATGCCACTAACAGATTGACAGATCAACAAGTTGTCGAAGATTGTAAGGTATTTTTTTTTTCTAAATCTTCATCTGAATTTTTTTATGAACAAAACTACGTCCAAAAGGATATTTAGGCCTGCAACAAGGTTTAAAAGGAAAAAAATACTTCATAGTGCAATTGAATTTTCTGAGGACACTAAATTAAAAATAATGATAAAGATAGCACTTGAAAATTGTGATTCATAATACAAAAGAGGTTTAGTTTTCTTTTATTTTTAAGTAGTACAGTCTGGGACCAGAAATATTCCGGATTTTGGGATATTTACATTATACATAATAGATTTTGTGCTTTAGATAAACGTAAGCACTTTCTATTTTTCTCATCAGTTCTTCACAGGGTATCTGCAGACTTGACATTTTCAACAATATCTTTCTAAAGATCAGAGAAAGAGTAAATACAATGATTAATGCCATGACAGTTTTGATAGGGACTTATTTAGTCTTCGACTGTTTATAAGGTAAATATAGTTTAGTGTTTCTGAAGAGTCACAAAGATAACCAAGTATTTACTGTAGCCATAAGGAGTTGAATGCCTTGGAAATCGGCCTCACCACTGAATCATACTTCAGTGAGGTTAGGTGTGAAATTTTCCCACATTTTGGCCTTTAAAAAATTTTGAATATTTTGTTTTTTTAGAATTTCGGACAAGGGGTACTCCACCTGTACTAAAGTTGACTTTCTATGACAAAATGTAGCAGCATAGTTTGGGATTTGGGAGCCTGGCTCTTTGAGGGATACCGCCAACATTTAATGAGATTTCATTAAAAAGGCAAATTGGATATAAATAGATGGCACTATCACTGAACTGTTGAAAAAGCTCCAAAGGCTGAATTATTATTCATGCAAATATATCCTTGTCATTGTATAATGTCGTTAGAAATGCATTAGGTGAACAACTATTTATAGAGATTTTGGGGTCCCCTCCATTGGGAGAGTTTTCAAATAGCTCCCTCAGCTACAACAGTAAGTACAACTCTTAGTACCAAACCATAACATTATTGTTCATATGTAAATAAAACAATTTGACTTTTAGAAAAATAAAAACTTAGAGTTTTTTTTTTTCCATTCTATCTAATCAGAAATAAACCTTTGCTAGGCAGCTTTAAAAATGAAGTTAAGCGTGGTAAACAATTTTTCTGTTAGTCTTGGTGCATAAAAAGTAACTCATCTCACCACAAAAATTACTATATGAAACCACATGAAAATTTTGCAAGTGAAGAAAAAAAAATGATCACATTTGTATCTCAACTATGTTTAAATTATTTTCTTGAAATTTTTTTTATGTTGTCATATTTGTACTCAAAGTTATTTGGATTGTGCTCTGCTAGTTCCAGTTTACAATTCTTTGAGAAGAGTTTTTCTAGAGTTTTGGGGGGGTTTTTTGCAGTCTTAATATTTCATTGTTCCTCCTGTTCACAGTAGAGAACTTTTTAGCTGGGATGTTATCTATATACCTTCTATTATTAGTAATTCATGAAGTCTATCTTCATTTGGGAGAAAGAGTTTTTAGGGGGTTTTTTTTGCTTTTATGGTTAAGAGTAATTTTTGCACCACTCATTTTCTGTAAGATTTTGAAAAAGATTTAAAAAATTGAAAAGTGAAAAAATTCCAAACTTTTCATCAACAACTTTGTAGTAGGTAAATAAATCCAGATCAACATCCCTACATTCGGAAGAAAATTTTATACCATTAAGCCTCAAACCGAACGTTGACCATTAATCATCCTATATCTGAAACCGGCAAACAAAAAAAAGAAAAAAAAAAAATAGTTCAATCGAAGACCAATTCAAAATATAGGTGACAAGATTTAATTTCAAGTCCCCGTTCAAGTTTGAAATAAGCTTCAAACTAACTTTGAGTATGAAAGAATCCTGAACTTTGAACGTAAGAAGAAAGACCCCGCGCCCACAGACAGGGGCATAGCTGGAGATTTGGGGGCTCCCCCCTCCAACATCTAGTGAAGTTTGTTATTGTATAATGTTAGGTGAAATATACTATTCATAAAGCATTCCCCATTCAGCTTACATCCCTGGCCACAAAAAGATTTTTTTTCCAGATATACATACCTTTACTTGAATGATCAAACTTGGAAAAACAAACAAACAAAACAACCCAATTCAAGATTAAGGTTGAGTTTCAGTGGTTGTTCGAGGATTATAAGGGACCTCACCAGGAAAAGCAGGTCATTTGCTATGGAGTCGTGACTTATTTCATTAAAACTGTTGAAATTTATATTTAGTGATTAACACATTTTTATTGGCTACTTTAAAAAAAAGTGTTACGAAATAAGTGATGCAAATAGCCCCAGCAACTCAACAAGGGCGTAGCTGGAGATCTAGGGACAGGGATGAGGAGCTTGGCTCCTTGAGGGGCCCCCACTTCAACATTTACTGAGATGTGTTGTAAGTGTATTATGTTGGCAGAAATGCAGTGAGTAAACTAAAAACTGTGGGGTCCATTATGGACCAGGGGGCGATTTTAAATCGCCTCAGCCCCTCCATCAGCTACGCTCCTGCAACTATCTTTGTACAATCACATATAGGAATGTAGTTTTATAAATTGAATAAACCTGATTTATTGTTAAATAAATGCCGAAGTAAATATTTTGAAATAGAAATTTTCCATTATTATTGATTTGCTTCTCAATTTTTTTTTTTTTTTTTTAATAAACTTAATTTGTTTTTGTTTGTTAATGTGGTTCCCATTATTCCGAAGAATTATGAAGAGGTTAGAAATTTATTCAATGTTTCCTGAAAAGCGTTTAAAGTGCTTTTCATCATTGGAGCCAAGTTTTGCATAACAATGACCAAAAAACTTTAAAATTCAATGATAAAAAATCCGATTTCTCAAAAACAACTCCCAATCTGAAGCTACTTCACAAGTTAGTTTAATTACTAAGACCTTTCCAAGTACATTTCAAGACAAGCTTATATACGAAGAGAAAAAAAAACAAACTAGATTTTCAAAAATAAAATCTTTTTCTTTACACTGAATAGAAAACGATAACACTGAAACGTGATTAAGATTTTAGAGTTTAAATTCGTCTTTTCTTTAACAAAATGACCACTGGCTGATTACCTACTTAGATAGTATAACCATTTGTTGTTGTTTGTGGTGATGCTGGGTTATTTTATTTTATTTATTTTCCCAACGGTGGGGGATTCGGTACTAAAAATGATCCAACCTACACACGAATCATACAGACACTTCTATCTAGAACATACTTTCCTCATTTAGTATCTTTTCAAGAAATTCATTTTAAATTCACTTCGTATTTTATTGCTTTATAAAGATACTAATTCATAGAACGCTTCTGAATTTAATAAACCAAGAATTTCTTCAAGAAGATAAAATAATATAAAAACTATTCAATTGCAACTGACGATAGATTTTTTAAAAATGTTTCCGAAGTTTCTTACCGTCAAAGAGCGAACCAAAATAATGCAAGAACTCGTACAGACCACTCAAAGAAAAGGAAAAAGTACATTCTCTCACGTAGAAAAATTAAACCCTATTTAATTCAAAATTATTGAAATAGTCTTTTATTTACCTGCAATTATTTTCTCCACCTCTATATTTTTATATATAACCTTTTTTCCTTTCTATTTTCTTGGGGCTCCTCAAACCTCCCAAATCGACCTCAGATGCTTGGCTCCAAACGCAAGCCGAGAACTACCAAACCGCAGTAATGCCAAAAAAAATGATCTTCGAGTGGTAAAACTCGATTCTAAGACTCAAACTAAGACTAAAGACATATACAGTAAGAAACCTGTCTCTAGATATATCAACTGCTTACCTTTTCAAATACGATAGCCTCCATCAGTTGCAAGGAGCTTAATTGATGCTAGCTGAGTTGTCTTTCCCTTATAACTATTTCCTGCAGATATAAATGTGGGAATGCGGAAACCAGGAAGTCGGAATAGCAATAACTCCGAAAGTGAGAGGATTGACTGTGGAAATTACACACCGTCTCAAAAGATTGTGATTTATTTCGTTTTTGAACTTTTACGAAATTATCATACACCTATGTGTACTAAATATCTACAACAGTTTCTTCCTGTTGATTTTGAAATTTTTTGTATGTTAATAATTGATATTTGACTCATCTGTGCTGTGAAATAAAATTTTCAAGAAATTTTACTTACCAATTATGAGGTTTCTAATAATGAATTTTGAATTTTCTTCTGTAATGGCTTATCTCCAGATTTTGCATTCAAAACAATTTAACAAATTCTGAGTAAACAAATTCAATTTGTGATATCATCTTATGGAGAGGAAAATTAATATATTTTCAAAGTTTTATGGGCATGGCCCAATTCTAGAGATCCTTCAGGAATACCATGGACAGACTACAGATCATTTTTAGATACCATTCAATACTACATCAGGAATTACTCCTCTATTGATTCATTTGATGAGTCAGAAGGTGAAGACATTCATTGAAGAAATTATTTGTCAAAAAAAAAAATAATCCATGTACCTGTGCCATAAAAACTGATGGCATGAATGAAATATACGGATACACATTGCGTTCTTTGCACGTGGATAATAGCAAAGAATTTGCAAGATATGCAACTCTCATACATTATCAATGAGTAGGTTATGTCCCTTTAGTAACAATGTTTATTTAATTGATTTTGGGTGTTACTGACAAAAAATTAATTGAAAATTCCTATATTTTAATCTGTGAGGAATACCATGGACAGACTATGGTTCGATAACAGATACCATTTAAAACTATATCAGGAATCAATTCTTCATTGATTCAATTGATGGGTCAAAAGTTGAAGAAATTCATAGAAGAGATTATTTATTCAATTAAGATATACTTCATCAACGTCTATATATCTACTGAAGTACCCAGGCCATCAAAAATGATGACAAAGATGAGATTTATGGATGTACATTACATTTTACATGATAGTAAATCATAATGATGGCATTAATTATGTGATAATAATAAAAGTAAGATAATATTAAGATATGCAACTCTCCTATATTATCATTGAGTAAGTTATGTCTCTTTCGTAACAATGTTTATTTAATTGATTTGGAGTGTTACAGACAGAAAATTATCATACATGTACACCCATAGTTTATGACAATTGCCAACTCTTACAACCAAATAGAGGCCTCCCCCAGTATAATGCAGTTCATTATAACCCAGTTTTTGTTATAACACAGGTGGATGGTGGACTCCTAAATACTATTTTAGCTCCAAAATATCTAGATCTAGCTGAAAGCAACTAGATTTAGATATAAAACAGCTAAGTTTTATTGCAGCTTGCCTTTCTTAGACACCAACATCCGCATTTTAACCGGGGACGTGTGTACACAAATCTAACCAAGTGAATTTATGACGAGGGAAACAAAAATTCATTATCCAGATAAATAGCTTTTGCTAAATAAAGGCCAGACCATAAGAAAATCGAATTCTGTCCTTGGACAAGTCAGGTTCAAGTAGCCAGCTTAACTGACGTGATGAAGTAGATGGATAAATATAGAGTGTAAAACCCTTGTTATTTATTGTAATAAGGAGTAGAGCAGGTACAGATGTCTTTAGAGAAAGCTGCAAACAGACTATTTTGCTGTCAAAAATCATTATAAAATTGCTTATTAAGATAAACAAATGTAACACAGCGAATATGTTTTAGTTGCAAATATTCAATGAATAGACCATTTTTTGTTTTGTACATTGATGGGCTGATCCAAAAATAAGTTTTGAAAATATGAAATTGATTGGTCATTTTTTTTGATGTTTAATGATGCGCCTTGGGCTCTGCTGTCTCTTTTCAAGGGACAACAAAAAGATATATCTGGATGTCGATTGTCAGGTAAGGGACTAGAGAGTGCTTAAGGTTCAAACTTCCAAAACCCCCCTTGCCCCAGGTGAGAAGACCTTATCCAGGAGGGGTGGAGCAAATGCACTGTTTGCACCCTCCCAGTTGACACCTATCTATCCAAAATATGCCTGAAATAAAATTTTAAAAGTTGAAAAGAATCTTTGACTGTATAGATTTCTTTTCTATTTCAAAACAGATGTAGAATATTAAAAACCATCACGCAAAACTGTCAGCATGAGGTTCTTCGCTTTTAGTTGGTTTAGCTGGCTAGCTATCAATGTATCATCCATTCAGGCTGCACCACTGGAGCTAGAGGGATGAAAATTTGCCCCTAAATAGGATTTTGTAGGGGTTCCAACCTGCAATACAAGTCTGTTAAATTGATCCCTTAGTATGTATCCAGCAGTGTTCATGATTGTTTTTAAAAATTCAGACTTTTTTTGCCTTTTAGAAATTTAAAGTTTTTTGATGATCAACAGTCAACAAAAGGCAAGAAGCGTAACTTATTCATTAACCTCCCCCTTTTTTTCCAAGTTTTTGATTGATCACCCCAAACATGGCATGCTGACAAAAGATACTTGCTCCGTGACACTTTTGGTTGAGTGACTAACCTTTGTTATATTTTAAACAAGGTTTTACTCTAATATTGTTCGAAAAGATGGAATATTTCTAGTCCTTATTAAAGAACATCATCATAGAAAAAACACATTTATATTCAATAAATATACTATGATATTATTCTGCTTGTTCCTGCTAGCATCCAATAGTTACAAATTCAGTAATAACATGAGAAAGGTCAAATAATTTAATAAGAGGATAGGGAAAGAGAAGACAGAGAAGAAAATTAAGTAGTTTAATAAGAGGGTAGGAAGGGAGAGGGGAAAATATTAGATAGTTTACAAAGGATTTAGGAAGAGAATAAGAACGAAAATGAAAGTCAGGTAGTTTATTGAGAAGGTAGGAAGATTTTTGATGATAGTACCGATCCACTTAGACAAAAAGATGGATGGGTAATAAAGATTAGAAGGGATAAGGGAGAGAATGAGAAAATACAAGCGAAAGGTAAGAGAAGAGCAGAGGCATGAGATAATAGATAATCTTAGTTGTCCCCTCTCTACAGGTTCGGCTAGTTATTATGAATGTTCTGCCATCTTTACTGCCATTACTTTTGGTTAATATACTAGCCTACTTGATAAATTTAATATCTTTTTCGATATACATTTTCTTTTCTACGTGCTTTCAAATATGTAAACAATTTCCCACAAAACCATTTGATCAAAATAGCAGACTATTGCCTCTATATTGCAACCCAATTACATAATGGGGAGCCTTTAGCTGATTCATCTATGTTGGTATGTACAGGAAAATTCCACAATTCAGCAACTTTTATTTTCATTTTTTGATGGGTGGAGTATTTTCAGTCTATGCATATGAATCTTATACAAGTAAGATTGTATTTTTGTAATTTTTTTTCCTCTTAATTTAGTGTATTTTTGATCTGGGGGTTAATTATGGCAAATGGTTGTATGAATAAGAGAATAAAAAACACAGATCAAATGTATGATTTATTGTGTAAGAAACAAAAATCTAAAACTGATGATGAGATTTTGTAAAATTTTCAACCCTCTAGCTTCATTGGTGTGGCCTGTACATGCGGCTCATACAAAGCCAGATAGACTCACTTAATGTCTGAAGAAACCTATGTTGACAGTTTTGGTGGATGGTTTCTATTAATACACTAAATGATCCTGATATATAGAAGAATGCAAAGAGAGAATTTTTAAGTGCAGAAAATAACTTTGATACCTAAGTTACTAAGCAAAATGAATTATGGCAAACAATCCTGTTACCCAAAACAACTTCTTTTGTCTTAGATAACTTGATACACAGTATTGGGTGCAACTGCAATCAACTGGAGATAACTCTGCCTGAGATATTATCAAAGCAGTTTGAGTCAGAATCTGGTGGTGATTTTTTTCTACCACAACAAGAATAACAAGAACAATCCACACCAAACTTAGGAAAGTAAACTCTTCACTGTTTGTCCGTGTCGTCACGTTAAGCCAAACCAATACATAAAATCAACGTTCCCTTATTGTGATTTGAAATCACAACCAACTGATCGGTAGCAGTCTGTCTTACTGAGCTTAATTGACTAATCTGACATATTCATGTTTGAAATATTCAATAACTTATTTCATTCTAATAAATAGATACATTTTTTATATAGAATATATATTTTCATATTTTCTTATTTATTATGTATACAATACAAATGTTGCAGTAATCATCCTCATTTGGAATAATAGTTGGAGTGGTGATTGATCCTGCTTTAGCTAGGGTATTTATATGAATCAATTAAATGTAATAGAATACTTCTGTTTTAGACACATTATAGTTTCATAGAGATATCTATACTATGTAGGTATTGCAGAATTTACAAATACAAATGTATCAGTCTTTTGAGTGAAGAGAATTTGTCTGCCTTTGAAACCAGCATCAAAATCTTGTTTTTACCAGAGGTCAAACACTGACCACAAGTAATGGATGCAAGCCTGTAACTATCTAAGCTACCAAGTGGGTTTATCAAATAGAAAGACAGGTCTGGTTAGTCACTCAATAAAAATCGTCATTTGACCAATATCTTTTGGCAGCATGCTGTCTTAGAGTAGTTCAGTTAGAAAAGTTGGAAAAAAAGAGGTGATCAATGAATAAGTTACTCCCTCACCTTTTGTTGGGCAGTGATCATGAACAAAATCGAACCCATTTAGCATAAACTTAAATTGAAACTTGCAAGCCCCACTAAAAACCTATTTAGGTGAAAATGATCAAAAAACAAAAAATATTTTCTCTAAACATAATAAGGAATAAATCTTTAAATTTTCAGCCTTCTTGCACCATAGGTGTGGCTTGTGTGTATGATAGGTACATACATAGCCAGCCAGAATCACTTGAAAACTGATAAAACCAATAGTTTTAGTGATAGTGTTTGTTGATGATGTCTAATAAAAAGATATTGATAATAGTCTTAGGTAAGACTGGACTCTTCAGCCTTAGTTGGTAACCAGTCAAGGAGATGGACAAGTTAGAATTAAAACAGGAACGTTCAACCCTTTGTCCAGCACAGTGGTGGACACAGTCAATGAAAACTCTGAACCAATGAACCATTAAAAATGTAGTGAAAGCAAAGATAGCTATGAACCACTAACTTTCATTGAATTTAGCGTTTTTTGTTCTCAAAACCTGACATAGAGACCTGGTATTGTAATATATTGTAGCTTAGACATAGAGCTTTCCAAAAAGGTATAGCATGCCAATATCAAATAATGATCAAGGTGTACATAGATAATTAAAAGGACAAATGAAACTAAACATTACTTTATATTCAGAATTCAAAACTCTTTGTCTAAGCCACAACATATGCACATTTCTGCTCTCTGGAAATATTTGTAAGGGTTTTAGAGTAAAAAATGAATTGAAGCTATATTCATATAATAAAAGATAGTAGTTAATGGTTATTTTTGCTTCTGCTGAATTTTTAGCATTCCATCAGTTTGGTATTTTCATTAGCTGTGCCCACCGCTGGTCAATGAACAGAGTATGGAACATATTCATGGAATGTATGGCTAACAGGGCTCTGGTGAAGCTTTGATGGGCCTGGCAAGCTGGAAAGGGATTATAATAAATGGCTTGAGTAAAATAAAGGAGAATAAAAAAAAAAATGGACTGACAGAATAACATGGCTGCCATTCCCATCTCTCCACGACACCTTAAGCACATGTGGAAAATTTGAAAAAAAAGCAAAAAAACTGATAGTCTTTCTATACTATCTCTTAGAACATCCACAACAAAGTTTTATTTACCAAACAAAAATAGTAGTGTATAAATATAAGTTACCCGATGTTTAACTGGTAATGACATAATGAATATTTGAGAGATGATACATCAAAATTAAATGCTATGTTGTCACAAATATAATTACTTTGTCATATTTTTAAATTTTGTGATAAAAAATACACAATTATTTAAAAAAAGCTCACTAAATTCATTGCAAGGTTCGAATAATTGAATGAATAAACAGTAAGTCATTACATGGTTTAAGTAACAAAATACAATCATGAATGTTCCTCCATATTTTTTCAATGAATGTTAGTCTATTAAGACAAGATAACATCTATATTGAATTTGTAACTAAGAGAGTAATAACTATATTTATTTATGAGTTTAGAAAAGGAGCAAGTTATTCATAATAGAAAATAATTAGTCTAGATATATTTGGAAATATCTATACCTTTCCCAAAGCAAATTTAAAAGTAAAATAAGCAAATTAAAAAAGTATACATTAACATTCACAGCAACTGTTTACTGCATGTGATTACTCATGTTCATTTATTCAGTTAGTTTGTCTTTTTATAATGCTTGCTGCAGGCCAAAAGTTTTGATTTGTGGGCAGTATTTTCTCAAATACTTGATGCATTTTTTAATCTGTAGGCTGTATTTTTTAATTTTCAGACTATTTTTCAATTTGTAGGCCAAATTTTCTAATTTTGAAATTAGTTTGCTATGTTTTAAAATTTACATGGCGTATTTTCTAATATGCTTGCCTTTCTTTTAGATTTGCTGGGGAAAAGGTATAGAAAAGTAGAATCCAGTAAACGTTTTTTGTTGAATTATCTCCCTTCATCAGCTTGAACGCACTTGTATTTTCTTCATCAGCTCTGTTGGACAAAAAGAGGGTGCGTCTACAAATTACGTCCCTGCATGAAGATGCTTTGGTTTAAACTTTACAAACATTTTTTTAAAGTAATATGAGTGTATTAATTTTGCTGCTAGATCCGGCTATTTTAGAGCTAGATAATCATTTTGGGGTCTACCATCCACCTGCATTATATCGTAAACCACACTATAATGAACAGCGTTATAAGAGGAGATGCCTATATATATATTTCACTTGTACTCCTTTGCTTCACGACAGTCAGTGTATTTGTAATTATCAGAGCTTTGATAAGATCTGTAGTGAGAGTTTTTTTTCTATTCTCACTGAATTGAAAAGAAATTAAAGTGTTTAGCAGTCGTCATCACATGACTGTTTAAAAGCAGGTGAAGAGAAAAGGAGCAAGCAACTAAACTGGGACATCCTTGTTTAAAAGAAAGCATGCGCGCACACAATCACACACACACACACACACACACACACACTCTCTCTCTGTCATGCGGAGAAAACTAAAACAAATGATTGTGTTCTGCAACATGATATTTGCACCCTGGTAGTGAGAGTTATGTCCCGATTGCTCATGTGTAAAAAGTATGGAAAATGGCTATCATTATTATTCACATGCAATAGCTTTTCTCAATGTGATTGAAAATGTGCAAATTTACTTGTTGTCCAATTGAACACTAGTAGATTTCAAATTGTCACTGTCCAGGTCGCAAAGGCAAAAGTTGAAAGGAAAGATTGACATTTTCTATACTATTTAGACATAATCAATAAGAAAAATAACATTTATCACCCTTAAACAAACAAAAATTAAAAAAAAACAAACTGCATAGTGTTATCTAGGATGATGCACATTAATAGTGGTTAGCAGACATTTTCTACTGTGACTGCAGGATGTAAATGCTTTATTTTTTTAATATAGAATTGGAATAGAATTTATATTATAAGGATCCATTTTTTGTTTGCAGGTGAGTGGGTTACCATAATACAACAAAAATGGCCTATCATATCAAGATCTCAGTTAGTGTTCCCTTAAGATTGTCAAACTTAGTAAATAAAGCTATTTTCAGTATCATCAGGCCACCAGTTTTTCAGTAATTAATTTTATTAAGTATAAATTGGAAAAAAAAATTCTGTCTAAGGGAGATAACTCCAGGTTTATCAATTTCTAATTACTGAATAGCAATGACATGCACAGACTTTCAGAAGGGCAAGGGCTCAGTTCAAAAAGGTGGGCTTCCTTACCTTGAAAAAAAATGAGAACCGCAATGCCGTAGACTATATATACATATATATATAAATATATAAATATATATATATATATATATATATACATATATGTATATATATATATATATATATATATATACACACACACAGAGGAAAATGTTAAAATTGTTGAGGTAAATATTCTTGATTTCCAGTAAATTCAATGCATTTTCCTTATCAAAAAAGCATTTTCTAATTAGAAGAAAAAGGCCAGGGGCCCAAATACCTCAGCCCCTTCCTTGTGCACATGCATGAGTAACAATGGGCAAAAAGGCTTTTTCATTAGATTTCTCAAGAACCAATGATCCAAACAACTCCAACCTCAGCACTCCACGGTCTTGTGCACTGACTTATATATTAGGTAAATGTGAACATCGTGTAATGGCCTCTTATTGAGTAATTGCAATGCACACAAACATAGATTTCTTCAATTGTAGTTAGGTATCAGTACATATCTATTACAGAGAATAAATCATTACATTCAATATTCTTGTTTCCATAGTAAAGTCAAGGGATATAAATGACAGATAGAGAGAAACAGATGATAAGAAGATGAGAAAAGAAAATAATTGAACAGAAAGTAAGGGTTCAATATAGTTACATTGTTAATTGAAAAAAACCTTTGTAAAACCATTGAAATTCTTTTTTTGAAATATGGAAATATGCAAGTTCTCCCTCGAAGTCTACCAACCGTGCATACCAAATTTGACTGAGCTACACAAAAAGCCTCCCCAATGAATGGAAAGAACAGCTCAGTTTTGCAATATAGTTATTGGGTAAAAAGTACATCCCCTGAAACTCTTGAAATTTTTCTCTTCTTAAAAAAGCAAGTAGTCCATATTCTTCCCTGACTAGTCCATTAGGTATGCATCCTATATTGGAGTCTAATTTGGTTGAGCTGCATCAGTGTTTAACCAATGTTTAATGGGGTAGCAGAGGTACTAACAGAGCCAGGTATTTTATGTAAATAGATAATAGAATGATCAAATATATATATGTATATTGAATTGAAAGGGTTCAGTTTAGCATTATAAGTATGTTGTAAAGCACTCTAAAAACCACTTTTTTCTCAGGATTTGTTTACTTTGAAACATTCCCCTTGGCCCATTGAGAAGGCATTCCAAATCCACTCCAAATTAAGTTGAGCTGTGCCAATGTTTAAAGGGTTGGGGTAAAAGTGACAAACAGATCCAATAGTCTTCTGATAAAAAAAACCGACAGACCTTGTTATTTTATTGAAAATAACACCACGCAATGCAGTTTTTGTTCCTGGGTTGTAAGTACTATTTTCTAATTGTTTATGTCTAAAAAGTATGGAAAATGGCAAGAAAAATACTAATTGCTTATGTGCTTAAAAGAATAGAAAGTGGCTATTATTTCTTTCAAGCTATACTCTTTTGACCAGCACATTGGTATTCATATAAATTGTATTTTACAGCATAGGGCACATTTTTTCCAAGTTTTGTGTCGGGAGGCGAACGTTGTATGTGTTGTCTACTAACATTACTGTGCTATGCAAATAATGTAAACAGCGAGCCACTGTGGGGGTTATTTTAGATTTGAATAGATAAGAGCGTTAAATTACCCAATAGTGTAGGGGGGCTATGAGGTTCAGAGCAAAAGGGGGCTTTCTTTATATTTTTTCAAAAATATGCCTGCAAAAATTGAAGTGTGTCTTGTGAAATAAATACTGTTAAATAGACTAAAAATGTACAAATTTGCCTGTTTTCCAAACAAAAATATGTAGATTGCAAATTATCACCGTCCTGGTCACAAAATCAATGTTTGAAGGAAATGGGTGACATTTTTTATACTTTTTAAACACAACTAATTAGCAAAAAAATTGCATTTTGTAACAGAATAGAATGCAATAATCAATATATATCTTGCGAACAGAAAATTTGGGTTCAGGTGTAGGGAGAGGAGAAGGTAATCCATTCCCCAAAGGGCATTAGTCACAGTTGAAATTTGGACTTGAGTTGACGAATCCATTTTCTGCACTTCCAACTGATCAGCCAACAGCATTTCCAATGATATTTGGTGAATTATATGAATAAAGTGAATTATTGGGGAGATGGAAACAATACTGGACACAAACTAAGGTGAAGTTTGAAGCAAACAATTGACATTTTCTACACTTTTTAGGCAAGGCCAATTAGAAAATGACATTTTTAATATAACATTTTAACAGGGGGAATATCTTTTTAAAAGTTGTACCATGTAAAAGATTCTACACATATTCATTGATAGGAAGTTAGGGTTCAGTTTTACATTATAGTTATATGTAAATAAAACACGCCTCTAAAACCCTTAAAAATGTGTCTTTCAGAAAAACAAAATCGTCTAGTTTACCACATTTGGTTGAGTTGCTTGAATGTTCATAGGGGGACAGACAGACAAACTTGATCAGTTGTTTTATGTAAATAGAAGAGAAGCAAATTGAAAAGTACCTTGCTAATATTCTGAAAACATTGAGTGTACGATGAATGTAAAATATCAGCTACAACATACAGACAAGAATTTTGGATACTTAGTAAATCACTTCAAACAAACTCAGAATAACTCAAAAAACAATGGAAAAAGCAATATTAGGAATAACACTTACAGATAGAAAAAAAGATCAAAATGGGCCAGAAAACAGGCCAAAGTAAGATATATCATAGAAATTATAAAGGGGCAAGAATGGATAAGGGCTGGACACCTAGCAAGAAGCAAAAATAACAGATGGTGCAAAAGGTTAACATTGGTATCCTCAAGATAGCAAAAACAGTAGGAGAAGACCAGACGTAAGATGGAGAGATGAGATAAAAAAAAGTTAGCAGGTAAGACATGGCAGAGTTTAGCACAGTCACAGTCAGCATGGAAGGAGCTGGGAAAGGACTTTGCCTTGCTGTGGACATGATTGATTGATTGATTGATTGATTGATTGATTGATGATGATGATGATGATGATGATGATGATGATGATGATGATACTTTTACTTATTAAGTACTTACAAAAAGACTGTTGTCAATGTAAAGAGTTTTTCAATCTTGTGAAACTTAATTATTATTATCAACTAATTTTCATATCAATATAACAAAACTATTTGAAAACCACCAAGAGATCACCTGAAAGAAAGTCTATCAGAGGTGGATAAGTAGAATCATATACTTTCATCTTATATGAACAATGGTTGTATTTTTCATGAATTCAGTTGTCAAAGTGACTACCATAAAGCTTCAGGGTTCCAGGTGCCCCAAGCAAACTCAAGTATAAATGTTATTATATAATAATGTATAGTATTATCTTATTCATGTTTAACAGTAAGAAATATAGATATATGGGAATGAAAAGTTTATTACAACAATACTTTAAGTAATGCGGGTTCGATTAGTATGGGTTTTGATGTAGTATGGTTGAGTATTGTTGAGTACACCAATTGGTTGCTACTTGGATACATATTCAGCGATGAATTTTGGGGTTATAAGGAGTCTTGGGTCTTTGATCCTCAGGCACTCTCACCTAGGCAACCCAGCCAGAGGTGATCAGCCCCTAACTTATGTCCATGGACCCCCACTGTATCCACAGGCTGACAGTTATCACGAGGCCTTTCCTGTAACTTCCAAAATATTTTTGGTGGCTCTTTTGCGATGGAGACATCTCATTCCAAAGAATTTGAGTTTTGTGGTGTAACGAATGGCCAGTGAAGCCCCAGCACACATTTGCAACCAGCTCGCATCAAGCTATTGCCGCAATACTCCAATACGAGTTCTGCACATTTGGCCAGTTTCCTTTTGTTGACATCTTCAACCTCTGTCCTCTTACAGGACAGTCAGTTCCAGCATTACCACTTGCTTCAAAGACTCTGATGTAGACTCCATGACTTGGTGGAATGAAGTGGTCACAACATTCTCTGGGGAACCAGCTGCAGTCACAAGGGGTGGTCAGGAGACCATCCCAGGAACTTGGCTGATGCTGTACCTTTTCCTCAGCTCAGACAAAAGTGATAGTCCATTTGAGGCCATGTTGATTCTTACTGGATTAAATTGTTACGGTGGCTGCATCCACTAAAGACCATAGGACTTGGTCATGATGCCAGCAGTATCGCCCTTCCTCCAACACCCTCAGGTAGCAACTGAGGATATTTTCAAGAGGGCTCCTCTTCAAGCTCAGTTGGTATGAGGGGTGTTCACTATGTCCCAGATATGCAGGACACTATATACCAATTGAATTAGGAACAATGCACTGTGCTCCAGCTCACCAAAACTTTGTACAGGTGATCTTACAAGGTTCTGCACATTCTCACTTGGTCCAGGCAGTTTTTTGGCACATGCCAACCATCTTGCTGCAGCTTTCTTCCTTCGCTTGCACTTCCTATTGCACCATCTAACACTTCTCCCTTCCATGGGCTTCATGGTAGCACTGTTTGGGAAAACTACCTAGTCCTATCTACCCAATGCCCAGAGAGCCCACAACAGTTTAGCATTGCAATTGTGCCTCCAATCTGTTGACTGTCTCATGTGACTGCCACTTCCTTTTTGTTCTTACACAGATTCTTGCCAAAGTAACTTGGTCATCAGAAGAATCATGGCATATCATTACTTCCCCGGCTCAGGTGACTTTAAATTCTAAATTCCTCTGATACTCCAATAATGAGGAGCTGCTGCTTGATGGAATGCCCTTACAAGGCAATGTTGCTTAAGGATCTGGGGAGACCCAACCACACCCTGAGATATTGGGTGCGTTTTCTTTCTAGTACCTTCACTGTTATTGTAGACTAGGAGAGGCCAAGTAACCCTGGCAAGACTCCATGTGAGTACATCTAGACCTTGAGTTTCCCAGGAAGCCCCGATTTATCAATTGCCAGATTATCATCTCACTCCTTGTTTCTTACGGTGCAGCTGTGTCCTTTAGGGACCTCTTGAATATCCTACCCAGGCAGTATCGTTACTATTGGTATTCAGATCCTTCCCAGGTTGAATTGAAGGTATTGTTGTACAAGTAAATGTAAATGGGAATAAGCTGGAAAAAAAACCCTGAGCAAATCATAAAAAGACCTTGAATAGTGCAATTTTGAGCAGTATGGAAGTTTTTAAAATGAGTTAACCACACTAATCAAGGTATACCTCTACAATGATAAAGTTGTCGTTGTTCATGAGAATTTCATTTGCCAACTGTTTCTCTTGGTTTCACTACAACAGAAAATATTCAACTGACAGATATTCCTGAAAAATCCAACTTCACATCAGGGATTTTTCTTATTTTGACTCCTGAATGCTGCACGAAATAATTAATAAACTAATGCTTGAAAAAGCGTAGAAAGTGACTCTGATGTATAAGATTAGATTAAATAAAAACAGGTCTGGTAAGTCACTCAATAGAAACCATCAAGTGACCATTGTCTTTTGGTTGCATGCCATGTTGGGGGGGGGATGATCAATTGAAAAAAATGGAAAAAGGTGTGATCAATGACTGAGTTACTTTTCTTGCCTCTTGTTGGGATATGGTCACTAAAAAGGTTCAAACTTTCCCAAAACATCTGTGAATGCTGCTGGACACAAAGTAAGGAATCAATTCAATGTACACATATATTGTAAATTGATCCCAACAAAAAAAATATTTTGGGGGAAGGAGAATAAGCAAAAAAAAAAAAGTTTTCATATAGACATAATAAGGGGTAAATTTTCAGCCCTCTAGCTGCATTGGTGTGGTCTGTATGCATGGCAGATAAATAGATAACCAGCCAGCCAGCAAGACCCACTTGAAACCTAAAGAAACCTATCTTTGGTCTTGGTCAACACTCTTATCTAAGGACTTGAAAATTTAGTAGACTTTTCATGCTTGGAAATATCTTTATGCTTACAGCGTACTGTAAACTTTCTGGTACCTGTGAATCAAAGAGATATCTATTTAGTCTAATCTAACGTATTGTGGTTATTTTTGTTTACTGATCTCTTTTTTGTGTTGAATCTCTACCCACTTGGTTTTATGTTGGGTTGGCTCGGGGTACTGGCAATATGGGCAGTCACTGGGAATGCCAAGTGCTGGGAGACTCCTGTCATGCATCTGAGACAGTACAACTTTCCAAATATAATTGAAAAAATGGGAAAATGAATAAATGACCAGACATTCAGGGGCAAAATGATTTTGTGCTGTTGGTTTATTTAAATATATCAAGCTAGTGATACACAATGCCTTGTTGCAGAAGTGTGTAAAAATTATTTATAAGATAAATGCAAAAATGATCATTTTACATACAATTCTATGGCTATATCATCTATTGTGGCAAGCTAATTTTGCAGACCACTGTAATAGTGAGCTTTGTTATCAGATAGAGATATTTCTGGCTCCAAAAGAGGCAAAAATGGCCAAATGCAAAAATTGTTTAAAAAAGCAATAATCATTTTATGTATTTTTCATTAGATGAAGTGTTGAAAATCATTAGCGTTAATTTTTTAAACAAATTTCTTGATACTATAATTACCTTTCAGTTGCTTTTCCATAGCAACTGACTGACCAAGTATTAAGGATGCAATTATAACAAGCAACTTGGAAATTGAGATGAAGGAGAATTGTAGTATTGAAAAAAAATTTAAAATGATGATTATTTATAGAAGATTGCAATACTGGGGTACACACCAAAAATAAGAATTAATCATAGATACCATTGCACAAAAAAACCAAAATGGCCAAAAATTCAAATATGTATGGCCAAATCATAAAGTTCTTGGCCAAATGCATATCGAATAAAATTACTAAAATGGCAACCATAGTAGCGAGTTTGATCATCCCCGAGTGCCCTAAATTTACGGCCTTGTGCCAGTCTAAGCTCAACTCAAAAAATTTCTCTAATTATATGACCGGAGGAAACACAGGCAATCTTTAAAAAGTAAGCTATTGTAGTGTAAGGGAGATAATTAATTTACAAATTCCTCACTTCTTGACATGCATCACCCTGCAATGCACCCGGATACATCATCAGTGATGTTTCCTGGAGCTCAAAGGGTGATTCGGGTCTTTCAACATCAGACTCCCTCACCTAGGTGACCCAGCCGGGTTTGATCGAGTTCAAGCTTATAAAAAAAATATCAGAAAGGTAGATGATTATTTGTTGATAATGTATAGAATTATATATCACTGCCCTAACCACTAAGCTTTACAAAAGTGAAATAAAAAGCAACAGATCTGTTTAGTCATTCAATAGAAACTATCATCTTTTGACAGCATGCTGTGTTTGGAGATGATCAATTGAAAAATTGGAAGATCAATGAATAAATTACTTCTCTCGTCTTTTGAAGCATCACTAAAAAAAACAATCATGAGTGCAGGCGGGCACAAACTAAGGGACCAAATTAGCACATACTTACATAGTAAATTGAACTCCCTCTAAAAAATTTCAGACCTCTTGCTTCATTAGTGTGACCTGTGCATTTGATACATACATAGCCAGCCAGCACATACTTATAAACACTCTGGCATTCATAGCCAGTCAGCCAGCCAGCCTGACTCACTTAAAAAATGAAGAAACCTATGGTGACAGTTTTAATTGATGGTTTTCTAACAATCTTGATTGGATTTAAAGTGTGAAAGAAATAAATGTAACATATTTGTAGGAAATCAATAATTGATCAGCTGGCAATAAGAGGGTGGATGATTTTGTTGGTGTTGCAATAAAATCACCCACGAACATATTTTTTCTATCGTTTCTTACCCCTAGATTACTTTAGTAAGTAGAATAATTCATTGACAAAACCAAAGGGGGAGAACCCAAAACTGACAACACATTCTAAGCCGTCATTCCTCCTCTACTTGCTGGTTACAACATAACAGCTTTTTGAAATTTGAATCTAAGTAGGACAAGTGCAATGAAATACTGGATTTAACCCAATACGTAAAAAGTCCCAACGGGTATGCTCGGAAATGTCAAAACAAAAATTGCAAACGCTTCAAGGACATAACTTCTGTGAGAACAATGTCTTCTTCAACTTAGTCAATAAAATAAAGGATTTCTCCCCTTCACATGCCATTGCTTTAGTTAGTGTAGACTTCTTCAAACTTTTTATGTCGGGCAACACACTCTTTGAAAATAAATCATCCCAGCAGTACAACTGACTCAGGAAAAGTATCTTTTGAAAGATATACGAAGTTAAAAAACTATCAAACGAAACTGTCAACATGGGTTTTTTTCAGTTTTTGAGCTAGTCTAGCTGCCTTGCTATGCATATATTTATGTATCACATGCACAACCTGCGCCAATGGAGCTTAAGGGATGAATATTTAAATACTTACTCCTTATTATATGTATCAAGAAATGGACATATGATCTGACAAAATGAACTATAATTCATGTTATATTATACAGAAACTCTATTTTGGAATGATCTCATTACATGGTTATTATATCTAGAAAAAAACAGTTTTTGGTTTCTTTTTCAAAATTCCTCCTCAAAATTGTTTTTCAGTGGGGGGTTCAACTTACAATGTAGTCTATGCTAAATTTGTCCCTAGTTTGGGTCTGAATGCGTCCATGCTCATTGTTCAAAAATTCTGAATTTTTTAAAGATCACTGCCCAACGATCACTGATCACCCACCCTCCAATACAGCATTCTGCCAAAAGACATGGATCATATGATGGTTTCTACTGAATGACAAACCAGACCTGTTATTCTTAATTTCGCAATACATGTAGAGATTATTGGTGACATGCTGAAGTCCTCTGAGCAGATGAGTTGAATTCTCACTAGGTGTTTTGCCCAAGCAGTCTTGTACAAGAGTTGGCATTGACTAACAAATATCTAAACTAAAGTAACAATAGTCTCCAAATCCAATGCTTGTATCTGTGCCATATTTAACTAAACTAAATAAGTTGTGTTCATACAGCTGCTACAAGTTGTTAAGCTTGACAAATCCTAATGCTTATTAAAGTTATTTTCACATTAATTACTCAAGCCAGACCACACTGGGATAAGTGCACTTCAGAATATCAGTACAGATCATTATTTCTGTAATATTTTTGTTTGAGAAGAAAACAATACAACTCAAATGCCTTGGATATATTGACCTCTCCTCAAGAGATCTTCTAAAAATAATTAAACTTAATGATAATGAATGTATTTTTTCCTCTCTGGAGATTAATATAAATTCCAACATTCAAAAAAGTAGATAGGTCTGGTGAGTTACTCAATAGAAATCATCACTTGACCAACGTCTTTTGTTGGGGGGGGGGGGGTGTTCAATTAAAAAATCGGAAAGAGGGGCGATTGATCAATAAGTTACTTTTCTTCCTTTCTGTTGGGCAGAGTTCACTAGAAAAGTATGAATTTTCAAAAAACGAATGTGAATGCTGCCAGACACCAAATGAGGGACCAATTTTGTATAAACTTACATTGTACATTGAAACTTGAGAAACCTATGTTGACAGTTTTGGTTGACCGTTTCTAACAGTGAAATTATGTTCAATGTGAAGAATTAAAACTCTTTCAGGATGATATGAGGTCTGTCAGGAATGTACCCAATCATTCTGAATATCTTGAGAACTGGTTGCACAGCGTTGATGTATCTTAGCAATCTATCAGTGGAGACCATGCTGCCTGTGCATGAACAGACACTTGACCGTGGGGTAACACAGTTGGCAGTGAGATGCCATTGAGAGAGCAATCATACCATGTGACCATCACATCCACAATGATCACACTAGTTATATATAATGCATTCTGTATTTAAGTATGAAGACCTGAGTTGGGTTATTTTGTAATCCAATATATGTATCATGAAGATATAAGATATAGTATAGCATTTCAAAAAAGCAATTAATAGATTTTAGAAATATATATGTGCATCATCGAAAAACAATCAAGAACCAATAATTTTATCATATTACTATGGAGATATTTGGAGCAGACAATCACATGAACATTTATATCATATTTCACCATGTAAAACCTGCATTTTTTTTTTAAAATTTCAAGCTAAAAAATACAGGTGCATATTATCTATGAAAACATAATTGTCATACATATTTGTGTAAATAATTGTACACACGGAATGATGTATTTCTCATACAAAATTGAATTTCAATTGGGGGGATGCAGATTATCTATGGGAGCAGATTAAACAAAATTTGTATGTATTGCCGTCCAAAATGAGTACAAAAAATACATTTTTAGCCACAGAGTTTCAATACTGTAGAGTTTGGTCATAAATGATACCTGATAATATCTGTTTTGATTTTGCAATGTTTCACAAGAAATTATAAAATCCTGTAATGTTTGGTTCGGAAGGAAATTATCAGCTAAAAAAGGTGGTTGGGTTGTACTCATTTATGGGCAACAATGTACCTCATCCAATTTCATTGACAGTTGTGAAAAAGGCCAGATTCAAAAATCTGGAGGTAAATCAATTGGATGAATGCCAGCCTTATACATTATAACTTTTTCTATGAATATTTATACTGTTCTGCAATGCTATGTCATTTTATAGCATTTGACCTCATTTCACTTCAAAATAATTTCAATAGAAAATGTAAAATTGAAAATACTGCGTTCTATCTAATCCAATTGGCTAATTCAAAGTGAGACTAAAGATACATTATAATATCTGTAACTTACATAAGTGAATCACTATATCCCTCACTTGTACCAGATCTAAAAAATGATGTAAAATCAACTGAAAAAATAGAACTTTTATCTAAAATTATCTAAAAATACCAGTATAAGATTTGGATATTGTTGGTCCCAAAATGACCATAGAGACGCCAAAAAGCAATTTTTTGAAAAAAATAACTTTTTTTAGATGGTACTTGGTGGTGATATCATGCAAATTTTCAAGGTCCTAGTCCTCAGAATGTGACCAGAAGTACCCCCCCACACACACACACACATGTATAGAGATGGACATTCAAAGAGAAGAATCTGTAGCCCATTTGGCTTGTTGGTCAGACATTTGAGGGACTATGGTGACTCAGTATCAACTTACGATAGCTTTTGGTCAAATATTCACATATATAAAACAATGTGACTTACATGAATGACTTGGCTTCATGGATGAAAATTTTGGAAGGGTTTTCCACCATAATGGTATCCTCAGACAGAGGAACTATGTACACGAAATAATCCTCCCCCTTACGCAATGGAGTTTTAAGGTGAAGTGCCATTTGTGTAAGGCCAACTCCCACCCTTTGAATCAAAGGTTTGAATCCTATGGTCCATTTGAGGTGGCATGAAGCAGGGACCCTGGGTTGCAGATTTGAAAAGAGAATCTTTCTCCTGGTAGATACAAGCTAGCTATGGAGGTCAGTTGCCCCTTTATGGGAGTAGTCTGACAATTAGGCAGACCTGTGGTTAAAACCATAGACATAAACATTCCATGTTGTTATTCAACAATGAAATGTGAAGTAAAAGATGATTTTTATATCTTAATAGATAATTTTTAGTTTGTTCAAAAACTGATCATTCCCATGATTCCAATTTCTGTAATAGATTGTATTAACTCCATATTTTTTATTCCTGCAAACTTAAATTATCAAATTGAACTACAGAAGTAAATTCATTCACTGAAATAACTCAACGAAAAAAACAATTCTAATTTTCGTATCTCAATGAATTGTTTTAATTCCACAGTTTGTTTAATTGTATGTAAATAAAACGTAATTTAAATTTTACTATAGATTGTTAAATTGTAAAAATTATAGAAAATGAAAAATCAACCAGTGTTTTTAGAAATACAATGGATCATTAAAGAATGCCTTTGAACTCACTTCCTTTCTTTCCAGGTAATTCGCAAGCCAGTGACATGATGTGTATGAATGGAGTGATCAGACAGCCAATGGAATTGCAGCAAATTCGGCATCGGCCAAAAGTGATTTGAGGAAAATAATACAGACCCCTTTAGATCCTAGGCAGAAATACTGATCCATACGTAAATGATCCCATCATTTTCAACAGTCACTATGCTAATTGGAGTACTATAACTCAATAAAACAATCTACAGTGATACCTTGATTAGTATAGTTAATTCACTCCAAAATACTATTAAAAACTGCTCTGGTCAAGGTCCTATTGTAACTTAATGTGTTGATGTTTTCAGCTTATACTTACTTGTACAGTAATGTCTCAACCGTACTACATCAAAACCAGCACTAATCTATTAAAAGTATTCTGATACATAAAAAAGTAAAGGGATTATTACTTAATCTTATTCATAAAAAATGTCTGATACATGTTTGCAATTTCGGCAAAACCTGATTGTATTGATAATTTAGAATAAATTCCGAGAGAAAAAATGAAGACTAGTTTTCTTCATTGATAGCAAAAACTCTAAATTCATTCATATTCATACTTGCTTATTAGATAGAAACTGTCAACCGAAACTGCCATTAAAACTGTCAACTTTTTTTCAGTTTTTGGGTTAGTCTGGCAGGCTTTCTATATATATTTGTATCACACGTACAGGCCACACCAATGAAGCTAGAGGGCTGAAAATATGAAAATTCACTCCTTATCATGTCTACATAAACGTTTTCTTTTTGTTTTTAACCATCCTCCCCACAAAGAAAAAAGGTTTTTAATTGGGGTTCAATTTACAATTTAAATGTATGTTCAATTGGTCCATTACTTTGCGTCCGGCGATGTTCATAATTTTTTTTAAAATTGCGACTCTTTCAGTGCTCACTGTACCAATGAAAAAGGAGAGAAATGATTTATTCATTGATTATCCCCCGCCCCAAAGCATTCTATGAAAAGACATTTATCGTGCGACAGTTTCTGTTTAGAGACCAACCAGACCTGTTTATGCTTGCATGCAATAAAATGATCTTTATGCTAATGTTGAGAAACACTAATTCCCTTCCGAAGTGTTTTCCAAAACATCTCTTAGAAAATTTAGTGGGTAGGCATGAATTCACATTTCGTATGTACTTATATGTATCAGATATTGGACTTGGTGAGTCGAGTTTAAACTTCGGCTGAGACAGTGTTCACTTCAAATCAATACTCTTGGGAAAAGCATGGATTCATCTCTCCCCCTAGCTATTGGTAAAATAGTACAGAGGGAAGTGAGTGAAGCAACTTTGGGTACCAGTTGCCTCCACGTCTATTCCACATATCGCAAACGGCCAACGTGAGTAGAAATGTGATACATGAACCCCAAGTAGGGACGGCTGAAGCCGTTGCCAGTGCAAGGGTACTGCTTACTTTGCTTATGTGTACCCATGGAAGTTAGTAAATGTTAGGCTGATGAAAATGTAACCTCTACAAAATGGAGAAAGAGAAAGAGAAAGAAGAAAACCACACCCCCAACACTCTTCCTGTTGGGAAATTTCTCCTATGGTTGCCAAATTAGCCATTTTGGGGGCTAGATATAGCTGATTTTTTCAAAATTCAGCCAATAAAAATCTATGGTAGCCAATTAAATCTGGTAAGTTCAATAAAAGAAAATGTTCAATTTCTTTAAATTATTAGTTCTTTAGTCTTAGTATATAGTTACTTTATTTGATAAGTAGGCTTTAAATAAGTATATATATATGTAAATATATATATATATATATAAGATCAAAAATATATTGAATACAGCTGATTCTAGCTATTTTTAAAGGCAGTTTCAGCAATTAATAACAAACTATCCTTGGTAACACTGATTTCTTAATTTATTTGGCCTGTAGGTCTACCTTTTTGGCAAATTAGAGGCCTGCACACCCACTTTGTCAGCAAATTAGAGGAGTGCAACCCCCTCCCCACCAATAAAAATAGGTACACCCCTGAAGACAGTATTTTCTGGGACACTATCGATGAAAGGCATGTAAGAATACACTAATTGTAGCCTATTATATCACTTGTACTCTTGCTGGCTGTGCAGAGATACTCAATAAAGCAGTGAAAGTTGAAGTAGAGTGAAAATAAAGTGAAGAGCCTTCTCCTATTTAAATGTTTAGAATGTTATTTCAATCCCTGAGGGTGCTCTTTTGTCAGTCGGTAAATAGGCTTACAGCTAAGTCATCCGAATAGCATAACAATGGGGAATGATAGAAACTTATTATCTCAGCACTGGAGTTTAGAGTGAGGCAATTGTTTGATGAATACTGTACGTCAGCCATCTTTTCAAGAAAAATGGGAAAAAGACAAATAAACGATAATGAGTGATGTTCGGGGTAATGATTCATGAAAATTTCTACTTGAAAATTTTGAGGGTTTATTTTCAACTTTTGAAAATTTATGTTTAGTTAGTGTACGTAAATGCAACCTATAAGCGCTTTATTTTGCATATCTGCTTTATTGTAGTTGATAAATTATCTATTTTATTCTGTTTATCTGTATGAATGAGCATCCATCTCTCAACCACAGTCACTTAACATCTATTTCCTTCTATTCATATGTATATGTCTACATCTTTCCCTTTTTCAATCTGTTCTCTATCTATCTATCTATCTAAATCAGTTATTCTCAAGCTTTATTGTATGGCGACACACCAAAAAATATGTTTACTCTAATAAAATATGACTATACATAGATTCATGCCAACTCAAAAAATATTTTTATACTAATTTGACTGCCAAGAAGCACAAAAAAGCTCTAGATAAAAAGAAAATAGCAAAAAAAACATTAAAGATACTAAAATGGTCAAAAATGGCCAAAATAAACATGCTTTTTCCTTTAATCTGGGACTAAAAAGGTTAAATTTCACAAAATCAGGTACTAAAAGCTCTAGATTGGCAAATCTGTAGTGGACAGATATAATACCTGTTCTGAACACATTCAAGGCTCAAAATACATGTTTGTATACTTGGGAAAAACTTTGAAACACACTTAAAAGATTCTTGTGACTCACTATTGTGCATAGCACACAGTTTGAGAACATCAGATTTAGATACAGTCACTTACTCTGAGTTTAAAATCTGAAGTAAACCATGATATAGCAATTCGAAAGTTGAATAGATTTTGATTCACCAAGGATTGTCCCACCCTTTCTTCCTTATCTACCATCAAGACATGTGAGAGTCTGAGAGTACTTGATGATTTTTATTGGGTAAGGGGGTCCAGGTCTCTAATTTGCCAACAAAGAGGGTCTGTCCAAAATTATTGGAGGGTGCATGCCTTTAATTTGTGACATAGTAGGTTTGTCTAGCATGAAAGGTAAAGAAATTGGACATGTCCAATAAAGCTGTACAAAAATGTCATCTATTTCAAAGATCTCACTAATTTAGAACATTTCTTTAATATATCATCTTACTAAGGGAAGAAATTTGCCAACAGAAAGAGTGAGGGGGAGGTCACAGCCTTCCTCACTGGATATGCTTTTGGATAAGTTCATAGTTGAAAATGTTCAAGATAACAGCTCAGTACATGCTTCTGTAATGGATATCACTGTAAAAGCAACATCAGCAATCAAAACCACAATTTTAATTCTCATCCAGCTCAATTTTTTTAACTGTTACCAACTGTACCAATTAATGCCTTCATTTCATTAAAGTTTATGTTGAACATGAAAGTTTTTCTTTTATTTTCACTTGATAATTTTTTTGTGAAATTCAACACAATTATACAATCTCAAATCTAAAGAACTTGAGACCAAACACTTCTTCTGTATTTGGGATTTTTAGAATTCTGAAATTCAATATGCTGTAGCTTAGACATAGACCTTTAAAAACTGTATGTTAAATTGAAAATAATATAAAATGAAGTCTTATGTCTAAACTACAACATACTAAAGTTTTAGCTCTCTAGATTTGTTTTTAAGGGTTTTAGAGGGGAAAACACAAACCACGCCTAAATTCATATAATAAAAGTTAATGGTTATCTTTGCTGCCGCCAAATTTTTAGTGGTTTATCAGTGGAACATTTTTGTTAGCTTTGAGCACAATTAACTAAGAAGTTTTGAGAATGTTGAATGTTTAAATTGTTCCTTTATCATGGAATAGACTATATTTCTATGGAATCTACACTCTTTTTGTACCTTTTTACAATCCTGCTGACTAGAAAAATAAATTCCTGTAACATGTGGAAATGAAATAAACCAGACAAAATTACCTGGAATAAAATTGTTTTTTTTTTTACCACAATTTTCAAATTACAATCCCTCTCATTTTGAAGTTCTAGTTCGCTTTTCATCACTGTCTGCGTACAGGCTGGCTTTTTCAGCTATTCCTAAATTGTTTGATTATACGCAAGAGAGGATCCAGAATTTTGAGCAGGGTGGAGTCCAAATGGAAAGATTTATATTAACAAATAAATCTTTGGAAAAGAAAACTAATTTCAAACATCAAAAACAAGAAAGTATTTTGTGATTCAGCATTTTCCATGTACATTTGAGTCATGGCTTTTTAGCATTAAAATTGACATAAGAGAAAAGAAATTTACTACTGAACCTATAAACAAAAAAATTATGAAGAATAAAACAGAAGATTGGAAACCCTCAAACAAAACTGTCATCAAAACAGTCAACATAGGTTCCTTCAGTGTTTACATTAGTCTGGATGACTATCAATGTATCATGCACACAGGCTGCACCAATGGAACTACAGGGCTGAAATTTTTTTTATAATTCACTCCTAATTATGTCTATAAAAAGAAGTTTTATTTGTTTTTCACCCCCACCCAACTATTTTTGTGGGGGTTCAATTTACAATGTGAGTGTATGCTGAATTGATCCCTTAGTTTGTGTCATGCATTCACACTTATTTTGGAAATCCATTTTTAGTGATCACCCAACAAATTGATTACCACTTTCTATAATTTTTTAATTGATCCCCCCATGCACACACACTGGCATGCTGGCAAAAGATGTTGATCATGAGGACAGTTTCTATTCACTGACAAACCAGCCCTGTCAATTTTTGTTTTTAAAGGCAATTTGGGATTTTGGGGGTTTTCTATTTATAAAACTTCTCTATCCAGACTTGCTGAAAATACCCACGATCTGGGCAGATATACCCAGATATATGAAGCCGTAAAATTATGGTTGTAAAACCTCAAGTTGAGGAATGACTCAATTTTTTACCACTATATGCTCCAGATAGTTAGCAAATTAAAAGTAGGAAAAAGTATCAATTGAGATTTGGTTTAATTAACTTTTATGTCAGCTAATTCTTGAATGACAGTCATACTAATATTTGAATGGCTAACAAGTAATTTTATTTGCTTTATGAAGGGAAATAGTAGTTGAAATTAATACAATGGGTTTTGGTCAACAATTGTTTCTTTTCTCATACATGGCAGTTTCCCCAGAAAAAAATAATTTTTATTTATTTACCTTGTATGCAATATTATCTAAAAATAAAAACAAAATTGAACCGCAATCAAAATAATTGCAGTGAGTGGAAAAAAATGAATGATAATTCTCACATGCTTCATTTTTTTATGTAAATTTAAAAAAAACTTGAGATGCAATAAAGATAGCCATTTTAAGCATCCATGATTTGAAATTCTAAACATTACGTTATGTTGAGCTTTTATAATGCATTTTGGTGCTCCCAAAATCACAGGATTCTCTAAAAGTTATTGTCTAAAAGCATCTAGACTGAAATATCTAAAGTCTACAGCCAGTTGTTTTGGGTAAAACACAATTGTCAGAGGGAAACATTATGACACATGCATTTAGCAAATCTTTATTATATATACAGGAAGATTTTAATAATTCATTGATTATTGGAGTGTTCAAATTATCATTTGATAACAATAGAAAACTGAACCCCCTTCATATTGATCCCTGATTCAAATACAAACACCTTAAAAATAGTCTAAAACCTTCTTCAAATGACAAAATATTTGAATGTATAATGTATCTATGCATTTCCTGAAAAGTATATTATAGTTGCGAAAAATTGAATCAGTGCAAATCTCTTAAACTCTGCTTTTTTGAACCTGATGGAACTTTTTGCATATATTAAAGTGTTTCGTTAAAGTGTCTTGTTGGGTCATGATTAAGACCTGATTTGAGAACATTGGATGTGTTTAATTTCAAATAAGCAGAAGATTTTTCTTTTCATACTACTCCATTCTGACGTAATTTGGATTACAAAATCTGAATTGTGTACAGATTTCTTACTTGGAGCAATAGATATGGATTTGTTGATCATGAGGAGTCAGTTTATCATGAAATACCAATCAGAAACTGATCCCCCTCTTCAGGTCAAGGGATGATGAAGGGGTCAGTTTATTACTACATAACCATGGAAAAACCGATCCCTCACTTTATTGACCCCCACTTAATGTACAGAGGCTATGAAAAGAGTCTAAAATATTCTTTAAATGTGCAAATCTTTTTTTCTTTTAATACCAATGTATTTGGATATATGTTGAGACTATATATATAAAATATTTTAGTTGAAGTTTGAACATAAATTTAGTATGACCAATTTAGGATTGTAAAGCCACAAATGGTGGTGTATAAAGGTAAAGAAAATAAGAATTAAATTGAACCCCTATTGAAATAAATGTAGTGATTGTAAGAAAAAAAAATTAATAATAATTTTGACTTGCTTAGTTTTCTGTTATGTAAACAAAAAAAATGACAATATGATAATGATAGCCATTTCCAACATCCATACTTTAAAATGCAAATTGTCACTTTTTGTTTGACTCTAAATGTGTTTTTGTGCTAAAAAAAAAAATCACAGAATTCTTTGAAAATTATATCCTATAACCAAGAGTGAAAAGTCTACAACCATAGTTTTTTTTGGTAAAACGCAGTTGTCTGGGAGATACCTTGTGACAAAAAAGTTGAGCCAATTTTTGATTTATATAGGATATCTTTTTTTTAAAAAATGTATTCATACTTTGCCAGAGGACCCCCCCCCTGGCCCTGGATCTGTGCCTGATGTGTTCATACACATTGTCTTTGTATACTCCGTGTCTATTGAAGAGAAACATGATATAGAGACAACTTATCAAATACTTGACATTTGTGCCACTTAAGGCTCTGTATCAGTTTTTATTCTTGTCATTCCTGAAGTTCAAGTTCAACTTGTACTATAAGTATAATTCCTAAAGCAAATAATATGATTACCTCTACCAATGAGATATACGTATTCACTCCTATCTGTCAGTTTGTCCGCATAATATCTTTGAAGAATAAATTTCAACGACATTTTGTGGAAGGGTTATACATCGGCTAAAGGGGGATCGATTAAATTTTTAGGACAAATCCATTGATTGGATTGGGGAGCAGATCCATGAATTTTTGAGTAAATTCACTCACGTTTGTCCACACAGTATCTCTAAAAGTTCTCGATGAATTTTAATGATAAATATGGAAGCTTGGGTAATGGGCTAAGAGGGGGGGGGGTCAATTAAATTTTGGGAATTTTTTACATTTGAGAGATATTACTTCATATCTTGGGACAATAGGCCAAAATATGGAAAATTGAAACACAGTCACCTCCCTTTCATCGTAGCTATATATGAACTGGTTTTCATTCAGTTTATAGTGAGTGTATGATGTTGGATGAGATGCGCTCTCTGAGTGCTTCTAGTTTCTCAGTTGGGCTAAAGGATTGAGAAAAATAGGAGGACTACCCAAGTTCTCATATTCAAAATAACCCAATAGACATTATTAGTCTAAGAGTTTTTTTAACTAGAGGTTATCTTAACATAAACCGTTTTATAATGAAAAGGCAGCTTAATTCTTTTTTTTCACTTAATCCAGTCATATTTAATTTATAGATTTGAGAGAAATTTTCATTTTTTTTTCCAACGAATTCTAGTCATATTTTTTACTGCTAACATCTTTTTAAGCTAAGTCTACAGTAATGATTCTAATACCTTGCTTACAACCCATCCTTGATTTTGCAGTCCGCTCAATCTAGTAGACTTGGGTATTTGGTCATGGAGGTCTCTTTAAACATCCAGTGGTTCTTTCTTATTAATAGAGTGGTGTGACTTTAAACAGGGCTGTTTTTGAGTCAATTAGGCCTCGTGCCCAAGGGGGCCCCACACTTGGGTATATTGAAGTCTTGTCAAATACACACAACACCACATTGCATTCTTAAGATGATTTACAGAGAACAACAACAATATCAATTTTTTTCTGAATTCTTGAAGATTTGTTTACACTGTTTATATTGGATTTTTTTCTATTATACTTTAATTCAATAATATGTTTATTACAGAAGAGCATGAAAAATATATTTCTATGAAATTTTCAGGCAAACATTTTGATTGTTTTCCATCATATCATAGAGATATAAAGTTTATTTATACCTATAAGATTCTACAGACCCTAACTGTTAACCAGGGACACTCGCAAAAATATTTTCGATTGGGCCCCACAGCTCCTAAGGCCAGCCTTGATTATGCAATAGATTACCAGAATATGTAGTGCTATCAACAGATGTAAATGATTTTTTAAAAGAATTATGATGTTCATTACATTACTGCAAATGTTCAAGCCTCTAGATATTGTATAAATATGATTGTTATGATGTGTGCTTGTAGATACAATTTGTGCACTATTTTTCACTCTAAAATAAATGTTCTAAGGTTTTGAGAAATATGTTCAACTTATCCAACTGTAATAATGAACTAAATTAGACAGAAACATTTTAGTTTTCAATGAATGAAACTTTTATATCGCTTATATTACATACACATCACCCATTTTTCCTCTCATCTGTTGCTAAGAAGGTCAAAATCTCACAAAATCTAGTGATAAAACCACTAGATTGGCAGTACTGTGGTGGAGGTGGGACAGGCACAATACCTGTATCAACAAGTTCAAAGCTTGAAATACATGTTTGGATACTTGGAAAACTTCAAACAGTGCACTTGGAAGATAGCTGTTGCACAATGGTGAACTACTGCATACAGTGCGAGAACAACTGTTTTATATACTGACCGAAATCTATGGAAATTCCTTAGTTGTCGACGACTAAGATATCATTATTACTCTCATACATATACTTCTGCAATCAAAGTAGATAATATTGTTAGAGTAATCTATTATCTATGGAAAGTATCTATGTCAACTACAATGACATGCAGAGTCGAATGAAACTAATATATCTATTATTAGTATCATTGATTACTTTTTCTACCTAGAGTCTATATTCCTGTGCTCTACTACTCCTGTTATTTGATTTTAGGATTATAGGGAGGAGTAATGGAAGAATGAAAGATATTTTGTTTGCTCTTATTCAAGCATGAGTACCTCCTTCCATTCTTAGCCTTGTTCATTTCATTGCGAGGTTGGATGGAGAAGGAGAAGAGAAAGGTTAAAAGATATGGGCAAAATTTTGATTTTGTTGCTTTGAGATACAATGCTTTAGTACCTGCCCTGCTAATTACACATAGTTGGGGTAGAGGTGGATTAATACCTTTCCCAGGGCATTAATGTGGAGAACGTTAATTGTCCGAGCCAGAGTTTGAACAGTTTGCTGATTCCATTTCCGATACAATTAACCATTAGGCTACCTACACATCCTTACTAAAGCAGGGACCTGCATAAAAACTGTCATGAATATTTTCCTTATAGTGACCTACTTCGCTATAATGCGATTTGCAAGTGGATGGTGGATCCAAAAATATCAATCTAGCTCCAAAATGGTTAGATCTAGCACCAAAATAGCTGAATTGATTGCAGCTCAGCTATAACATAGTTGAATCTCTCTTGGACTACAGCATCTACGTTATAGTGGGGGGGAGCCTGTACATTGTCTTTCAGTCAGGGTTTTAATTCTGATATAGTTTACTACTGACTAAATTGGAAATGTAATTTTAATTTTAACCATTCTTGTAGACTTCAAACAGAATTGTTTTCTTTAAACTTCCAAACTTCTTCAGTCATTTTAATGTATTTACATCTTATCATCAACATTGGTCTATAATCAGCTGAAAAACAAAAATTAAAAAAAAAAACAAGAAATATGATAGTATGTACGTGCGTGGATCGATAAGTTCATTGACACAGTTATTAGCTGACTTTGGATTTGAAATTTTGTGACACTTGACGGTTAATTGCGCAGGGAATGGAATCGGCAAACTGTTTGTTGATCAATCATCGATCCAATAATGCCTGTGGCTGTACAGAGAAAGCAACTGTTATTCTTCTAGAGTAAGTAAAAGGTTGTTTTATTAGATCAATCTTCCTCTCTCTCATCTGATATGATGAGATATCACAATTGGTGGCCTTTTTGGCTGCAGGAATTGCCAGAAAGGAGGTAAAGTTTACCATCAATCTGCCTTATAAGGGCTGTACTATTTTGTTTTTCTATCAGAATAACCTCTTGGTTGGACTGATTTACAAGGCTGAAGGGCTCCAACTGCCCTGCTATTTTCTCATAGCAGCGGGGAGGGAGAATTGGATCCATACCTTTTCCAAGGACATTTGTTCAAAGTGAACTGAGGCAGCCTTGGCCAAAATTTAAACTTGATTTGCCAATTCCATTTTTTGTGCCGGTAATTGTTACACCACTCTGCACCTCCCTAGGCTCAGACTCAGTTGCTCCCCTGTTGTGTGACAAGAAGCAGTCAAGACGCCTTACTGTGTATGATTTTCAGCCAGTCTGGTGGTGTCATTCCAGCTTCCGTGGACTGGTCGGAGGTCTACTGTCTGTAGCCAGATCATCTTGAGCTGTTTTCTCTTTCTCTGGATTATTGGTTTCCACTGATGGCTTGTTTTGTAGGTTTTGTCATGGGGAGCCTCAAGACTTGTTCAACCAGTGTCAGTATCATCTAAAAATGGTATTTGATACATAAGGTTGCTGTGATCTTTCCCCGACTCCATTTGACACAGTCCTTACATTTGATGCTCATGATTTTACACACAACACCATATTGCAGATGAATAAGATGATTTACAGAGAACAACAACAATATCAAATTTTTTCTGAATTCTTGAAGATTTGTTTACACTGTTTATATTGGAATTTTTTCTATCATACTTGGATTTGATAATATGTTAATTACAGGAGAGCATGAAAAATATATTTCAGCTATAATGCAGTTGGATCTTTCTTGGGCTACAACATCTACATTATAATGGGGGGAGCCTGTACATTGTCTTTCAGCCAGGGTTTTAATTCTGATATAGTTTATTACTGACTAAACTGGAAATCTAGTTTTAATTTTAACCAGTCTTGTAAACTTCAAACAGAATTGTTTTCTTTAAACTTCCAAACTTCTCCAGTCATTTTTGTCTATTTACATCTTATCATCAACATTGGTTAATAATCAGCTGAAAAAAAGTAAGAGAAGACTTGCGATTACAACAAAAATTAAGAAAAAACAGAATGAGAAATATGATAGTATGTACATGCGTGGATCGATAAGTTCAAAGGCAACTAGTGTTAAATTCCTTCTCTGTGGTCTTTACTTCCCGTGTTATGCAATCACAGAGCATCAGGTATACCACAGCCAGATTGTAAAACATCAATTTTATCAAGAAAAATTTCCTGCTGTTCAATACTCTGCTCATCAGGTTCGATGCTGCTGTTGTCAAGGTCATTAGTTTTGCTGATGGAACTGCCAAGGTATGTGAAATTCTCTAGCTCCCTAGTGTTTGACCTTAAATCAATAGACAGCTCTGGTTTGTCACTCAAGAGAAACTGTCACATGAACGTCTTTTGGCAGCATTCCATGTAGGGGGTGATCAATTGAAAAAAAAACTGGGAAAAGAGGTGATCAATGAATAAGTTACTTCTCACGCATTTTGTTGGGTAGTGATCACTAAAAAAAAGGTCTGAATTTAAAAAAAAAAAACAACCTTCAATGCTGCCAGATACTAATTGATGGGCCAATTTTGCATAAACTTACATTGCAAATTGAACCTCCCTCTAAAAACCTATTTTGGGGGACTTTAAAAAACAAAAAAATCACTTCTTTTCTAGACATAATAAGGAGAAAATGTTGAAACTGTTAGCCCTCTAGCTCAATTGGTGTGGCCTATATGCATGGCACAGAGCCAGCCAGCAAAACCAAGCTAAACCGACTTGAAAACCAAAGAAACCTATACTGATAGTTTTGGTTGATCATTTCTAATTGTCCATGTTGTGGCCTTAAAAAGATGAGTTCTTATAGAAGATTATCAGTTTGTGTCAAGATCTCACAAGCAATTGAGAGTGAGATAGATCACTACAGAGTGATCAAGAAATGCAGCCTTGTGCTAAAATTATTCTTGTTCAGTAAATGTCCTTCAGTAGTGCATCAAAGATCTGTGAAATTGATAGAAATGTATATGTAGATTCTCAAATATGTTCCTGCTTTCTCACATGGGTTAATTCTGTGGATAGATATTTTTTTTCAAGTATGAGAAGGCCTATGCAGGGCTGAATTTAACATTAATGCAACCCAATACGTAACATTTCTTCTTTTTTGTATTAAGCTATCATTTCCAAATAAGTCAAAACAAAAATGAAATATTTTATAAAATTATGATTTTTGATTCAATATAAAGTTATTTATAGATCAGTAATCCATATCTATGTAATATGGTAACAAATCGAAACACTGAAAAAAAAAACATTGAAAATTAAAAACTATTTTTTTAAAGACATTTCGGGGGGAATGAAATCTTGGGACCTTAAGAAGCAGCGCTGTTTGCACTGCTTTAAGTATGACCCGAGATAGAAATGTATTTTGCTTGATTTTATCGATTCTTAGATATGTTTCTGCTGATTTATATAGGTTAAATCAATGAATAGATAATTTTTCCAGGTATTAGAAGGTGTAGATTCATAAAAAAGATGAACAGGAATTTAGGAAACATTCTCAGGTTGAGTAGACCAGAAAGAAACACAGTAATTGTAATATTTTGTCATTTTTTTTATATCATCATCATGCACATGTAGTCTGTGAATTATGGAGAAACTAAATTCATAATTACATAAGGGCATATTTCTTTAAATCTAAGTTCCCTCATTATTACATAGTTCGTTATAGCACATTATGTCATATAACGCAGGGAGATGGTGGACCCCAAAATATTGATCTAGCTCCAAGAGAACTTGATCAAGCCCCAAAATAGAATATTTATAGCTAGATATGGCTAAAATGGCTAAATTGGCAACTGGTTATTGCCACTTGGTTATAACACAGTTGGTTTTCTTGGATACTAATACCTACATTATAACAGAGGATGCCTGCACAGAGGTTCTCAAACTTTATTGTACAACAGCCCACAAAAAATATAGATATTTGACTCACTAGGCATACCAACTGTGAAAACAAAAATATATAAATAGTCAATGAACAAAACTTTTATATCAGTACACTAATATACATAACTTATCTCCCTTCTCCCTTTTAATCTTTTACTAGAGAAATTCAGATCTCACAAAATATAGTGATGAAACTACTAGTATGGTGACTCTGCCGCAGAAGAGGGACAAACATAATACCTGTACTGCACTTGTTCAAGGCACAAAATATGTTTGTGCATCTGGAAACAATTATGCAGGACAATTGGGGGATAGTTGCGACATATCATTATACCGCAGTATACAGTTTGAGAACCATTGATCATAGTATTCACATAATATCAAGTGAATGTGGAGATGCAAGTGTAATGATTTCTTTACTTTTTAAATCTTCCTATTGTACTCAAGATGTAGTGGGTAGATGGCGACAACAGTTGAGATATTTGAGATATTTCTGTCTGTTTTTTTCTTTATTCTTCTTACTTTACTTGAGCACTTCATTATAATCAACTTCTGATTTGCTGTACCCATCAAAGCTTCACCAGAGCTCTCTTAACTGTACATTTCAGGAATACATTCCCTACTCTGCCTTTTGAAAGCCTCTTATGATCTAAGCGAGAGGTTGGACTTTCTCGGTTTGGATTCAGACTTATTCATCTCCTAGACTGGTCAGTAATCAAAGCTGAAGAGGCCAGTCTGCCCTACTATTCACCCATAGTTGGGGAGAGAAGAGATGGATTCATACCTTTCCAGTGGGCATTAGTTGGAAGTGAAAGCAAACTGTTCTCAGCCAGAGTTTGAACTCGGTACACCAAATCAATATGCCTTGTTGGTAAGTGTCAGGTCACTTGCAACTGCTTTACGTGTAACGATTATCAGCACAAAAAAAACAAAATCTGCAAACTGAGTTCAAATTATGACTGAGGCTGTTCATATTTACTAACTGCTAATCCCCTTGGGAAAGACATGAATCCACATTCTTGCGTTCTATTCTCATCACCACTTATCTTCACAAAAATGGTTGTCTCTGGCACGGGGAAGAGTGTGGGTGAGTGAGCATTAAGGGAAATTGCTCTTTCATATAACCAGCACCCAGGCAGTAACCCGTAAGAAGGAAAAAGGAGGTCTGGTTGGTCACTCAATAGTGACCAATATCTCTTTGGCAGTATGCCATGTTGAGGGTGATCAATTGAAAAATTGAAAAATGGGATGATCAATGAATCAATTACTTCTCTCATCTTTAGTTTGACAGTGATCACTAAAAAAGTTTCAATTATCAAAAAACAAGCGTAAAAGCTGCTGGGCATGAACTAAGGTACTAATTTAGCATACACTTACATTGCAAATTGAACAAGCCCCTCTATTAACCTATTTGGATGGGGGTGAATTTTGAAAAAAAAAAAATCATTTTTTTTTGACATTAGGTGTAAATGTTTAATTTTTCAGCCCTCCAGCTCCATTGGCATGGCCTGTAGGTGTGACACATACATACATAGCCAGCCAGCTGGACCAACTAAAAAACTGAATAACCTGATGTTGACAGCTTTGGTGACAGTTTTTGTTGATGGTTTCTAAATTCTGTTGCTCCTATTGTCAACCTTGATAGCATACATAAATTCAGTGAACTAATATGAATCTTCAATGTAACACTCAGTTATAGAATTACTAAATCAAATTTATAAACACGCCACTTGAGATGTTTTGTTTATTATTTTTAAATTGAAATATATTCGCCAACTTCAGTTAATCAATCAATAGAAACCGTTACATGACCAATGTCTTTTGGCAGCATGCTATTTTGAGGGAGATCAATTGAAATATTGGAAAAAGGGGCAATCAACAGATAAGTCTCTTATATTGCCTTCTGTTGGGCTGTGATCACTAAATGAATTTTGATTTTCAAAAAACAAGCGTGGTTACTGACATGATAAGGTGTATAATATATCTCTGAATTTTTGAGATGAGGTATTATTATTATTTCTATTATTATTCGGACTATCCTCATCTTGGTTGTTTTTCATATAACGTTTCGGTTGTTGTACTCTACGGCCTTCATCAGGTATCATCTGGTAGGTGTGGGGAAGTAACGAACCGAACTCTTTATTTAACCAACGGGGGTATATTGACCGCACTCCCCTCTTAGTATTAGTAGTATTATTATTGTCTCACACTAAGATTGAACCTAGAACTATCAGATTATTTGCAATCTGTAACCACTACGCTATGTGTCCATGTGGACAACCAGTGCTAATTTTTAGGAGTCTTAAACTTGATGAAGGCCGTATAGTACAACGGCCAAAACGTTGTATGAAAAACAACCAAGATAAGGATAGTCCGAATAATATAAATAATAAGGTGGATAAGTTTAAATTTTCAGCCCTCTAGCTTCATTGGTGCGGCCAGACTCAATGAAAACTGGAGAAACATATGTTGTTAGTTTTATCGATAGTTTTTGATATTGTCTTCTATGATTTGGATGGTTGGAAGTTATTTTTTTCCAAAACTTAACTCCTGCAAAATATACTTATCTCTTATGACTAGTTTCAACCATTCATTGGCAACATCAAAGTTAGTTCCACCTGTTTCCAAGAGATGGTAACATACATATCTTTATATTCTATGCAGATGACCTAAGCTTGGTTACTTGAGATCTAAAAGTCAGAAGTGTCCACTAAAGATCCTAAGGTATACCATTCTATATTGAGAATATCCAATCAAATAGAATCAAAAAGAGAAAAAAGTAGCATTCTAAGGGAAATTATTATACTGTGTTGGGTGAGATCAATTAAGAAGTTGGAAAAAGGAATGATCAATGACAAACTTACTTCTCTTGCCTTTTGTTGAGCTGCGATCACTAAAAAACGTTTTGAAATTTTGAAAGACAAGCAGGTTCAAACCAGAGACCAATTTAGCATAAAGTTAAATTGAGCCCTTTTTGAGGAGAATTTTCAAAAATCAAAACCAATTTTCCCATCCATTTCAAATTCCAGATAGATACATAGAGAGATAGTTACACATAAATTTCAGAATACATGAATAATCTAAACCAAGGCAGTGGTGATTGAAGCTGTCTCTTGTGGATAGCCATGATTAAAAAACTAATTTTGGAGATTATTCAATATATATACCTAAAAGTATATCTTTACCCTAAGTAGATCAAAAGTAAAATCTCTTTCTTCAGCTAAGATACATTAAAACCAGAATATATCCTACCGTCCTATCAATGGTATTGTTCATTATATACAATGGAAAGTTGATTATCCAAACATCATTTATTTGAATTTTGGATTATCCAAACAAGATTTCAAGGTCCCGTGAATATTTGATTTTATGACTTTGTCCTGAGTATACACATTTGTTATGAGTGAAGGAGTTTAATGCTGCTTCTAAGTCAGCGAAAAGAAAGCATTCAGTCTGCTTGATCTCAGTTAGTCATTGAAACAGCGTTGAAATAATTTTAACACATAAAAGATAGATGTATTTTTTATAATTAAGTCGTGTTTCTTTGAATTTTAGCTCTATATTTTCATTATTCAAATGACATGTAACGTGATTTTTTTTTGAAAAATAGAATATCACAAATTTTATGCAATATCCCGTGTGTATATATAATTTATTGATTGAATGAAATCAAATCCTTTAAACATGCTTTTGTTATGTACCTAAGTTCAGTACGGTTTCCTTTTTTATGTTCAGATCAGTTGTCTGAACAATCAATTATCTGAACAAAATATCCCTCTACCCATCTTGTTCAGAAAATCAATGTTCCTCTATATTTTACAAACTGCATCAACGTAAAAGGAAACAGAGCTTCATACTAATTGACATATATAGATATGAGTGAGCCAGAAAAAGGCTTAGTTCTTTGAATCTATTTGGGCCATCTCTTTTAATAAGTTAGCTGATAATTTCTTCCTTTTGTAGATCTGAGGTATTCATTCATGAAAAAAAAAGGATTTAAGTAATCTAAGTCAATTTAGACCTTGAACAATTATTCCGTTCTTTAGCATTTTTTATTTCTCCTATAAGAACCAAATAGTCGTTTAATGTCAAAATTGACTGAAATTTACTAAAATCCTTTTGTTTTCATCAATGACTGCCTCTGATTTGGAAAAGAAGAAATCTATTAACCAACTTATTAGAGAGAGACTGTCAAAATAAATTCAAAGAACTCTGCTTCATTTTAGGATGAGGGGAGAGAGGCTTGTTTTTCTTCAAAGTGGTATCATCCTTCCAGCAGTCTGAGTTGTTGCAACTTTTTATATTGATTCCCAAGATGACTAACCCCAGACCTGACCTTGTTGAAATTTTTGCTTGTCAGGGTGATCGTCACTTGTATGACTAAGTCTTGTTGAAATTAAATAATCCCTAACTCATGATAAAAATTGTTATTGATTAATCAAAGTTAAGCAATATTAAGCCTGTTCAATTCCAAATGAATGGTAGTTTGATTTTTGTTTATAAAAGGTAAAGACTTTTTCTTTGTTAGTGTCTGCCTAAGTTTTATAAAGTCTATAATATATAAAATCTATATTACCTGTATAGAATGAGCTCTACTCTTAAGTGTGAATGCCATTTAACAACTTTTATGCTCCAGCTACATGCTAAGGTAGTTTTTATGAGATGGCTGAACAAAGTGAATTTCCATCCAAAAGTAATCAAGTAAAATCTTATACAGTACCTGCCATTTATCCAGCAAACTTGGTGACCTGGATTTCTGGATTTTCCAGATTTTGAGACCAAGGCTTGATATATACTAAAAAATGAAATAAACAGTGACAAGTAGAGAATGAAATTTTAGTTAGCAGATAGAAGTTAATATATCTCTAAAACAAAATCTCTTTGATCTCTTTCAATCCACTTGAATTTCTGAAAATATAGAATATAAAATAGATGATGAAAAGTAAAGAACGAAACTGTTTTCAACACATATAAGTTAATCCATACCAAAAATAGGGTCCGTTTAATCAATTCTAATCTACTAATCTTCACCTGAAGATAATTAAACCTTGCCACAAGAATTAAATCACAGAGTGGGTAAGCATCAAATTGATACAAACCCTTTCAGATTAAAAACCAGCCACTTTAAAAACTACCCAGTTTTCCAGTAATTCTGACTTTCTGAAAAGCAAATAAATGGTCTGGTACTGTACTTCAATGTGTATGTGAGAGAGACAGAGAGAAATATGGCGGGTTGGGGGGCAACTATTTGATCATGTTAGATACACAGTTTGTCTCTGAATAATCATTTTATGCAGACATCTTTTGAGGGTTATATGCAAAGTATAAATGGTATATCTGGTCTTCACTCTTAGATATGAACAAAAACATAGCATTACATGTTTTGTGCACTACAAAGCAATGGACACTGGCTTTTAAATAAAAAAAATTCTCTTGAAAAGAAGATGTATAGTGATATGATGATCACTGTGATATAATTTGTAATAATGTGTATTGTTCTTATTGGTTTGGTAAGTCTTGTAAGATGAATTCTCTGATATATATTTCTTTGTAGCAATTGAATACTTGGGGTCACCATTGGAATGAAGTGTATGTATTTTTATTTGCATTGTTTGGGTATAACCTAGGTCAAATATACCAGTAGAATACATTCAAAGGGATTACAAGTGTGGCATATATTTTCTTCAAAGACATAATCATTTTAATACAAACAAAAGAATGTAATTGAGCAATGTAAAAGAACATCTACGTTACAGATATATCAATCATGCAAATAATTAATCGTACAAACAATAATGAATTAAAAGCATGTTGATACAGAAAAAAAGAAAATTACTTTAAAAAATATCTTACATCTGTGGAAAAAAGATGGATCTCCCCTTAATACGAGATGATGTGAAACAGAGATTTATAATGTCTCTTGCACACCTTTATGTAGTAAACACCCTGGTGTAATTGTAAGCATATTGGTGGTAAAAAGACTCATAACTGAAATGGCTGACTGATCATAGAATCTGTTAATTTCAAATCTTTTCATGTGAGCTTATTTTCAAAAGCTATATCCTTTCAACTCAGTGGAAAGGAGTGTCTATGTTTACACTAAATTTATGGTAAATTTCATATTTCTAAACTTGATGAAAATTATACAAAATAATTTGAACACAGAAAAAAATTGATTTTGACAGCTACAGAAGGAAAAAAAAACGTACTTTTTAATTATTAGATTATTTTTTCTTTTGTATATACTGACTGTTGTGGCCACTTTGAATAATTTGAATATCACTGTTATAAAAATCCAAAATAAATAAGTACGATATACAGTGAAGACATCATCCCCAACAGTCCTTGCTAAGGCCAACATTCTTCTCATTATAACATCTGCCAAATCTACTAATACTTATGACTAGCTTTAACCATTCACTGGCAATACCGATGTTAGTTCCACCTGCCCCCAACAGATGGTAACATACATAGCTTTATTTACATTCTATGCAGGTGACCCGAGCTTGGTTTCTTAAGATCTAAAAGTCAAAAGTATCCACTGAAAATCCTGAGTTATACCTATCCTACTTATGCAAACAAAGAGTCAATAGCTTTCTATATTTGTTTTGAAATAGATATAATTACTTCCTGTGGGTTTCTTTGTTCTATCTTCCACATTGTACACTGGCACTGACAAGAAGATGTTTCTTAACTTGCATTTTTCATGATTCTATCATAAGAACATGCCTGGCTGCCGCAGGGTCAAACTACACTCCTACTCCTATCCCAACTAAAGATGATTACTGCAAATTTTTTTTATTGTATATATGATAAATGAAAAATCATAAAGATATATATTTTTTAGCACAAATGGATTTATCTATTAGAATAAAATGAGCCCTTGCGTATTTGTTACATGAATTTTTGTAGATATGGAAGGCTTGTCGATTTAGCTCAGTCTCTGAGAGAACTGCCTACCAATCAGTTGGTCATGACTCCCATGGAGAGGGATGTTATATCTACATATCCATTCATTCTAAAATGATGAGACAAACAAACAGTGAAGAGATTACTCCCTTAAATTTGGTGAGGGTTGTTCTTGTTCTTTTTATGGTAGAAAAACAAAGTCAACTCCAGACTTGGACTGGAGTTTGACAATAATTATTATTCTCATCTCTTTATATATGAAGCCAAATACTGATGTTATTCATTCAAGCTGACAGCTCTGTTACAAAAATTCCCATAGGCAGAATAATTGTATTAGTATTATTCATATACAACTACTATATAACAAGAATGTTTGACACGGTTGTGGAATAATCCAGAATATAAACCTTGTCCTTCACCTGAGTGCTATCTTATGTTGAAACAGAGAAGTTCAACACTAGAGAGACAAAAAGATTTTTGATATGCCAGTTAGATGTCTCTTCCTATCATTGTGACCTTGCATCAGTACATTGAATTATGATTGCCTGGAATTATAAAAATTTTGACATCCCACAGTATCCTAGGAACTAACCCCTGCACCTAAGGGAGCTCTGACACATACTTTAGGAATCAGGGTATTCGAATGTATCAATTATATATATATATATATATATATATATATATATATATATATATATATATATATATATATATATATATATATATATATATATATATATATATATATATATATAAGCCAGTGTCCATTGCTTGTAAAGTACAAAACATGTCACAGTATATTTTTTATTCATATCTAAGAGTGTGGACCAGATAAATATTTCATATACATAACCCCAAAATATGTCTGCATAAAATGGTATAATTTATTTGTTGCTTATCTCATGTAGTTAGGGACTAAAAACATCACAAATTGTTGCAATGATCATAGACATTTTTATGAAAGTTTTAAAATGTATTGCAATAAATTGATTATCTTCTTTGAAGTTTTAATTTTTTAATAGTGAGAAAATACCAAAAAATTAGCTGTCGGAAAAAAGTAATCAAGTTTCAGACAGTTTTTTTTTGTCATCCAAAATCAATTTTGATTACGCCATGATTGTAAACACCAGGATAGTGTAATGGTTAGCGTGTCTGCCTCACATGTAGAATGTCCCCAGGTTCAATTTCTGGTATGAGCCTAGAGTGTGGAAAACTATTTATTAGGACAAATTTCCCTATGCATTCAGCAGCTCATTTCATTACTAGCTGTTCATACTCTATCAGCAGAGTCCCTTAAGAGATAATGGAAGCGCTTTACACCATGATTGACATTTGAATGAGACTTCTGTTGTTGTGGTTGGGAGTTCTCATTCTATTTTGACGTAGAACACATATTTCAAATCATCTGACCACTCTAAACCACAAGGAAAGGTAGGACAGCGAGTCCCAAGTGGACTCTCCTCTTTTCAATGCTTGCTGGTTGCTTCATATACATTTTCCTGATCGAATGAAGTTTTTGTCTCTACAGACAATGGAGGTGAAATGTATGGGAATCCTGAGATTCCCAGTCATTAGAATCTCTTGGTCAGAGGAAAGCAGAGAGTGATATGTCTCACATAGGCTTGGCTGCAGGAGCTACCAGAATGGCATCAAACCACCTTAAGGGAGCACCACTCCACGATTATCCTTCTCCTTGACTTGTTGCCTTCCTAAAGCTAGAAAACCCAAACTACCCTGCTATTTTACCCATAGTTGGTTGGGAGAATAGAAGGATTCAGGCATTAGTATAAAGTGAACATAACTAGCTCCGACCAGAGTTTGAACTTGGGTTGCTGATTTCATTGTCCACGCTTTACTGCTATGCCAATCGCTCCCTTATCAAAGCCACTCAATCATGACATGTACTGAAGTCATGTGACTTTGACTCCATTCAACCACATATAATACTGATTTGTCTTTCTGAACAAACCTCTATAGCCTTTTGTTGTCAAACCACACTTCTGAATATATTACTATCATTAATTGCAATAATAATAGCAGTTAAGGTAAATTTCATTAGATGTCTTTACAAACTTCAGTAGAACAAAGAAAAAAGCTGTTTTCTCTTAAATAACTCAATGGAGAATGTTTGAAAACTTATTCAATGTGTGAGTTTTTCTTTCATCATGTTAACCGTTAACCTTGCTTTATGTAGAAACATCAGAGGAAAAACTAAAAAATACATAATAAAGAAGTAACACTGAGATTTATTTCAATGTTAAATGCTCATATACAGTGAGTGTAAAAAGTACCTGATATATATTTAAAAGTGCATTTTAACACATATATATATATATGTGTGTGTATATATATATATGTATATATATATATATGTATATATATATATATGTATATATATATGTATATGTGTGTGTGTATGTGTGTGTGTGTGTGTGTCTGTGTCTGTGTCTGTGTCTGTGTCTGTGTGTGTATATATACCTTCAAAATTGACAGAATTTGGACCAAAGGTTTCTGACCTTTGTAAATAACTTTTCATTGTTCAATTTTGTTAGAATGTTGGTCTGGCTTGCTATGTATGCATGTATGTATGTATGTATGTATGTATGTATGTATGTATGTATGTATGTATGTATGTATGTTTGGTGTAATATGCTTATAGGCTGAAAGTACAAACATTTACTCATTATGTCTACAAAAAAAGTTGTATTGTAAATTGACTCTCCACACACACTAAAACCATGGGGGGGAAACTATTTCCTGGACATAATGAAGAGTAAATGTTGTTCTTTTTTTAAATTCACTCTTAAACAGGTTTTTAACAGGGATTCAATTTGCACTGTAAATTTATGCACAATTGGCCTTTTGGTTTGTGTGCAGCAACATTCATGCTTGTTTTTTGAAAAATTCAGACTTTTTAGTGATCACTGTCCATCAAAAGGTGATAGAAGTAAATTATTCATTGATTACTATTTTTTCCAATTTTTGAATTGATCACCCCAACCATGGCGTGCAGTCAAGAGAGGTCATGTGTCGATTTGTACTGAGTGACTAACCAGACCTGTTTCATTATCTTTTTTTGATTTTTGCTTTTTTAAATCTTAGGTCTAAATTCTGTATATTTTGAAGCTGTATAAAGGTATCAAAACAAATATTTCAAAATGGACCAAATGTTTTTTTAACTCATTGTAAATTAGTTTAAAGGGTAGAAGAAAAGCTGACCTTCTCTATTAGAAACCATCAACCAAAACTATCAACACCAACATAGGTTTCTTCAGGTCTCAAGTTGGTCTGGCTGGTTATGCATGTATTATGCATGTAGGCCCTTCTAAAGAACCAAGAGGTTGGAAAATTTGAACATTTACTCCTTATTATGTCAAGGAAATGTTTTTTGTTTCAACCCCCCCCCATGATTTTAGTGGGGGGGGGTCAACTAACAATATAACTTCATGCTAAATTGGTCTTTAGTTTGTGTCTGGCCGTGTTCACCCTTGTTTTTTGACAATTAAGACTTTTTAGTGATCGAAGAGGAGTAACATTCATTGATCACCCCTTCTTCAAATCTTTTAATCGATCACCCCAAATACAGCAGTGATCACTGAAAGTCCGGGATTTTCAATAAAACTAGTGTGAATGTTACCATACATAAACTAAGAGAACAATTTTGAATCAATCTACATATCAAATTAAACCCTCTAAAAAACTATTGGAGTGGGGGTGTAAAAAAAAACCCAAAAGAAATTTTTTCTAGACATAATAAGGAGTGAATATCTGAATTTTCAGCCCAGTAAGTCACATATTTAATATTTGTATAAGTTACCAACAGTGCTAACACTTCAAACATATGAGATATGCATAATTAATGGGTCAGAGGCATATTATTGAATTACTATTATGAAACCTCTGTTAGCCTGGCAAAATAGATAATCTGGCATGGTTCTGGAACCAAAGGTGCTGGAATATTGGTGGTATACCTGTACTGAATTCAGCTTAGTCTGGAAACAAGGTACACATAGCAAAACAATGAACAAAAACTGAATAAGGCTGTAAAGTTAATTTTTCAGAACGATATCCACTAGAAATTTTACCATGACTCTGGTTTCATTTTTCATAAAATATTTTTTAGTCAGCTTCATGTTACATATGCAATAAAAACTAAATACAACATTATTAATGACATTTGAACAGAATGTTTCCAGTCTATTTTTTGTTGTACACTTATCTAAAAGTTCATTAGTTTGTTACAGAAGAGCTGGACCCACTGACTGAGGTGTATTTTCTATATTAGTTGGATAATATCAATTGCTATTCAAAAGTGTGACTATAATCTTTCCCTACCGCACACCAACTAATCTATTATGGGGTTTTAAACCTTTGACCTAGTAATGTCTGGATTTAATCTGTAATTTCTGAAGTAGACATTTCAAGTTTTTTCTTTTTCTCTTTTTTGTTGGTTTGAAGAAGATTACAATGTTGGAACTTATCTACCTGGTATTTGGTATTGTACCTAACACTTTACACCAGCTAGTATACCATGGCCCTATTTCTAAGCTATAGTAGGGTGCTTATTGTCCCTCTCTGTCCCTAGAGGAGTGGTCATAGATCCAATACCTCTAACCAATTAACTCTTTTTATATTCACTTCAGGTCATCAAGTGTTCACAGTTGGTTGTTGAGGAAGGGGAAAGAAGGAAAGTAATATCCTAGGGTAGTGGGCTGTTGTGAATGGTTTATTAAAGTACTGATATAAAGGACATTCCTGGGAGCACCACTCACTGTCTGACTACAGCAACAAGCATGTGTGGTCACTCCAGTAGAACAACCACACCCTGCACCCTAATAATGATTTAATGATTTCGAATGTCATCATCATCATCAGTCTTGTATCGTCTGTTGTTGGACATAGACCTTCCGTGGAATTCGCCACATCTCTCTATCATGGGCATCATGGAGCCAGTATTTTCTAAATTTGTCCAGTTAATCTCTCCATCTTGTCTTCTGCCAGCCTCAGTTTCAAATGTAATCCCTGGGGATCCATGCTGTGAGTCATGATGTCCATCGGTTGTCTGCCATTATTACCCGGCCCATTGCTATCTAAGTTTTCTTGTAGATTCTATGATGTTTCGAACACCTGTTTTCTACTATGCCGTCTTGTGATCTCTCCATATGAGGTTGAGCATGATTCTCTCATGCACGTGCTACATGCTTCTCAGTTTGCGGGTCAGTCTCTTGGTTAGGTTCCATGTTTCTGGACCAACAGGCCTGGAACCAGTGGATTCTGAACCCTACTTTGCATGGGCAGGTGTTATACAATTGAATTTTTTTAAATATCTATAACAAAGCACAAATGAAAAAATTTTTCAAAAACACTTAGATTATGAAATTTCATAAATACAACCCCCAAGTAATCCCAAGTTATCATGAATTTAACATTAATAAAAGATTTATTATTCTGTTTTTCATCTAGTGTAAATAATATATCTTCTGTTTTATTCTTTATAATTTTTCTTTTATTGGTTCTGAGGTAAATTTCTGTGATTAATTTTTTTTACTCTTTTGTCAATTCTAGAAATGGAAATTGAAAATGCTTACCTACTTACTTTCATTATTACTCTCATGTTTTTGATGTTTCAGATTTTTCTTTTTCTAGTAATTATTAGTAAAAATAGATTTTTCTATTTGGACACCACTGCTTGCTCAGAAAAATTCAAAATTGAAAAATTTGGATCAAATATCCAAACATAGCTAAAAAGACAGAAGAAAATACATTGTATGATTTGTTAGCAAATACGATATAGACATGGTTGAAAAACATCCACACCAGACAATTTGATAGCCAAAAATTACAAAGAAAGGTCAGGTTAGTCAATCAATAGAAACTATCTCATGACTAGCTTTTTGCCGCATGCTACACTGGGGATAATCAATTTAAAAATTGGAAAAAGGGCTGATCAATGAATAAATTACATTTCTTGTATATTGTTGGATGGTGATCACTAAAAAAGTCTGAATCAAAAAAACATGAAAACAATCATGAGTGCACGCACCCCAAGTTGGGCGTTCAACTCACAATGTAAGTTTATGCTGAATCGTATGTGGCCTGTACGCATGATACTTACATACATAACCACCTTTAAATGTGAATAAAATATGTTGATATTCACAGTTTCTAATTGTAGATGATTTGTTACTAAATAAGATGATTATTGTTGAAAAACATTCATACCAGACATTATGATAGAAAAAAACTTTTGATAATTTTTAGTAATATACTTGTAATTAACTTACATTGTTTTGTCAAAATTTTAAAGCTTACAGCTCCCAACTTTCAGTATCTAATGAGGATAAGCGATGGTCTGCACAAAAAGTAAACAAACTTGGCTGCACTAGGGTTAAACTCCCTTGCTTCATTAAGATCTAAAAGGTAAACAAAACTGAATTCATTTCTCCAATCAATATTAATCCCAAACTACGTGTCGCGTTTCAACTCCTTTATTAGTAGTTCCAGGAATAAAACAGGGAAACCTGAGTTGAAAGAGCAAATTTGTCATCAGTTTTTGCATACATAACTGTTATTTGAGTCGTCATGACGTCACCGGTTTCTGGTGAGGTCATTGTCATTGTTGTGAAAAACGAAAGAAAAATCAAAACTAGCAAAGGCAAGTAGACGTGACATGTCATAGCATCACTCTTTCTTTTCCCCTCTCTCTTTTATTCATGTGTTAAATTCCAATGTCTGACAAATTCACATTAATGAAGTCAACTCTGGGAGTTTGACTATTAACTGATATGATCACTCAATTGAAACTGTCACCAGATGAACATCTTTTGGCAGCATGCAGTATTGGGGTTGATTAATCAGCAAATAGGAAAAAAGTGATGATCAATGAATAAGTTACTCAGCTTGATTTTTGTTGAGCAGTGATCACTTAAAAGTCTAAATTTAAAAAAAAAACAGCTGTGAATGCTGCTGGACACAAACTAAAGGATCATTTTTACATAAAGCTACATTGCAAATTGTCCCTCCCCTCAATGAAAACCTATTTAGAAGAGAAATTCTCAAAAAAACAAAAAAACAGTTTTCTTTACTCCTTGATACAAGTGTGTGTTTGTTAAATTTCAAGTTTCTACTATAGTTAGGGCTGACAGTCTCTAACAGTCCAGATTAGATACACATAAATGTCAGGACACATAAATAACATAATCCTAGCAACAGTGTTTGAACCTGTATGTTGTTGATGTTGATGATAGATAAATATGCACTGATGATGAGGGTGACGAACACTGGAATTCAATGAAATTCTTATCATTTGCTTATTCTAACTTTCTGTAAAGTAGGATCACAATACGAAACAATTTGCAGCAAACACCCGAGAGTTAGAATGGGAAATGGCAAAAGGATAAAAGTATCAGAATTGTGTGTCTGTGACTGTTAATGTTTCTGTAGTTGTGGAACCAGCCAGAGACTTACTGAACATAGCAGCTGTTTATAGCCTCATGGATACCAGAGGACTTCAAGAGTCAATAGTGTATTTTGTACTGAGGCGGTATGGGGCTCTCAAATCAAATTCTGCTTAGGGCCCTATAAAGGCTAGGGCTGACCCTGTGAAGTTGAAATTCTCATGCAATGTTTGTCCGGAAAATATCCAGCCATTTGATATTAACAAAAATATTGCCTACCTAGGGTAATGGCATCTTAGTTCACATCAAAGCATTCACCTTTGAACTTCACACACTTATCCCAGTGTCCCTTCCACTTTTGCAATCTGCAAAGTCCTCTTTCAGGATCACCAGCAGCTTTCCCATTATGTTCTTGTTAATCTCATCCACAGTCTGAATCCTTTTCCCTACCAATGTTGATTTTAGTTTTGGTAATAAGCAGAAGTTGCTGGGAGCCAAGTTTGGACTGTAGGAGACTTGGGTCACTAAAAAAACCCTTAATGCATATTCACTGATCTATTTGCTTGGTCATTGTGAATTTGACAGTTATGTAGTACACAAGTTCACTAAATTGCATTTCACTGCTGACTGAGTTACCCAACATGAGAGTGTCTGTTTATGCATGCACAGTAAGGTCTCCCCTGATTGGTTGCCAAGTTATATCGAAGTTGTACCACCGGTTCTTGAGATATGGATGAATATTTTTGGACTGATCTTGCAAACAGTTGTTTGGTGTTAAGCATTAGACAGTTTCTATAGAGAAAGAAGTCTTGCAAATGAGAAATTGGACTTCTTGTAAACTTTTCTAATTGTTTATGCAAACAGAAATAGATTAAGCTTGAAGTTTATTACAAATTCCGATAGTTTATGCAAACGGAAATAGATTAAGCTTGAAGTTTATTACAAATTCCAGGACAGATAACATATATCATGAATTTAGCAACAGAACCATGTATGTATCTGTTCAATAAATAAATGTTAATTTCTGTGTGTCTGCAAGATGAAAAGGCTAAAAACTACTCCATGTAAATTTATCAAGAGATTCAGTTAGAGCAGTAGCCTCAATCATAACTGACAATGAATACAGCAGCCATTTTGTGCATCTTACCAATACAGGTTATAATGAGAGAGTTGATTGACTGACTGTTCACTCATCTACTATTTTTCCAGTTTAGGATCATAGTGTAGAAATAATTAGGCCATGACCAAGATGACTGGTAACACGACAGGTCTGGTTAGTCATGCAATAGAAAACCACCACGTGACCAATGTCTCTTGGCAGCATGCAATGTTGGTGCTGATCAATCAAAAAATTGGTAAAAAGGATGATCAATAATAAGTTACTTCATTAGTTGTGGCCTGTACACATGATTCATACATAGCCAGCCACACCAACTTAAAGACTGAAGAAACCTTTGTTGATGTTGACCATGTTTTGATTGATGGTTCCTGATATCTTTCATCTTCCATCAGATCTGTCCCTCAGCTTTTACACTAATCGTCATGAATTTCTGTTTCTGGCCAAAATATTTTTGTCAGTTCTTTCTGCTGATCCTTATCATGTTGTCTGTCATTCATATTAAGTGGCTGACCCTATGGGGGTGCTAACGGGGCATTTACCCCCCCCCCCTGGATTAGGCCTTCTCATCTAGGACGAGGAGGTTTGAAAGCTTGAACCTTATAGTCAACAAAGGATAATGTTACTACTCCATTTTTTTATGTAACCCCAACTTGATATACTCTAATGAAAAGACGATATTATTCTTTGCTGGTAACAGGGTTGCCGCTAAGATATATCCCGAACATATATTCCCCCCCCCTCCCTCCAGTAAATATATCCTTTTTGCCTGCCACTCCCCTGGAAAAGTGTCAGTGGACACTCATAACCGACCCATCTTGGCTTTTGTAGTGGACATTTGAGAACAACATCTATGGATTTTGTAGCATTTCTTATGTGTTCATTCATTCAGTATTTGCTCACAAAGCAATATTTAAAGAATGCATCCATGGGCATTCGCGGCCACGTTTCTAGGGACCAGTTAAGTATAAACTTAAATTGAGAATTGAACTGCCAACTAAGAACCTATTTTGGAGGTGGGGGTCAAAAAACAAAAATGGATACATTTCTTGGTTGAAGGGCAAAAGGATATATTCAGATTATATCTTGATGACAACCCTGTTACACAAAAGGTATTTCAGTCATAGAGAAGATGCTGCACTTACCACCAACTGTAATGTAAATGAGTATGACCCACTCCAAGATGGTGCACTTGAAGGAGATGCATGACCTGATCCCAGGGTTAACACAATAAAAGAAGCAACAGTGAAAAATAATAGTCTTCTGTTACGGGGAACATCAAGGTTCCATAGAACAAGTGCGCTACGCCATTATCCTTTATTGGAATCACTATAGTCCTACAAATAGCTGACCAATTGACAATAAGGTGAGAAATTTCATCCCTACCTCCCAGACCCAGTAGATGCCCTTCGATACTTCATTCTATCTCACTTTGTGCGACTGACAGCCTGGGAAGTGGGTAATATACACGATTGGCTGAAAAGAATGAAAGAAATGGGCCTAAGTTCCCTGCATGCCTTCTGAGCCGATCTCAGGTGGCAGTTCACTACTCGAGAGATAAGAGGCTGCTAAGAATCTCAAGTGATGGGCTGCTTTTGGAAACAAATAGCTTTCAATGTGTACTTATGATTGTTACGGTATACTGATGGCAGCAGACCTAGACCAGATTCAGTGGATTGTAGCTTTTCCCAAAAGTAATCGTACAAAAATGACACAAATAATTGAGAAAACAACTTGATTTTTGCTGATTTTATTTTCAAAGTCAATAGTCACTAAATAAACCATAAAATAGAGGTTATTAGAAACAGTCAATCAGAACTGTCAACATAGTTTTATTCAGCTTCAGCATGGTATGGCTAGCTATCTATATATATATGTCATATGTACAGGCTGCACCAATGGAGCTAGAGGGCTAAAAATTGCAATATCTACTCCTCATCATACTTACAAAAAACTTTTTTTAAAAAATCCCTGCCCTAATATATGTTTTTTGTTAGGGATTCAATTTACAATGTAAGTTTTAGTTAAATTGGTCCCATAGTTTGAGTCCAGTAGTGTTCACTCTTTTTTTGAAAATTCAGACCATTGCCCAACTAAATACAAGATCACCCTTTTTTCCAATTTTCCTATTGATCACCCTCAACATGGCATATTGTTGGTCACATGACGTTTTCTATTGAGTTTATATGGCTTTTGAAAAATTAAATTTTCATCTTATGTACTGGCATATATCGAGAGAGTTGATTGACTAAATGCACATCTATCTTCTTTCTCTATCCCATGTTTGGCATCATAGTTTACAAATGATTAGACCGTAATCAAGACAAGTTCTTCAAGATATATCCGTACCTTGCATAAATGAATCACCATAGACCATAAGGGTACCAGAACTAACCATTTAAAAGAATCATCTAAAAAATACCAGCATTGTTGGCCATAGAGATACAAAAAAGCATTTTTTTTTTAATTAACAACAAAAAAACGTTTTTAGAATATGCCCAGGGGTGTACTCACTTATACAAATTTTCATGGTTGTAGCCCCAAAAATGTCACCAGGAGCATCCAGAGACACACACACACACAAGCAAAGAAAGGAGAATCTGTAGCTCATTTGGCAGCTTGATGGGGTGATTTGTGGGGCTACAGTGATTTGATTTAGCACACAGAAAATAGGATTGGTGCCTTTCCCAAAAGTATTTGTATAAAAGAGAGTCAATAATTACTAAATAAATCAGAACTTAGAATTCATAAAATACAGGTTATTTTTTTCTCCATCTGAACATTTTGTGGTTGGAAGTTGATATTAAAAGAGGTCTGGTCAGTCACTCAATAGAAACCATCACATGACCATCGTTTTTTGGCAGTATACCATATTGGGGATGATCCATTAAGATTAAAAAAAAAGGTTGATCAATGAATAAATTACTTCTCTCACCTTTTGTTGGGTATTGATTACTAAGAAGATCTGAATTAAAAAAAAAAACAAGCATGAATGTTGCTGGACACAAACTTGGGGATCAATTTAGCATAAATTTACATTGTAAATTGACACCTCTCCCCATCCGCTAAAAAACCTATTTTGAGGGTGTATTTTAAGAAAACAACAAAAAATTGTTTTTTGGGGGGCATGATGGGGTGAATGGAGCCACTTTTTGATGGATGGTTCCTATTCTTCCCACGTTAAGCCTTGACCTTGTGTCACATTTTGCTGTAGTGGGATAGCAAATACCCCCCCCCCCCATGAACAGCTGAAACAAACTTGCTCTCATAGCAGCTGAAAATGATGTTCCCAAGAACCTACAGTTATTGTTTGGTGAAATTTGTTTCTAAGAAATTATGCAAAGCAAATGTTTGAATTATAATTTCTTTGTAAAAATGAATTTAATTTTTGCTTCCGTGGTCTACAAGATCCTAATCTGGCACTAGGTATAGCCTGTAAACACAGTACATACATAGTCAGCCTTGACACATTGAAGAAACCTATATTGACTGTTTTGGTCACAGCTCGGGTCAACAGTTTCTGATATTGAAATTAATATAATCATACATGAGTAATACTCACCAGTAATTGACATTTGTCAGCTAAAGAGAAAAGTTGTTAGAAAATCATAAGGAAGTGAATGACTTGATTGGCAGCGATTAATAAGAATCGAGGGTGGGAGACGGAAAGGATTTATATTCATGATCTCTTCTGCTTAGTTGCTAACTACATATATCTTTAATCTTGATTTCCATAAACAATTGCAATGTTAAATGTGAATCAACCAAAATAAAATTATCAAGAAGAGAATGGTGATAATTTGGTCAATGTTTTAAGCTGGATAATACCAGATAATCCAATCCAGAAAATAAATCATACACACATACATATATACATACATAAATTTATATGATGTGAAGAAGGTTGACAATTTGAAAGAGAAAAGATGTCATGCTGAATAGCATATCTGAAATTCTTTATTGGTAGCTAATGTATCGTCTGAATTTGGACATTCTTCAGAGCTTCTGGTGAAGGATAGTGTGAGAAAATGATGGTAAGATTCCACCAATTTGGTGTCATGCGTATACTCATATTTTTTTTTGTTTTGATCCCTGCAGCAGCCCCATTCTCTTTGATTGTTTATTCTACTTATGTTGTCTAGGCCAAATGATACATTTACCGTGTGATGACAAGACATCATTTCAAATAGAGTTTCAATACAATGTAATGCAATCTAAAATCGTGTATATATATATATATATATATATATATATATATATATATATACACACATATATATATATATATATATATATATATATATATATACACACACATATATATATATATGTTATTAAGACATGGATTATGATCTGACAGAATTGTTATAAATTGCATTACATCAAAACTCTTATTTGAAATGATCTGTTATTACATGGCGGATGTATCATTTGGCCTAGACAGCAAAAATTAATTAAATAACCAAAGAAAATGGGGCTGCAGCAGGAATTGAACCTTTTGACTGATAGGGTAGCTGCTTCAACGTAGCATTGCTCTTACCATTGAGCTAAACAGCCACCGATAATGCAAAGGCCCAAATGACAGTTCCAACTTGAAATTCTCATTTTGCTTGTGATATTAACACCCTTTATTTGGCAGCTTCATTTTCCATGCTTCTTCAAGTGCCTGTCCTGTTAGTTAACCTTCTGGAGGGATCATGCAGAGAGCCTTCTTGTGGTGATCTCTGTCAATCTCTACATTAGGCATGGGGACCTTTTTGGATTGGGTAGGGCCACATAAGACAGTTTTCATCTTTATTCAGGTCACACATTCACTAGAAATTGCAGAAAATGTACTTGATTATTATTTTGGATAAACATATAGATTACAATTATTCCATCATAGCTTTGCAAAGCCAAAACAATACTTTAATAGCATAAATTATAAAATCGATTTTAAATAAATGCTTAGATTGGCCAGGAGCCACCAAAAGGCTGATGCAGGCCACAAAAAATTTTGCTGCTGGCCAGGTTTGGCCTGTGGTTGCCCATATGTGCTCTACACCATGCTAAATAATACAAGGCATAAGACTATAGGCAGTAATGGAAATGGCTTTGAAGAACTGGGTATACCGTAAGTCTTGAGGACTAGATATATCGTAATGTCTCCATTAGTAGACACTGAACATACAGAAATCCTGGAAATTGAAAAGTAGGTATTCACCATAACCCCACATACACCCCCCCTTTCCATCCCTGACTATAGGGTTAAAAAAAGCCTCCCCTCAATTCCTTGAACCTTTTAATGGCCTAGTTGCATTGTTAGAGAGGAAAGATATGATGATGACCTTCTGGGAATTTCAAACTAAACCCCTCATTCAATCGATGAGAGTAGATTGTTCTGTTGATTCTTCCAAGTTAATTCAGTCTTGCTTTTTCCACTGAACTGAGAATAACTTTTTACTGTCGGAACCAGTGATAGAACTCACATCTAACAGGTAACTAGATACGTTCATCCACTAGACCAGGGGTGTGTAAACTACGGCCCAAATGCCAAATCTGGCCTGTGGCCTAATTTTATCCAGTTTGCTGACTTCATTGAAATATATGATGTTGCATATAGAAATTATTTGTTTTATAAAATTCAATATTGAATAATAGAGCAAAAGCCTCATTTATACAGTGGTCTTGAAGAATATTCAAACATTTTGTGCTTTTTTCCACCTTGGCTCGCAAGACATTAAAACATTTCAAATTTGGCCAGCCTCAAAAAGTTTTTGCCAATCCCTGCACTTGAACATTATCCAGTAGAACAATCAGATGATAGAATTTTGGAGCCTTAACCCTAATGTCTGTTCTTTCCTAATTGTAAACCTTATAACTATAACAATCAAGGTGAGGACACTGGATCAAACAGATTAATCTATAATAATAATAATTCCTCATCTAAGAAAATCAGAGAGAAAATCTCTATGGTAGAAAAAGTCTGCTTGGCTAACTTCCTAACCGTTATACCATTGCAAGGCATCAATATTTGATTAGTAGACACTAGACATTAGAAGATTTGTTGATTTTATTTATATTTGGATGTTTATTCACATTCTCTCCTGAATGGACATGTTATATGCATACACTAGCTGAAGTACTTGTCTATGCTGGGTTAAATATTTAAGGAGTTGAAAAAAAGGAATAAAGATTTCAGACTTGCAAGAAAATGTTTCTCTCCACTTTTGAACCCTCAAAGGGAGAAAAGGTTTCCTGTCACTTTCATCCCTTGAAGAACTATACATAAGCATATAAAATGAGAAGATACGTATATTGAACAGAAAGTAAGGGTTCAGTCTAACATTACAGTTACATTGTAAATTGAACCCACTCACTTCTGAAGCCATTAAAAAGAATCTTTCCTCAAAACTTTTCACTAAAGATCCTTCCACTAGGTCCATTGAGTATGCATGCCAAATTCGGTTGGGCCGCGCCCATGTGTAGGTGGTTTTGTAGCCTGACAGACAGACAGGCAGACAGTGTAACACATCTCACTTATATATACAGAAGCTAAATAAGCTAAAGAGCCTCAAAAAATTTAAAAGGCATATACTACCCCTGGCAGAAGTTATAGGATTAGCACACAGATGATGCCCACCCAGCCTTTTTACTTTGCTGCAAATAAACAAATCACAAATATGACACAAAACAATTTTTGTTTAATATCTGAACATTCTGACTTCATGGAATATACCTCAAACAAATTAGATTAAATTATTCAAATTATCAGCATGTTTTTTTTTCAAAATCAAGTAGAGGAAAAAATTATGGAATCTCCTTATAATTTGCATTTTTAAAAGCACAAGTCTAACCATGCAAATTAGTCTGTAGTTAAAAGGGTGTGCTTGCAGACCAAACCTTTAGACTTGACTGATTGGAATGATTACAAAACTCTTTCGAGAAGAAAATCAAACACCGAGCGTGGCAAAAGATGTTGGTAGTTTCCAGTCAGTTTTATCTAAAATCCAGAGCAAGTATATATAAAATGGGAAGGTTATAAAAGAAAAACATATTGGTTGACTACAAAAGATGTCAAAGCATCAGGATAGAGAACGCAAAACAATATGCTTTAAAAATAGGAAAACATAGCAAAACAAATGAAAAACGTATGAGTGGAAATTAGAATCAACGTTTGTGATAGAACTGTTAGAAATTGGCCGAATGAAATGGGATTTATGTACAGAAAAGCCAAACCAGCACTAATACCTAAACAGAAGAAAACAAGGTTACAATGGACTACAGAGAAACAATTATAGAATGCAGATGATTGCATGAAAGTGATATTCAGTGATGAATCATGAATCAGCATAGGATAAGGAAATTATACTGGAATTTCTACCTAATGCCATTTAGATGAAACTTATAAAAGGATTGCCAGAAAAAAAAAGTAAATTTCCCCGCTCATTTATGATATGAAGTTGCGTGTCAGGTAAAGGTCCAAGGGAGATGGAAATCATTATCTTAGCTGTCAATGCACAGGTGTATATTGCAAATTTCCTGACTATTCTCATTCCATTGATAGAAAATAGGTTAGGTGATAATTCAGCCATTTTCCTAGATGATAATGCATCTTGCCACAGAGTAAAGAGTGTTGAGGTTTTTCTTCTAGAAATAGATGGTGGAAATTTTTAAAAAAATGGTTGATTATAAGGCTCAATCTAGCAAATATGATCAGTCAACCATTATTCATGAAAATTCTAACCAGGTTGATGGAGAATATAGTTTATAATTAGTGAAGTCCATACCTCAAACAACTGAGGTCATTATAAAAGTCCAAGGAGGAACGACGAAGTACTAAATATGTTTTTTCTTGATTCAATAATTTTTTCCCTAACATTGAGAGATTTCATAATTTTTTCTTTGACTTGATCTGGGATCCAAGTGAACTATGCCATTAATTTAAACAAATAAACATGATTTTTTGAGGTTTATTTCATGAAGCCAGAATGCTCAGTTATCAAACAAAAATTGTTTTGTGTCATTTCTGAGATTTGTTTATTTGCCTTGAAGTAAAAAAGCTTGGTGAGCATCCTCTGTACTGATTCCACAATTTTTGCCAGGAGTTGTATGCTTTCAAGGTTTGAGAGACCTTGTGGTGTATTTTTCTTTTAACAAGGGGGCCTCCAAGCTTTACATAGCTTACTGCATCACCAAGTCGAAATTCTTGCTACTAAACTGTCTGTCATTCATATCCTGCATATCTAAAAAGCATGAACATCTGCACTTGAGGAATGAATATCATGTTAGTTTTGAAAACCATTGAGAGGTTCTTTACGTGTTGTCTTGAGATAAAATGTCTATTTGAATTGATATAGTTTATCTAGGAGAAAATTATTTATTTATAATCAGTGAAACCATAAAATCTTATACTGATAATAGAATCAACGTGCACAGGCTAAATATACATTGAAAAGAATAAACAAAAAGTCCTTCAAGATTTATGGAAACATGCTGTATATACTGTGCGGAATGAACTGTGTAGCGGAAGTAGCATATGCTAAAGGCACCACAATAAATCCTTGCAAGCTATCAATTCCGATTCAGTGATTATGCACTTGCTGCATTAGTATAGTGCTAAACTATCTTCAAGTTTTATAAATGACTGAGTATTGAAGGTTAGCAATTTTAGCCAATTTTTACCTTTAGGGTTATTATTTTAACATGGTAATTAAAAGCATTGTGGTATCTATCTGATAAATATACAACACATAAATACAAAGGTTTTTAAAACTGAAGTCATAGCAGCTGCAAAAAAATCAGAACAAAAAGTAATACTATTATTGAAATGTCAGACATATTTGTTGTATTATTCTGCTGTATGGCAAATGAAAAATATTTAATTACTTCACTTTTAAGTTAAAAATGTATGTTTTAAAATTCATATGTCTTTGTAAATTTGAGGTTTCTTTATAACCTATGCTACTGGCCTCATACTAGCTTAATCCGACCCTGTATATATAATACGCCAGTAAGAAAAATGCACACTTGCACAATGTGTTAGTATATATTAACACTTTGTGCAGGTATGCACTTTTCTTAATGGTCCTGTTTTCTTCAATATTTATATGTACACATGACGTCATCAACTATAATTACTATAGTTTGAAAAAAAGAAGTATTTCATGGGTGGATTCAAAGCAATCTTTGTTATACAAAATACAAAATGAACACACCAGCCAACCATGTAACAAACAAAAAATGATTAAGAAAAAGTATAAAGAAAAATTATTAATCATTTGTGCCTGACTGTCGAAATCTATCTCATTGACAATGTGAAAACTTTTGTAACATGATTACAAATTAGAGAATCCTTATGATCTTTAATTAGAAAAAATAATTGCCGGGTCAAATTAAGTGTACATGGAAAGTTTAGTGAAATTCACTTCTACAGTTAAGGCATGAATTGTGTTATATCAGATTTGAAGTAAATATTCTCTAAAAAATTGTATGTAGCAGTTTTCAGAACAATTATCGTGAGTCAATGTACTTAAAAAAAGGTACTCACAATAAATGTCTCAATAAGATGACATGAATTTTATTAAAATTGGTTGAGTTTCATAAAACTTATTAAAAAATTAAAGTTATCTTTTACAATATGAATTAATTCTATTAAAATTGGTCGAGTTTCACAAAAGTTATTACAAAATTAAAGTTGTTGATTTGTGTAAAAAGTCAACTTACTCTCAGGTGCCAAATAAACGCCCCCCCCCTATATTAATTTATCTTTTGTGCCTCTCCAACTGGCCCTTATTAGGACCACTCTCCCGGTTCATTAGATTTCTTGTGTTCCTTTGCTCTGTAAATATTTTTTTGATGTCATAATTAAAGTATGTTTTCTTTTTACATAAGAAAACAATATCTTTCCTCGATTCTCAGTTTTCTTGGCAAATACCCTCAAATCATACATTAGTCATGTCATTTTCCGACCCTTACCTGTTTTTTAAACCCCCTGCATACAGATTTTCAGCTTCTTTCTGGCCCTTCTTCCTCGTTGATTTGACAACCGAGAGTACGTAAATTAATGGCACAGGTCTAAACACACCTGCCCATTACAATAAAAGCAAAATTGGCATAATTAACCTTTAAGACGCTGAAATTGGATCATTTCATTTGGACAAATTTTGTCTAAACACTTTATGAGATAACCGTTCTATTTTCTTACTCAATTTTTATCGTAGGGATCTTTTTTTCATTTTTGAATTTAAGTAATGTTCAAAGAATTTAAATAAAATGAATAAAAAATACGTGAACCATAACATGAAATTTAAGATTATAATTGAACGACCGTAGCCATTAAAGATGGCAAAGGATTTTATCCTTTGTTATATGTGCGTGTGTTCATTTGTGTCCTTGTTTGTTCCAGTGCTCCTGGCCATACTGTTTTGTCTAAAGACTTGAAATTCGGCAGCAGACCTTCACTAGACCTCTTCTAAAAAAGTTTTTTTGTTTTATGGAAAAAAAGTTTTTTTTGACTTTTTGGGGAATCTATTCTGACAGGTTTATCAATAACAGAAATCTCAAGAATCAAGATGTTTTTTAAAATTCTTTTTTTAAATGTTTTTCAGTAAAAAATGCGAGCGATGTCATAAATAGAATTTATTCTGACCATATTTATTCTTAGATGGAATTTTTTTACATGACTTCATATTTTGATGATAAGGTTGTTCAATTATTGACTGTGATGGCAAGTTATATCTATTATTATTTAAATAATTATCTATTACTATGAAGACAGATGTTTGTTTATTTCATTATTTACCTCTGGCAATGAAGTTAGAGAAGTATATCAATTAGATAGCATCTGTTTGTCTGTGTGTCCACACAATATCACTGAAAGTACTAAATGGATTTTAATTAGATTTTGTGGAGGGGTGGGCAATGGTTAAATTTTGAGTGGATCCAGGAATTATTAATTGATTGAAAAATTTTTTTTTTCCCTACATTTATGTATACACTCATAATTTTCCATACAATATCTCCAAAATTTCTTGATGAATTTCCATGACATTTTGTGGAAAGGTGGACAATAGGCTATGAAAGAACTGATTAAATTTTGGAGCAAATGCATGCACAATTACCTCCCTTACGTTGAAGTTATTGTTCCAAACCACATGATATTACCAAAACTTCATGTTTATCCATATGATATCTCAAAAGGTCCCCAAAGATTATCAATGAAAATTTGTGGAAGAGTGAACAATATGCTATGGAAAAACTAATCTAATTTTGGGGTGAATTCACGCGTGATTTATCCATCCAATTTGAGTTTACAAGATTATAATTTATTCATTCAATTATCAATTCATAAGATGTATTTTTCTGAATTTTTGAGATGAGGTATTATTATCATTTCGATTATTATTCGGACTATCCTCATTTTGGTTGTTTTTCATACAATATTTCAGCCGTTGTACTCTACAGCCTTCATCAGGTATCATCTGGTAGGTGTGGGGAAGTAACGAACCGAACCCTACCAGATGATACCTGATGAAGACCGTAGAGTACAACGGCCGAAATGTTGTATGAAAAACAACCAGGATGAGGATAGTCCGAATAATAATCAAAATCAAAAGATGTAGTCAGAATAATTCAAATAGGTATCAATTAAGAACATCTTCCTTGATTCTTAAGAAAGAGAAAAAGTCTCCAATTCAGCATTTTTAAATAAGATGTGGTAAAATCTCCCCCAAAACTAAAAGGAACTAATCATATTCACCTTGAAACCTAAAATAAACTGGTCTGGTTGGTCACTCAATAGAAACTGTCACATGACCAATGTCTGTGTTGAGGATAATCAATCAAAACATTGGAAGAGGGGGTGATCAATGAAAAAGTTATTTCTCTCAACTTTTGTTGGGTAGTAATCACTGAGAAGTTTGAATATCCAAAAAATAAGTGGGCGTAGGAATCAATTTAGCACAAACTTACATTGCAAATTGAATTCGGCACTAAAAACCCTATCAAGGTGGAGAATTTTGAGGATTTTCAAGACACAATAAGGAATAAATGTTCAATTTTTCAGGCCTGTAGCTCCAGTGGTATGATCAGTACATGTTATATATACATAGCCAGCCGGACTGACTTGGAACTGAAGAAACCTATTTTGACAGTTTGGGGGACTATTCTGGTTTGTGGTTTCTAATAATGATACATGGTTTGATAGAATCATTCAGGCAGTGTTGCCAACTCCCCCAATTTTTTTCGCTCAAAATTGATCCCCAAAATACATTTTTTTAAAATGCCAAAGTATGGTAGAACAGTTCATGGTTAGAAATCACCAGAAAATTGGCAAAAATTGCTGAAAAATTGCACCTTAAATGGGCTAAATATAGCACTAAATCTTGAATTTTTGTGCTGCCATAACAAGAAACCTGCAAAGTGTGCTAAATTGGCAACACTGCATCTGGATTTAATGATTGAACTCATGACTGCCACACAGGTTAGTGAATGCTACTTAACCTATGCTTTTTATCCACAAGACCACTAGTCAGAAAATTGGGAGGTGGGCCAGATTAGAAATGTTTTTATACCTGGCGGGCCGAGACAAATGAAAAAAATTAAACAATAATCATGCAAGGCTTATTTGTTTTTTTGAAAAGTTGTTATAAAAATCATCTTAATGTTTTTCATAATAGGAATATATACCTACATAAACTTTCCTATATTATGAATCAATGGGAACAAAGAGAATCTTTTATGGCACAGAATTTTGTCTGATTGTGGTTCAAATTCTCTGGTTCCTGTAATCAAAACTTATCAGTTAAAACAGACCAACAAGCAGATTAAATATACTTAGAAAAAGTTTTTTCTAATAAATAAGTTGTGCAAAATGATGAAATTTTTTCAATACCAAATTTTATTGTTTGGTAACTGAAGATAAATATGAAAAACAAAGAGTTTTTGTAAGCAAAGTGATATTCAATGAAATCAGTGGACAAGATGAAATGAGGCTGTGGGTAGGGCAAATGAAGCTACAAGCTATAGTTTGCTAATCCTTAAAAGTGTTGTTCAAATGCATCAAGTAAACTGCTACATTTCTTTTATTCATTTCATTAAGATTCTAAGTCTTAAGTTTTAAGAATTCCTTTTTGAATAAAAATTGAACATGAAAGCAAAACTTAGCTCCTATGGTGTTTACTCAAAATCAATCTGAATGAAACAATCTTGAAGGCTCAAAAGTTAAATTTTGCCATCAATTTTATCAAATGCTAACTTTACTAGCATTCTGAGGGAAATTATGAATCACCACCACCCATATATGCTGTTTTGGAGGTGATCATTTGAAAAGTAAGAAAAAGGGGTGATCATTGAACAATTTACTTCTCTCGCCTTTTGTTGGGCTGTGATGGCTAAAAAAGATCTGAATTTGCAAAAAAAATAAGCGGGCACAAACTGGTGACCTATTTAGCAAAAACTTACATTGCATATTGACCCCCCCCCCCCGCTAAAAACCTATTTTGGAGGCAAATTTAAAAAAAAAAAATAATTCTACTCATTGAAAGAAGTATGTGTGTGGAAATTCAAGTTTCCACTATGAACGGGAATGGCAGGGCAAAGTCTGGATAGATAGATACATACATACATTTATCATTAGATTGGACAGTTTTTATGTCCCGCAGAATGTGAAAATTACAGAGACGTTTTATTAGGAAGCATATTTCGTCCAGCATTGGAATTACCCAAGTAGCAAATCAAACAGCTAATGATCATTTCTTTATTCATCGACATGTTTGACTGTTCAATTTGCTACTTGGTTAATTCTGGTGCCAGGCAAAATATGCTTCCTAATAAAATGTCTCTACAATTTGCACATATATAGATGTGTCAGAAAACATGAATAACCTAAACCCTCGAACAGCGATTAAACTGGTCTGTTGTGAGTAGCGATGATTAATGATGTTGATTTATTAAAAAAACTAAAAGTAAAAGCTCACAGTTTTCAGTCTCCCTAATATACAGCAATAGCCTTCTGTTCAGATGGTGTGATGGTTAACATGTCTGCCTTGCATGCAGAAAGATCTGGGTTTGATTCTTGCTATGAGCAAAGAGTGTGGAAACTCTTCATTAAGACAAATTTCATTGAGTAATTAACTGAGTACATCCTAAGCTGTGTGATTAGGGTGAAAATAAATTGTACCCCTGACTATTCGAAAGGTTAATAGCAAATGAAAGAGGATCCTTTGGGTCACTTCTGACTGCGCTCTCTCTCTCTCTCTCTCTCTCTCTCTCTCTATATATATATATATATATATATATATATATATATATATATATATATATTGAGAGAGAGAGAGAGAGACCGAGACTCCCTTTTGCTAGACTAAGCAAAGTTTAGTAAATGAAGTCCCCACTCCAGGGTATGTGTGCAGCTGGTGCATCACACCAGGGCCCAGGGGACCAAAAAAGTGGGCTGAAAGTTTCTCGGATAGTGCTGTATATCAAAATTTCTAAGGTGATACAATATGTCCATTAATAAAATATACTGACTATCATTTATTGGTAGGTCAATAAGGTATGACATGCTAAAAGAGTTGTAGCAGATGAAAGTGAGATGGATAAAAGACAATGGTGTTTGTGCACTTCATATGGGGGGGGGAGGCAGCTTTGCACCACCTCATAAAATTTCACTTGATAGCCTTGTCCTACTCACCCATTGGGATATCAAATGAAGACTTAGTTCAAGGTTTTGAAAATAGGTGAGTTAATTGTGGATTCAAGGACAAGTAGGGTAGACACAAAGTCATCAGGCCAAATCTGATATTTCCCAGATTTACAACATACAAGTAAATGTCCGTTACTTTTATAATGTTATAATTAAGGCTGTGATCTATGTCAGAATAATTACACAGTGATTTGAAAGGTTAACGCAAGGTACTGTCAACTAAAATTCTTATATTCATTTTGGTTGAAAAACAAAATTGAGACGTCAGCAAAAGTAGTAGTAGTAGTTATATTATCAGCAACCAGCAAACGAACACATTCATAGCAGAATAGCCCATTTTGTGTATGTGTGTTTGCCTAACCCCTTTCTCTATATTTCTGTTTGTTGTCGTTGATAGATAGATTTTAAATCATATCAAAGTTAAGGGCTGATACAGACGAAAAACTCATTGTAGCTAGTGTTTGAAGGCAAAGTATGTGCTAAATTGAAGTACTCTCTATGGAAAAAGAAAGCTTTTCCTACTGGAAATCTTGAAATGATTCTGGTTGTCCAGTAATATAAGTTCATCCAGTGTCAATAGAGGCATCACATTCAAATATTTTCTCATGAGGAATTTTTTGAGCTAGGTATTCATTCCAGTCATAAGAATTACAGAGCAACTTCTTTTTTGTACCTGGGTAATAAGTATCATTTTGCGAATGATCATGTCAAAAAAGTATAGAAAACGACAATCATTCCTTCCAAATTTTGCTTTTGTGACAGATGAGTGATAATTTGAAATCTACTTATTTTCATTTTTGGAAAATGGGCAAATTTGCATACTTTTAATCATATAAGAAAAACAATTACACATGAGTATCACTATTCTGGTCACAAGAGCAAAGTTTCAGGGGAATCATTGCCATTTTCAATATCATTTGCATGTAACCAATGAGAAAATAATACTCGCTACCCAGGAACAAAAATCGCGTCACAGTGTTATGAAATAAGACTTGGAATTGAAACTAAACTGTTGCACTAACCAACAATATATGCATGCGAAGCTGCTTGCAAAAATCTTTTGCCCAACTAGATATTTATTGCTAAGCCTAGCGTATGACACAAGGCCAAATGGGGGGGAGGGCTAAAAGAGGTGTAGGAAAATTGTGATATAACCAAGTAGTGTGGAGTAGAAAAAAGAAGTAAGGGAATGAGAAAACTTGAAAAATGTAAGCAATTTCAGAGACGTGCAGAGGCTATATGGTATGAGCATTTACCAATTGGACATATACTGGCTTGGTGAATTGTTCAAATAGACAATTCTGATTGTTAGGGAACACCGTTCCCCCTATGTAATAACAAAGTGAACGCCGCCGTTCCTTCGGCACTAAACCACTCACTGGTTACACCCTTCTTGCAATTCGATCCCATTTCATTTAAAAGTTAAACACATAAAAAGAGATCCAAAGTCAAATGGTTATTCACAAAAAACATTTCCATTGAATACACGTTAGAAAAGAAAACCATTGACGCTCTAAAAACTAAATACAGATCAATATTCAAGAAGGAATGAGAAAATTTATGGAAAAAAAAAGCGAAACAAAAAAGGCTGTCGAATTATGGTTAAGATGTTGCATCTTCTTTAAAGTCATAAATGAACTTAAAAAATAAAATTCATTGAATTAATTATAATCATTTTATCCCTTCATTAACAACGATGTTCTGCAAGAAAATTTATCTCAATCTTCTTCCTGAAAAGAAACTTCGTTTTTTTCTCCCCAGTAACCAACCGTCTTTATCATTTTTAAATCCTTGCTGAAAAATCACAAACTTTATAAACTGAAACTAAGATCCTTTCAATAATGAATGCGTAGTTTTAAAACTTTTGATAAATAATCTTGAAGTGGTTAAACAAACACAATCTGACTAAATTCATTGAATTAAATGCAGAATAAGTATGAAAATTATTTAACACTTTGTAATCAATTTTGGAACCGAATTAATGTTTTGAAAAAATTAAAAGCAACAGTAGGCCCAAAGTAGAAAGTAGATTTTTCTAGAATTTCTGAGTTCTTTTCATGTATTCAAGCGAATTATTTAATAAATTTCAAATATTCTCAAAACTACTTTCAATTCTTTGAATTCTTTTTATCGAAAACAAAAGATGAAAGTAAGGGGTCTTATGCATCATATGAAAAGGGTTAATCGATTTAAAAAATCCCTACTTCTCTAAAAGCGGGCAGAAGTTCAAAATAATGCATCTTTGAAAAAACAGGTATAATGATTACTGTCTTCTGCTTTCAAAGATGTATTTAGCAACCCCATTCAAAACTTTCCTGACTTTCTACCAGCTCCCTTCAGAAATAAATTAATGAGTATTGAATCGATCAAAGTTAATTGAAGTCCTTCACTGAAGAAAGAGTGAATGATATGACCGGCGGGCATGGCTACTTCGTACAAAAAGAAACCGTTTCAAATTGGATTGTTTGTAAATTTTTTAAATGGAAGTAGGTCCTAAGTGTTTACAAAACGAAAGCACATGATCTCTACTAATTAAAAACATTGGAAGAACTTTCCGGTCGTCCTTAATCAACGGGAAATAGTTCTAAAGCGTGACTGAAACACATGCTAGCTTTTATTGTTTTTTTCCGAGTGGGTCTCTCCCACCCCATATTTGTTTAAATAAATAAATAAAATTATTCACAGCACACACCTACGGCTATGTTTAACAATTCAACTTTTTCTTGCTCCTACGAAGCGCAAGTGCAAAAACTTTACGGTTTACTTTTGGGATACCTATATCGGATATCAGGACTTGTATTTCATTTTTTTGGTTGGTATAATTCGTAGGAAAAATATTCTGACTCATCAACCGGCTTTTTCAAAAATAGTAAGCATTCTATTTTTAATAATATTGCATTTTTTAAAGATTAGTTTTTCCCCCGTTTTATAAGCCATGTGGTAAAGTCGAACCTAATTCGTGAAGGTGAGTAGCTGGTTACAACTACACACGATCTAGCTTGTGCAATCGTAATTGCTATAATTAAAGAGCAATAATTATAAAAACTATTATAACTAATCCTGTAAATGGTAACGAAGTACAAAAACATGGCGCCTACAACTAATTCTCCCTGTTAAAGGATTTGAAATGCCTCTGCTTATGACATTTCTTTTCAGTAAAAGAAGCGGGTAATAAGTAAAGTAATATTTAGACAAGGGCAGATTGAATTAATTTATAGATTTCTTCGATTCAGTAAGATTTTCTCCCCTTGTTTTCAGATAGGAAGAATTTCTATCTCCATATTCATCTAACCGTTTTTTTTTAATGAAACCTTCAACTTGCTTGGGTCTCTAAACTGAAAACAACAAACAAACAAAATCAACAAAAACTGTTGATGACTAATTTGATATAAAAATTTAACTGGTATTTTGATATGTGGGGCCATAACTTCTGATTTCTGTTGATGAGGGGAATTCATCTATTCTCACCTTCATATCACTTCTAACTTCCATAAATTCGAAATTAGAAAAAAAAAATTAAATTATTAAATGTTTAATTTTTTCAGAGCATCGACTTAGATTTGTAGTGATTGCGTCCTGTGTCCCACCTGGTCTGGAAAAGGAGTTTGTTTAAACGATCGCTATTCAAATTATCGATCAATTTTCAAAATAATCTTCGTAGATCTCAAATTAAGTAGGCTTTAACGAACACTTTTAGATAGAATAATCACGAATTTTCCTGTTTTGATAGCCGATACCCCCAGATAAAATGATCCACCTCATTCTGTAACAAGGTAGAAAGCATCTTTAAAAAAAAAAAAAAAACTTCAAAAAGTGAGGTTGTCGGGTACGCAGATCAGATGGGATCGAAATAACTCCTTTTCCCCTTTCTGTGTTAATTAAGTGCTTTTGTGGGTTGATAACTGTACATGGGTTTCCGCTCTTGACTTCAAATACAGCAAATAAAATAAATCTCGTCGGCGAGTGAAGGGGACTGTTTTATTATGAGGAAGTGTGAGAAGATGAATGATAGTCAAACACAAGAAACATTTTCGTAGTTAGATTGAACGAGTTCCGGAAGGGTTACGTCACTAATACTGGGTTCATAAAAAAACAAAGTATTTGTAACCGGAACGAATTTGCACATTCATCCCCTTTTTCTTTCTTACAATCTATTTTATGTATAAAGTGCATGATTTCAAAATCGTAAACATTTTGTTTTTTCAACTTTTTCAATATTAAAATGTTTATTCATATGCAAATTACTTTTAATCATTATATCAAATTCTTCAATGAATGAATGAATAGCTCTTTTGAAAGATTTTTTTCTTCTTGATATTTGAATAAAATTATTTCGAAAAAATAATGTTGAAATTTCAGGCTGAAAATTTTATTATATAAATCCTGAATTTTTTATTTGGAAAAAAATATAGCTTACTTTCTTTAAATAATCATCCACTTATTTAAATCTCGCTTTTAAATTTCTGGTGGTTTCGTATTTCACTTTGTTTACTAGGCAATTTGGGAGAAAAAAATAATAAAAGCTAGCCAAACTCAGACTTTAAAAATGATGTGCATGTGTCCAGATGGTTAAAAATTATCTCGAAGATACAATAAAAGTAAAAAAAATAATCTACTAAGAACAATCCATTTAAGAAATTTAAATTGAATAGAGGGAGATGACGTTTCGGAGAAACCTAATTTTCATATCACCCGCATCATAATATATCTGCGCATGTTCAAATCTCTCGCCCGCCATTTGCGTCAAAGCTTGAAGGCAGAGGGTTAGCGTCATTCAAAAAACTCGTTCAACCAATAGTATTTACTTTTTTAAAATTCATTTTTCTTTTACCTAATTTATTTTAGTACTGTAAAGTACGCAATTTTAGCCAAATGATGAGCGATATGGATCCCAATAAGCTCAAAGTAGCTGAATTGCGCGAGGAACTAAAAGTTCGTGGCCTGGACGCTAAAGGTACGAAGCCAGTCCTGGTGAAACGATTACAGCAAGCCTTGAACAAAGAACAAGGTATCGCAGGTAAGAACTACAAATTTATTAATTTATCTCATTTCTCTACATCCCTGTTTTGAAAAGATGTTTCATAATTGTATGGTTTTTGAAAAAAATGCCCTCTTTTAACTCCCTCCCCATCTCAATGAGGAACGATGTTTTCTCTTCGTTTCCTACAACCGTTTTGGTATCCCTCCCACCCTTGAGTGGACCAACATTGAATTAACTGTGATCGCTCTGTTTTTATGTTTATTTCAGTTCGGATGTTCGTAAATGAATCTTTGTTTATGTGTACACTTTATTTTTTTGTCCAAATCCCCCGTTGACCACCATCTAACACCGGGCTGCCGGCCGGTTATAAAGGGTCTCTCTCACCCCATGTGTGTGGTGAATCTTTCCCACAACTGAATTTGCCTGCCTACGCATGACTATGGCCTGGTTTTTCAAACTTCCTTCAAGTTTTTTCCCTCCAGAGATGTTTTATCGTCCATCTACTTTGTCATAACCATTGATTACACCCGTAAGGCACTTTGGTGGATTCTGTAGTGATCTTTCTTTCATTCATACCGATTTTTTTTCTTTTAAACGTTCGTTTCATTGCAACTATAACTACTACTCCTATACAATTACTACCGGGTAATAGGAGTAGTAAAGAAGGTGGTAGTAGGAGACAGATTTATAGTGGTAGTAGCCATCAACAAAATTAAGTCAAATGTTATAAATATAAAGATGTGATGTGCTTTTGCTTTCATTCAATTTTGAAATGAACAGGGCATTTTGTATATGTACGAACTTCAATTTCTGTTGTGAGCATATTCGTATTGCATAGATCAAACGGCTGTGAAGCTATTTTTGTAAGGTTAAGTAACCTATAGATGAATCTTAACACTTTCTGTTTAAAATATCGTTCATTTCTTTGTACTTGAATCAAAATGACTAATAAATCAGATCTTTTCGAGATGTGTATTTATATGTACCCTTGTTACCTGCTTTCACCTTTCATTTTATGTATTTTTTGAAATGCTTCCAAATTTGTTTACGAATTGTACACTGTTTTGATGGATGTGGTGTACACACATTCTTGCTTTTATTTAGAGATTTGATATTTTTTTTCCCAATCATACAATCCTTGAATTATTTTAAATGCTTTCAACTTATTTATTTATTAATTTCTATAGTTTTTTGATTTGATATCAACAATTTGATGTTTTTGTTCAACTTACTCAATTCTGTTAATATTCTGTATAATATAGTTTTACTTTACCCGAATTCGCAAATCATTCCTATCCCCAGCCTGATGATGACTAAAAATTCAATTGTTTTCTGATGTTCGGTTATTGTCCCCCCTTCTCCTAGCCACGGAGTATTTTAGTACTTGCGCTCGGTTTTAAATGCGAGCTGTATTTGAACAATGGCAATATTTGTGCTGCTGCTAATGATATCGTGACGAGGTGCAGAAAGAAAGACTAAGACTAAAATAATGGATGGCGGATGGAGAAGTGGCTGCGCTTGTGTGTGTGCGTGTAGTTGCCTTTCTGCAGCAGCCATGAATCTAGGTCAGCCTCTGTTCCTCTAGAGGTCATACTTTACCTTCTCCTGCTGCTGCTCTCTCTTATCTACCTCCTCCTCATTGACCCCCTCTCTCTTATCTGTCCATGTACTCCTAGTGTTGCTGCTACTACTACTTAATCTCCCTTTCTTTGTGAACACCTCCTACTCTTCCACGTCAGAAAAGAAGGGGGGCGACCAGTGTTTCCCTCTCTGTATTTTCCATCTCCTACTCTCGTCGCTCCTCCTACCATCCCTCCTCCCGCCAGTTCTCTTATCACTCTCATATTGCTGCTCTTCTGTAACGGATATAAACGAACGGAGGGTTCCTCGTTTTAGACAAACAAAAGTTTAATTAATCCACTACAGCCGTCCGTTCTTCTATTGTCGTTCACGTTGGGCTGAATTCACGGGAATCGGATTTTTATATTCATTCCGGATTTCTGGTGTTCCAAGAAGACCCAGAGCCTGGTCACTAATATAGAAACCCTTCTACAGCAGCCAGTGAGGGAGAATACGTCCATTGATATATTCAAATCTCGCCTGAAAAAATACCAACTTTCTCCGCCTTTGAGCTACTGAACTCCATCGCGGAATATCGACTGCATCTTCAGTTGTTTTTGTTCATACCTCGGATTTAGTCTACTTTAATCATATTTGAAATATATTACCAAACTTGACTGCTCGAACCCATTTTAATTGGGAACAATGTCTAGTATGATGTATGCTCCAGGTACGTTTTCGTTTATTGAGGGAACAGTCCTATTTCTTGTTCTTTGAAAATTCATTTGCTAACTAGGGAATTTGTTGAAATTTTCGCAGTTATACTCATATATGTATTGTTACTTTACTTTGAAGTGCCCCCTCCCTAATAATACTAACCAACGTATATTATAAGAATATATTCGAAAACTGATACGGTCTGCTTGATGTAATGCCCTAATTCACTTATAAAGGTTCTTTCAAATTTGAAAAAAATAACGCTTTTAAATAACTCAAACTCTCGAAAACTTTGTTTTAAATCATTATAAAAGCTCATAAAATCGTAAAGAAACTATTTTTGCGTGATTTTTGATTGGTTATTCCGAGTTATTTTAAAAACAAGATGCTATTTTTTGAAAAACATGATGGTCCACCATCAGCACGACAACGGCGACCGCCGCCAACCATTATGGCATGTCTTTTCTCTTTTTTCGTTTGTGAAAGGCGAAGTGAAACGTTGGTCGACTCAAGTGGCTGCCTATAATATCTTTCACTCTTCCCTCCTCTCTCGACTAGGTCGATGATACAAGACTCCTCCATGAGCCCCCCCTTTCTCTCTCCTTATTTGCTTTAGTCTCTTTCTCCTCCAAGCAACTCGTCGTACAATTTATTCACATATTACGTCGTCTTTCTTAATTCTCGTCTCTTTTCTTCTTCCCCTTCCTCATGTTTATTGAGTAATGGCATAAAAAGTGCACATTTTTTCGGAACTTAGTCATTTTGTTGGAAATGTAAGAGTTCATCTCTGCTGCTGCACTTTTCTGCGCAGTTTATAAAAAATAGCAAATTAAATCGTTTGGATTCCTTTTCTCTCTGAAAAATAGAATTTTTAAAATAAAATCGGTATTTTCTATAATTACATTTTCATTTTTTTCTTTTTCCCACACAATCTTTATTCGAATACCGATCGTCAATCCATCAACTTCCCTCAATAAACGGCAGCGGCTAAAGCATTCTTGTAATCAATATCACAGGCATTAATCCGATGATAGACCGCCAAATCTCCATTTTGTGGCAAATATTCTCTTCAATTCACGATACATCGTTTTCAAATTTTTTTTTTCTTTTGATAAGTATAGCCTTTTATTTAAAAGGGGAAAAATCCTATTATACTGGATTTCCACGCTTGGCAGAAGAAAGCCTGTTATATGGTTGAAGTAGTTCGTTATACGATCTGTATGAAAGCGTACATTGCCTTCCTTTACCTACGTATGTAATGTATAGCCATGGTGCTGCTGCTGTTTCTAGGAGGCCCGGGCTTTGTGGACTGCTGGGGTGTCTCGTTAAGAAGCATTGCAAGCAAAAACTAGACAACATCTTGCATCCACTTCCCTCTTTATTCTCTTCCACTTTACCATCTCCCCTCTCTCTTTTCGCTGGATCAAATTTCTTTAACATTTATTTGCATTTTAAAAGTACACAACCTTTTTTATTGTGCCATTACTGTTATGTTGACCTACTGAAATTTGAAAAAATGGCAACTACTTTTAAGAAATAAAATTTGAAAAAAAAAAATTATTTTATTCTTAATCTTGACTTTTATTCTTTTGAACAAAAGAATTGAAGCAGCGCCTATTATTTGCTATCGTTTCTTGGAGGTTCGTGCGTGTCCCGTTAGAATGTCCCAACAGTCATCAGATAACAGTGGGCATTTTTCCTTCTCCATAAAAAAAAAATACCTTAAATTTAACTGGCTGCCGTTGTCAAGATAGTGTTTGCTAAAATCTTTCAGCGACGAATGCTGATATATATGTGTATTACTGAGAGCCCAAAATAGAAAACTGTATGATGGCACCACAGCCGATATCACAACGGGGAAGAGGAATATTATAAAATGTCTGTTACTACAAGATAGAGAAAAGGTCGCATTTGAATGGCGCAAGCTGCCTTCGCTCAATAAATATGGACATGCAGTATTTGCTTTGATAAATTTTTAGATTTTACTAACGATTTCCGATTGATTATTTTATGCCTTATCCTGATTTTATTTTTCTTGGTGTTGAGATTTTCATTTTAAATTTCACTGGAAACGAATTTTTCTAGCAATATTGTAAACATTGTTTTTTCCACTCTGAATTATTTTTTCCTCTTTTGTAGATGAAGATGATTCCATTGATGACAGTATGCAAGATGAGGAAGCTCCCGATGAGTCTTCCCAAGATCTTGATGGAGGAAATAATGATGAAGCTTCATTAGACGTCGATGGCAATGAGGTTTGTGGAGCAGCTTTTGTCTTTTCCGGGGGGGGGGGTATAAAAATAGCTTTTAAAAATCCCATTCATGTAAACATTTTTTTTTTTTTTTTTTCTTAAAGTAATCTTTTAGGTTGTACTTATATAATTCTGAGGGAGTTATCAACTGAGTTGACTAGATAATTTAATTTCATGTAGTTTTACTTGGATATCTCAAATATTTGGGGTGGGTGTTGTATTTGCGCTGTTTTGTTTGAAGTAATTTTAATTTGTGAAATTAACCGTTTGCCTCGAATTCTATTTCATGAGCGTAGTTTCGGCAAAGATATATAAGTGTACGCAAAGACGGATCTGTTATTGCAGAAGAAATTCTTTGTAAGTTCTGCCTCATTAATGTATTTACAAAGAATGAAAACATCCTTCGTTTGTCGTGTTGACCTGAGAAGAAAAAAAATGATCCTGATAGGATTACAGATGGGAAACAATTCTGCGATATTTGGCCTTGATGAAATGTAATATGTATTCAGTTAACTTGAAATGGGGTCAAGGGGACTTGAGTTTTCTCAAGATTTAATCATGATTCTACTCCTTGAAAATCTCTACCGAATTTCTGCTCGACTTTAAAAAAAAAATTTTTTTAAAGAAATTTCCGAATTTCTCATAAGTATAAATTTTATTTTTAGGATAATGAGAATGATGTAGGTGAGGATGAAGAAGAGGAAGAAGAGGAGGAGGAAGAAGAAGAAGAGGAGGAAGAAGATCAAAATGATATGCCTGAAGGAGAATTTCAAACTATTGATGAAACTTCTCAGGATGATGAACAACAGCCACAAGATGAATCCAAAAGTGAGTAATTCAAGATTGTTTGAACAATTTTTAACATTCGATACTTCATCACAAACCTAAATTGAAAATTGTTTTCTTTTATTTGAAAGAAAATATTTTAACCCTGTTCTTATGAACTTTTGTAGCGGAGGACAAGGAAAAGAAAGCCCCAAAAAGGAAACGTTCTCGATCAAAGGAGAGACGATCTCGAGATCGCTCCAGACGTTCAACATCACGTTCCAGAGATCGTGGAAGACATTCACCAAGGTAAAAACAATATTGAGTTTCTAAATTTGTTTTTGGGGGGGGGGGCTCTTAACGAGAGTTTTGAGCCTGAGAAAATAGATGAATTGAAAATAGACTGTAGTTGGGATGAAATCCAAACAAAAAATGCAACTATTTAAGACCTTTAATAAGGTCCATGAGTGGGTCCATTGCCTGACTCGAACTATTGGAGGAGCTATAAGGGATCCATGTTGTAGTTATTGGAATGGTTGTGAGGAAACCACTTACACAATTAGATTTTTGATTTTTGTTGTCCCCCACCCCGTTGCTATTAGTAAACAAGTGGAATGATTTATTAGATTTAGTTCATGAATAACTACAGTATGGAAGGTTATGTGGTTTCTCCCAAAAATCTGTTGAAAATAACTTAGCCACAGGTTGATGAATGTATTGCAGACCTTTTGTTTAACAATTGAAATTGTGCAATATTTGAATATTTTTCAGACGAAGCCCACCACCGAAAAAAGTAGAGATGGAAGATGATAGTTGGGTGCAATCCACAGATGTCGTTCTTGACAGATGTAAGTATTTTGTTCAAATTTGTTGAATAGCACTTACATTGGGTTTGATGCTGTTTATTAGTCAGGGTACTTACCAGTAATTTATCATTTGAAATATTTTCTGAAATAAGTAATTTTGTTCAGATCTATGAATTACATTGAAAATATTGGATACTTCATTAATATTTTAGTTGGTAACTTGCGTATTTCATAATTTTGATCAGTTTTCTATTTGTATTCTCTTTGAAGGAAAAAATGTTGCTTTCTCTTTGTAGACAATGGTGACTTGAATCTTCGTATTGATGAAAACAGTGCCAAAGCTCATCCTCTAACTACTGATGGATTCGCTTTTATGTGGGCTGGAGTTCGTTCAACCTATGGTGTAAATGCTGGCAAAGTGGCCTTTGAAGTCAAGGTAATTTTTGGCGCTTGTGGTTCAATTTTATTCAAGAGTTGGCTAGTTCTGAAATATTTACTCTGTAATTTATTTTTGTTTGAAACTTCACATTTGTCTCTCTCTTTGTAGGTTGGTGAAGAACTTAATGTTAACCATTTACCAAGTGAAGAACCAAACAAGCATGTTGTCAGAGTTGGCTTTTCTACTGATGCAACCAGCTTACAATTAGGTGAAGAAACATTGTCTCATGGTTATGGTGGTACAGGAAAAGCTTCAACAGATTGCAAATTCAAAGACTATGGTGAAAAATTTGGTACTGGAGATGTTATTACTGCATACTTAGTAAGTTGAATTATCCTGTGTGTGCTTGATTGAATGTGATTATTAAATTTAGTCAAAATATATATATGATCAATGAGATTGTTTTTGATGAAAAAAAAATTATTGGGAAAAAAATAACCAATTATGAAAACAGATATTACTCAAGATTTTTTCCTTGATCAAATTCATTTAAACTAGAGTAAATATTCAAATATATGAATAACTCAGAAATGGTGACCTGTTAGTGTATAAATTGTTTGATTGCTTCAATTGTTTAATCCTAACTTGTATAGCATTTCATGTCTTGATTTATCAATTTTTCTTTGAAGGATTGGGAGAGTGATCCTCCAACCATCTCCTACAGCAAAAATGGAGACGATCTTGGTGTATGCTTTGAAATTGACAGAGAAGAGATTGGAGAAGCCCCATTGTTTGCTCACATTCTCACCAAGAATACAGAATTTGAAGTCAATTTTGGGCAAAAGGTATGTAGATCTAATGTACTACTTCTGCTTTCCTGGCCTCCATCTAGTTAGGATACAAATTTATGACTGACCAGTATATTTTCTCTCCAGTTGGTACCTGGACTGTTAGAAACAGATCCGTTCTGTGCATTGAATTTTTGATCTTGTAGTGGAAATGTCGTTTGATACCTGTAGGTTTTGAATAGTCATATCTAAGTTCCCTGTGGGAAAAGGTTTTGCTTCTAAAGACCTTATACAGTTTGAGGATTGGATCAAAGATATTTAACAAATCTCAGCTGTGTTTATACCACTATCACTACAGAATCAGCGGATCTGAGGAATTCCTTTGAATATTTTTCCTTGACTAAAATTCCTGTCCAGCCAGTGTCAGATTTAAGATTATTTATCTGATTGTATTTGTTCTTGGTCCTGCAGTTATAGCCTTTCATTTTTCAGTTCCTATTTCTATAATCCTGTTCGCATTTGTTAGTGTGGTCTCCTGATTGACAGATTTAAATTCTCATTTTTGGCTTTATCTTCACTCAATACAGTATCATTCCCTAGTCTTTTGTTAATACAATGCAATTGTAATGTTTTGTTTGCATCTTGTAATTAGCATGATATTGGGAATACCAATAGATCTATACCCTGATTCATTTGGACTAGCATCCTAATCTGGGTAATAAGTCTGAGTGAATTGGTGTATAACAGCATCCACCTCAGATTCAAACAAATATTGTGGTGTTTGGCTCTAGTGCATGCATGTAAACAATTTTCAGTTTTTCCCTCTATTTTTTAAATAGAATTGTCATTGATGGGAATTGGTCACTGTCTTCTGTACCACATTTGTAAAAGTATTTGCTTGTTAAGAGATCAGGCCTAGCAAATTGTAATGCGAAAGAAAATGAAACTATGGAATATGAAATTTTCTTGTGCAATGATTGAATGAAAGATAGTCAGATCCTATAGGCACGGCTGTTCTAAAAAAAATAGAAAATTTACAATCTGCTCTATTCTGGATTCACTTTTCTATCAACAAACAAATATTTCTTCAAATACTCAAGCATGGATTTCTTTTTTTTTTTTTTTTTTTTGTCTAGCACAAATTAATGAATACTTACCTGACTTGTCTGCAGATTTTTGAAGTTGAATTTTCTATTTTACAAATTTTTTTTCTTTTCTTTATAAGGAGGAACCGTACTTTCCTTTGAAAGAGGAGTTTGTCTTCCTTTCAACTATTGACTTGGAAAAGAGAATCAGAGGTTCCCTGCCCCCAGCCAAAAAAGAGGAATGTGAGGTAAATAGACATTTTTCTTGGAACTTGTACCCAAAACAAGTTTTCAATTATCAAAATAGATCATATTTTTAGAAATCTCATTTTCTATAACAAACTCTTTTTTCTTGAATATTATGTGAAATGTTCACATTTACCACTAAATCTTGTGAATTAGAATTACAAAGTTTGAAAATCTGAAAAGTAACTTCTGCTGCACACTAAGAATGACATTATCAAGAATGTGGTCTTATTTGATTCTTGACTTCCTTTCATTGTAACTAATTTTATTCTTCCAAAAAAAAAAAAAATACAAGTCATGATTGATGCTTCGTCTGATTTAAAAAAAATTCATGGTGATATAACCACTCAACAACACTAATTGTTATTGAATCCGTAATTCATGCCAATTGGAGAATTCATTAAGCTTTGAATTTGAATCGCTCTGATTTTGAAATTTTTATTTTCTTCTCTTTTCTTTTGTAGATCCTCATGATGGTTGGTTTACCTGGTGCAGGTAAAACTGTTTGGGCAGAAAAACATGCTAAAGCTAATCCAGAAAAGAAGTTCAATGTCCTTGGTACCAACAACATAATTGACAAAATGAAGGTAACCTATACTCTATTTGTAATCTTCATTCAATAGAATATCTTGGAGAACCTCATTGCTTCTTAGAATAAAAATACTGATATCCTTCGTAGAAGGTCATTTAGTGAAATTTTGAGGCTTTATTAAATTGAAAGCATTTTACTATTTTTGAAATGACTACTTGATCTGATTTGACTTATTTTTTTCAGGTGATGGGTCTGCCTCGTAAGAGGAACTATGCTGGACGATGGGATGTTCTCATTGACAAGTCCACAAAGTGCCTAAACCGCATGATTGAGATGGCAGCTCGCAAAAAGCGCAACTACATTTTGGATCAGGTATTTAGAAAACCAAATTCTTTGACTTTTTCCCCTCCTTTCCACTCTAGTGTAGGCCTCTTTCCATGAGGAGGGACATGCAGACGGTGAAGGAAGTGGGTTGACTGGTCCTAATTAGTGAGAGAGGGTTTCTATTCTGAAAGTGAGAGAGTCTGTGTGTAATGTCTATGCACATCTTTTAGTTCAAAGGAGGAGAATTCATGGTCTGCTTTAGTTACGGTATTTGATCTCATTGACAACTCATCATCATTTGCTGATTTATAAAATTTGTATATTTGAAGGAAAAGAAAAACCCTCATTGGTGCTTGCCCACATGTCAGATAGATAAGATTTCATTTATGACATGTCATGTGTGCTGAACCTTTGAATTGTGAAACTGAATGGATCAATGGTCATATTTGCCTGGTGTGAAGTGGACGACAAAGTTGGAAAAGCACTTGATTGTTGGGACTTATTAAATCTCTTGTTTTTTTTCAGTTTGAGATTTTTGTGAAGCACTTTGATTTTTGTAATTGATCATCGCACCAAGGTAGATGTAAAGCTTGCAATGATCTTCAATCGACAACACTTTGGAACATAACTGAAAATTGGGATTTCATCGCCAGTCCAGTGTCATTCTCACTGAATAGATATGAATATATATATATATATGTGTGTGTGTGTATATATATATATATATATATATATATATATATATATATATATATATATTTGAACCTTTATTTTGATGCACTTTGCTGTCATAAGCATCTGATTCTGTCAATCGGCTTTTGTCCCTCCTTTTTGTTGATGTTTGATTTGAAGATGTGCATTTTTTACCTAAAGCACCTGAGTAGACAGCACTTGGTTGCATGTCAAAAGGACTGGAAAATGGTATATTCTGCATGGCACTGATCTTTTATTTAGAACCATTTTGGGGTTCTGAGCTAAGGAAAAATGGATCACTCGGCAAGGTTTTGCTCATGATCTTAAATAATTCCATGAAAAAAAAATTTCTCAAAACTTTGGCTGGATTTGATATCACTTACATATAATTAAATTGTTGGATATATGGGGAGATGGGAACTTCATAACTATTTCCATATTTTGCAATCATCTTGATATTCCATTGTTTGACTCGGGGTTTTTAAAATGTTATCAGGTTTTTATTTTACCTATTTTATTTCTAAAACTTGAATGCACATTTATTTTTGATAATTTTTTTTTTTTTCTTTTCTTCTCCTGTTTGAGACTATGAAAAGTAAAATATTTTTTGAACATGCACTATGCTTTGAATTTCTAGTTAAAGAAAAAAGTTAGAGAAACCACCCGTACATGTTGATTATAGAAATTGAACTTTTGAACCTAACGGGAATCTGTCTGCATGCTTGGGTATTACCTAAACTTATAAATTGTTTTGGATTGCTATCTTATTTTTAGACAGTGCACAAATCTCAGTACTTGCCTGTCCTTTTGTTGTTGAGAATGAAATAAACTTGGAAGCATTTAGGTGTTTTGACAAAACAATCAATACTGTTTACACATTTTCCTGAAATCATATCTGCAAGATGTTGACCCTATAACCAAAACCATTGTGCTTGTTCCATGTATTATGTGGATTGAATCCAAATACTTTTTGTCGATGTCTTAATCTGCTAGTGATGCATTGCCACCACATTACTTCATGGCTTGCTAAATGATTTATCTAATAAAAAGTATCTCTACACAACAATTGCTCATCCTCCTCAATTGTGAAACATGGCATTCTTTTTACATATACTTTCCAGTTTCATTTTATGAAAATGAGATTCATCAATGTTTTTACATTCAAAGTAATCTTTTTCTGAACCAGCTTTCTCATCCCCTTATGGAGCCTGGAGGTGTGACGAGCAATCCTGATGTGATTCTTTGTGGATTTTATTTTTCCCTTTTAATACAATCTTTTCTTTCTGAAATGCAGACTTCAGCATTGATATTTCCTTTTCTCTCTCCACTAAAATATATAGAAGAAAAAAAAACAAAAAAAACTGGCATCAGGAAATCAGAAAACTAAACTTAAAGTTCTTGAATAGATTTTTTTTTTTTTTTTTTTTTTTTGATTTTAGTGAAATTTTCGATATTGAATTTAATATAAAGTGGGTTGGGAAATTTGAAAAATTTTTGTTTGAATTTTGAACTTTTTATTTGTATTTTTTTTTTTTTTTTTTTTTTTTTCTTTTACCTTTCGAGAATTTTCAGAATTTGTTAGTAAATAATAGATTTTCATATTTTCCTCCACATCCCCTTTTTTTTATTTGCTCCCACGGCTTAAATTAATGCCTTTTTTAATTTTTTTTTTTTTTTTTTTTTTCCTTTTTTTCCTTTTTCTTTTCTTTTCTTTTAAATATGTATAAATACATATGCTTTTATATTAAAAAGCTAGTGGGGGCTATTTATTTATCCTCAAGATTTCCCTCAAATTGCCAGAAATTTATTCTATTTGATTCACCCAAGTTTCCTGAACGTCCTTGATGGTCCTTTCAACTGTTTTGTACTGAAGTGCTGCTGCTGCTTAGAATATCGAACAAGTTTTAGTTCTAATCCTGCACTTCCCTGTTTCTCATTAGGTGGACTTCTTTAAAGTAATCTCTCTCTCTCACACACAAAGGCTGGCCTTTTGGTAAGTTCTTGGGTCATTTAAGAGCGGATATTCAGTACAGAAAGTTGACGGCTTTTGCTGCCTGCTGCGGTCTGATCATTGTAACCACACCCTCCTGGAAAATGGAACAATATTGATATCTTTTCATTTTAAGAATATATTGCAGATGCAAGAGGCTGATGTTTTTAATATTTGCGACCGTATATGCCATGAGACAACGCCAATCGTCTGCGATTGACAGAGAGAAGTGCCATCATAAAGCCACATTGATTATATTGTTCTTTATTACCATGCTAGACAAACGTGTATGCATCAGCCCGGAGACGTAAAATGACGCCTTTTGAAGGCTTTCAACGCAAGGCAGTTGTGGTAGTACCTACCGATGAAGATTTCAAAAGACGCATATCACAAAGGGAGAAGGAAGAGGGCAAAGATGTACCTGAAAAGGCGGTGCTTGAGATGAAAGGTAGGGCCTGCTGCCTCTAAGTGGCACAATATGGAATCATTAACTACTCATTTCCTGTGTTAATTTTGCCTCGAAAAAGTCTTACCTGACACTTGCTGTATTACTACCTGACACTTGCTGTCACTCCAGTAGAAAAAAAAATCTTCAGCAGCTGTTTTATAAGAAAAAAAAAGTATTATAAAATTTATAAGAAATAAAAGTACATGTTGCTACTATTTAACAGAAAAAGTCTATCCTGTCCTGTGCATCGCTTTAAAGGTATCACCGATTTATTATCCTCCCAGGAGACATCTATCAATATTAGGATTCAGGTCTAGCACTTAGGGTTGAGTTTTCAGTCTTTTCTTTTTCTTTCATTTTTTTTTTCTTTTTTTTTCTTTTTTTCCTCTTCCCTTACCCCTTTTATATTTTTTTTTTTTTCCTTTGAAAAAATTTTTTAAGTGAAGATTTCCTCCTTCCCGTCCCTCACTATTTTTTTCCTTTTTTTTTCTTTTTTTTTTTCTTTCTCTTAATATTTTTCCCTCGCCTTCTTTTTACCTTTCTACCATTTATTGTTCATAAGCTTAAACCAGTTCTATCCTTTTAGCCAACTTTAGCGCTCCTGAGGAAGGCACATTATTTGATGCTGTAATTTATGCTGAGCTGGACAAAGAAGAGGCCAAGCCTTTGATTGAAAAATACAGAAAGGAGGGTGCTGCAGCACTCCCCCCTCCTTCTAAAAGATTCAGAGGTGACAGATTTGGTAAGTTACCTCCATGGGTTTTCATGATTCTTCTGTCGTCTTTATAATCTACATGTAATCAGAATATTATTTATTGATTGTTGTATAATTATTCAAGGTTTGAAGAACAATTTAACAATTGAAATGTGTGGAACACCCCCCCCCCCCCGTCTTTGCTACTGTCACATGATAGATATTATCTAATTAGTTTTTTTTTTTTTTCCCCTGACTTTTGACAATATTATGGAAGAGAATTGATAAAATCTAGTAAGGAGCATTTCAACCAGCAATTGGAAGAGATATTTGGCATTTTAACTCCTGAATTGATAAACTTGTTTGTATCTTTGATACAGAAGTGGATACATGCTTGTAATATGCTGACATTCATTTTGTTAAGTTTGGCTGTGATATCAAAAATCCTTATTTTATTTTGCTTGTTTGTGCTAAGATTAAGATCAATTTTAGCCTGTCACATTCAGCTCTACTGATATGTATTGACAACCTATGTTATAAAATTACATTTAGTTTAGATTTTAACTAAGTCAAATAGTTGAATCCCATGACAATTCTGAATATTCAAGATTTTTTATATTAAGTTGTTTGTTTCGTTTCGGAACTTGTAATTTTAAGGACATTTTGTTTTTTTTTTTCCTCTGAAGGTCGTGGGCGCTTTGATCGCAGAGACTACCGTAGAGGTGGTTATGGTGATAGAGACCGCTTTGGGCGTGGTGGTTCTCGAGGCTTCCGTGACAGACCAGCACCTCGCTATAATGACAGACGTGGAGGATATGGTGGTGGTGGCGGCGGTGGCCGAGGTATGTACAATTTGAATAAAGCATCCTGGAAATTAGTAAAAATTGGCTTGAAACTTCCCAATGTTTGTTTTTTCTCTTCTTCACTCTATACTTTCCTCTTCTTCCCCCTCTTATTGAATTTTCCTCTTTTTTTTTTTTCCTCAAGGTGGTTATTCCTCACGTGGCCCTCGTCCCCACAGCCGTTATGACCGCAGATCTCCAGACCGCAGATCAGGTGGATACAGACAAACACAGGTAAATTTCCCCTGAAATTGTAATGGCAATTGTTTTTCTGGTTGAATTACCCCCCCCCCCTTCTAATGACTTTGCTATGTTTACAATTTTAATTGTGATGAATTTGTCTTTTCTCAGCGTTATCAAGGCTCTGGACAGAGAAGTGGTGGTTATGGTGGTGGTGGTGGTTCCTGGGGCTCCAACAGAGCTTACAGTGGTGGTCAAGGATCCTGGGGTCATCAAGGCAATTATGGCGGTGGACAATGGGGATCTTCATCCAATTCTGGCTATGGAAATGTGAGTTATTCTACAGCCACTTCAAAAGAATTCATGTTAATTTGTTATGAATTCCCAATACACTTGTGATACATGTGATTTTATTGCTAATTCATATTGGCTACAAAGCTATGAACATTATTTGATAAGGTCCAAATTGAATCAAGCCTCTTATAAGATATGATTTAAACAGGAAATTTACTTGCATTGTTTTCAGATGAAGTACCTGTAGCCCATTATCTTATTGATCTTTATAATTTTTACTTTCATCTTGACTAGTATCTAACTTTGACCCTGGTTGTCATGATCATTGCAGTTTACTTGTAACCATAGCAAGTTGTAGCTAACTAACGATTTGAAATTTATAAAAATCATTTTGAATGCTAGCAATTAGGTAAATACTTTTTTTCTTCTTTTTCAGTGGGGCTATGGCAGTGGTTCTAACCAAGGTGGTGGTGGCTACGGTGGCAGCAGCAGTGGTAGCCACTCTCAATGGGGACAGAACTACAACCAGAATTACTATCAGGGTTATGGAGGTGGTGGCGGCGGTGGCGGTCAAAGCCAATACAACCAATGGTACGGCAGCAGCTATAAATAAATAACTCCACCCTTGTCCACTTTTTCTCACCACCAAATGGCAGCAGACAGAAGCTTCTCTCAGGGTCTACGGTAGCCGCAGCAGCAGCTGCTGCTTAGTAACGAAAAGGCCTGGCAATTTTAGTTGCTTGAAAATTTTGAGGCTCTAATCATCACTCAGCAAAATGGCTGCTGTTGCTGCTGCTGCCGGGTTGGTGGTGACCCACTATTCATCAGCAAAACATTTATGGATATAACAATACTTCACTTAATGAAATTCATGCAAATATTTCTTTCACATCATAATTGTCCTCAGTAATTGAAAAAAGAAAAAAACAAAAAACAAATTCTTCCATTGCAACAGTAAATTCATCGACACAATTGTTCCTATTGTTGCTTTTTTTTTTTTTTTTTTTTTTCCATCATCCATTTTATCATAAAAATTTAAATCCCGTTTTTTTTTTTGTTTTTTTTTTTTTTCTCTTTTTTTCTTCCTTTTTCCTTTTTCTTTCCCCCAGCAGCCATTCATGTTTTAGTCAATCATGCAATTTTTATGGCATTTAAATTTTTTTTCTCTCTCTCTCTCTCTCTCTCTCCTCCCATTGCCCACTTTATTTTTTATTTTTATTAAATTCCCTTTTCCGGCACTTCTCAACCATCCATGGTATCTTAACAAAGATTCTTGTCAACTATAAGGGATTTTAGTCCCCCCTCCCTCCCCTTCCCCTCATTTAATGTTTTTATAAATTTTCCTGTCCTTTCCTAGCTTAGCATGTCTTTTCAAAGTTGTACTTTAATTGTAAGTGCCTTCTCTAAATATGGGAGCAACGTGGCATTTGATAGTTATTACCTTGGAGCAGCAGCAGCAACTGCTGCTGCTGTTCTTCCCTTGTTCCTCCCACCTTTTTAAAGAAAAGAAAAACAAAACAAAACTTCAGTTTTGTGGTGTCTCTACCTTCTACCAACAGCAACATATATTCTACAACTTAAATATTGATTGCAGTGGCCTAGTGAAAACATTGTAAATTTAAACTTTGCTTGGATATGCTGATAAACAAAATTTAAACGAGTGTTTCCAGTTGTGATGATATGACGACAGCACAGCAATGGCTCAGGCATCCGTAACGTTGGCTTTTATCACATTTCAGGGGCCCCAGCTCAGGCTACAAAAGTAAAGCCTACTCGATGTCCAGAGGAAGGAAATATTAGCATAGCTAAAGGGCACGGAAGACTGCCTCCATCTCCTCCTCCTACAACTACTACTCCTACTCTTCTTCTTCCTCCTACTGCTGCCGTTGTCATCGCTGCTGCCGCCGCCGCCCTTCCCTGCTTACCTCTGCTGCAGACATTTGGCTCGGATGATGGGCAAGCGAATAAGCACATGTGGAATCTGCATCACTCATTGAAACAGCGGAGTTGATATAAAAATCAAATGTGAGAAACTTTGAGGGGAAAGTCATTTAAAAAAAAATTCCTTTTAAATGTGGGTCCATGTAAGGCACAGGCATTCATCATTTGTACACGGACTGCTATAAACTAAGCCGGCTATCTTAGCTGGTTAGTCACTTCCATTTGACCATCTCCTGTTTTCCTTTTTCTACTTTGTATTATAAGAAAAAAAATAACAAAAAAAACTTGATGTTGAGCGTGGCAGTGGTATCAGGATCTTCATTATTTTTATTTTTTTCTTTCCATGCTCATTTTAATTTTTCCCATCCCTCTTTCAGAACTTAGGTTAAAATAAATAAATCCGTGAAATTTCCTCTTGTTGCTTCCCTGGAGATTGTAGAATCTTCACTAGTAGTGCTTCTGCTATGTACTTATGCTGCACTTAGACTGCCCATGCTCGTTGCTCCTATTCTAAATGTTCTAAACTCTTGTAATATTGTCTCTTATCACAAGAAACTCTGTGTTGATATCCATAGATGGCTGTTGCCTGTCTCTACCCTCTGAGGTTTGGGTCTGGCAAATTATAACTGCCAACTCATTGTTTTATATTGTCTGAGAAGACTGGGAAGCATGCAAAATTGTATGCTGAATGGTTAAATAAAAAGAATGATGCCTTCATTATGACTTTTTTCTTCATTTTCTCTTCCCTCTTTCATTGTGGATGCTGCTTGAGTTGTTATAACCAAACTTGAATTTTTCTTCAATAGTGAGAATTGATGTGTTATGGAGAAATTAAATACTTGACCCATTAACTGTTATGGCTATTTTAAAAATTTTATTTTTTTTTTTTTAAGGAATTGAATTTTTTTATATGGATGAAAAAATAAACTTCTCGGAATCAAGGCTTTTCATCTAGTGATTGATAATTATTACTCTTTGCCACAGTTAATGGGTTAATGAGAAAGTAAAGAGAAAACTGATTCATGATTATTTTTCTCTTGAGGCTTCAAGCAATTAACGTTTAGATAAACTTGAAATGAATTTGTCTGCATGCATCGTTTTGTATTCTTTTTAAAAAAAATTTTTTTTTCACCCGGGTTTTGACTTCATGAGCCAAGGAGATAACTTTATTAAAAGAACTTGGGAGATGTGCTACTCGAGTAATTTCCACTTGGAATTATGTAAATAGCCTAGAAAAATACTTACTCACTTTGAAGTGAGGCTATGTATAATCAATTAATTCTGAAAAAAGATATACCTTGAATAGTGTAGAGGTTTGTACTTGAGGTATGTTGACAATTCCAATGACTAGAACATAGTCTAGTGTGGTAAATCAAGTCAACATGTACTTGTGCTACACTGAAAACAGTTGCTGATTGCAAATATAACTTCAGTTCAAGGTGATTTTTACAATACTTTCAACTTACTGTTGCTTGAACTAAACTGAGCAAATTGCTATAGTGAAACTCATTTGTAATGGATGTTAAAAAGTTGCTAAAATTTGAACGACTTTCCTGTTCGATAAAAAGTGTGGCTGCCTTTGCATCAACTTGAAAAATGTTTAGCTATTGAGTTTTTTAGGCTCCTGGTGGATCATTTTGCTTGCCAAGAAAGGTCTCCCTTCACTTGTGGAATCTAATACACTAAGTGCTATTTTTTTTTTTTTTTCATGTAGCTGGTTCTTTCTGAAAAAGACTTTCAAATAAGTGAGAAAGAAAAAATGTCAAGTTATAAAATTGGTTTATTAAAGCAAATCTTGAATGATTACATTTCATTAGAAATAAAATGATTTTACAAATGTAAGTCCAAATTTCTGCTTGCAGTTGGTGAGGTAACAGGTGGTATTTGTGGAAAAATTGAATTTTATTTGTACTAAATCCTAAGTAGTGGCAGCTCTATAGTTGAAAACTGAAATGTATGAAAATTCCTTCAACTTGCTTGTAGCGTGTCAGATTGTTCTCAGCTCAGTAACTTCTCAAGTCTCATTCTGTTGCATATAGAAATCTGGATTCAAAGATGATGAATGCACCAGAAGAGTGAAGTACACTTATAGCTTCTTGATGTCATTGTATTGGGCTTGATTCTTGAGTTGATTAATTTCAGCCACAGCTGCCAGGCAATTCGGAGTGATCATTCACGAATAGCTAAGATGGATTCTTGTGTTTTAGTCTGCATATATGTGTGCAAGCACAAAAAAAGCTAACACTCAATTCACTTATCCAAAATCTTTCAGCCCCTACTTTTTAAATCTCCCTGAACTAGTCATGAGAATCAGTTGGTATGATGGTTGCAACTTGCCTTTCATTGAAAGACTTCAGAGCCAGTAGAGAAGAAATTCTGCATTATTCCCCAATACGTTAGATAGTAGATAAAAAGGATCACAAAATATACAAGTCAATTAGGAATTGGGCAAATGGCTGGATTCCTCATGTTTATTCACAGAAGATCATCAGCATGCAAGTTAATATCAAATTTACATGAGATGTTTAATGATGGTGCTTAATATATATATATTTACAATTTCATTGAGATGGTCCACTAAATATGTAAATGTACATCTCCATCACAATACCTCAACTATGTCTTGCCTGACTGGTTGAGTGCTTTGATCCAATTGCAATGGATAACGATCTACAGTTTACATTATTTTAGGGAGGAAGGGTTAATGCATCAGGTCGGAGCTGAAGATGATAGCACTCAAATAAGCATTAACTAGTTGCAATGAGACATGATGACTCAAAATCATCTACTCTATTTCAATTATTTTACTTTTCTCTTTTTAACTTACTTTGTTTTCTTTTTCAAATAGTCTATTTTTAGATGCAGTACTGTAACTCGTATTAATTTTGACTATCTTCAGCTTGACTAATCAGAATCAAGTTAAGTAGTGGTCGGATACAATGGCTCTTTTCTTATATGTATCTTCCAATTGAGTGAAAACTGATAACTCTGTTTTAGTTATATATTCTTTCAAAAAATTCATTGACCTATGTTCATTTTGAATATTTCAAATCTTGTTTAGATTGTCAATAAGCAAGATAGACTAGATAGGGAGGTAAAAATCAATTTGTAGGCAACTATTCCTCGTGAATAATACTGAGAAATTTCAATAACTGCTCAATGGTGATGAAAATGGATTTAGTTGAAAGTGTTACTTGAGGGCATTAAAAAAATTTTATTTGAGCATGACGTGAAAAAATCATGAGACCAAAGTTTTGAAAAAAATCAGATTCCATTGTAAAAATTTTTTTCTTTTTTATTGGAGGAAATGCTAAAATTATAGTTCATAACTTTTTGAAACTACATCCACCATAATTCTTGAATTCAGTTTTAAATGCTTTTGTTCAGCTCTGTTAAGGCTCACACAAATATCAACTAAGAATTGATTTGATCAATGAAAGGATTTGCAGTTACTTCTCACCCTTAAGAGCTTTGGCCTTCTGTATTTCAAGTTTATTTTTATGATTTTAAGCAGTAAAGTGATCAATTTGCAAAACAATTTTGAAGTTTTGATTGTTATGTACATGAATTATTTTTATTTTCAGTGCATGAAAGACATCGAAGTAAATTACACACCAAACTTTTCTACACTCGTATACAACTTGAACTTCATGTGATAAGGAAAATTATTTTCAAGTCAAAATAGTGTCAAGTTCGAGTCTGGAATCATTCTAGTGGAATGAGCCTAAGAAGTCATTAATTCGCCATACAATATCAATCAAATTTAGTTAAATGGAAAGTCTCTAAACCCAACAAAAGGTTATAAGGGTGTATGTGTATATTTTTATATATATATATATTATATATATATATATATATAAAAGGTAATAAGGAAGGAAAGAATGAGACATGCTGGTAAGGAGGAAATAGTGGTGGGTAGTAAAGGTTCATGCAAGGGAGGTAAGCAGAAAGTGGACGAGGAAGAGGGGGGATGTAGAAGAAGGGAGGAGGTGTGTCCGACCAATTGACTGACTGACTGACCACAAGTGCATTCTGGGAAGCATGGCATCGCCCCCACCGGAAAGGTTAGAGCACAGACATGCTAACGGAACGTCCTGTCAAAGAAACATAAAAAAAAAAAAAGAAAAAAAATGAGATGCTAAGAAAGATAAAAGACAAAGCAATAAATAAAGGAATTGGTAAAAAAAAAAAAAAAACACTTTTGGACTAGTAAAATACAATAAGCAATACAAATTACATAATCACATTAATAAATACAAAAATAAATAATGAATCAAATAATGTAGGGAAAAGAAAGGAAACACTTCATAAACTATGGCAGCTAAAAAAAAAAAAAAATAATACGACATAAGGATGAACTAAAAATGATTTTTTTATTAATCATATTTAAAAAAAAAAAAAAAAAAAACGAAGGAAAGTATAGGCGAATTCAATTAAATATTTCACAACTAGTCCCTTTGACTAGAACCGGAGGAGTGATTAACATTCCAACTTTTGTTAAAACTTATCTCTTCTTCACATCTTTGTTGTTAACAACATTTCATCCGATTCATTCTACAGCCTTTTTCTGATGTGAAATGCAATAGAACTTCATTTTTGCTTTGAACCACAGGACAGAGACTGATAAGGGAGCCTCTCTTCTCACAAATATTGCATTTTACAGCCGTGGAAGTGTTAATCGTCAACAACAAAGATGAGAAGAGATCAGATTGTCCAAACAAAAGTTGGTACAGTTAATCTCCATGAAGAAGTTCACGGATTTATTGGTACTTCTAGGGGATGACTTTTTTTTCTTTTTTTCAAGAGAAGACACTACCCAGTGGAAAAGTCCATTGTTTCAAAAGTGGATGGATATCTTTTATCATCAAAATAGTTACCTTCAAGTGGAAAAGTCCATTGTTAAGGACAGAAAAACAGAAAAAAAAAAAAAAAAATCACTTCATTATACGAGTAAATTATGAAGAATGATAGGCAAGTTAGAATATTAAACAATTTTGGCAAAGTATGCTAGAATTGTACAACAAGACAGACCGGTTTTTCCAGCGAAGTGACATGATAGTTTAACACATTCACTGCCATGCAATACATGTGCAGATTGTAACATGCATCAGAGTCAATATGCAACATATGTGCAGCCATTCCACGGTTCATTTAAGGCAATATAAATCACTGAGGCAATTCGGTTTCTGCTTTGTGGCACTGAGCAGACGACTTGCTCATTTTGTCTGCGCTCTATATTGTGTTGTCAAAGGTAGCAGTGAACATGTTAATCAGAGAACTTGAGCAACTTCCTAAATCTAGAATAAAAATCTAAGAAACTGCTATGTAGATACCTGGTTTGTGTGTATTTTTTTTCCCCTAAAAATGCGTTTATATAAAATATAGACGTTTTTATATTCTTTTCAAAGAGATGTAGCCATGACGGGCCCTCGGATTCCTTGTGCCCTGGGCAAGCTGAAAGTATAGTATGAAAGCTTTAAAGTATAGTATCTTATTTATGTATGTTTTAAAGTGAGAAAAATAAATATATACAAATAAAAATGTCTGGTACAATAAGTAGATGCAAGAAAACAGTTTTGACACAACATCAGGGTTCAGGTCACCATTTGATAAATATTACAGATTCATTATTAGCAAATAATTATTATCCTTACACATTTTTGTCACTCATTTTTCTCATTTGTACTCGGAAGGTCCAACTGTCTCACACCTGACAGGTGGTCCAAGCATTTGACGTCCTGGGCAGCTGGTGGTGGTAACCAGAGCCAGCCCCAAATGTTCCATATAATAATGATCTCTATTCATCCATTAAGTAACTTGGTGATTTCATACTTGAGCTTTAAGTGAATCTTAGGAATCTTGAATCATCTTACCTCTCTATGTCATAGACCCTTCATGTAGTTGGTAAATGTTCAATATATAAATACATTGGGTGTAATGTGCAAGTGTGTGGGATAGGAATGGTGCTGAGAATTTATTCTTCCGATTCTCCCGTCACCCCAAGTGTGAAAGCTTAATTTGCAAATGATAACAGGTGTAGGTCCAGGGGGTCTTGAACCCCTCCTTGCCTGTACAAAATTGTTTTTCAAATATGTAGGTAAAGAAATTTTTGAAATAGAAAAAAAAATAAAAAAACAAAAAAAAAACCCACAAATAATGATAAGTAAGGTGTCTTCCATTTTTTACTTTGGTAAATTTCTTTAATCATTTATTTTTTATTTTAGTCTTTCATCAAATGTCAAATGTGGGTGGAAAATACTACATCACATATTACTTTCTTGTTTTGGATGTTGGGAAAATTTACTTTTACAAATATAAGTGGGGAGAGGAAAAATTTCAATTTTAAATGTAGGATTTGAGCTCCTGCAAGCCATCAAAGCTTCCATAGCTTAAATATCAAAGCAGTGGCTGTATTTAACTAGGTTTCCCTGTAGCAAGAGGGACGTGAATTTGAATCTCACTGGGCACTTATTTTTTATTTCTAATCCGCACTTTTTACCCGCCATGATAGATTGACAACCTGGACAGCTAAGAAAAATCAAGATAAAGGGAAAGTAGTAGTCAAAAATTAATAATAATAATGATAGGTTACAATACTTCATTTGATGAAAATAAATGATAGAATAATACTGGTTATTCACTCAACAGAAACTGTCATGTGACCGATGTTTTTGGGGCAGCATGCTACGTTAGGGGTGATCAATCAAAAAATTGGAAGAAGGAGGATGATCAGTTAACAAGTTACTTCTATCGCCTTCTGTTGGGCTGGGATCACAAAAAAAGTTTGAATCTTCAAAAAAAAAACAAAACAAAAAAAAAACAAATAAAAACAAGAGTGAATGTTGCTGACCACAAACTAAGGGACTAATTTAGCATAAATACTCATGATAAATTGGGAAAATAGGAGATGGACACTTTATCTAACTTTATATTGTAAATTGAAACCCTTACTAAAAACCTACTTAAAGGAGAAACGTAGGAATTTTTTTTCTTCCATGGACGAATTTAATGCGATAAGTTTCAACCCATTAGTCCCATTGGTGTAGACTATACGTGCAATCCATACATAGAGACCGTCAAGTGTGGCCGACACCTTTATGAGTTCAGAACAGTTCGCCTACACATTTAAAAAGATCGTCACCGGCACTTCCCTTATGCATACTCCCCCCACTTTAGATTATTTGGCTTGCATTAGAGTAGGAAGAACGTGTATGGTTTGTTTCATCAAGAACAGAAATAACAGAAGTTCAGTCTTATATTTGTTGGAACAACAATGAATCTTTAAAATGTAACCAGCTCAATTCATTCCTAAATCCTAATTACATTAAAAAGAAAACATTAATCACAGTAATAAAATTTACAAGTGGATGACACTGGAATTTCAAGTGCGACTACCTTTTTTTAATTATATAACAGTCAAAGTTGTTCCTTAAAGTCACACTTAGACAAATAGGAAACAAAGTACATTAATTTTTTCAATATTCAAGATCTCCATTTTGAATACTCAATGATTGAGACTTATGAATTTCGATCTCATAACCATCAAACTTTTTTTTACATACTGACACTTATAATTGACTAGATTTTTACCAAGCTTAGCTTAGTTTAGTTTAGTTTTGGCACAAAGCCACAGGTATTGGTCACCCTATGAGGATTGAACTCATTACTGAGAAGCAATAAATCAACAAGACCAGCTTGTTTAACATTATTCTACAACTAGTTGCCTTCTTATAAATGAATAGCTAGTAAGCAGAATATTAGTGTTTACAAAAATTATTCAAAAATCTTTGAAATAAGTCGCTGTGTTATATGTTGCCTTATCTATTCATTTATCTATTCACAATCTTAGTTATAGCATTTATTCTTATAAGACATGACTGCTTGTTTGATGTAGCTGAAACAAACTGCAGTGTATAAAGAGAACATTTTGTAGCAAATTAGATTGTCTTTTAGTTGATCTCTCCCACCCCGATAGAGCAGAACAGTTCTTGCTTCTATGACAGCTAATACAGGAACTCAAACCTTCCATATCAAAACACAAAAAATCATACAATTTAGAGATTTTTTTTCAGTTTTTTTGAGAGAAATTTCAGCATTAAAAACCTGGCATATATGTACTTTAGAACAGGATTGTGTTAATCAGTGCAAATGTCAAAGAAAGGAGGAAAGAGAATCTTGATAAGCTTAGATGTAAATGAAAAACACCCAGGGGAAAAAAAAAAAAAAAGCCTCCATTATAGCAACATCTTGCTTACACAGTCAGATTTCAATAACTGCAGCTGGAAAGCTCTGTGTCTGAAGCAGTAAGGCTGCTGTAACATTGAAAACTTACCAAGAAAAAAAGAGAGGTAAGTTTGAGTTACAACCACGCAAATGGGGTATAGAATAAGATGTCCAGCTCATATCCCTGGCAAAGATTTTACAAGAGGCTGAAATGTATTTGATAAGTGTCGTTCTCATCATCCTTATTTGCACGTTTTGTTTATTAGACTATTTGTTAGAATGAGAATAGGAGCCTTACAAAGCTTAGCTTAATCTTGCAAGTGAGTTTCAATCTCATTACATTAGCAAATGGCCTGTGACACTTGCTTTATATTACTTACCTAGCACTGATGCCAGAATCCCGGTCATTCGTGGGCAGGGAATAAAATGTATAATGTCTAGTTTGAGGGGGCACCTCCCATTGCGCTAGGAGAGACAGTGACATGGAAAATCCTTGTCACTATCCACACGCACACATGAAGGTCCCCCACACTGAAGTTGATCTTGTGCCACACTCTGCCCTTGTAGGATGGTGGATAAATACCTACTTAATGGTAGATGCCCAATAAACCATAATTTGCAGTAATTCTCGTACAGAAATACCATGTAAATTGCTCAGCAGCGACTTCTTATAATGTACATGTTTTGTAATCATGTAATTTAAAAACATTACTAACACAATGCTCTGATTAATTTGAGCAGGAGTACAACTTGAAAGAAAACCTTTTACTGTTGTTCATCAGCTTCACTGAATTTTATAAGCACAAGTAGAATGATTTCCTCTGGTTTCAGTCTAACTAAGACTTGAGTTTTGCATTTTTAACATCTAAATGGTCAAGTTTTCTCAAATCTCAAGCTCTCGAGTCCATTGCTTAATAAGATTGTATCCCAGAGTGTCATAAAAAAAGAAGTGCATTGGGTTAAAAAACCAAAATCCCGATACTATCTTAATCCTTCATTTTACTTAAAACCAATTTTTTTTTGTTGATACGACCTAATTGTATTTACTCCCATTTTCTACGCGTAGCCACAGCAAAAAGCATTTTTATTATTGATCTATTGCCTGAAAAAAGCAATACCCTGCCACCCAAAATGAGAAACACCAAAAGGCTTGCTTGATGCAGAAGAAAAAAAAAAATCCATGTTGCATACTGAAGCAATTTTGAGATTGTGATCCATGCTGTAAAGTGTGGATTAATCCAACATGCCAGAAAGCTATGGATGCTTCAACCACGTAAAGTGGATTCAGAAAAATATATCCCATGAAAAATGCGCAAAAAGCAACGAAGAAAATAAAATTAAACAAACCTGAAGAATGCTTGGAATTTTTTTTTTTTTTCTCTCAAAGATGGCTCAGTGTTATACACACGCATGCGGATTGAGGGTAGAAATTTTGTTTTTATCATCAGAAAAAACTGGCCACATAACATGAATGGTTGATTAAATTTGACTTGGTAGAACAGGGAAAAAAAAACTCAGAAATTCCAGAGGAAAAAAAACAAAAACAAAAAAAAACTTCATTTTTTTTTCTTTTCGCTCATCAACAGAATTGAACTCTGATAAAAGTGTTGCTAATTCACAAAGCCAAGTTGGTCACATTTTTAGTATTAGTTTATTCTGATCCTTTATTTTCAAGCCCTTGTCAATCTTTTTGAGGACTTGTTAAATCCAAAATATACAAGGAATGAAAAAAATATTTTCATATTTCAATGAGGATATTGGTTTGAGATTCACAATACCAGAACTTTCTACAAAAATTTTCATAGATAGCATTCCTGGGTCACAACTGCTAAATATGAAGATCTCCATTTAAAAATTTTTTTTTTAGCTATTCTTTACTTCTGCAATGCAACTATATGATCGAGTTTCCCATCTCATAGGTAATCTCAAGGAAACAGGTAGCACAATAAAAGATATAACTGTGAAAAACGAGAAGCATTGAAAGTGATTTGATATTTTTGAAAAATTTGTAACTCAAGAGGGGTTGAATGAAAAGTACCTGACAGATCACAATGGAAAAGAGCCTCGATTTCAAATCAGGCTTCTGCTGGACAGTCAATGTTGGAATTTCATTTTGGAAGTTCTCCCTGCCTTCCCGTTATGGAAATCTTCTCTATTATGGTTTGGACTATCCTCATCTTGGTTGTTTTCCATACAATGTTTCGGCCGTTGTACTCCAAGATGAGGACAGTCCGAACAATAATGGAGATAATAATAATACCTCATCTCAAAAATTCAGAGAAACATGGAAATCTTCATTAAGAATCCTGACTTACAGCTGGGCTTGAATGCCAAACATTGGCACCAAGAGAGAAAAATGTGATTACCTCAGCTAAGCAAGCACTCACATGGCACAGGATCCATCCTGTGGCCACAGAAATTGTATAATGTCCAGTCTCTGAGCTTCAGACCCTACTGTGGCACAACCCTACTGCACTTGAAGGGGAGGGTCGGTAGGATATTTCTGACATCTGTGTGACACCGGTTGTGGGGACCAAAAAATTTTGTCCATGCCCACATGTACCTGAGGTAGTGTCCCAGGTTAACTCAACCTTGTGTCACCTTTTGGCCTTGTGGGGAGGGGAATGAAAACATATTTAGTAAAGCATACGGTCAGGTCATGAGGTTCTTGGGACTTGACTCAGCAGCAAGTCCCTCGAAAACTGTAAATGGTATGGAGGTGAAAGTGTGAATACGAGGGTGGGTCAATTAAATCAGTTGTTAGCAATATTTTGATCAATGCGATTATTGTCTCTATTGTACACGAGAAAGGAGATTATGTTGAAAATGAATATTTGTTGTGTGAAATATATGCTTTTTTTTTTCATCATTAGCCAACGGACTTATTGATATACCTACGTACGTATAATGACCAAGTAGTCTTCCTTCCCAATCCACCAAAATAAAAACATACTCAATAAGTCAATATCACCCTCTCTGCACCAATGGCAAGACTTGGGGTAAGACATTTGACAGTGGAAGAGATATAGGAAGGAATAGATTCATGCCTTTCCCAAGAACATTTTTAAAGGACGTGATATCTATTGTTATAACCAGATTTTGCTGATTCTGTTGTCAAAGACACTAATTCCGAATGATATGTAAAACACAAAGCGTATTGAAATATACGTATTTATCTCCAACTAATATACTTATTGTGTATGTGGAACACTTTTCATTGAGCGCACAGATACTACACTCTATTTCTAGGCAGAAGCATCATAGATCCTAGGCAGAGTGTGCATATGCAACACTCAGATCGTAGACAATATATGGGTGTATATGTATTCAACCATCCAATTCAAACAAGCTGGTCATTCCTGAGGTAATGATAACAGAAGAATTCCCAATTGAAAAATACAGGCATCCCCAGTTATAATGTGGGTATTGGGGTCCAAGAGAGCCAACCACGTCATGACCAAGCCACAATAAAATCTAGCTATTTTGGAGCTAGATTAATACTTTGAGGTCCACTGTCCACCCGCGTTGTGACACAAAGCGCACTATAATGAACCACATTATTAAGGGTGAGATCGGTAATTTAAGAAAAAAAATGGAGGATACTTCTTGTTAAGTAATTCTTTTTGATAATTGATCAAATTTGTTGGTCGAACATCCATCTAAAGCGGTAGTAATCTTCAATAAATGTCAATGCATCGACACAAAGGTGTATAAAAAGTAAAAATTGCAGTATGACCAAATAATTATTTTAGTATTTTATTTCAGTAAACTCCAGCCACCCAATGTTAAATGTTTAATATTCCTAAGCAAGACTTATGTTTCACAAGTTCACATCAGATTAGATGCTGTAAGAAAAAACAAAGTAAATAAAACATGGCAATTTAAAAAATTTTTTTTACCAGGTCTCATAATATACATATGCATTTGAAAAAAACAAAAAAACAACAAAAAAAGAAACTTAGAATATTATTTATGACCAAAAAACAAACAACACAAAATAATTTTCACTGGGACACTAATTTAATTTAAATCAATTTAATTTAATTCTTTTTTGATCTAAAAAGACGGATTTGGTGATCACACTATAAAGAATAAAGAAGTGTCCTTATACCATCAACCAGAATCTGATACAGAAACTGTAGGTGGCCTAATAGTTAACAGCATGGAGAATGGAATCAGTGCGTCAAGTTCAAATTCCAGCCGAGACAATTTGCTTTCACTTTGTGCTAATGCCCCTGGGGAAGGCATGAATCCACCTCTCACCCCAGCTGCAGGGGAAGAGTGAGCTCTCTAGACATAGTTGACAACTAGTCTAAGAGACAGAAAACCGATCAAAGACCAGCATGCAAAGCACTGTATTAAATGCAGAGCGCCCTAGTCATTCGCTGCATCTTAGTGAGTTTCCAGCCGTCTCCAGACAGAGAGAGAATGTACTCTGATGCCCGATTTCTTGAAAGTTTTCAAAAATGCATGTTCAATATATGAAACCAGGTAAAAAAAAAAAAAAAAGCCATGAAAACAAAGCATAAAAGAAAGTGGCAAGAATAACAAAGAAAAAGAAACAAACAAAAAACACAAAACAACAAACAGGTTTTGATGACGAGTTTATGAGATGATTGTGTTTTTGAGAACAAAAAAAAAATAAATAAAATAAAAATTTAGAGAAAGTGACAAGAAGAACAAACAAAAAAAAAAAACAAACCCCCGTCTGCCTGGCCCTCTCCCTTTTCCATCGCAACAGAGAAGAAAAAAAAATGTTATCAAAAAACATTTTCTGGGTGGATCCTTTTTGAGAAAGGTTTTGTTTTTGATTGTTTTTTGTTATTTTTCAAGAAAAAGAAGGAGAAAGAGAAAGAAAATATAGAAACGAAACCTTTCCAAGAAATTTGAGTAAAAAAAATTCTTAGAAAAAAATCTAAACATAGTCCAATGGAAATAATGTGATATATATATATATATATATATATATATATATATATATATATATATATATATATATCTTATCACACATTAAGAAACATTTTAATGGAATTGCATTTTGAAGTCTAAACCTGCCTCCACACACACAGCTTCTTCGTCAAAAATAAACCTTAAGAAGCAGAGGGGAAGAATGGTTGAAAGTGGTTGTGCCTGGATGGAAATAAGGGAAAGAAAGATGAAAGTTTGCTTTGGAAAGAATAGAAATGAAAAAAATCAAAAAATCACAGACAATAATTGTTTCGCAATTTTCAAATAAGTTAGAATATCTAAAGAATATTAACAGACGAATCCATTGGCCACTAGTTATATGCTATACAGAGGTATTTTAGGTCAAAAATTCCAACCAGACTAAATCATAAATAAGTTACTTGGTTGATCTTCAAGAAATCCCATAAGCCCACTTTCAAATTTACAAGTTATCATTTATTTTGTACAATTCATTCCTTTACAGAGAAATACAATTACGTGCATTCTATGTACATACAGGTTCAAAGGAAATTGCTTCAGGATGTTTTGAATTCGATACATTGGATAATTTCGTTCTACCTTTATTCTTATGGATACAGTTCTAAAGTAGCCATTCTCAACAGGGGCCATATGGCCGTCTGGGGCCCTGGCACATTGGAAGTGAGTCATAGACTGAAATAATAATAAATGAATATCTGTCTGTTCCTATTTTATTCTTGTTTGGAATCTGACAAGGGCTCTTAAGGGGGTCGTGGCTAAAAAAGGTTGGAAACAGCTGTTCTAAACATTACTACAATGCATAAGCCAAAGCTGTGGGGGTTTTATGATCTTGGATATTTTAACTATTCTTTTTATAAAAGATAGCTTTGTCTCTAATAATAATAATAATAATAATATAGGGATTTTCTTCACAGTGAATAATGGATAATACAAAGTGAATACAAAGGTAATTATGACCATCATAACTATGTTTGTTATACTGTAGTCATTATATAATATACAGTCATAAAACGAGGTATATCATGTCACATGACCACATTACAAACAGCAGTTCTGTTCAGCTATTGGTTATCCAATCTTCCCCTTTCATTGAAATTTGCCTGTACACTTTTTAAAAAAAAAAGTGTCGACAGGATTGGGGGAAGAGAGAATGCTGTTGAAATCTTCAAGAAAGTATTTTTAAAACGTGAAGTTAAAAAAAGAAAAAGAAAAAAAAAAAAAAAAAAACAAACAAAAAACCCTTATCAAGGCTCTTAGAATCAAATCCGCTACGACAATTCTCTCAGCTTCCAATCTCTAAAGAATATATGCAGTTGGACAATGACCAAAGATTTGCTTGCACGGCAATTGAAAACAATGTTCTCAAGAACATTTGTTTCCAAGACGTCATTCTGAGCAAATGTTTGCATTTGAATTGTTGTTAGCCTTGTGGAAATAAATTCAATTTTTCTTCACTTTTAAAAATATCAAAAAGAAGGGGATGGTTGTCAAGAGACTTACAAAATCTTAATATGGCACTTTTCCTTACTGAGATAAAGAAAATATGATTTCTTGTTCCTCACAAATTATTGCAATCCAAGCGGCAAAATGCCTTTCACCATTTAAACACAAAATTTAACTCAACTTATTCTGCATGAAAATATACAACCAGGTGCATATTTTATTTTTCCTAATTTCATTCGTCCTTGACTGATAATTTTGAATTTTCATTTTTATTAGAGACCCATTCTTGGACATAAGCCTTACCTCAAGTAAGCGCAAGACATTGGAGGTGTTGGGCCTTACTCTGACGTATTATCAGAGGGGGGAAAATATGGATACATGCCTTTCCCAAGGGCATTAGTGCAAAGTGAATGCAAACTGTTCCAGGTGGAGTTTGAACTCAGCTCACTGATTTCATTCTCTGTGCTGATAACTGCTTGGCCACTTGCACATCCTGATATTTCAGAATAGTCTAAATACATCTTGTACACACTTCCTATTAAAAATATCTTTCTGTAATGAGCTGGGGAAGGGGGGGTACGAATATATTCACATAACCTTCATATTAGTAACAATCAATCCTTACCATATCTCATATTTTGAATACACCTTATTTACAACCTTTGTTAGTGCTTATAGATTTCATTAGACCGGGGCAAATATAAAATACTGTACAACTTATTTAACAAAACAAAAGAATACAGAAAAATAGTTTATGACAATCACAATGGAGGCCATTTTTATTCTTCTGTCCAGCAGAGAGAGATAGTATTCAACATAACCATGGAGGAGGAAAGTGTATTAGACCATACAACATTGTTGCCAATTGTGCCGCAAAGAAATGGAAACTAAACATCACTATTCAATTTTTAATTCAAATATGATAAACTTTTTTCAAATATATTTTCTGTAAAACACGAATTGGTGTTGAAAAATGTTTAAACTGCAATTTCAAAATGCGAAGCAGAACGTGGAAGAGAGAAGACTCCCTCTCAAAACAGAAACAAAGAATTATATAACAAATTCATAAATACAAATATTAAATTGTTCCCAAATGTAAATACATAAGTACAAATTGAATAGAGAGTATCTCTTTTCCAGTCAGTGATTGATAAGCCCACTTCAGTCTCTGAATCTATAGGGAGGGGGAAATGATGAGGTGAGCTATGGAATTTCTTCTTCACACATGTCCGAGTGTCTAATCCTGTCTTTCCAACATCCCTGAATTATGACAAGCTTTAGTTTTGTACATTCGATCTTCGTCTACTAAGAAAAATTCTGAAGTCAAATGAAGAGTAGGGGAAAAAAGAGCGAAAATAATTTTTTTCCCCTAATGAAAAGTTGAACATATTTTAAAAAATTTTTGGCACATTAAATTTTCACCCTCAAAAAGACAAACAAAAGCTGATAAATAATCCCCCTTAATAGGTTTGATACCTGTGTCAAAGGCTTAACCTAACCCATCAACTGCAAATGACGGAAATTCCCGTTGTTGCAGCTCTATGGCTAACGCAATAAAAATTTCTATTCAATTGAGATTGAAGGCAATTCGTTCCTGTCTGAGAGTCAGGACTTTTACCTTGCAGTAGATAATTTATTCTTCGTCACCTGCCGCAGTTAATGGGTTAATCAATTTTAAAGGGAGCAAAAAGCTTAATTTTTGAATTTTCCATGAACCAAAAATGATGTGAAAATGATACATAATGCAACATTACTGCAATCACAATAAGCCTTATATGCAAAGATCTGAACATACAATGTAATTGGAGATAGCAATATGCAAGACAGTTTTTGACAGATAGCAGTGTTGAAATCATGCAGTATGTTTCCCCCTAAACTTTTCTAAAAGCCTATTCATGCAGAGAAATTACATCAAAGTCAGATTATGGAAGGCTTCATCAAGAACCTATTGCTTTATGCAGCCCAATATTAAAAAAGTAGTGCCGAAGAGAAAGACATCTTCAGAAGTGTGCAAATATGTAAATGATATGTAAATGAATACAAGCCAAAATACTGAACGAGTGAGTAAATTCAAGTTTGTCATGGAGTAACAAAAATGAGATTTCTAGATTCTTATAAAGACACATCAGAGCAATTTTAGGATTTTTTTCAACAGCCTCATCTTTGTCATTCATCTTGAGAAATCCCATTTTGGTATTATATTGGAAGGAAAAAAAAAAAGAAAAAAAAAAAAAAAGTCAAACTAGTCACTACCCTCCATACAAAGTTACTTGACCCACCAAATGACTGATCCTTATTACATATCTAATCACATACCATACAGCCATGCGTCAAGTTGTGTGTTATATTCAGGTAATGACGCAACTTGACCCGAACTAAGTCGATCATTATAAGGTGAAGTGGAATATATGCACTGCACAACATAAGATCCCATTGCACATATTTACCTAAACCTCTATATCGTGAATACATCTTCCTTGCCTTTCCAAAGAGAAAGGAACAAATGTCATCCATTATATTTCTTTCACTAAGTCATTAGCTCAACACGGCAAGGGGTCTGCTCTTTTATTTTCTCCTACTCACCTTCCCTGTCTTTCGAACTTGAAACAAACATGATGTATACATTACATTCTCTTTAGCAAGCTTACTGAAATTTTTGTTGAGCAATAGATCTGCATTGACTGAAATTCCTGTCATCCACAGTGGATAGGTTTTAAGCTCTCGTGGGGGACATATCCGCAAGTCAAAGCATGACTGTACTTGAATAAAGACGTCTCTCTCTCTATGTATTTACTTATTTTTTTTTCCAAATCTTTGTTAAAGTCCATCTAGCCAAACAAGAAAAGCAAACACGTAACCGAAAGCCGTTTTAACCAACGCAACTCAAGATAACCTTCTTAGAATTGATGCTCTTGAAACATTTAAAACAATGGATGACAAGGTGACAAAATAATTTGAAAAAAAAAAAAAAAAGAGCCCATGCCATGTAAACTGAAAATGGTTGTAGAGCATTCTAATCGAATCGAAAGGAAAAAAAAAAAAAGAATGTTAGTTCGAACAATTTTTCCAAAAAAATCCTCAAAGTTACAAAAACAAAAAAACAAAAACAAAAAACAAGTCAAAAATGGATTTTGGAAATTTCTCTTTCGTTCCACTCGAATGAACGAAGTAGAGAAAAAAAAAGAGAACTCAATGATTGAAAAAAAAGCAAACGCGAGGAAGACACGCTTCGGGACACAAAACGACAATGACAAAAACAAAAAGGTCAAATCTTAGGAGGATGAGTGTGCACAGCAGTTGTAAAGAACCATGGAATGTAGGAAAAAAAAAAAAAAAAAAAAACCAAGACAGGAAGAGACAAAAGACCTCAGCAGCAAGACAGAAGTGGCTGTAGTAAATAATTATCATATATATATATATATACAATAAGGAGAAGACTTGGTCTATACACAACCATACTCGTACCACACAGAATTGGTTTTTGAGTCCTTTGGCTCGTCATTGGTCTTGTTGTTACTGGCACTGCTGTTATTACTGCTGCTGCTAACAGGCTTAGCGGCTGGCTGCGGTTTCGTGGACGTCTTGGTCTGGGGTGAAATTCTGGCCGTCGGAGCATTCTTCATCCCGGTGTTTGTGTGGCTGGGGGGTAGGCTTTGGGAATTTCGAGAATGTCCACCCTGAGACTGTAACATCGAGGATGTGGAGGAGGATGTGGGGAGCATCCGGTGCCCGTCCTGAGGGGATGTGCTGTTGCTGTTAGAGGCTGCATGGCTGGCATTCGGTAGGTAATTGTTGGGGTCCCTATTGAGGGGTTTGGGAGGAGGAATGGGGGGTGGTCCCTTTGGGTGGGGTCGGTAAGGATAATTCTCATCAGTATCACGGATTTCTAAAATGCTACTAGCAGATATGGGCTTGTCACCATGAGTCAAGTGGTAATCAGCAAAGTTCTGACTACCACCAACAGAATTATCAGGGGAACGAGAGTTGGTTTTGCTAAGAGAGATTTCGCTTTTGGAAAGATTCGGGTCTGTTCTATAAAGGTTAGGGGAACAAGCATCCCGAGACTTTTGGGGAAAAGGGGAGGCTGATCCCATCGGTCGAGATGCTGACCCCTGGGGATACTGATTGTTAAAATGCATGGATGAGGGCCTTTCAATTGAGCCAGATTGACTGTGGTGCATTTGCGGCTTGTCTTGGTGGTTATGCCAATTGTCACTGGAGAAAGATTTTTCGTGTGCATAGGATTGGTCAGAACCAATAGTAGATGACCGGCCAGACACATCCCCAGAGGCTGTCAGTCGGCTATTGGATTTAGCAGACCGGAGCACCGTGTAGGACTGCTCATGAGCTGCGGAATTCCGGGAAGAGGTACGCTCAGTGTAGAGATTATCCCCTTGGCAATGGTGGTCCCTTGGGTAGGTATTATCCTGATGATAGGGCAATCGTGTCTTGGGGGTCGACGTCTTCATCATATTGTCACGATAGGCCGATGGCTGGACGGATGAGTAGTGAGACTCAGAGCCATCAGTTTTGCCGTCCATTGTACTGTCCCCGCTTCCAGATGAAATCCGAGAAACTTTGGATAGATTCAATTCCTGGTAATTGTTCACGTTAGCATTTGAGGAACCGTCAGGATGTTGTGGAGAGTTGGAATGAGTTCTATTGGTCTGATTATACCCGGGGTGGAGGTGGTCCTGACCAGCTACCATGTTCACTGGCCTTGGGCCAGCGCAGCCATCAGGAGTTTTGTTTCTTTTCATCTGTTCATTTTGGGGTGGAATCTCATTTACTTTCTTGTCTGCTGATTTTTTCTAGAAAAGATAAGACAGACCAAAAATACAAGGTTACAATAAACCGGAAAAAACATTTCAATTGACTCAAATATGAAAGACTGATTAATACACATGAAAAGAAAAAAAAAAAAAAAAATCACTGAAACATTTGAATTCCTATAAGATAAACTTTTAGAAAAAAAAAAAATGAAATAGATAAATATATACAGGAGGCCGTAAAGCATTTGGTGAAAACATTTACCCATGTTTCAGTTCAGCTTGAGCGGTTTCTTCAAATTCTCTCACTTACTTCAAGACTTAATAAGTCCACCACTCCAAAGCTGCTAGTAGGGTAAATAGATGTTTGTGTCTCATGGATTTCATCTGAAGTTTTATTGAAAAGTGACTGAGCTTGTTAAAGTGGACAAAAAGAGAAGCCGCATGAAATAAGCATGTGTTGGACAGTTCAACATCCGAGTACTCGAGTCAAACTTCACGCTTGCATGGTTCGGAATAATGGCGGCAGCAGCAGGAAGAGGCACGCAATAGCCGACATCATGTGATCATCAAGACAGTCTGCAGACTCTGGAAATAAAGTAGTCCACGAATGACAAGCCATGCAGAAATTTAGCCAACCCTGCCTCCTTATAATTGATCATGCCTGGATGCACACAAGGAAATACTGTACTTTGTTTTACTTCTTATTTGGCTTCCTCGGAGGCAATCGAAAAATCTATAATGAATAATAAAAAGACAGGTCTGGTTAGTCGTCCGATAGAAACCGTCACACGACCAACGTCTTTAGGCAGCATGCTGTGTTGGGGGTGGGGTGATCACTTAAAAAAAAATTGGGAGAAGGGGTTGATCAATCAATAAGTTACCTGTGGTAAAAAAAACAACAAAAAAAAACAAAAAAAACAAGCATGAATGCTGCCAGACAAAAACAAAGGGATCAATTTAGCATAAACTTATATTGCAAATTGAACTGCTGCTAAAAACCTTTCTGGGTAGGATTGGAAAAAACCCAGCAACAACAACAACAAAAAAAAAAACAAAAAAAACAAAAAAAAAAAAAAAACAACAAAGTTTTTTTCTAGACTCTGGGAGTAAACGTTTAAATCTAGCTTCATAGCTCCATAGGTGCAGTCTGTACACACAATATATAGCCATTCAACCAAGCTTAAAAACTGAACAAACCTGTGTTGACTGTTTGAGTATTGGTTCCTATTAAGTGAAAATAGGATTTGCATAAAATCATTAACTGTGACGTGAATTAAGTAGACATCCATCTTCCCAAGCCGGTGTTGTTCAGTAGGAAGGGGGGAGGAATATAATCATTATAACTGATTTTCATTAGAAGCAACTTTATTAAATTAAAAAAAAAAAAAAATGAATCCAGTAAGACTAATGTTTCTTTATAAATAATCACAGGTGAAGTAGAAAGACTCCTTAAAAAGAGTCCTCTATCGTCTGTGGACAACAGGGGCGGCACACATGAGCAGCTGACAGGAGTACACGGCAACACGAGGAAGCAAACTGCAGAGCAAGAGCAGAAGAAAAGAGGCAGCAACGCAAGGAGCGTCTCCTTCAACCCCTTCAGAAGGGCCTTCCTCTCATGCACAGGCCTCACTAGCCACTCGAGTGTCTGAAACAGGTGTGGAAAACCTTCCTAAATCTTCACAAAGCCAAGCCATGATGAAAATAAATATAAATCAATCTTTCTTTCTACATATTTGAGTTTTACCTTCAACTGCATTTCATCTTACCAGGGGGGCAATAACAAAACTGTGATTCAAATATACTCAAAAATAATCTTGCTCTGCCATCTTGCTTCTACGGGGCAAGTTTTATTACCTACTCGTTAATTCCCGTGAAAAAAAATTTACGGAAATATTCCAATTTTTAGGAGATTTTTTTAATTCATTTATTTATCTTTTTTTTTTAGAAAAACTACAGAACAGGTTTCAGTTGGAGAGTCCATTGTTTCGAATGTTAGGTAGGAGATATTTTTATGGGCAAAACTGATACCTTCAAGTGGAGAAGTGTTGTTTGTTATGGGCAGATAAATAGAAGAAGTCACACTGGTTATTGTACAAGTAAATTTTAGTCAAATTTTAGATCACAAACTGCTAGTTTCTGAGGTGGGGAGCAACAAAAAAAAAACAAACAAACTTAATGACTCACCCTCGATGTTGGTGGTGAAGGGCTAGTGGACTCTCGCAGAAACTGTTCTAGTGTGAGTAGCTCACTACCAGGAGAGATCCTGCCAGCAATATGTGAAGATGGCCCCCTGAAGCCATCATCAAAGTCAGCCCCTTTTCCTGATTGATAAAAAGAAAAACAGTTTAGTTATCAATTGTTTTAGTAATTCACACTTTAACAAAGGAGGAGGGATTCTAGTTTATTGGGCTTTGGGTGTTTAGTAAATAAATAATGAAAAAAGAAAAATTTAGGAATAATATTTGTGATTCATTAAGCAGCATAGTGTTGAGAAAGATTGTTGAAGCTCCTTCCACTGAATGAATCAAAATGTTTCATCCAGTTTTGTAAAAGCATGGCTGATAGAAAAGAGTTAATAGAATCTATTTTGAAGATAAAAATGGTACCAGGCTCCTTTCTTATTAGGTTATGCTACCAAACGTCTTTGACCTGGTCCCGAAGAAACTTGGTGGAAATGTCCCCAAGGATGATCAAAACATAGTTGGTTGAACGTCATTACTCAGGACCCAGAGCATATCAGAATGCCACACTACCAAGCCATGAAATAGGCAATGAACAGGAATCCATGGAGAAGGGTCAGTCAGTGTGTAGACAGATGCCATAAATAAAATAAATAAAAGATATGAAATTGAATATGATTGTATATAATAATATTCCTAAGATTTCAAGGTGTTAGTTTTGAAAAGTTGAACCAGCGACACCACTTTCATCAGACTAAAGTTGAGCGGTTATAAATGAACTGATAAAACCTTCTTTATACTTAAAAATGTCAACTCATACACTGGCATGTACATTAATCGTCTTCAGATCTCTGTACAAATATTTGAAAGAACAAATAAATAATTTGAATATAGCAGTGAAAGGTGGTAAAACATTGATCTGGCTCTTCTGGTAATCCTTTTGGCAAAATATTTAAAACAAGAGTGAATGAACACATTTCGTATCACGAAAAATTTGCTCAAGGTCTGAGCTCAAGCAGAACCCCACCATGTTTCTACAGCAACTGAAATGTCTAATTTTCCGCACATCAATTTTATAAAGAGGGGTCATGTGTTATAAAGATTAAATTTCTTCAGTGCATTAGCAAATATACTTTAAACACGTCTGCTCTTAAAATATAAATGTCTCCTGGAACAAAAATGGATCCCATTATGGTTTTGATTCTTTGAAATATGGAAAATCTTTGATAAAACAATAGTTTTATTCAACCATTAAAAAAGTAATAACTAAAATGAATTCCGACTTAAGAAAAAAAAAAAAAAAATCAGGCATTAAGCATCTAAATAGGTTAATCTTGAAGGGGTTGAAGGACATCATTTTCAAGTGTCTTATCATGACCGGCAGCATAATACTAGCAACTGTTTTGTCAAAATGATAAGCACAAGTTCAAAGCCATTGAGATTTTGAGCAAATTTTTCCACATCCACACAATCTCCTTGTCTTCTCGTAGAATAAACAATGAAACAAACAAGAGTTTGCAAGGAGAAAATGTTCCCATGATTATCATTGGGCTCAGTTTCTCATTCAAGACTCCAATCAGAAAATGTCAACAGGAAAATAATGATATTCAGAGACTTACTTTCTCAAAAGTAGAATCCCCATTATATATATATATATATATATATATATATATATATATATATATATATATATATATATATACACACACACACACAGTGTGCATGTAACACTTTTATGAAATTAACTCTTCAGAGTATATTTATCAATTTTGGGAGGCAGAACATTTTTAGTTGGGTGACTTGACATATATATATATACATATATATATGTATATACACGCACACACTCATATGAATGTAATATTTTTCCATTTTCAATTTAAAAAACCAAACAAAACTGTGGTGAGAGCATTTCGCTCAGCTCCATGTACACACATGTTTTTCTTAATTTTCTTAATCCAACTAAAAACAGGAAAAAAAAAAGAGAGGAGTGGCTAAGACTGCTGATCGTAAAGTTTAGAAAAAAACTTTGTCGGAGGCGTTTCATAAATAAAATGAGAAAATTTAGTTCTCGCAAGATGCAATGAAGCTTTGGGGTGAGGTGAGGTGAGCCTCTTCCGTTCTCCACCCTTCACACTATCCGCCTCTGTACCCACCTCCCCCCCTGCAAGAGAGGTCACTCGCAGGACAGAGGAGGTGGAGGGCGGTTGCGTAGTGAGGAGTGATTCGGGAGAAGGTGGTACGCATTGTAGAGCTGGCTTAGGGCACTGAATACCCCATTGTTGTCATTTCGAAATAGCCACTATTGGCAACAACTACAAATACACAATCAGACTGTATGCAAAAGATTTAATCAATAATAGCAGTGAAACTCTACCAAACAAATTTCTTCAAACCAATCAATCAAACCAGTGAATACACAGCAACGATTTTTCCCTGTCCATTGTCGATGATGATAGTGGAGCGATAAAAGCTGAACTCATTTTCTTTGCATGATGGTGTATAGAGAAAATCTAGTTCCCTCAGATTTAGGATCTGATTTTTGAAAGCAAATATCTTCTCAAGGACAAGATTATAAACCTTATCAAAGCAAATAATAATAAAAAAGAACTTGTAACAATTCTGGTAGGGTGTTTCACCAGTCATGTTGATCAAGTAGTTGACCTAAACACAACCCAATAAAAAACCAGTTGATCAAGTCCTGATATTTACATGTAAAGGATGCATTCCTGTACTTCAGGATCTATAGTCAATGTTAAACCAAAGAATGTTATCTAAAAATAAAGGGGGGAAAACTTTTCTCAATACGACAGGGTCCTAATATTGATGACATGCACATGCTTGTATAAAACTTGAAAATTCAAGTTTTGAAAGTTTGAAACATGAATCTTTCAGCAAGTAATGATCTTTACTTTTGTATAGAGCAGTGGTTCCCAACCTTTCCATTCTCCGCTTTTGTCAATAAGATTACTATTTCCCCCTTTCCATTCAAGCAAGTTGCAACAAAGAATAATTTCAAATAATTATTTTGCGTATAACAAGGCAGCTTTATAAAAAGAATTATGATAAGAACGTGTCAAGATCAACACTGAAAAACATGGCTGATTTTTTTTCTTCTTATTCTGTGATAAGAGTAAAAACTGTAAAAGAAGGTTCTTCTTTCCTTATGTACGGACAATATGGATATCTTTTTCACCGGGAAGAAAAAACAGTTTGCCTCTTTTCTTGAATTATACACCTGACGAGGGCTGGTGAATGGATCAACTGAAACGTTTTGATGAAATCAAAGAAAGGAATGAGATATTCAATTGTCTGAACAAAGGTTGGAAATGTTAATGACTCTTCCCAAAGTCACAGACAAGCTTTTTCTCGGTCCAACACATGCTTTTCACAATATCTCTGCATCCTTAGGATCCTATGTAATAAAAATTACTCTAACACATTTTATGTATGACTATAAAACCAATTTTCCACACATCCGCTTGTATTGGTAATTTCAGTGCTATGATATCAAAATTTGAGACCCAACACAGTTTTCTCTTTCTATCTGGAATGAGGGGGACAATTACAAAACTGGTTTGAAATGGGAAAAGGAAGCAGACTAAAATGCAGGTGGTAGGTGTTTAAGCCAAGTTGAAGATATCAAATTTTGATTTTTAATGTAGCCAAGCCCTCCCCATTAGGACGATCGACATGACATGATCTTTTTGCTATCAGGAAGTCCACATTGGTTGTGTGATTAACCAAGTTGAATTTAGTAAATATCTACATAAAAACGTAGAAAGAAGGAAATAGTCTCACATTAGTGAGTTAGATAAAGACAGAAAAGAAAAAAAAAGAAAAATATTGCTTGTGTTTTATCAAAAACCAAATGAATTCAAGTCAGAATAATTTTTACTCATAATTTTCTGGAACCTAGTGCGTCTGTTGTAGAGGGGAAGATTAGCAATTTAGTCTTGAAGAGACCATTTGTGAGAATAGTTAGTTTGAACCACTGTGAGTGAACAACAATGGTAGACCTGTACCAGATCTATATAATATGGGAGATTTCTGTTTGCAAATAAGACTATTCTTTTATCGCTTTGATAGTTTACACATTCTTCAAACCATATACATATATCCTCAACTGAGTTCATTTGAAATGAATAAATAAAAATCAATAAGTTATGCTGAGTGAATACCAAAGAAGGTAAGGTGTTGTGTTAACCTGACAGGGTTACCACTTCATATCCAAAAGGGAGACCTGTCCTCCTTTTTCAATTGATTATTCAATAATGTTCTCCTTTCAGCCCATCTTGGTTTATACTACATTGTCCAGTATCGATCGCTTTTCAGAATAATTTGAAATATGCAAATTTTATTTTTGTATGCAAATATTTCTTCACAGGTAAATGCTCTGTGAACATATGAATGGAATAGACTTGATGAGGAGTCAGTGAAAGCCTTAATACTGATACAATGTAATTTCAAGGCAACGACATGCTCAGATCTTCAATGTAATCTGTTGAATATATGTTCAAAATAGCCAGCTCAGAAAAGAATTTCACTATAGGTAGTATCAGTGCTATGCTATAGGATTATTTTAATGTTTTCTCTTGTAAGAAATCAATCTAATTAAATTTTGTTTGATTTCGAAATGTCCTCCATTTCAATTGATATACGAATAGATTGTCCTTTTTTTTTAATTTTTGCATCTGGTAACCCTACCTGTAACTAAATTAAGCAGGGTTGCCAAATTAGCCATTATTTAGCCATATTTGGTTAGTATTTTTCTAATTTAGCAGATAAGAATCTATGAAAATGGTTACACATCACCTCACTCAGAAGTTGAAGTTGAAAAGATATTCATTAAGATGAACATGATTAAATCAAAATCAAGAAATAGAACAGAACAAAAAATGCTGACTGCACAATTTGCAGTTAAATTTGAATTAAGAAGGAACAATAAATGTAGTATTTATGAAATACTAGAAAAATCATTATAAACTTAAGGTGCAATGGCTTTATATATGAGCTAAAATGACCGGTACCTCTACATCGACATTTTAAGATGATATCCTATGTTCAGATGATTAAATCTGGTAAGTTTAATAAAAGTAAGATGTATAATTTCTTGTCAATAATTTGTTCTGGAGTTTCAATAAATACAGGTGTCTCCCATTATAGCACAAGTGTTGGGGTCCAAGAAAGCCAACCATGTTATAACCGAGCTGCGATAAGCGAGGTTGTCAACTTAGCTCCTCTGGAACTAGATCTGGCTCTTTAGATATTATGGGGGGGGGGGCTGGACTGTAGTAATTTCATTAGACGAGAGGGTTTTTAATGGGTATATGAAATCTTTAGCTATCAAGTAGGCTGGAAATAGAAAAATCTGGCTGATTCTAGTCATTTTTTCAAGATAGTTCTAGCTATAAATAAGAAATGATACTTGGCAACATTGAAAAGTCAAAAGAGGCAGGTAGAAGGGAACGCTTAATATGGACGACATTTACACTTTACAAACATTAAAGCATACCTCCCAAATGGCAGATAGGCTCACAGTTCAAAAGGTCCTCACTGGATCTGGCGCCTGCAGATAGAAAAACAGCACAAACTGACATTGAACAAAAATAAAAAAAAATAAAAATAGGTAAAACAGAAACAAGGACCAGGAGAAATTAAACAGATAAATACCAGGAAAAATTAAAAGAAAGAAGTTTATGCTAGTTATGGGTCCAGGGTGTCTAAACCATCCCAACCAGAGGGCAAAACATAGTTAAACATTTTTCTAAACATGTAGAGAGAGAGAAATGTCTAAATTTAGACCCCCCCTAACAAATAATGCCAAGTAATTATGAATTCACCTTAAAAACAAAAAATTATAATTTTGTTTTCCATCTAATATACACAAGTAAGATGTCTTCAGTTTTATTCTTAATAAATTTCTTATATTTAAAAAAAAAAAATCATTTCAATCTTGTCAATTTTAATCTAAACTCAAATTCAAGTGAAAATTGCTTTTCATGTTTTTTTTTTCATGTCGTTTTAACATCTTAAAAAGGAATTTTTTGTCTCTCTTCTCTAATTTAACCAAAAGATCAACATTTTTCTGGATGTTTTTTTAAATATTTGACCAATTTCCTTGATGTAAAACTTGACAGAGCAGAGTCAAGGCATAAGCAAATTAAGCAGCTGCTTGAAGGCCTCCCAAGAGTCAATAATCTTTGCGGTGTCAAGGCAATGGGAGGCTTCCAAATAAAATTATGCTTAGGGCCCCATAAAGGATTGGGCCGTACCTGATGTCAATCCTCATTTTGCATTTATATTAAAGCAATCCAAGTAAAAAAATATTGGATTATAGCAAGAAACATGCACAGGGTCATCCTCGCTGTTTGTGTGTTAACCGTTGTGATATGATAGTGACAAGACCATAGTCAGGATGACAGGCAATGGAACAGGCTGCAGGGAAAATTAGATTCTTGCCTATCTTAAAGACATTAATTTATACATGAAATCAATCATTAGGAGCAGAATTTGATTTGGTTGGATCTATTGTAGTGGATTTGAGAAAATCAATTTTCAATGTTCTTTGTGCTTTTTTATAGCAATACGTAAAAGCACTGCCTATAGAAATGGAGATATCCTCAAATCAGACATAATGATGACTTTGAGAATTTAAAATTAGAAAATATCCATTTTTAAGACAACAAAATAGAATGAACACAAATAAAACTTCCTGGCATATTAACGGTGTTATGTTGCAGGAAGTACTATTTCATTCGTTGCTTTTCCTTAGTTTTAATTTAACACATGGGTATGGAAAATATTTATTCAAAGAAGGTGACTAAGAAAGAAGAGGTTAATCTATACTTCAGATATCTACAATATGAGATCACCTGAACCAACAATTTTGAAATGGAAAAGAGAAGATAATTGGAAATATCAATAATTCAGTGAAAAATCATTTTATTCTAAAACATTTTTACCAATTTACTTAGTGTATATTTTAAAATTGAATATGTATTTCTAATGTATTTTGTATATTGAGATACCAATACAGGCATTTTCATTTAATAAATAAATAGAAAACTTAAAAAAATTTTTTTTAAAAATCTCATGACTCAACAACAACAAAAAAAAGATTGTTTATTTTATAACTATGAATTAACTTCATTTCTAAAAATGAAAATATCAATAAATCAATTACATAAGGAACATTTTGGTGGGCTTACTGAGAATGATAGATGTGGGCAGGAGCTTGAATGCATCAAATAATTGAAAAATGTTTTTTTCAGAATATCCTTTGATATTATTTTTTGGTTGTACAACTTCTGTACATAAAAACAATAACAAATATGGTACCAAGAGATCGGGGGGGAGGGGGTCTTGATATGGGTTTTTTTTTCATATATTCACTTAACATTTAATAACATACAGGCACAAGATTAGATTTTAAAAAAAATAATGGTATTAGTAATTTTGACTATTGAAAATGTGAACAAAATAGTCCACATACCACAAAAAACCATTTTTCAAAACAGTTTGATATTTTCATGTAACATTTTGAAAGACAATGGAAGTTTATATAAAAAAATAACTGTACTCGCCAACTATTCATATAAAATTAAACTAATACCAGACAAAAGCCCAAAGACTATGATACCTTTAGATTTATTCCAATATGAGACAAAAGAAAAAAGGTCATAATTTGGATCATGCTATTGACAATTCACAAGCATTCCCACGAAAACAAAACTGAACACATGCAGTCAACTACACTTACTTTGTGACAAAGTGTGTAAAAAGAAAATTGAGACATTAAAATATTTCCACCAAAAGTTTGTTTCGATCCTACACATAACCTTTGAGGTCCTTTTGAATTAATGTGGGTGAATAAATATGGGGTAATCATCAAAAACCTGAAATCATCAAAATACCATACATTTCTTGATTAGTAATGAAATGAAATGTAACCTTCCAAGACTCATGTGAGGAACTGATGGTTATGCCCCAAGATGCAAAGGTCCCCGTTGGGGGATATGCCCCGAGATGCAAAGGTCCCCGTTGGGGGATATGCCCCGAGATGCAAAGGTCCCCGTTGGGGGATATGCCCCGAGATGCAAAGGTCCCCGTTGGGGGATATGCCCCGAGATGCAAAGGTCCCATAGTTGAGAAGCAGCAGATTAAAATGAAAGGCGAAAGCAGAATCATACAAGCTGATTCTGATAAAGTGAAAAGGTTAGAGAAGGTACAGCAAGAAATTTGATATTTTCTGTTTAGTAGCCAACTGGGAAATTGAATAAACAAGGAATTGCGATTAGAGTTAAGGGCAGACAGCTATTTATTAGAGTTTTTACATGAAATAAGTAATATCTACAAGAAGCAAGTTGAACCATTGCCAGAGTTAGAAAGAATAAGTGACTATTGAAGGAAAGTGAATGGTGAGAGGAAATATTTCATACTATGTAGTATCAGTTTCCCACAATTACAAATCATTTGTTCCCTCATTGTCCTGAAAGATGAAAAAAAAAGGGAGAGTAACAGAAGACAAGACAGGTGTGAAGCGGCCAAATGGTTAGCGCCACAGTGAGTTCAAACTCTGGCCCGAGACAATTTGTGTTTGCTTTTCACAAATGCCCCTGGAAAAAGCACGAATCCATCTCTTCTCCCGCTAACTATTGGTAAATAGAGCAGACTGGGTTCCCTAGCCATCGTAGGCAATCAGTCTAGGAGACAGACAACTCCGATTACAAACTAGCCGGAAGAGGGATAGGCTATCTCAGCCTTGATGCACCCATGGTGAAATCATCTGTGGTGCCTCCAATGATCCCACATTGGTTAAAGTAAAGCAAATAGTGAACAAATTAGTCTAAGAAATCCCTAAAACACTAAAATGACGTCTTTTTTCCTGTTTGAATTGAAAAGTTGTTTTTTTTAAAATTTTCTTTGTTCATTTGAGAAGGATTCACTAAATTTTCGGAGAATCATTTGCCGAATGACAACAGGACAAAGTGATCAAGGATTCGTAATGATTTGATTGATTCAAACAAATCATTACGAATCCTTGATCACTTAATTTTCAGTCTGCTCTTACACCAAAATCAACCTTCTTAGAAATGATCTAAGAGAAAAGGATTTTTTGGAGGTCTCATTTTGGAATAGATCAGTGCTTCTCAGAGTCCCAGCTCACATCCCACTCTTTGTGACCCCAGATTTCCTAAATTTCTCATCCATTTCAAACCATCTTCTCGTAATTTTTTTTCACCATCATACTTTCCAATTATATGTTCCTCTCCCAACTGAAATTCCTTGCCAATTCCGGGCTAAAATTATTCTGCTGAGGAGCCAAGTGCCTCCCGTTAGAGACTGGAATAGATGAAATCCAATGAAAAGACAATTACTTGCATCTGAGCATGAACCTTATGGAATCTGACAATGCAATTGATGCTTTAATGAATATAGATTTATGCCACAAAAATTTGAGAGCTGATCTCCATTGTCTCATTGATTGTAAAGTTATCAAATGGGATCACTTGAATGTAATAATCAGAATCGAAGGTAACACCAATTGTTTGAGAAAAGCTCAAATGGCAATGTGTAGGACACATAGCAAGAACATCTAACAACCACTGGACATTCAAACTCATAATCAAACTCTGAGATCATGTGCAAAACTGTGGCTGGCCAAAAAAAAAAGAAGACTGTAGGATGATTTAGACAAGTTCAGAAGGTATTGGCACTGAATTCTTGGTGAAGGTGGAGGTCCAACAACGGACCTTTGAAGGCTTACGATGATGAACCATCTAAGGGTAGCCAATGAGCCTCGCTAAGGCCAGGACCTGAAGATGCGAGAGAAACCAGTATGTAATGTGGAAAGACTGTTACCTCTCAAACGATTGTTGTCGGGTCTGTTGAATAAGAGAGCTGTTGTGGACTTGGCAAGGCTTTTATTCTGTTTGGACAGACAGGGCGCATGGCTCTCGTCTATCGACATCGATTTTCTATATCGCTGTTTGGCTGCAGTGAAGAACATGCATGAAAGAGGCAAAGTCTGTCGATTCGAGAATTGGGGACAACAGGAAGAAAATTGAGCCAACAGTGAAAGAGTGCATACACAAACCAATAGTAGTAACTAATGTGCCAAGGCAAGAGGCCTGAGTGCAAACGTGCATGTATATATATATATATATATATAAGTCATTAGTTGATAACATTGCAAGAAAGCTACTTTTAAAACTTGTCAGTATTGACATCCTTTTGTGATGATATCTATTTAAATAATATACCATGTGTATGTCTATGGTTTTGTAAAATTTGTCAAGGGAGATAACTATTAAATTATGATTATCATTATAGAGTAGTCTCCCATTCCTTTTTTATAATTGAAAATGTACAAAATAATGTGGGTTCATTTTTGGTTGAACAAGGAGAGCAACAAAATCTGGAGAATTTTTATGCAACTCCAACATTATTGAAATCCTGCCATCATTTTTCAATGGTCTGGGTAAACTAATATGAATATAAAATATATCTTTGGCACACAGATTTACATGGGCTGTGGAATACGTAGCATTACCAATTTCTGATATTGAAAAATTCGAGCAAACTACTGTACAATTTTGTTATGAGTGAAACTTATTGGAATATGTTTGGATTGTACAAACATTTTGAAGTAAAATTAAAATCTTGTAGTAAAATTGAAAGTAAATTTTTCAAACTGAAATATTCCTCCATTTTTTGCCAAATCAACATTTCTATAAGATGGAGTTTATTGATTAGATTTCTTTGTTATAGTGTTCACTTTGAATCAAATGTTTGAAATCCTGACTGATTTTCATAACAATAATCATTCGATAACCTCATGTGACTATAAGTGACTTCCTCTTTGAGAAAAAAAAAGAGAATTCTCATCAGTAGTTTTATAATTGTTACTTATGATTTTAAAGCAAAATTCAAAATCTTTAATATCAAAAAGCTTTTCTGCAATAAGATTTTAAGGCCACAATACACACACACACATTGAAATCATTAAGCATGATTTTGTATGTATTCTTTATATTATTGGGGAATTAGCTGAATCTTTTGAAGATCTTATTTTTTTTAAATAAGAAAATGTGGAAAAGAAAGAAGATAAACAAGACTTGAATGTTTTAATGGAGAGCAAAAGAATGTGCAAAGCAGAAGCAAAAATTTGAACCCAACATTCAGTGCCACAAAATGACATGCACACCCAAATACAACATCAAGGCACTGTATACAACATCAAGGCAAAACAGGAGCAATTTTAAAAAAATTTCAATAAAAGAACAAAAAAATCCCTTCCATATTTTCCATTTCACCAATCATTTTAGTAGAGCCTCTAACAATATTAATGCTAGCAAATTCATTCCTCTTTCAAAATTTTTCTTTTGCGATACAAATATTACCACTGCCTATGCCTTCTCAGCAAAATCCAGGACACAGCATATACCATGATAAATTTACAGCATTTACTTATTTAAGATAGAAAAATCAGCTGAAGTGTCTATGAATGTAGTTTCTCAGACTATTCAACTAGAAACTAATGGTAAATTTCAGATTGCTTGATAAATACCAAGTGGTAAAAAAAAGATAGAATAAGAGAAAAGCTAAAGAAACATTTTTATTCACCATTGAGCAATTCATCTAATATAAAAAGCTTTAAAACAATTTGTTTCAATAGTAAATTTGAAACTGCCATTTATTTAACTCGATCTTTAAGAATCTTGGAATTAGATAAACTTACACATTCTTTTTACATTGATACATATAGGTTCTAGATAAAAACAGAGACTGAGAAATTTTGTTTTTTTCTATGAAGAAAACAAATATATTGTCTTGTATGTAATTTCTTTTTCTATTTGTTATTTGCTATGTTGAAAGTAGATCAGATAATTTGAATGAGAAATGCTAAAAATTATCATGGTGCGACAAAATACTTGGTAATCTTCCTAGTGTTTAAATATACTTGTACAACTTTAAATAGACAGTTCTGCAGTTATTTGTGAGGTTGAATTATCAGTTAAAATTCCATAAGTGCCTTGTGTATTATTTCTTTGCATGTTGTGCATGAAAAAAATCCTTTCTTAGAGAATGAATTTGTGTGTGTGCTTGTATGTATAGAATTTCATACATGTACTGCTGCAAAAAGTAACAACAGCTGTGCCAGTAACGAAACCTTCATGATGAAGGCTTTGTTGGTAGAACAGCTGTTGTTTTTTGCATATAAATATACAAATATATATAAAATGCACTTGGTCCATTGTGGAAATTTAAATCTAAAATTCATTTGTAAGAATTGTGAAAAAAAAGTTTTTTTTTGTTTCCAGGAAAATGCAGCTAAAAAGGAAGTAGGTTACACGTGTTTAGTTAGTGGATTTATGATCTGCAGGTCATACAGAATTAGTGATGTTACAGGAATACCTTGATTAGAGCGGGTTTTGATGTCGTACGGTAGAAGTATTGCTTTACAAATTAATGCAACTAAGAATAAGCTAAAAAAAAAAAACCCACAATAAATTCTAATAAGATCTTGAACAGTGTGGTTTTGAACAGTACGGAAAATTGAAACAAATCAACAGCACTAATCAAGGTATGCCAGTATTTTACGTAAATTCTCCTACTGAAAAAACTAAAAAGAAAAACAAACACTATAAACAAGTTTTATTTTGCAATTAATAAAAAGTATTTTTTTTTTTTTTTTCAGTGCTTTTAACTTGTAAAACCAATGAAATTGCTCAGATCATATATTAAAAAAAATCTTTCGGTATTAGAAGGTAAAAAATCATTCAACTTTGGTATCTTGAAGTGTTGAAGGTGCATAAAGTTGTTGTCACTATGGGTTACTCCCTGTTTTATGATTCATCCTGTGGCCATAAAATAAGTAAATACAGTCCAGTCCTGGTGAATGTGTCCCTCTGGAGCAGCACCTCCCTGTTGCACTAAAAGGGGAGGGTTGTGGGACACCCTGACACCTTCATGACATTGGTGAGAGGACTGGGTAGTTTTTGTCCTTGCCCACACTTAGACATTTTGGCACCTACATTAAACTGACTTTGTGTTAAATTTGCTTTTCTAAGGGTAAATAAATCTCATACTATCAGAGATGAGCTCAAATGCTTTCATTGATGAAGATTTCAGTAAATAAATTTGAGTAGAGTTGGAAAATTTTCTCCAAATCATTGGTCATGCAACAAATGCACAAAAAAAAAAAGTCAACAAAATTCAAGTTTCATGAGGCAAAAAACAATGTTTTGAAAATAGCGTTTTAATTGGAAAATAATACTTTATGTACAAAAATATACATTTTTACTATCACAGTATGATATTGAATTTGAGCAACAAATCGTTCATTGTAATAAAATGACTTTTCGATAATTTCAGGTCTTGAGAGGCATATAGTGGTTTTGTAATGAACTAAAATTCATGTAAATAATTGAAAAAAACAAAAAAAAAAACAAACCCAAATCTATGTTTCTAGAGGTGGGGATTTCTTGAATTTTAGAGAATTTCTAGTGGAAAAACTTGGAGAGAAAATAGGAAACTATTCATGATAACAATTTAGTAGGTGCCTGCAAAAATTTCCAGCAAAAAAACAGTTTTAAACTGTGCATTCAGTTTTCAAAGAAAGCATTTTGTATGCATCTAATATATACAATTTATAATTATATATTTAGAATACAAAGATTCTTAATTTCATAACACTGAGATGTCCAGTATTTGCCAACAATAAACTAGACAATTCATCAACCAGGTATTTTAGAGTCCCAGCAGCAACCCATTGGATGCAGGGTAATAATATTAAAGAAAAAAAAAAAAAAAAATTAAATGTCCATCTTATAGACCGGTATTAAGTACCCTCCACAATTTAATCTAGATGTATTCATGTGTGAGATTTTTGCTTATCTAAATAACCTTATATAATTATTAAAACCCATTTAAAATAATTACAATTAAAGATTGTATTATTCATGTCAAAAGTACAGTTTAGAAGAATGATTAACTGGTAAAAATTAAATCTATGGCTTTCATATCATAAGTTATTTCAAGTATAATACAGTGGCAAGAAGCTAAAAATATTAAAATGAATATTGGTGATCCAGTTTCTATTTTCTGTATTTTGGACTAATTGATAACTCACTTTTGGTATGAGGTTCAGAGGTCAAGATTTCTAAAAAGACTTGACCTTTTAAATACCACTATTGCTATTTCACTATTTTAAAATGTCAATAAGTTTTTAAAATATGTCTATGTCATCCTGTTTATACATAATCCTACTTTGGGAAAGTGGAGTATTTTTATCTCAGGGAAAATAGCATATAATTGCTTTTTTTGTGTGTAATAAGTCTTTGAGAATAATGTTTGCTGACTTTGACTCAAAAAAATGTCTGCTCTATGCGAATAAAGTGAAATATTAAATTCTTCATTCATACCGGATCAAAAAGATTAATTATTCTCATTCAATCCTGGTAGAAATTTAAATAATGAATAACCAAAGCTATTGCTAGATTAAAGAATTTTCTCTGGGCAGTCACTCTTTAAGGAACTTCGCAATTTCAACAAAAAAATAATTCCTGTAATAATGAAATTAAAGAGAAACAAGTTGATGAAAAAATAATCTAATCTATATATAAGTCAATCTTAAGACATTTCAGTCAAGCATTTCTAATGTTAATTAAAAAAAACAAATTTTGTCCTTTGATCAAAACCAAATAATTAGAATCCTAGGAAGATGAATCAGTGGAACCATTTCAGGTTTTATATGAGATCTCCTGAGCAGTTTTTACTTAAATTGTGCTCCTTTAATATTGTATAAATCATTAACTGAATGTATTTGCAATTTCCTTGGGATATCTGACTGTCATATATCTATAGAGAATGTGTTTTTAATAAAGAGCTTTGGATATAAACTCTCAAAAGAAAATTTAGTGTTATGAATCAAGAAATTATTTGGGCGTATCAAAAGTATTCTATTTTTTGTTTTGTTCTAACAAACTTTTACTCCTAAGCTCATTTCATGTAGACATCTAAAGACTATCTATGACTCTACTGTATTATTGATACTAGCTGAAAATATGCCCCAAGGGCAGGATTTTCTGCTAGAAGCCTACTTTGTACAGTTAAGCAAAAAGATGAAGATTTGATTCAGCGAACCTGATAGACTCAAAGTAAGAGTCCTGTTTAGAGTTATGCACACATTCTAAATCGAACCCTTAGGTAAAAATTTCAGAAAAGCTAAGATCAGCCAAAGATAGCATATTTAGTAAACTTCAAAAAACATAGAGGAGAGATAAAAGAAATAAAAATAAATAAAAATTTCATGCTAATAAGCTATTCCCTGTGTGTGTAATTATATATATATATATATATATTACACACAGGGTGGGGGAGAATTAATTCCCTATTAGAAATTATAAGAAGCTTTTATATATCTGATCATTTTTAGATTAACCGAGAAATCAACAGAAAAATTTTTTTTTTTTCTAATAGGGAGTTTCTATAAAGACTTTGTCTCAACTCCTCAGCCATCAAAAGTCATCTTTTTGCTATTTGGGGGATTGATCCCTTGTTTGCATTGTACTTATACAGAAGTATTCTATATTACAGGATTTTCAAGTACAATATATTACAGCATAGCAGCACTGAGAATATTAAAACCATTCTAAACTTGATGAATGGTATGGAAGCCATATCAAGCCCCTACCCCCACCCCTGCTGACTTTGCGCCACTTTCTAAGTGCCACAAATACCAGAAACATGGCAGAATATTCAGACCATTTTGAACTCAGTGAATGGTATTGAGCCATATTAAGCAGCCCTATAAAAGGCAGAAAAAAATAAAGATAAAACAAAACAAAGAAGACAAAGTAGTGATGAGTTTGTATCAGCTTCTAAGAGCCAGTAACATAGCAGTCATCAAGAATATTGAAATTATTCTGAACTCGATAAATAGTATCAAACCATATCATCCGAAAAAAAACAAAACAAAAAATGCAGAGAAAGTGATGATAAGTATGTATCACTTTCTAAGTGCCAGAAAAAATTTGAAGAGAAATCAAAAAGTGCTGGTTGTCAAAAAACAACACAACACTTCTATGATCTAGTCTTCACATTCTTTTAATCATTAGACTTTCATCCAAGAAAGGATGCTTAAAAAGATGAAGGAGGGTGAGACAAAGTCAGCATAAGAACCAAAGTGTCAGGTATAAATTCTTTATAGTGTCATATCTTCCTTGCTATGAAGTGTAGAAACAAAGGACTTCAGAAAATTTTGCTTTTTTAGGAGGGTGATCAGGAAATCAAATAGTCATTTCCAGGTCAGTACTTTTCCAGAAATTCTTTGAAAGTCTTTTAAATTTTTAAACTGAACGTATTTGCTAAAACCAGAAGATACACCATCTTCAAATGATTAGTAAAGAACAATAAAAATTTACATTGGAAAAGATTAAATCTTAAAAAAGAGATAAACATGCAAGCAGGCAGTCAGGCATATAGATTCAAAATTTAACATTAAATACATTTATCATTTTTTTTTTTCACCATGTACCATATTGTGAATATGCCTTATTGAATATTTTTGACAGCATTAATAATTTTGAAAAATATCATACAGAAATAAACTAAATAAGTAAACGAGAGTGGAAAAACTGTCACAAAATGACTAAGCAAATTCCTTGCCAGACAATATATTTCCCACTTTTTATAAAAGTATTTTTATACCCCTACATTATTAAAAATATTAATGTAGTAAAAATTTTAAACAAGGCATATTTTCAATAAGATACATGGTAAGAAAATTACTTGATTTAGGGCATTCAGTTTATTCATTCATTTTAAAAAAATAAAATTGTTAGTAACTGCAGCACCCTTAACAGTGTGGATGGTCAGATAGTTTGGCCATCCACTAGGGTAGAATTTGGTGCTTGCACTTTGTTTTTGTCTTTATTGACTTTGAAGGGGTTAATTTAATGGAGTTACTATTTTGATATGTTCTTCCGTCTAAGACTTGACAAACGTCCTGAAAAATAAAGTGAAATAAAATAGAGTTTTGGGGAATAATTCGAATAAATTGATTCCTTATTTATGCAATGTCGCTATTAGCGAACATGAAAAGAGAACAGCCATTTTGATGGCAACAGAGTTAGTTGAAAATTCAGGCTTTTGAGTAGGATTACAAATAACTTATAAATCATAATCAGTTAATAAAGGGTTAATTTTTTCAATTGGTAAAAGGTAGTCTGAATAATTTTATATTCTTAAAAATCCTGCAAAAGGGAAGGAAATTGCTTTTCACGCTGCCTAGAAGAGTGACTGCCCGTTTGAGATAGAATACTTATTTAGATTTCTCTGTAAACCAAATGTATCCAAGCCAATAAAAATGTATCGTACAAAAATATTCCAGTAGGCATAAAACACAAAAAGGTCTTGTGAGTTATTAACTCAGGAGAGCTTTCAATTTCAGATGTAATTTTCGCATATTTGAAAATATTCTTATAATGTAGATTTTAAAAGTGCACGTGTGGATTGACTAACGAAAGACTTGTCTAAAGTTTATGGTTGCTCCTTTATAACGATATTCCAGAGGCGGCTATCTATTTCAGAAATCAAGCGAAATTGCTGAGGAAACCCGTTATTTTTGTTTCTGCTGCACAATTAGGTTTTCAGCAGCAAATTTACTGAGAAATGATATCATGACCTCTAAAAGATTGCATGCAAAGACAAAAATAACAAGAATTAATGATAAATAAATTTTCCAGGTGCAAGAAAAACAAGATGGAAGAGATTCGAAGTCCAGATGATACTGATTTTGCAAGAAAGGTATCAAGATGACAATTCATTATATTGAGTTTTTGATATTGTAGTAAATTCCAAAATTCTTTTCGGAAAAATAAATTTCTTCTTTCCATCCTTGATGTTGTCAACACAACATTTTGGCTGATCCATTCTTCAGCTTTCATCAGGCGCATAATTTGAGAAGAGAAGTAAATACTGAAATGAATTAACCTGGTTGATATATTAATGACTACCATTTTTCTTTCACCATAATTGCCAGGAGAATTCCCCCTCCTTTTCAAGAACTATGCACCTGACGTGGACAGAAGAATGGGGGAGTTAAAACGTATTAACATCAAGGACCGAAACAGAGATTTGATTTGATTGGATTGGAATGTTAATGACCTCTTCTCAAAGTTACAGACAATACTGCCGTAAATATTGTTTTTCTCTTGAATCCATACAATTTTCAGACAATTTTTATTTAATTGATTTATCAACCAAAATTTCAAGTTGATATCTGATTGACATGCTGTTGAAAATCAAATGCTGAGTTAACCCTTTCATGACTCCTGGGAGGTATACAACCAGAAGTTTCTATGACTGCTGCGATATCTATGTCCAGTAGATCCATTTTAGAAATCTACTGAGACATTTTAATTCAAGCATTAGGCACCTTAATAGGATTAAAATAATGATGGCCCCCTTTTGCAGTATGGTAATACGTGAAGAATGAAAGATTTGTGAATTGAAAAGAAAATGAATGAATGAATAAACTTTTTGTATTCTAGACAATATTTTGTCTTCATTTTTCAGCTAATTTTTATGAGTAAATGTTCAAAGATTGAAAAAAAGATAGGGTTATTTATTTTTTTTTCTTTCATAAAATAAGCAATGAAATAAGACCAGATTATACTTCTTTTTTAGTCTTATGCAGGGGTGGCAATCCTTTTTGAGTGAGTCTGCCCACATTGGCAATCTTCTAAAATAAAATTCCTCACGTGCCCCCCCAAATTTTTGAGCCACAGATCATCATTTTCATTAAAACTCAGAGATCAAAGTGATACATACATTGCCACCTTGACAAGATGATCACTTGTTAATAAGGAACATTTATTTTGAAGCAGTGTATCACTCTATGCATCCACTCCTAATGTGAAAGCTGATAAATCAAAGGTTGTAGATTTTTTTTTTTTTTAAATTTGAAAAAAATCAGTAACCAAAAATTATATCTTCCATGTACCGATACAAAGTTTTCACATGCCACCTTCGGCATGAAAACCATAGGTTCACCACCCCTGGTCTAGTGTTCAGAGTCAGAAAAATAACAACTACATCAAATAAATTTAATGCAAAATTTCCACATATGAAAATTCTTCGCTTGTTTTCTTCAGGTATCCAAACTTTGACAATTCAAAAAAAAAAAATATATATATTTTACCAGAAGAGCCAAACCACCTGTTCTTAAAGAGGTGGGGGAAAAAAAAATGGAAGAAAAAATCTTTTGCTGTAATGAGTAAATAAAAATTCTACACCTTCAACAGAAGTCTGATAAGCAAATGTCATTTATTAAAACATCAGAAAAATTACAGTGAAAACTAAACCAAATATAGAAGTAAATATGTCAAGAGTTTCAAATTGATAGAGTGAGAAAATAAATTCGAATGTTGAAATATTTTACACTGTTTGTTCAATGTATAAGCAAGGAATATTCATTTGCATATTCTAAGTAATTGATAGAAAAATTATACTATTTTAATGCTTTAAGAAATCAACTGACCTCAACAATAAATATTCTGTTCAAGTTTGCTTGGTACATATCAAATTGAGTATTTATTAAAGATATTTACCAAGTTTGGTTTAGTGTAGCACAAGGCCAATCGAGGTAAAAAGATAGTGGTCTACCAATCTTCCAAGTGAAGAGGGCCTACTGGCCATTAAAATCAGCCTTTGAAATCCTTGAACACCAACTATTGATGCTGGTATGAACAGTCTTTTGAATCAGGGCTACTCACAATGTGGTAACTCTACTGGAGCCAGTACGCAAACCATACACTGCTGATACCTAGCTTGTTTTCTCATCTTTAATGGGTTTTTTTTTTGCTTTTTTTAAAATCATTGTTTTCATAATCGTATTAATTTTGTGAACAAATAGTACAAAATGAATATGATTTTTTAAAAATTGTTGACTTCCAATATATTCTCTACATTTTTTCCATTAAAGATTAACACTGCTACAAATGTCCAATTAATATTTTGCTGATCATATATACTAATAATAATTTGGCACAGATATGCCATTGGTTCCTGACACATTGGATTAAAAAAAACCTTGTCAGTCTGCAAGATCAGATAATTAGAGTAATGCTGTCTTAAATGCATAATGTTAAAATACGGCTCCTATCTAAATTGGCAGGGTTATTTGAAACAAATTGAAGACTTGAGATACTTAATCTAAAGAAAACAATTTTCTTGATTTACCTGTTTGTAAAAGGCCTTAATTACTGAAATGATTCATTAAACTTTCCTCTTAGAAGACAAACTACTATAATGATTAAGCAGGATTTCATCCTTATTAAAAGGGCAGAAAATAACCAGTTATTTGTAAAACACCAAATTATAAAATCAAACACATGCAAAGTATGCACAACAGAAAGGCACTTAGATGCGTGAAAGGCAATAAAATTTTTGTTGTCCAAGAACATGCACTGCAAGCATAGAAAAGCATGCAGATATCAAGACATAAGGAAAATAAAAGACTACACAAAATACCAACCTGAAAAACTGGAAAAACAACACACCATTAAGACAATAACAACAGAAAATCAAAATAAACATGCATAGAATCTCCATGAATAATTCAATGCATTCTTTAAACATTCAATGAATGACAGTTATTCAATATTTCAATACATGCATGTTTGATAGATTCTACAGGGATACAACACAATTTGACATTATTAGATGCATTGTTTTTCATTGAATTACTCCAATGTATAAAGCAGCAATAACTGCATTACATGCATTAGTGATTAATCTCATATTGGATAATAATGCATTAACAGGTTTGCACTTCAGTGACATCTTTCTATAACAAACAATATGTAGCATGTTATACTAATTATATCTAATTTGATTTAAATAATATCAATGCTAAATCAATTATTCAAAGCTATCTTGTATCGTGATACAGTTATATCAAATGCTTCAAAAATTCTATGGGAATGAAATAAACTAGTTTTCTGGGATAAGAAAGAAAAGTAACTCTGAAGAACATGTCTAAGTAATGTTTGATTTACAGACTAAAAAAAGAAGGTTCAATTGGATTTTTCGAATAATTGAATTACAACTATTTTTCATTAAAAAAAAAATAAATAAAGTCACGTGGATGACATGGAAAAGATAGAATCAATTGCACTTTCTTGATTGAAAAATATATTGTTGTTGAATTAGGGCTCTGTGGCCACCAAAGAGCCCCTCCAAGAGCAATGGGGGCCCCGAGAGGATAGTTAAAGAATGAATTAATTCCAAACATTTTTATTGAGAAAATGAGATATGAGAGGATGGCTTTTATGCTATAAATGCTGAAGTTTTAAATTTTGATATGCTGCCCATTCCGATGGAGAGGACATAGAAATAGTTTAACTAACAGCAATCTTTATCTGTGTGGGTTAAGTGGGGATAGTAATTTGAGAATAACAAAAATGTTCTGCAATGTGACAGGTAGGGCAACCATGACACTTAGTTGGAAAGTGTACGTTGTTTTAAGGTTGAGAAGGTAGGACTATAGAGCCTGCAGGTAAAGGTGAAAACGAGTCAAAGAAGCAGGGAGAAGCCAGAAGTGACATGCAGCCGAAAAAGCAAGGGAAACCAGAGAGAACTGGAAAGGCCTGTTTAGAAATCTCACTTAGCTGGACTAAAACAGTCAGTCAAGACTTGGAGTCAGTTAGAGAAAGACAGGTTTAGTCGAGCTAAAAGCAGGCATGTTAGGGGAACAAAGTTCAGTCACACTTGGATATGGTAATGCACCAAGTCCAGGTAAATGGAAGTGCAACTTATTCTTTTTCTCTTCAAACCTGAGGAAATTTACTGTATAAGTCAGTATACAAAATATTTGATTAAAAAAACAAAACTGTGATGCAAATATTACACTGCATCTAATGCGCTGGTATTATGACCATGGGGCTTGGAATAGTTGCAGTGAGTGGTGGTCCTCCAAATACCCTTGTAAACTATTTGTCTTATAGTCTGGCTGGCTGCAGTAGTGAGGTGATGGGAGCTACAGTCACAACAGTAATAATGGATGATCCCTTTCTTTTAAAAGCAGTTGGCAATTGATGACAGTTCAAGACTGACCTCAAATTATTGCCAAAATTATAACAAGATGGAGGTCCTCTGCTGCATATGCTCCAACACTTTATGCGATTGGTGTATATTCAGTTGTTAAAACAGAAACCATTTCAACCTCAGGGACTTATTTCATGAAAATAATTCTTCTTTTCCTCAATAAAATTGTTTAAAAGAAATCATTTTGTGTTAGTTATAATTTTATATACATTGAAGTGCAAAAAATTAATTTTTGTAGGCTTTTACATCAAGACTGATTATACATATGCAAAAATCTTACTAAAGGAAAGCATGATCACCATGCAAGATAATTGTTACTGAACAAAACTCACAAATCATATTGAACTATTAACAAAAAGATGAAAGGTTGGAAATAATAGTGTTCATTCCGATGACAATGAAAGGAGAGAATTTTATTTGTGATTAAAACCAGGATTCTACCCACTTTCTTTTCCTGCATCTAGCAGTTCATTTAAAAACATAAAGAGGTAACTTACTGATTCTTCGGCCACTGTTGCTATCTGCATCTGTGCCTTCTCCATAGGAACCAGACCCAACTGAAGAGTTGTCAGGGCTTTCAGAATTGGTCAGGTTAGTTTTACTTTTCGTCCGATGTACCTAAAGGGATAAATCAATATTTTAAAACCTTAGAGATATTAATTGCTTAAAATCATAGAAATGATTATTAAAACAAATCAATAAAAAATCTGATAAGAAATGCTAAGGCTGTGTAGTAGTTGTCATAGTATTAACTAGTTGTAGTTTAACTCTTTTGTTGCATTGTGGGTTAAATTTCATCCCACTGTTGAGGTATTGGTATTTGTATAGTGCATCATCTTTAATGACACCTTTTTTCATCTTCATATATCTAAAAGCACAGTTTTACACTCTGCCCCACCATTTTGTTTACTACCCAGGTTGATCAACAGATGGCAGAGTAGTTCAAGGTAGAAGAAAAAGAAATGTGCCTCAAAGAGTTAAAAAGTAATTTTTAATAACATTTGTTACTATAGATCTAAACATTTTCCAACTGCAATAAAAAAAAAAAAACAGAACTTTTTAAATGTTGTCTAAAAGACAAATTGAATTCTAACAAGATGATGATGCAGTATTCCAAATTCTACTAACATTTTTCACAAAATAAATAAATCTAATCATGAAATGGGTTCATCAAACATCGATGTTGAAATGCACAGCAATACTTACCCTTGTGATAATACCTCTTGCTTTTCTTACAAGTGTGGCGCCTAAGCTTCTCCTACAAAAAAAAGGGGAGGATTTTACCAATATATTTTTTTGGAAACAAGGAATGAAACAAAACAACCCCACCCCCCAAAAACATACGTATGTGAAATATAAAATGATCAAATATTTGAAGAGGAATCAATCAGGACCAACCTTAAATCTGTACTTACAAAATATGATAACAATAAACTTACTTTTTTGGTGATTCTAAACGCATTTTATAATGTTCCATTATTTTCTCTTCAAGTCGTTCTTTCTGTCGTCTCAATTCAGCATATTTCTCCCTGAAATAGAAACAGACGGAATAAAGTTTAAGCTTATGAAAACACAAACAATTAAAAAAATGCTTTGCCAGGTAAAAAAAAAAAAACATTCTCTTCCAAGTATTTTTTGTAATTCATTAGGAACTCTTATCTTAAACAATTTTCAATAGTGATAACCAATTTATTTTCAAAGGCTTAAGATAGAGAAATATGGTTATTGGAAAGCGGAGCAGAAAACTACAGACCAAGCAGATATATCATGTTTGATGGCATTATAAGACCCACCTTTTACCCTCTCTTCCCCTCCCCACAGAATGGTTCAAAATATATCCCCCCCCGGTCTTATACCTAAGCTGCTTTTGTTTTCTCTTGCAAAGTTACTGCATTACTATTATTAAAAGATTTTCTCCTGTTGTCCTAGTTGTATGTTTTCTCCAAGTTTTTTTCCCTATTATTCTGTAGATACATATTTAAAAAACACTTAATGCTTACCCGTGAATACACAAAAATTCTTTCTTTCTTAATATGCTATCAAATACAATAATTTTAAAAACCGTAAATTGTGGCATATAGGTTGAATTTCTAAACCAAACTTTATTAGCTTGGAAAATGGAATAGGCAAACAGAATTCAAACTTTGTTGTGAGAAAGAGCATTCATTATACACTAATGCTCTTGTAAAAGGCATGAATCTGTTTCTACTCCCAACAACTTTGGGCAAATAACAGGGAAGACTTGGTTCATCAGCCTGGGTGGGCAACCAGCCTGAGAGACAGACATCTCTGATCCTAACCAGGAAAATCCAAACCCTTATCAAGCATTGTGAGAGGCAGGCAACAGACTGGAAGTGGATCCTGGAAAATTGCTAGAGTAAAATAAAATACCTTCCCACAAAAACCTTGGGCAAAAAAAAAAATTTTTCAAATATGCAAATACTTTGGAGAATTCTTTTAATTCAATTGTTCATCTGAATTGGTGCAAAATTTCTGTCGGCACAATTCAGTTGCGTTTCATCTCATTTAACTGATACGTGAACGTATATTCTAAATAACCGATTCAAAAGGGACAAATATGATTTGATTTTTTTCTATTGGGAGTGTGAATGGCCGAGTAGTTAATAGCATGGAGAACGGGATTTCAAACTAGTATATTTTGCATTCACTTTGCACTTATGCCCCTGGGAAAGGCATGTATTCATCCCCGTGTCCCCATGAACACGTCATGTGCAAGTGTGGCAGGTCAAGGCTCAAGTCATACTTTGTTGCTGGACACAGGCCTTCTCAAACAGATAATGCTCCTGGGAAAGCCATGCAACCCCACACACACATGCATGCATACTTGTGACCACATCATGGGATAACATGATAGGGTGAGGTCCATCACACTTTATGTCATACTTTGGGAAGGCCTCTGTCCAGCAACAGACATATGATATTCACTTTGCACTAATGCCCCTAGGAAGGTAAAGCCCCTCACTTTACATTTACTTGGGGAAGGCTTATGTCCCATGTCTGGACCTTAGTAAAGGGCTGATAATGAAAAGTTTTTTTTCGAAAAGAATATTTTTTTTTTTTTTGATAACCAAAGCTTTATATACCAGGTTTTCTCTTGTGGAAAACATGGAAATTCAATGACAGAAGAAAACCTACAACACTTACTGATAGGCTTTGGTGCTCTCTGCATGCTGGTCCTTACTATTCAAAGCTTCCGTAAGAAGTTCTTGGTTTTGATTGATTAAAGTTTTCATTTGATACAGCAACTGATTGTTTTCCTCCTCCATCTTCTGGTTCATCTGATCAATAGCCTAGATGAAAAAATAAAAAAGGGAAAAAGTTGTCAATAGTATAAAATAACAAATTCACAATTATTTTTGATGATTGCTGATATCTTATGATATTCAAGATTATCAAACACCACCAGCCCAGAGACAACAAGTTCAAGGGATTCTTATATTCACTAGATACTATGTATCAGCCCTAAGCACAGACCACACTGTTCATTGTAGAGACTTGGAATTTTGCACATGTACTCCTCTTGGGTGTGCGGGGGAAAAGAGATTTTTTTTTTTTAAATTCTCCCTCCTGAATGGTTTAAAAAAAAAAAAAAAAAAAAAAAAAAGGGGGGGTCCATCTGCAATGTCAGTTTATCCTAAATTGATCCCTTAGTTTTTGTCCCACAGATTTTATGGTGGTTTCTTTGAAATTCAGACTTTTTTTTTAGTGATAACTGCCCAATAATCTATGTATCTGGACTTGGCTTTGGCTGGGAGTGGGGCCAGTTGCTGTCATACAAATGATTAGTAGAGAAGTAGGTACTATTGTTTTTGTTGATACCTTAATTTTTAGAGTTCTATATATCTAGCACTGAGGATGGGTAAGTACTTTTTATCTATGCATGTATTATCTCTTGCCTCAGAACACAATTTTCATTGTAGAGACACTTGAAGCTTTGCACACTTACTCTTCACTGGGGCTTGGAAAATCTTATAGGTTTTTCAGAGAGGGGTTCAATCTGCAATGTAAGTTTATCCTAAATTGATACACCAGAATTAAGGCTTGTTTATCTATCTTCTATGTCTCTGGACTTGGCACAGGTGACCCTCCTCTCATAGGGTGGCCAAATCCAAACTTCCAAAAAGGAGGGCACTAACCCAGGGTTCTCTGCCTGGGGCTACCTGGGGTCAGCATTTCCAAAAAGGAGGAGATTGTCAGTGTTGCCAATTTAGCCCCTTTTCGTGCTAAATTTAGCCAGTTTCTTGTTCTGCTAGTGCAAAAAGAAAAATTGATATTCTTAAAGGCAGTACTTTGAAATTGAAAGAGGTTGGGGACATGTTGCTGATGTACAAATGGTTATTAGAGCAGTATGTATTATTTTTTTTTTTGTTTAAAGACCAAATTTTCACAGTCAAACATCACAGGTAGTGATTCATAAATTGTCTCAGTTTTCTTTTCATTTGTTTATGTTTTAGTCACAAATGGAATAAAAATTGAAAAACGAGAAGTTTGTAACAATCAACTTCAATTCTATTAAACAAGTTTTCTCCTTGCAGATGTTTTGACAACAGATATTTTTCAGCTCGTTATGCCATTTTCAACCACCAGTCAAACAATTCTAAAGCTAATTCTGAGTATACGTCCAGATTTTGAAAATACTGGTTAGAAATTATTCAAAAACTGTTAGAAAACACAATGAAGATATGTGCAGACATGGTTAGAAATGACTTCAATACTTTTATTGAGTCAAATATTGTGTGAAGGTCTATTATATTAACTTTCATATGGAATGACTAATGTTTTTCTATTAAGCTTAGTTGGGTTCAAGAGATCAAAATTCAATTGGATATTTATTCTTAGTAGCAATACCATTTGAAAGAAGGCATAGCTTGAGTTATATCAAATTCTAAGCAAAAGAAATTTGAGTCAGCATGTTTATACAGTAATTTTGAAGGTTAATGTAAGGTTTGTTTGACTAAAATTCTTGTATTCATTTTGGGTAAAAAACAGAATTGACACATCAACAGTAATTGTAGTTATATTATCAGCAGCAAGCAGAAAAATATCCTTACACACAGCAGAACTAATTTTGTGTTTGTGTGTTCACATAACCAACTTCCTCTCTTTCTATCACTGACAGACTGACACATTATAAATTGTATAAAGGATAGAGTTTACAAATTTTAAATATAAAATTATTAATATTTGTGCTGATCTTTATGCACATATATTGTTTCAAAATCATTTACTCAACAACAGAAGGATTAAAGAGAATCATTGCAATTGATAATTTAAATTATCTTCAGCAACCATTGATGTCATTACAATAAAAAAAAAATTACCCTTGAAAATAATCAATAAAGTCAGCTCTTGATTGTTAATCAAATATTGATTATCTACACATTCATTTTTGGAATTACTTCCATTCTCTGTACTCAACATCATCAGATGGGAACAGCTTTTTAATCATTGTTGTTCCACGAGTATAAATTTTTCAAGTGAAATATGGCAGTAGTGTACATGGCTGTATTTAAAGCGGTGCAAACAGTGCAGTTGTAAGGGGGCCCCAAGATTTTAGGGGCCTTCCAAAAAAATATCCTCTAGAAATAATTTTTTTTTTATTTTCAATGTTTTTCAGTGTTTCAATTCATTTGAAGATTTATTATGTTGCATAGGAATAGATTATTGAACCATAAAGAACTTAACATTAAATTAAGCATAATTTCACTAATATTTTGTCTTTGTTTTGATTTGTTTGGAAATGATAGCTAAATATAGATATAGAAGAACTCTAAAGAAACGTTATGCAATGGGGCCAATCAACATCAAATTCAGTTCAGGCTGTTTATGCATAAATTGAGAAAATCAATATAAATCCACAAAACAGCAAGATTTTATGCATACCAGAGGAAACTACATTTTTATGACTTGAGGAATACAAAACCATTTAGATTTCAGATACAACTTTTGAAAGTTCAAACCATTATGTTCCCAGGCTAGGTATAAGATAATGATTCAAAAAAAAAAAAAAAAAAAAAAAAAATCAACTTGATACTTTAAATTCAAAATAAAAAGCTGCAATCAGTAATTTTTTTTCCTGGCATCATTCAGCAAAATCATTTTTTACTTTTCTCACTAAATAAAAATGCTTCACCTGAACAATCAGGTAGATATTGGGTTGACGTAAGTGATTATCACAAATTCAATGAAAACTAGTAAATGACTCTCGCTTTGCTAATGGTATACTTAAATCTGTTTTCAGTGTCAGTAACTTTTGCACAGTAATTTGAAAGTTTAATGCAAGGTATTGTTAACTAAAATTCTTGTATTTGTTTTGGATAGAAAACAAAATCGACACATCAGCAACGGTAGCAGAAGTTGTAGTTATGTCACTAGCAGCCAGTAAACTAAGACATACACGCACACAGCAGAACAGCAAAATTCATTTTTCGGTGTTCCCATTACCCCCCCCTCTTTCTGGTTGCTGTCACCGACAGACAGCTTGTAAATTATATAAAGGATTGAATTCTTATCAAAATTAAGATTATCCCTCAGAGATAAGTTGAGAAAGAAATTTTTTTTTCTCCAACAAAATCTACACATCTTTATGATTTTCCAATGAATTATCCCTCAGAGATAAGTTGAAAAAAAAAAAACAAAAGAAGCTTTTTTCTCCCTTGAGTAATAGATGTATATATCTTTGTGATTTTTTCAATATATTTTTAGGAGGTATTTAAAGAAACATTGATTGGAAAGATGAAAAAATAAAAATAAATTCTTATTTTATGAGGTTGCTATGCAATTCTATTGACAAAGACCTAACACGACTTTTAGTTTTTAATATAATAGTTTTTTAGTGTCTCACTTGGGAACGTCTCTCATCATCTCTATTGATTTATGAATAATATCAATTTTTTGTCTGGTATCACTGAATGATGTAGAACATTGGGAATGGAAATGAGGAACCAAATCAAACCTATCATTTTAAGACTTTTTTTTTTCCCTTTTAAACCCTTTCAAAATTTACCTATGAAGGTGCTTCATGCCTAAATCTTTCAAAGGGTATAAAAAAATATATATATATACGTATATAATCCCAAGGCATGTTAATTTCTAGCTAATGGTCAAAGAAAACTATCTTTTCATTCAATCAAAAATTTTCTATATTCTAAAGAACTAAAATCATAATGGGATAAATTTGTCCCAATTAGACATTTATCAAAGGCCAGATGTAAAATATGGAATTAGCAGATCATTTCAACTTCATGTCTTTCCTATTCAGTCATGTAACTTATTTCTGCAAAGCTATGTCAGGAGTTTGGAAAGAGTTAATGCACAAAAAACCTATGTGCATTAACGATCAAATAAGGAAAAACCTACCAAAATACTTATTTAAAAAGGATTATTAGACAACCATTCCTAGAAAGTATAATGGGTAACAGGATTTACTTTATTCCATTAGAGTGAGAGATATTGAGCTTGATTCTCAGTACAGGAACTAAACATGTGATAGTACAAATGAAAAACACTTTTTTTATAAAATCTTGCTTGTTACTACATTAGACCATCACTAATCCGACTACCTAAAATCCGTGCCAAATTGGTGAAGGAACTGGATTTGGTATAGATTTCAAATTTCCCAGACAACTGTAATTTCAAATTTCCCCGCGTATTGCACCAGATCCATTTGCCCGTTTATGCACTCTTGCAAACACAGGCAAGCAATTCCTGTGATTTGCTCTTATTTAACCCCAGTTATGGCTCCATTGAATAAACAAAGTGCATCCTGTGCTTGGAAGCAAAAAATACTGCACAGTATCGATTGAAGGTAAGATTAAACTCTTGAAAAAAACCTAACAGAAGTATGTCAGTGAAAAACTTGTATGAGTCTTAAAACATTAGGTCTTCAATAGAATATAAAACAAAGAAACACTGCAATATTTTTTTGCTGAGAGCGACTCAATGAAACAGATCTGTACGTGAGAAAAACAATGGAAATTCAGAACTAGAATGGGAACTAGAAGTGCAGATAAAGTGATTCAAACTTCATGTAAGTTAATATGTTGAACTGTCCGGAGATATGTTGCAGAAACAAGCAAGAGTGTTTATGTTCCCTTAATATCTATATTGTATATGATATTTTAAAGGTATGATGAAGAAGTTAGCTATTGTTTGGAGGGAATCCTTCTATGATTTGGTATTTTCACCAATAAGGCACTCCACAGGTACCAATAGTACCAGAGTAGTGAAGAAATATGCCTGATGATGTCACTCTCATTCTTTATGGGATAACAAGACTTGGATGGGAATAAATGTACAACATCAAAGTGTTAAATATGCTAGGATTAAACCTACCACTTATGTTTAGACAAAACAATTTATTCTTCGCATTTCTGATGTTAATGTTTCAGCTGATTTATTCAACAGCCTTCATCAGGTGTAAAATGTAATATCCTTAAGGAAGGATCTCTTTCTCTGGTGGTGCCAAGCAAAAAAATCGTATCAAATAGACAATATAAACATTAACCGCAATGCCTTTGAATAAGTTATTCTATTTTAGAAACGAGTGCAGCTCACTTGTGTTAACATTAAAGATGGGAAGAAGAGATCAGATTGCCTGAATAGAAGTTGGTATGTTAATGACTCTTCTCAAAGTTATAGGCAATGCTTGGATTACACTTTTGAAGATTACAACCGAACACATTGGGTTACACTATTAACAAATAAGTGCAGATTAGTTGAAAGAGAAGGAGAATTTTCTCAGGACATCATTAGTATGTTCATCTACTTATTATTCTGGAGAAAAATGGTTTCCATCAAGTACAAACATTCCTATAGCTACAAGTTGGTGATCTTTTAGCAATCATGTTAACTAGAGAGTTTACACCAATACTCAATTAATGTTCTCTTTTTTTGTCTGAATTTTTTAGATGGGGTATCATCAAGATGTATAGATCTTTTTGGACAGCTGTCCTCATCTACGTTCATCTTTCGGCTGTTGTACCCTATGACCTTGCTCAGGCGGAAGTTGTTAATAGGGAGGATAAAGGGCCACCATTCATGGGTCTAAATAACCCCTTAGAAAAATACTTCCATGGAACCAGTTGTGGACATTGACATGATTCTAGCGCCAAAAATGATCAGCAACACGATTATGACCTAATGCTTTGGCCCAAGGCTTTGATAGGGGATCCGTGGCTTCTCCATTCACGACATCCACCCCAAGAAAGCTGTAGGGTACAACGGCTGAAACGTTGTGTTCAAAAGATAAAACAAGAATCAGACAACAGTCCAACAAAAAAATCTATATAGATGTCCTCTTTGTAACTCGAACTCTAATCCGAAATGAGGTAAGAATTTGTACTTCAGAAACAGAAAATTGAGGCAGAGCAAAACCCCTTAGACCGAGATATTTTGGGCTGCAATATTTCTTACTACATACCATAAAAAGAATGACGTGATAGGTAAACAAAGATATCTGCGTCCTGTACCAAAATTCAAATGCTTTTCAAGTTTGATTGTTTTTTGCGAATTTCGCAATGGATGAGACCAACCAAAATGCTCCAAGGACTAGTTTGAGAAAGTGTAATAGATCTATTTTGTTCATAATACAAGATATGTTGCAGTTAGTGATGGAGGAAGATCTTTTTGATCAAGATTATCCATTCGAAGAGCTTATCTGATAGTGACAGTTTGAATGTTGAAATAGAATTTTGTGCTTTTCTGCTCAGGAGTTCAGGTACAGAGCATCTGCAGGGACTAAGTGTTCAAAGGATCAAAGCAGAACTGGCAACACACTTCATGAAAATAAAATTTTTCATGACACTCTACTAAAGTTTTGTTAGCTAAATCAAATATCTGTTTTTCCCAACAGTTTATTTGACTAAAGAGAAATATGTTTTAAAAGATACATAAAATTATACTTAATTTCATAAAGTATCATGACAGGAAAGCTCTGGGTTAACAATTTAGTGACTACCCCAAAATAGCCTTTTTTCACCATGACCTATTCAAACAAATTTAACTTGGGATTGATTCGAATACATCATGCTATATATCATTGTAAAGCTTAATGAATAAGCTAAATAAGTGCACATTTTTTGGTTGCATTTATGCATATCTATCTATTGATAATACCGATTAATTGCAATTTGCATATTGCACCATACTACCAAATATAGAAAGTTTTCAAGAAAAAAAGGTAACAAAAGGCCATGTTTTACTAAACAGTAAAACATGGCCTTTTGTCACTTTTTAAAAAAAAAACTTTCTATAAACAAAACAAAGATTATAATCACAATGAATACATATGAAAAAATTCAAACAAATATCTCTTATACTTTCTAAGTTTTTGACCGATCTCTGAGTGGTGTCATAAGCCTATCACTGTGTGGTCTCTATACAATACATTAGTAGTAGTATTTATATAAACATAGGCTTTCAATAAACTGGTTCTCTCCCATTTCCTCCTTGTGCAGGGGGGGGGGCGATTAGTGTTGGCAACTCAAAAAATATTTTCATGCTAGTTTGACAGCTAAATGAAATAGAAATTGCCAAAACACACCCAAAAGATGCTAGAAACGATCACAAATACTGCACTTATTTAGCTCTGGGGTCATTCTCCCTGACAACTGAGATAAAATGTAGATAGAAAATAACAAGTGCTTTTTTTTCTTCCTATGATACCGAGAGAAACTTTCTCAGCTATTGCTTACGTTTTGGCACACCTGGCTTCTCTCTGACTCTTGATGTAATTCCTGGTACAGGATGAGTTCAATTTATTTGTCAGAATCTGATTGGCTAAGTTATAGTAAGTATTCTAACAGGGTTTTTTTTTTGTTTTAAATGCATTTTTTTCTTATTGTCATGGAAGGAGGACTTTTAGAGCCCCATCTCCCAATCATCAAAGGCTTAGGGGTTAGAAAAGCTAATTTCTTACCTCACACCGGGTGGCAAGTTTGGTCATCTCAAGGTCAGCACTATTCAGCTGTTCTCTATTCTCAGCAGCCTCTCCTTGCATCTCTGTGTAACGCAGTTTCAATTCATTGTATTCAGACTTTACACGCTTGTAGTCCGTAAGCAGTTCATGATGTTCTTTCTCTAAACGGCTCTGGAGAGACTGCAGGCTGTCAAATTTGTTCCGCAGCTGGTTGTACTCCATTTGCAGATTGCTAAGCGACTTGGACTCTACCTTCAGCTGCTCCCGCTCTTTCTCAAGCATCTCTTGCAGCTTGTTCACGTCATTCTTATCGCGGAGCAAAATGGACAGTTGGTCTTGCAGGTCCTTCATCTCGTTTCGTGTGAGCTTGTGGATCGATTTCTGGGAGCCGTGCTCCAAGAGAAGAGAGTCGTACTCTGATGTCAGATCATCATGCAGCTTCTGTAAGGCTTCGTGGTCAGAGACAAGACTGTCGAAACGGCCTTGAAGCTCGTCGACCTTCTGCAGTTGTCGCTCGTTTTCTATTTCTATGTTGTTCAGCTGAGTCTGAAGGTTCGAGTTTTGGGTTAGTAACGAAGCACACTGGGTCTGCAGGGTTTTGTTTTCCACCTGGAACTTGGCTTGTGTTGAGTGGAGGGAGTTATTCTGCTCGTGTAAGGTGTTTAATTGAATATGACGTTTTTGGTTCTCCTCGCTTGCTTTTCCAAGTTGGCCATTCACAATTTGCAATTGACCTTGCAAGTTTTTGTTCTCGGCAATCAAAGTTGCATTCTAAATTGAAGAATAAAAAAAATAAAATAAAAAAAACATTAGAAATAAAACTTTTGAAAATGATTGCATCAAATTTTATTCATTACTTCATTTTAATGAGGGAATCATTAGTAGATCGACCACTGAATAGGTTTAAGCTCAGGGGGCCTGGAGGTGGGGGCATGAACAGAAAAAAAAATGGTTGTACAAAAAATAATTAATTTAGAGTACACAAATATTTTGGATGATATTTCTAAACTTTTGCATATATTTTTGTCCATATCTAGAGTATTAGAAATAGTATTCTGTTTTCTGGATTAGGCTTCAAAGATCAGCAAAGCCTGGATGTTAGGTAATCTCTCAGGAGAAAATATAGAAATATTGATCTATTCTCTCATATATATATATATATATATATATATATATATATATATATATATATAAAATCATTTTTCAGTTGAAAGAATTATTACTAAAAAGTCTTAGTTTCTTTGTGTACCAAACAATAATGAAAAGAAGACCAAGTATACTTGACAATTTTTTCAATTAAAAGAAAAAAAATGTCACAAGACAGGTATTTAATCTGTACGTGTAAAAACTATGCTACTATAGTGATAGGAACTTATCCAATTCAAGAATGTTTACAGGGAATTTTTTTTATGATGTTACTAAAAAATTTTTAAAATAGAAATCATTAAAATATATAAATCTCAAAAAGTGTATGAATGTTCTTCATTGGTTTCTATTAAAAAATATTATAATTGTCAATTAAATACAAAATACAGATTGAAATTTTTCTCAAACTACAGAATTCATAGAGAAATTTATGAAGGAAAAAAGTTCTAACAATTTACAATTTATTTTTAAAATGAATATTATGAGTGTTTTATGAATTCAAATGTATACATCCAATAACTGCATGATAGTAGGTTCAATTACATACATGTACATCAAGGATTAACACAAAAATATATAGACTATAGAAGAAAAAGCACTTACATCTCTTTCAACTTCAATCACTTTGTCTTTTATATTCAAGATCTCTTGGGTTGGGTTAGAGATGCTAACAGTTGCTGGACTGCTTCTAGAAGAAGGATCAACAAATTATATCAGACACTTGACAATCAAACCATTTAAAATAATGAACTCATCAGGAACTGGATGGGAACAATTTTGTTGAACTTTATACTATTTTAAATAGCATAACAATCCCTAAGAAATAAAAGAATTTTCAAAGTCTAGATTCCATAATATTTTGAGAAGAAATGGAATATCTAAAACAAATATATATTTTCTAGTACCAGGGTGAATTTTTACACTGAGGGAGCCCAGTGCGGAACATTTCTTGGGAGCCTTTCTATTTTTGTATCTAACTATCATTTTCAAAACAAATCAAACCAAAAATGAAATATTCATAAAATTATGATGTTTAATTTAATAAAGTCCTTTGTGTATCAATAATCTATCACTCTATAACCTGAGGAATCCTCAAATTAAAACAACAGAAAACATTGGAGGGGGAAAAAAGAAAAAAGTTTTTTTAAAGATATTTTTTTGAGGCCCCTAAAATTTCAGGGCCCAGTGCAGTTGCACTGTTTGCACTGCCTCAAGTACAGCCTGGTACACTTCTTTTTCCCCAGAATGGAATTAGGTGCTAATAGAAAAAAATGAAATATGTAAAACAGAAATATTGATTTTTCTATTACAACAATATCTAAATGAAGAAAATAGTTTGCGGAAAACTGTCGATATATTGGCCAAAGTATGTAAGGGGGTCAAGTAAGTGTCTCTTCTTAAATTGATTTTTCAAACAACTACTTTGATGAAAAACACTTTTTATATACCTTCCTTGAAAATAAAGAAAATCTTTCAAAGTTTAAAAAAAGAAAAATGAATCCAGCAAATAAGCTTAGTTTAGAAAAATACATGAACAGAAAATCCTTTTTTCAAAAATTTTACACATCTTTTCTCCGAAGTATAACAAAAACCTAGAAGTGCACCATGTATCAAAGAATAAAATTGAAGGGAAACTGGTCGCGTTCAAAACTACATTTGATAGACATTTTATATCTAATTAAAAAAAAGAACATGTGTTATTAAAAGAAAAAAAGATTTACACTCAAACACGCACACATTCATCTGATAAAATCTTTTTAATCCTATAATCAGGCCCAAAATAATCCCATTGAGGGAAAAAATCACAAAAACAAGAAACCCACTTTGCAAAAATCCAAATACGGATGTTGAAAAATCAGAAATCCACGTGTCACAGGTAAAGTAAGACCTTCAATAAATAAATAAATATTCCATGATTTGTACTTTGGCATCAGGGAAATTCTTTCTTGAAATTTTAAAAAAATCAAAATGTTGTAACTGCAGACATTGGATGATAGAGAATTCTTGCAGTCCAGAGTGAAGCGCAGAGGTAGCAGAAAGGGGTAAGAAACCGCAGTAGTAAGTAAATTGTAAGTAAATGTAAGTTGTCCACCAGAAAATTTGAAAAAAAAAAAAAAAAAATTGATCAACCAGAGTGCAGTGTAGTGCAGACTGCTGCAGAGACCCTTACCAAATGAGAGACCTGCCCTAACTGTGAGATGATACTCACCCCTCGTGGAGTTCCTCTTCATACCTCTGTTTCAGAGATTCACATTCTTTCTTCACACAACGGAGTTCTTCCTGCAATTTGTGGTTCCTATTCTTGGACTCTTCCAGTCTAAGTACATAAACAAGATGATCGGGGGAAAAGAAGAGAAAAAAAAAAAAGAAAAAAGAAAAAAAAGTAGCACAGTGCTAGGGGTTATTATGTTACCTGAACCACAAAAAGTTACTTCTCACCTGAAGGCTTGAAAGTCTTCATAATAGAATAAAGCAATAAGTTATAAAGGCAAGCATAGAAATTAGAAGGAAAAAAAAAAAAAAAAAAAAGTACATATAAGTAATAAAAGAAAATTAAAAGATTTTAGAACCCACTCCTCACCTATTGCATATATAAAAAAAATTAAAAAAAAACTAAACAATGGGGAAGGGGATTGACACCGATGTCATGCTGAAGGATCCGATCAAATCCATTTTTTAAAAGAAAAGCAATAAAGCGTGAGACATGCATGTGAGACGAGAATGAAAGGGAAGGGATGCGAGTGTCGATAGTTTCAAATGACGAGATGAGTAGCGTTATAATTGACATTGTCTCTTGGCATCAATTTAATGTCTTAGTATACTAGACGTGGTGCAGTGGGAGGAATGTATATCATCCGATGATGAGGAGGAGGAGGAGAAGTAAGAAACAAAGTGATGGGAAGGGGAGAAAGTGAAAGTAAGATTAGGAAAAAAATTAAGAAGAAAGCTCAAGAAAGAGACCTGAATTGGAACAGAGTTGGGGAGGTCGGCTGTCTATTGTGACATCGGCATTCAAGTAACTGACACGCATTCGGGGTTTTTATACCGTTCGGGAGAAAGTCATTCAAATGCCATTTTCTTGGCGGATGTCACTCGTGCGCCAACAACATCTTGTCAGACGACGATGAAAAAAAAAGAGATCTGTTGACAGTGACGATAGCAGGAGCAAAAACAACCCCAGGTGACAACTTGGTGGATACAATATAGAGAGCTGAGAATCGGAGAAGGGATGTGAAACAAGTACAAGACACACTTCATACGAGGAAGAAAAGAAGGATAGCAAAGTACAAAAAGCTGTCAAAGTAGGCCCGGAAGAATTTATTCAAGAAGTGTAAGTAGGAGATATGGAGGGAAAAGAAGAGAGACAGAGTCACAAAGAGAGAGAGAGATATGAAGTGAAAATACCCTTTTCCTTTCTATACTTCTATTTTGTAATTATCTGAATGCCAAGAATTTTTTTTTTAGCACAAAAATGAATATAGGGAGATTGAACTTTTAATTATTTTATATTACATGCTAGAAGTTAAATTTCACAAAAAAATAAAATGAAATAAGATAAAATACTTGTTTCTTATTTCATTTCGTTTATTGCCACTTTCCGTTCCATCAAGAGTGTTAAAATTTTGGGGGGTGGATTTATTTTTTGTAAGAGAGAACACCAGGGTAGTGTTCGACAATACTAGAGGAATTTAGTAATGACTAAATGAAGTAGAAGGCTGCTTTCAAATTACCACAAGTGTCATTGATTTTTGTTTTTTCAATATGGTTTATTTTCCAAAGTGTTAACAAGCAGCAAATGTTCTGTTAAATAATTTTTCAGCAAAGGAAAAAAATCAACTGGAGAAAGGAACTGAATTTATTTGGGTAAATATGACTTTAAATCTTGAAAGAATCAAAAATAATTGGCAAATAGTGAAGTTCCTATTGAGATAGGAAAGCTTCAATGGCAGGGGTTTCAAAAGTTTGAAAACTCAAGAACCCCCTTTATGAAAAAAGAAATATTCTGGTGGACCCCAATTTTCAGCATTTAGTTTTAAGACTGATAAATGAAGGGCAATAAAAAGCAATTTTTAACCTTTAAAGATAATTTTTGTTCAAAATAAACTACATTTGTTCCGATTCATTTACATGGTTCAAGTTTGTGTACAATAATTATGTTTGATTGATGTTTCTCAATCACGATTTACAATGTTGGGCGTAGAGGGAACACGACTACAGATCCCTGAGCATTATTTGATGTACTCCTAAGGGTCAGTGGACCCGTCTTGAAACCACTGATCTATGGATTTCACGTCCCACTAAAGAATAAAATGGATGATTTTAGAGAACAAAGCAGCAGGTAACAAAAAATAAAATGCCATTACACCCACAAAAAGGAGAAAAAATGAAGTCATAATATTTATTTAAAGCCATAACCTTGTGAATATCAAGTTATTTGGGAGATTATTATAATAGAAGTTCTACCTGTACAGCTCATTTATACAATTTGTGGATGTTAAATTTTTTGAGTGAGAAATCCGAACATTAATAAAACCTCATTCATTAAAAAAAATAAAAAGATCAGTGCACTAGATGGACAAAAAATTGAATTTTTTTCATTTTATTTTTGACATTAACTTTATTGAGCAGCAAATTAACTCTTTGGCTCTACTATCTTCTTGCCGTCTTTCAAACAACTTCATAATCCCATCCTCCAACATTTAAAAAAAATTATTTCCAGAAAAGAACTGCTCTAAATGCCTTTTGAAATCTTCCAGAGATATAAAAATTTTCCTTCAAGAAAATTCTGCAAATGGTAATCTGAAGGTGCAGTATCTTCCAAATAACTCTTGACTAATTCAGAATGATTTTTTGTTGGTTGCTGCCTTCACTAATTGGGATCATTACTTGTAGCTCATAGAGGATTTCTTTCCAATCCCATCATATGGACAGCATCATCTTTTTTTGAATGGAGAATGACCTTGCTACATTTTATTGCATTCCATATTGTTATAAAAGTATTCACTTTTTGGTGTCGATCACACTTTGTTTGAAAAATGTAATATTTAGAAATGATTCAGTTGTTTTTTTTACTTAATTTAGAATTCAAATCATTTATCAAAGCAGCAAACATAACCAGCAAATGATGTTTGGTGCTTAATGTTGGCTATCTCCTGCATTGTATAATGTTGATTATTCTTTTGTAATGTCTTAATATAAGACAATATAAGCAAAATGATCTTTTCAAATGAAGTTACTTGAAACTAATGCCATTCAACAGCAAAAACAGTACTAACTTTTTGGTCAAACCAATACATGTAAATTATCCAAAAGTCAGAAGGGGGGTGAAGAAAGCAATAAGAAATTCTGGGTAAAAAAACTCAATTTTCATGTTGATCATCTGCTGATAGAGCAGTGTGCATACCAGTTTATTAAGCTATAGATAGCAAGTTCAATCCTCATTGGGAGCTTCAAGAACATGGCTTTGGATGAAAGATTTTACATATAGGTTAGTATTTTTTTTTTTAATTCTGTGTTCGTGCGCGAGTGCGATATCAAGAGGAAGAGAAAAGACTGAATTCTGCGGTTTCTGAAAACACTGTCAACAGGAGACCAGAGATCTTATATTTCTAGTATTCATAAATTGTTCCAATAGGTCAGGATTTTTCCTATGGCTGAATTAGAGAGAAGTTGAGTTAGTTCAGGAGTTGACAAACTACGGTGCATTGACCAAACTGGTCTGTGGCCTCATTTCATCCAGCCCACCAGCTCCATTAGATGTGTGATGTCGTGTACAAAAATTCATTATTTTACTTATCTAAGTGAACAATAAAATCCTGTATTGAAAAAGAGCAAAAATGTCAGATTTGCAGTGACCTCAAATGATGAATCAATGTTGTACAGCTAAAAGTTGATTAACACTAGGCATTTCTGTTATTCTCACCGATTGATTATACGTGGAAATTTATATAAATATATACTTCTATAACTAAAAATTTTGAGGTAATTAAAAAACAAGTTGTTTCTTATTCCCCGTATAATCTTTGATTCATTTTTTATTTGCTTTGGCCAACAAGACATGAAAATATTTTAAAGCTGGTTGCCTTCAAAAAGGTTTGGCAGCTCCCGTGTTAAGATACCAGAAAAAAGCAACTTTTGATGAGAGGGATTCACTATCAACTGACGGCTGCAAGGTATTCATGTATGATTACGAAAAGAATAAATGGTATTGTATAGAAAATCTACAAGCACACAAAAACACACACACAAAAATACAAATCAACAACAACAACAACAAAACAGATTTATAAAACATGGGTTGCAAAACGAAAAAGATGGTTATCTATGCATGAATACAAGATAAGCAAGCAAAAATAACAGACACACTTAATTCTAGTAACAGAAAATCATCTTATATCAAATCTTGAAGAAATTACGTTGAAAATATGGGTGTTGGCAGAAAAAATTGCCAAGATTGGATCTCAGCATTGCCAACTCTGCCAGTGATACATTAAAAAAAGGGAAAAAAAAGCACCGAAAATGCAGAAAAGAAAAATGGCCAAAATGCTTGAGCACTTCTGCATTAATACTGATTTCATTTGTCGAAGAAAGAATACCGGTAAATATCGTAAAAATTCAAAGATATTTGAATCTCTACGAGATGATTTTACTAAACAGTACAAACAATGTTTTTAAAAAAATCAATTTTAGAGGCATAAAATACTGTTCTTAATGTACAAGTTGAAATTAACTGCTTAATCTATTTGTTAGATGGTTTGAGAGAGAAAGATTTGACTGATATTCCCAAAGTTGCCAATATTCAATCTATCTGTGCTTTGCTTAGTATATTTTTTCTAGTTTTTAATTTAATTCTTGAGAGAGGGGGGGGGATTGAAAGAGCCACAAGAACCGTGCATATACAGATAAAATCTCAAAAATTACCCACATGTATAAAACGCAATGTGTATCTCTCATATATATATATATATATATATATATATATATATATATACACATAGTGCATATGGTACAGATCAGGCTAGCAGTATAACATAATACAATAATATATCAATAATATAAAGCCACTTCTGATATGTAATGGATTTATTTCATAGAGTGCTCTATACATACAACTTCTTACTATTGAAGTTAAGTTGTTTTAGAGTAAAGCTGGAAATAAATGTTTCTTGAAGAAATTACGTCGAGGCCAGGAGAGGGCAGAAACATGAGCTAGTTTGTGTAGCAAATCCAAATTCTAATATATATATATATATATATATATATATATATATATATATATATATATATATATATATATATAAACACACATACACACATTTTGCAAGGAACACTTTTTAATGAGTGCATAGATACTAGGTAGAGTACCAGGGAGTGACAATTTGATCCAAGACAAGGCACGCAGTTCCGTATGAAAATTCCATCAATTTTACAGGTACATTGCTAGTATAAACATAATAGGTATATAAATAATTATATATTCAACATATGTGCATAGATAATAAATATAAGTTAAGCATCTGGTGGCAAAAATAAATCAAATTCAAGATGTTCAGGTGTTTCTAGGTTAATTATTCAATTTATTAACTCTTGAGTTTGAATACGAAATGGCTTTTAACAATGTGTGTCATCTCAGCAGGCAGACTACATTAATGACAAAACTTTTATGCAAGAAAAATGATTGGTCACTTGTCACAATTAGAAACTGGTTTCAATCAATAGCATTTCATTTATAAGCCAAGTTAACATCTACATCGAAGATTTTATCCCTCCTACCATTAGTCTGCTCAGATAGTGTAATGGTTAGCACATCTGCCTTACATGTAGAAGGTCCCGCGTTTGATTCCCAATATGAGCGTAGAGTGTTGAAAACTCTTCACTGGGAAAAATTGCCCCATGCACTCAGCAGCTAATTGAATACACCCAAAGCCATGTGATTAGGGTGCAGATATCCCTTTGGTGAACTTGCATCCTGCCAATGGGATTGGTCATTGGTCAGGTGATGAATGGGTGTATTTTTACATCATTGGAATGCCATCTAGTCAGTCGCATGGAAATGCTTATGTCCCATTGTCTAATATTGAGTTTCCAGACAGGACATATACATTCCAGCAGTCATAAAAACCTTTATATATGTATACATATATATATATATATACATAATGTCAGGAGTCTCAAAAAGGTTTATCTAACACAGCATTGTTAAGACAGTGGAACACATACCAGGTTTTGTTTTCAACCATACGCACATCGGCACAATCTTAATGTAATTAAAATGTTTCAGGCTGGATGTAGCCTTATTGAACAAATTGATATTAACATATTAACCTTGGTAGGTGTTAAAGAGTAATAGTTATCCATAGCAAGATAAAAACCCTTGTCCACTGCAAGATATCCGAGGCAAGATAAAAGCCCTGACACACAGATAGAACCGAGCTACCATCAATCACAATAAAACAGAAATTTTATTGAGTTAGCCAAAAGAAGTGCAATGATTGAAATTCCCTTCATCTGCAGTTAATGGGTTAGGATCAAACAGTTCAAAAGAACTGGGTATGTTCTAATTTAGAAACATCAATTCAGGGCAACAGTCAAAATGATTATTGATTTTCTATATCTGCTTGCAAGAAAACCAATACTCAGAAAGTCAGGAGGCACACAAATTTATTTGGAAGCAGAGGAAGTCATGATCACTAAAATCATTTATAAAAGGAAACAGGTCTGTTTAGTCAATAGAAACCAGCATGTGACCAACATCTTTTGGCAGCATACTATGTTTGGGGTGATCAATTAAAAAAAATTGGAAAAATGTGATCAATGAATGTTACTTCTCTCGCCTTTTGTTGGGTTGCGAATATTAAAAAGTCCAATTAAAAAGAAAACAAAAAAACAGCGTGAACACTGATGGACACAAACTAAAGAACCAATTTAGCATAAACTTGCATTGTAAATGTACTACCTCACTAAGAGAACCTTTGGAGAGTGATTTTCAAAAAAAAAAAAAAACAACTTTTTTTCTAAATATTAGAAAATAAATGTTTGAATGTTTGGCCTTGTAGCTCCATTAGTGCAGACTGTATACGCAAGACATAAACAGGCAGCCAGACTCATTTCAAAACTGAATAAACCTATGTTCACAGTTTTAGTTGACAGTTTCTAATTGTGCTATTATGCAATGAGATACCATCATCATTTGCATAGATTTGTTTTTAATGTTATTTTCCGGACCAGAATTGTGTGTAGAACAGCCATTTGCTTTTAAGTAATAAAAACCAGTCAGAGTTTTCAGAAGGCCATTAAAAAATCTCAAAGGTTTACAAGTGCTGCTATGTACACACTGAATATATAGCATCTCTTCAATGAGTGAGACTGGCAATTCAGAAGAGTACTTTTTACTCTACATGTGAATATAAAATTATAAACTTGAAGAGTATCATTCAAACAATTTTGTAATTTTTTCCAAAGATATTCATAAATGTGTTGGTGGAGATATCTATATTAATTATATCTATATCAATAATTGGAAAAAGTTTGTTTGTCTGTCCTCTTTAGATGGACAAGCAGTTTTATGTAGAGCAACCAAATTTGGTATGTAAACTTATTGGACCCAGAGAAAGGTTTTAACATAAAATAGAATGAGATCGATCCTGACTCAGAGAGGAAAAGCCAGACTTTCTTTGCAAAGCTACCAGAATAATTTTACTCAGTTGAAGTATAAACAAACAACTCTATACCCATTCAACTATATACCATTCATTGTTGCTGAAGCAAAGTTTTAACTAAAAAATAAAATCAGTTAAAGATGAATTCAGAATTATTCTAAACATTAGCCTCTTTTTTTTTTAATAGTGTAAAATGTTTCAGCTAACTTGATTTCTATATGGATTTTTATCGGCAAATGGAGAGTCTGTGGCAAGGGAAAGAACACCATTTTATTCACTCATAGGGTGTCAATCCAACCACTGATCAATGTCTTGAACTCTTACCCAGTATAAAAGAATACTTCAGCTAGTTCAACACAAATAAACAGTATTTTCTTTTGCTTCAATAAATACAAGGAACAAAAAATTTCATCAGTTATGACTGTGCACAAGATGGAAAGATGCAGTCACGGCTAGATTCATAGACATTGGAAAAAAGTCAGCCATACATAGAGGGAAGTCAGAACACATCAAAAAGACATCTTGGATGTTGATAATTCAGTTGGAAAAATCTTTGCTGGGGTCTAATTAAAGTGGAACGAGTAAAAGATACTGTATATGTTGGACACTTAATTTTATAATATAGACATTTCATTGGAAAAAACAAAAAAACTACTATGCAGATATTACTCTGTATCCAATGTGCTGGTATAATGATGGGGGAGGGACCATCTACCAAAATTTGATATGAACAGTTATGGGGCTTGGATGAGTTATAGTGCGTGATAGTTCTTGCCATACTCTTATAAACCATTTGTCTTGTAGTCCAGCATATACAGTATTTATTTAGTCTGACATTTCGACATCTTTTATTAATGCATTACACTGAAATAAATCAAGAAGCACATATGACAGAACACAAGACATGGCAAAAACTGGAACAAAAGACATTAATATATGCAATGTTCAGTGGGTAAGCAGTTAATCGGTGAAAGTCAGGAGAGAAGAAAATCAATACGGGCAGTTAAACAAAAGGTTTTAAAAATAAATGTGAGGAGAGGAAACAGAAAAACAAAACAAAGCAAAAAAAACAAAAAAAACAAAAAACAAAAAAACAAAATTCATAATTATTTATGCTTCTGTGAAGACAATTAGAAAGCTACTCATAATATTGATTACAAAATACTATCTATTACCCCTGATATAATATTGGGAAATAAGATATATATATATATATGTATATGGTCAGAATTAATTTGAATATAAATTAGAATATTATGCACTGATTTACTTTGATTAGTGTCCTCATCTTGGTTGTTATAATCACAATATTTCAGCAGTTGTACTCTCCCGGCTTCCTTCAGGTAGTTCTAAATCTGTTCTCCAAGCCAGAAGATATCTCATAATTTTTCCTGGTTAATTAGTCCTTGCGATGTTGCTTGTCATCCTCTTCCACTGAATCAGAGTATGAGACTTTTTTTTTTGCACTACCTGACCCAGGGATTGAACTCTCGACTGTTTAACCAATACTTTTGAGGAGGACAAGTCCTGTGGAATTATACACTGATTTAACATCTCAGAAATTCAGACAAAAATAGGAATTTAATGAGAATATGGTTGGAAAGAAGAAAGAATGTCATATTTAAGCAGGAAAGTAAGAATAAGATGAAATGGCATCAAGGCAGGTACTAAAAATCATTTGCTATAATGGATAAAATGGATGCTTAATCAAATTAGGCGAAGAAAAATCTTTTCCTTACCTGGATTCTAAAGAATGAATCTTTTCTTCTTTGATCTCCATATTTTTATTTAGAGCTTCTTGCATCATGTTCTCAAGAGCCTGATAACGACTGAAAGTAAGGAAAAATAGTCAATCGGCATGAATGGATTACTGAAAAATAAATTTAAAAGTATCTGTATTCATTTTATAGTTGATAGAATTAAAGCTGATAAATTTATCTGCACATTTAAGCTTTCAGCTTAAACTTCATTTATCACAACTGATTTTGGTAAGTCAAGTTTCTTTAAATTTAAAAAAAAAAATCTCTTAGAGACCTTCATACTAAAATGCTTTTTTTAATGCTTTCCTGCTTTTCTATTACGCTTCCAATATCTGTATTTCAATTTAAAACCATTTTTAGCGGTATAAAGGTTCTTATATGCAGTGCTGAGATTTTCTTTTGAAAATGTATGTAGTAAAACAATACTTTCAGTCTAAGAGTGGCATTATTATATGAAAAGATTTCCATAAAGGCTTTGTCTTGAAATCAAATATTTGAGCCAGATTAAGCAAAAATCATTTTGCAATTCAATTATTCAAAACATTTCAGAGAAAACTTGAAATATTTTTGTAAATTGCCAAAATAGAAAACACTTTACAAAAGACTGATATGATAAACTTGGAATGAATAGAAAAAACTTTATAAACAAACTCTATTTGACATCTGTAATGGTAGTACAGCCTGGCTTTTTAGTAAGTGACAATCTAAAGTGACCTGTATTTAGAAAGTTAAGAAAGAACAATAAAAAATTTTAAAAAAAGAATGGCTTACATATTTGCATATGAGCTCTGCATGGAATTGTACAAGCTAATTGAATTATTTTTAGGGTAGACAGAAAAATCCATTAGCTGTAACACTTAGAACCCAAAATGGCACATATTCCACAATTGCTTCAGACTTTGTAATGCAGGCACACTTGGATAACTTGTGGCCAATGTTCACTAAGTTTTGAATTCAACACAGTGAATCAATATTTCTTCAATAAAAAATCAGTAAGCTATCTAGATGATTTCAAATTGTTTGTGCACACAGTAATTTCATTTGTGTGCTGGTTGCAAAATTGCATGTGTGTACGCTCACAGATTATAGAGAACAATGCACAGGGTATTAGAAAATACATTCAGATTGCACTTGTAATAGTGATATGCAAAGTTTATTGTCCATTGATATTTATACGGGTCATTCATGTAGTGACAAGCTTTTCCCTGTCAGATTGTCAATATTGTATTTATTGAACAATATTTTCAAAGAAACCATTTTCCTTTTTGGAGCCTTACCACGGAGTAGTTGTTAGCAAACTAATCTTTCAAACGATTACTTCTGTAGTGAATTTAATCCTCAAAAGGGTGCTCTGTCAGATGAAGCTAAGCTTGATAAATATTTAAGGCTTGCTTAGAGGATGAAAGAATTATCTATTTTCTGCTGGCATCCATAGTTGGAGTTCAAGCCTTGATAAATTGCCAGGACTGAATGCTGATTTTCAAGACATTGGAAGATTGGCAAAACACAATCTTTCTTAACCCATTTGGCCTTTTGCTGCATTAAGCTAAGCTTAGTGAATATCAACATATACAACATAATCCTTTAGTTCTGCACTTCTCTAAGATGGGAAAGTGAACACAAACTGTCTCATAGTCTGAATTCTGTTTGCGAATTCCATTTTCCATACTGCTAACTACTTTCTAGCTACCTCCAAAATCTTTTGTTAAAATTTTTTTACATGTTTATTTTGAAGTGAAAGATTTCATGGTTAAAATGGTGGATCTGATCTAATGTCCAATTCAATAAGCTGGACATTAGATTTTTTAGGTCACCAAGTTCAATGTTCTTATCTTTAAGACCATCGCAACTGCACCCAGCCAACTACAATTTGTAACATAAAAGTGTGTATTTGGCATAACATTTTATTGATTTTTCTGCTTTATCGTAGATTCAAAACGGTTTGATTAAATGTTATACAATAGTGGTCTTAGAATCACATTTTCTCCCGTCAAAATTGTCCGTGTATGGAAAGTTCACATATCTGTGATATTTTTTCGAGTGCATAGAATTATCTTTCTCCTGATACAAAGATTACAAATTTATTACTTTCTGCACAAAAATGTAAGTGCAAAGAGTGAAAATGTTACACATGGAAAAGAAATTATCAAACCTTTTGTAGCTTCTAACATCATTAACTTTTAATGGCTAATTTGCACAATTCACATCTAACAAAGCTGTAAACTAATTTAAAAGTGGAGGAAACTTATTTGAAGTTATGAAGCTAAGAACTGGGGAAAAAAAAAACAACAACAAAGCCTCATCTTGGTATTGCTATTTAAAATAGAAAGATTTAAAATTTTTATTTGAAGACCAGGAAAAAATATACCACATGAAAAAGTTATTAGGCTAAATTAAATGAAAACTTGTTAGAGAAAAACTGACAAAAATGATATGAAATGTGTGCATGTGTCTTAGATTGGCCATACTCAATAGGGGCCATACAAGACCCTCTTCTTGGCCTTTGCATATTCGAAAGGGACCAGAGACTAAGAAAACTATAAATCAATTTTTCATCATTTTCAGATATAAACAAACATGGCTATGATTGGAATGAAGGATAGGTTTAATGATATTTTTTGAACTTCTGTGTCTAGCTTAAGTTTGGTGGCTCAATTGATAAAGCAGGCCAGATTAAATGGCACATCCCCTGGCTACAGGAAGATGGGTTCAAATCCCTTCCCAAGGCTTATTCTTTATTTTCCAATCAAAGCTATTCACTCGCTGACGGAAGGTAATCGGTCTGAAAAAAAAGTTACAATAAAAAGCAACTCATAAAATCAAGATGAAGGTAAAAACTGGGTAGAATTCTAAAAAATAATGATAATAATGATTGATGATACATCATCTAAAGAAAAAGAAAAAGCAAAAAAAAGCAGAAACAAAAAAATGAAAAAGTAAATTAATTTCTGTGTATCTGCTCAAGTTGTATCCCTGTTCGTGAAGGACCCTGGAACCCAAGAAAACCTCTTGAGGGAGCCAAGAAAAAGATCGAGAATAGCTGGAGATCATATAATCCATGTGCATGGTTATTACCTGTCATCAGATTCATGTGTCTTCATCAATTCTTCACTCTTCAATCCGATCCGTTCCAATTCTTGACCCAACTTCTCCCTTTCATTGAGCAACTGTTGCATTTGAATTTTCTCATTAACCAAATCCTAAAAAAGAAACAAAAGACAAATTTTTATTAACATTCTGCAACAGAACTCTGCCAAGATGCTCCTCTTAGGTCATCTCGCTGGTCCCCAGCCCGGATAAAAGAGGAGGGATATGGGATATCAGAACCCTATTTGAGAGCAGGAAATCGGCTCAGGTGGCACATTGGAATCTAGAAATGTAAGTGGACCAGATGCGAAGGCAGTCAGATTAACTTGGGCCCAGCTGAGGGTATTGTCCACAATTGAGTCCATCAGCATGGTGACAGTTGCAGCCCAAAACTCTACAAGAAGTTTAAAAGAAAAAGCAAAAAGTATATTCTAGACCAGGGACTCAGTAAACAAGCCCTAAGATAATAATAAAAGGAAACTCCTTCCCAAATACATTTACACAAATTAAGGAACGAGAAAAAAAAAAGAAAAAAAAATGCAAGTGAATGTATACATACAACTTTACATGAGTATGTGCATAAACACACACATACATCTGCATGTATGTGCACACATGTATGTTCACAGGCGTGCACACGCACACAAGGCTGCATGCTTAGATGTATACAAGCTAGCAATATTACATGTACTTTTAGAGAAAATTCTTATGCTCTACTATTTACAGAGAGATTTTAGGAGTCATTTTTCTTGAGATTTTTCGTTTTATTTTGTTTCGCTGTTTCTTGTTTACACCGTACTGTAGATAAACAGATTTATTCAAATCTAATCTCTCCTACCTTCTTAACAGTTCAAAAATATCTTCATCCTCACCCCTGACCCCAACCCCCCATTGATGCCACACATACAGACGACATTTTTCAATTGGTCTGGCATCTGGCAGGCATTGTTGGTTGTCTGGGAGGAAACTAGAAAGGAGGCAACAGGTGATGGCACGCCCCTCTCTCAAACCTTGTTTGATGCAGGCAGCTTAGGTAGGGGTGGGGGGTGGTGGACTACAAAAAAAAAAGTAATTAAATGAAAAGCTGTAGATGTTACTAACTGATGTAGGTATTTAGGTAAATTAAGAAATGAAGGAGCATATTTAATAGAGCTTGTTATGTTAGGCTTATATTCTACCTATAGTAAAAAAGAAAAAAAAAAAGAAAAACTCTTAGCAATGAAATTTAGATTTGAAAAAAAAATAAATACCAGTTTGTCTTTTTTTTTTTTTAATTTCTCAGTACATTGACATCTCAATAATGAGGCACTCTCCTTTATTGTTAAATAGATTTAGCTTATCAACTGGGGGTGGTGAATGGAGCTGATGTTTACACAAGAATTGGATTATAACGAAGGGAGTTGCTCAGCATCCTCTTTACATCTTGTTAAACTCCAGCCCAAGTCGGAGACTGGAGTTGACTTTGTTTCTCTCACATAACAAGAACAATTCTCATCTAATTTACACGAGTGAATTCTTCACTTTATCTATGCAGCCATGTTGAACCAAGCCTATATATAGAATTAATGTTTCCCTACTGTGATTTTGAATCAAACCGAGTCTTGCAGTAATATGTAATAAATACACTAGAGCTCATTCCATTCTAATAAATAAATACATATCTACGTATTATTTAATCTATCATAAGTGGTATAAAGTTGTAATCATCTTCAGTGAGAATAGAATTATGAGTGGAGTTACACCCTGCATCAGCCAATTCATCAACATGTCAAACCAGCAATCAAAATGATTAACAATAAAGCAAGGTGTAGGTTGGGTTGGATTCATACTTTTTCCATGAGCGTTAGTGCCGAGATGATATCAGCAGCCGTGTCCAGTATGTGAACTCCACCTGCTGATCCTCATTAACCTAAGACAATGGAGCTGGAAGAGGTATATGTATTCATTAGTCCGTTTACACAATAACTCCAAAAGTTCTCAATTAATTTTCAATGATATTTTGTTTAAGGTTGGGCCATGGGCTAAGAAAGAATTGATTGAATTTTCTTGTTAACTAAAATTATTGTATTCATTTGGGGTAAAAATACAATAAAAAATGAAAAAATTGACACATCAGCAACAGTAGTAGCTGTAGTTATATTATCAGCAACAAGAGAACAAAAATACTTATACACAAACAGAACTGACCAACCAATTTTGTTATAGTATGTTTGATTTACCCCCTTCCTCTCTTTCTGTTTGTAATGTGACAGACTGACACATTGCAAACTGTAATAATGATTTGTGAGTTTTATAATCCTGATCTTGGCGTTTTCCTTGAGAGCTGACAATTTTTAAAAAATATATTACTGATTCATCCATATCCAAATGAACAGAATACAGATTTACTTACATACAAATGAACAGTGTATAAAAAGAACCTGGTCAGGAGACATTATCATACAAAAGAGCCCGTGCTGGTCTATTAGAAAAATACAAGATAACCTCAGGTCCACACACCATCGACCAAGACTGTAAGTAGAGCATCTGTCCAGATAAAATCATGCTACAGCCATATCTAAACAGCCCAACCAGAGGTCACAGCAAGAAGCTACAAATTTACACAGCCATCAGGGTTTAGAAAACGTGTCTTCTTAGATAGATATGCACATATCAGAAACAAGCTATCAGATGCCACAGTCCCTTCTCCAAACAAGCATATTTAAATCAAATCTTTAAAGAGATCTCAGACACCAAATTTTTGAGTATCACTTTTTGTACTAAATAATAAAAAGCAATCAGAATAGAAACACAAAATCTAAAAGAGGCACTCTATGGGTTAACCTCACTAACCTAGTATTGTTCTTCTTCAGATACACATTATATATAGATGATGAATTTGATCCCGCGTTCCAGTAGTAGTTTCATAATGATTTGCATCTATTCTTATGCTGGAGTTGAGTTCATAAAGAAAATCCATATTCTGAAGACATTTGAATGAAGCAGACAAGATCTCTTCTCATTACTACCGGCATGAGATTGTTGTATTAAGGTCAAGGAGTTCAACCCACTAACTGTACAAGGCAGCAAAGATCCATTGCAAGATAAAATTCCTGATTCTCAGATAGAACCGAGTTGCCATTAATCCCAATAAAACGGAAATATAACTACAAAAAATGGATCTGGCTAGTCACTCAACAAAAACCATCGTGTGACCAACGTCTGTTGGCAGCATGCTTTGTTTTTTTGGGGGGGAGGATAAATTGAAAAATTGTTAAAAAGGGTTATCAATAGATAAGTTACTCGTCTTGTCTTGTCTCGTTGGACAGTGAACACGAGAAGAAAGTCTAAATTTCCAAAAGCATACATGAACACTGCCAGGCACAAACTAAGAGATCAACTTAGTATAAATTTACATTGTGAATTGAACCCCCTCCTCAAATAAAAACATAAGTGGGGCAATTTTGAAAAATAGTGAGTAAATGTTTCAATTTTCAGCTCTGTAGCTCCATTGGTTTGGCCTGTGTGCCTGATAACTAGACTTACTAAAAAAACCCGAAGAAACCCATGTTGACAGCTTTGGTTGACGGTTTCAATTAAAACTTTAGTACTTACATCTTGTATATCATTTATACGATTCTCATCAACTTGTCAGATCGAAATTCCCTGACAGTTTCAAAATTTCCCTGATGATAGATAAGGCAACATAAGAGTAATTAATGGCCTTCCCACCTCCCATTCAGTTATCCCCACTCACCTTTTTATTCAAATATATAAAAAAAACAACACTTTGAAAATCTGTCATCGACCTGTAATTTTGCAAAATATGCCTTGATAAAAATTTAAGAAAAAACAAGCTACAATACACCTTTTAAGATGACCCCACCCGAAAAAAAGAAAAAAAAGTTGCCTGCCTACCTCCCTCCAACAATTAAGCTGATTTTTCTGATAATGTACAAAATTCACTGACATTTTGAACAAATTTTGGAAATCTCAAAAACTCAGACAATTTGTGAAAAATTTAGGTTTCCCCACCCAACATTTCCCTGACATGATGAGAACCCAGATTTAATTGAATTTCCCCACCACAAATCAGTTTACCAGCGCATCTGAAAGAGTTTGTCACAATAGGCTTTTTGCTTTCTATTATGACTTGGACAAGCTGTTGTAAATTTTGAGGCAAAAATAAGCTACTGCATTAACCAGCCAACAACAGCAGGTGAGAAAGAGCAATAGTTATCAATTGCAAGAAAAAAGCCCCAGCTCACAGATAGAACCAAATTGCCATCAATCACAATAAAAGGGAAAATTTTTTAAGTTAACCATACATCTGCAATGACAGAAAGTTCTGTTATTCGTGGTTAATCAAATTAAAAGAATATAAGATTTGACGTGGCATATATAACTGTCCATAAACAATTTAAAATTGAATTATTGCTATTATCTATTTTGATATATTTTCTTCGTTCACCTTCCAATAACATTCTAGCCTCTATAACATGATGTGCGTAAATCTGGTCTCCTGTGTGGGCAAACTTCATTTCAATGTTATTGATTATTGCGTCAGCAGATTTTTTTTCAAATGAAACATTCTACATATGAAAAAAATTGGAAAGTATTTGATTATTTCGTTAAGATTGAGTATTTTGTAATAAAATCAAGTGATAAAACCATCAGATTGGCAACTCCCAAGCAGAAGCAGGACAGACATAATACCTATAGTGCTCATGGCTTGAAATATGTTTGAGTGAATATGTTTGTGTGAATATGGTTGCAACACATTGTGCCATTGCATGGTTTCAAACAAACCTCTAGAACTTACATCTTGTATCATTTACAGGGTTCTCATCAACTTGCCAGTTTGAAATTCCCTGACATTTTCCAAACTTCCCTGACAATAGATAAGTCAACATAAGAGTAATTGATGGCTTCCTACTTCCCATTCAGTCGTCCCTAGTCGCCTTTTTATTCTAATATGTAAAAAAAACGACACATTAAAAATGTCATCAACCCATAATTTTGCAAAATATGCTCTAAAAAACAAAAAAACCCCAAAAAACCAACAAACTACAATACACCTTTTTGAATGATTTGCATTTTTACCCCCCCCCCCAAAAGAATGTGCCTGTGTCCCTCCTACAATCGCGCTGACAATATACAAAATTCCGTGACATTTTGAACAATTTTTGGAAATCTTCAAAGACTCATTGATAATTCGACCCCATCTTTAAAAAATTTTTTTTCCTTCCATCATTTCCTTGACAGACGAGAACCCAGATTTACATGAGTTTCCCCCCCATACAGTTTAAGAAATATTACTCCAAATAAAGTAGTGCAATACAATGCCTCCTTCTGTAACAAACTTCATCCTTTTCTTATCTACATGACATGATACAGGAACTGAGAAATAGTAGAACATTTTTTTTTCTGAAGTCAACGGACACCATCTTGCAAAAATAATCAAACTGTGCATCTGTTACAGGGCAGAAGTGCTGCAGCTGCTTCATAAGAGAACAAGAAAACAAAAACAAAAAAAACTTTGAAATGTTGAGAGGAAAATGTTTGGAAATAACTCTGGGCCATGCATACAGGAACCAAACACTGTAGCTAATGAAAAGGTCAGAAATTGAATAGATAAGGAAGAATTGGAAAAAAAAAAAAAAGAAGCCTAGGAGTCAAACCATAGAAGTGTGAGTTCTCTCCCTTGCACTTTCAGGCAGACATAGAAATGGGGGGGAAAAAGAGAGTTGGTGGTCATAATTCTTCGAAGCTGTGTGCGTGTGTGCACATATACATGTTTCGCAACCAGCACAGTAGGAAAATTAATGTGTGCACAAGAGGTTTCAAATTCTATGTATAGATTACAGAGTTTTTATTGAAAATATTGGTTAACTACATCAAATTCAAAAGTACAGATATACTTTTGTCACAGGAAAAAATTTTTTCACCTTTTATATAGTGCAAAAAATTTTCGCGCATACTGACAACTGAGAATTAGAGGAAACACTGGAAGTTTTTTGGTATGTCAGTCAGTCAGTACAAGACATGCTTGCGCGTCAAAAAATTACTACATCTTCATGCAATAGTCTTTAGTTTCTTTTTTTCTCCCTTTGACAAATAAAAATAGCACATTTAATACTCAGAATAAAGGTATCACTATTAGTTTGAAAGCACTCAGAGAGCGCATGCATCTAGCAACACCATACACTGAGTGAAAATTAAATTAATTCATATATAACTACGATGCAGGGTAAGTTACTGTAAGTTTCAATATTTTGGACTATTGTTTCAATATGCGAAAAAAAAAAAAAAATCAAGAAAAATAAATAGATAGCCAGACCAGCTCGAAAACAGAAGAAACCTATGTCGACAGTTTCTAATACAATTCATGATTGGAGATCCACATTCGACAGAATGAGACATAAAAGCAGGTATCTTACGAGAGGGAATTGTCAATTTTAAGAAGCCATTTTCTCAAAAATACAAATCTTTAAAATCCTCAGCCATACCTTGTAAATGCTGTCCACACAAGAAAGCAACAGACACCAGAATCAATCTGAACAACTCCAAGTGCAGCTATCAATTCCCTAACAAATTTCTTGTGTTAAAAAGTATGAGAAAACTTGGATACACACAGTAGATTGCATTCCTAAGATTACT